>OW971933.1:4800000-6000000 GCA_943193695.1 Acrobasis suavella | reverse complement strand
GCAACGTAGTGTCCTTGTCATACGAAATGCATTTGCTTCATTTACGCGGTTTTGATATTTCAATCAGAAATGTCAACCACAGTTTAAAGCTGTACCATATTTTTTTGTGTAAACTATACGAAGAGATAGTTTCGACTTGAAGTTAAAAATCAACCTAGCGGAAAATTGGCTAAAGACCCAAGAGCCAAGCTGACCCGACACTATCCGGGACATCAGCCTGTACAAGATTAGGATGGCTCTCAAACAGCTCAACGACAACAAGGCGCCAGGCGAGGATGGAATTACAGTAGAGGTTCTGAAAGTTTTAGTACCACGGACCACATTCACACGCTGCGGAAGGTTATAGAGAAGACGAGGGAGTATAACCGGCAGTAATGTTTAGGGTTCGTGGACTATGAAAAAGAAACATGGGCCGTGCTTCAGTCTCTCCAGCGATGCCGTATTGAGTATCAGTATATCGAAGTGTTGAAGTGCTTATACAGTAACGCCACTATGTCAGTCCGAGTACAGGAGCAGTGCACGAGGGCTATCCCATTGCAAAGAGGTGTAAGACAGGGAGACGTTATATTTCCAAAACTGTTCACCGTTGCACTGGAAGATGCCTTCAAGCTTCTGGACTGGGAAGGATTTGGCATCAACATCAATGGCGAGTATATCACTCACCTTCGATTTGCCGACGATATCGTTGTCATGGCAGAATCGATGGAAGACTTAAGTACTATGTTCAGTGACCTAAATCGAGAGACAAAACGAAAGTAATATTGAATGCCCATGTCGCGCCACTACCTGTTTGTGTTGGGAGCTCCACCCTCGAAGTTGTAGACCAGTATATCTACCTGTTTCAGCTTCGAGGAAGAAGAGGTCTTTCGACGAATCCGACTCGGCTGGGCAGCGTTCGGGAAGCTACGCAGTGTCTTCTCGTCCAAAATACCTCAGTGCCTCAAGACGAAAATGCTTAATCGATGTGTGTTACCAGTGATGACTTATGGCTCTGAAACGTGGGCCCTTACTATAGGTCTTGTTGCGAACAACAGCAGCAGCGCCAGCGCATCCGACCGATCGCCGTGAGCAACTGGCGGCAGAAGTGGAGGGGAGGCCGGAAAGAACGGGACGCGTAGAGCGAGACGGAGGATATTCGCGCGTCCCTATTGGTACATGGCCAGCGCGAGCCGTGTACTACGATTAGCGTTAAGATTTTGTATATATATAGCTGTAAGTTTAGTTAGTAAAATCACATCAAAAGGGTATGCAACACTGCATGCTTCTATTTGAGCCGTCTCAACCCCATGATACGCAATGAAAAGTTTTCTCTTGGCAACAAGTTAACTCTTTTCAAACTTTGCATTCGCCCAGTCCTGACCTACGCAAGCGTGGTCTTCGCACACGCAGCCCCAACTCACATGCTTAGGCTTCAAAGAGTACAGAACCGATTCATCCGCAGAGCTACCAACGCTCCAAGGATAGCGAGAAACTGCGACCTACACCGCGATCTCGAACTCCCGTCCATTAAGCACTTTATGAAAGAAGCGTCCGAACGCTTCTTTGATAAAGCCGCCGACCACCCGAACCGACTAGTTAGAGAGGCAGCTAACTACATCCCGGAGCACAACCCTCGCCGACTCACCGGCAGACGTCCGAGGCATGTTCTCTCTGATTCCGATGACCAGATTATGGCTGACATGGTCCAATTCGATACCTCTGCGGCTCCGAGTAGCCAGAGGAACCTCGCGGTCCGACCCCCCCGCATTCGTCGTAATCGAATACGTAGGCGTAGGAACATTAGCTCGTTCACTAGGTACCGCCCGGCGGTACCTGGACGATTTGCGTCCTAAGTAGGCCCTTCTGGCACCGTAGCTTCGGCCCTTCCGGCAAAACATGGGTGTTGCAGCACCCCAAAATTTGCCATAATCCCTAGCGCGCCCAAAGCCGAGGTTTCCCCCTTGGGAGCCCTTTGCGCTGCTGCTAGTAGTATAAAAATATAGGAAGCCGGGCCTCTGGCCCGCTCCTCAAACCTTGTCCGGGTGAAATAGGAAATGCCGTCCGAGGCAACCTATGTCTGTCACGTCAAAAAAAAAAAAAAAAAAAAAAAGTTAGTAAAACTGTCACTTTTTCCGGTGTGGACAACATCTTGCCATTCTGGCAAATGTTGGTCCCGCCTTTTAAAATCCGTCGCGTCCGGTGAGCTGTAGAATGTTTCCAGCATACAGCGTAAACTTCGTTAGAAAAAAAAAGGTTAGTAAAACGTTGTATTGTACGGATCAGTGTATCAGCGAACGGAACTACGAGGAGCCATCAGAAGAAAAGAATGATTGTGAAAACAGTGTTAATTAGGTTAATTTGTATTCAGCCAGATCGGCATAGCGAACAGTGTTAATAAATATCTAGTACTACGAACTCTTTGTTTAATTTGAACTCAAGTCATACAGTCCACTATAACGCGTGAGCTATCGTCAACAGGTCTCATAAGAAGGCTTAAGGTCGCTCAGCGCGCTATGGAAAGGCTCGTTGTTTCTCTACGTGACCGAATCAGATTTTTTTTCCTTTCTTAACGTACCTACTAAAGTACGAGTAAATAAGCACGCTAATAATATTACAATCTAGCCTTAACTCAGACTAATAAGTAATTTAACATAGACCTAGTTTTATACGTTATTGATTAAGAATGTGTCCATCGGCACTTTTCTTACTGTCTCTATTAAGGGAAAGGCACTTTGTTCTTGTGTCTCTTGTTGGCACATCACTGCACTATAATGACAATGTATTTTTTAAAACTACACTAGTTCAAAAGGTTTTGTTCTTTTGAGACGTCGCACTATGTCCGTGTTGTCGAGAAGCTGGATTGCCTCAACATTCACATGGTGAAGCAGTCTATACTCATGTGCTTCGGCGTATATCTTGGTAACTTTATTGACGGTTTGCATGTTAAGGTCCCGGTGTAGATCGTCGATTCTTATATACCAGGGCGCATTCCCCAAAACTGTATACCATAAGTCCATACTGGCATGATTACTTGTTTATAAAGTAGCATTTTGTTATTTACTGACAATGCAGAGTTCCTTCCAAGCAGCCAGTACATCTTTTGGAATCTTATATCAAGTTCCTCTCTTTTCTTTATGACGTGGGCTTTCCAGCGAAGCTTCACGTCAAGTGTCATACCTAGGTACTTAGCAGTGTTTTCATATGGCACCTGCTATCCATTTATGTAGACGGGACAGTAGTCATCATTTTTATTTGTGAAGTTGACGTGGACAGATTTTGATTCGTTTAGTTTAATTCGCCATTTCTTTGTCCAGTTGTGAACTTATTAATAGCTGCTTGGACCTTCTTTGCTGCTTTGGAATGACTGTGTTCAACTGCCATAATAGCCGTGTCATCAGCAAAGGTCGCAATAGTGTTTTCTTCTAGTTCAGGAATGTCGCAGGTGTATAATAGGTACAGGACCGGACCTAATACACTTTCTTGAGGTACTCCAGCTTTTATTTCCTTAACTTCAGAGTATGCATGATCTTGTCGCACTCGAAAGGCTCTATCGGTTATATAAAACGTTAGTATCTTTACAAAGATTTTGGGAAGCATTCTTTTGAGTTTTAAAATAAGGCCTTCATGCCACACTTAGTCACAAGCTTGTGCTACATCTAGAAAGATAGTTGAGCAAACTTTTTTATTTTCTAGGGACTGTTCAATGATGTTAGTTATCCTATGTACCTGATCAATTGTAGAGTGTTTTTTTCTAAAGCCAAACTGATGTTCAGGTATAAGATTTCTCGTTTCAATTATAGGTTTAAGCCTTTTAAGTAACAGTTTTTCGATTAGTTTTGACCTAACAGTCAGCAAGGATATTGGCCCATAAGACGTTGTCTCATTTGGTGGCTTTCCAGGTTTTGCTTTTTTCCATAAGTCTGGTACATACCTAAGTCTCAATGCAGCATTTATCAGATTTGTTAGTTTAATTAGAGCGTTTTTAGGACGGTTGTTTAATATTTCCCCTGATATCAGATCAAAGCCAGGCGATTTCTTTGGATTGATCTGTTGTTTTATTTCACGTAAGACTTAATTCGGTGTCACAAGCTTTATGTTGTCTTGTTCATCATTAATATCGCTGATTACCACAGTTCTCGCCTCATAATTTACTTCCTGACTTTCATTTGGTTTAAAAATATCCTCTACATGATCTCAAATTAATCAGAAATGAGGAAATTCGTAGGAAAACAAAAGTCACTGACATAGCTCAGCGGATTAGCTCGTTGAAGTGGCAATGGGCGGGACACATAGCGCGAAGAACCGATTGCCAATAGTGTTAAAGCAGTGGACGTTATGCGACTAAAATGATGATGATGATGATGATGATTAAAGAAGTACACTTCCTCTTTTGAATGATTCTGTAGATAATCCCAGATAAAGTTTGTATCGCGCGACGTATTAGTACTATTCCGACATCGGTGCCATGCTACGTTTGTTCTATAAAAATATATTCTATATATTATTAACCTAGGGAGGAATTATTTATAAACAAACACTTAAGCTCTCAACAGCAATTAGAGCATCCACAAATAACCTTTACTGTAAGGATTACATCAAAATTCATACAGCGAAACAAGAATAAGGGATTTCGCGGGGTATTAGACTTGTAAGACTTATAATTATTCAGAATCACGAGCATTTAGTAGGTTAAAGACGTCAGGTCGTTGACCCGCACCAAATAACGGGCAACACGCAACCCCCTTTGTTACGTCTGGGGAGGAATAATGCTTCCCTCATTCTATAAGATATTTTGTGATGGCTGTTAAATACTGTAACAAGAATTTACCAGCGTTATGTTCGTTTGTTTGTTTGCAATCATTTTATGGTATAAATAATATAAGTATAAACAAATTTTAAAATTATTAGAATTTGCACGAAGGCGGTCTTATTCCGGAAAGATCTCTTCTAACCAACGAAGCATTTAAAAGTTACGTAGCTATCGATATGTTACAATTACAAGCACTTTGTTCGAATGACGATGATATTTTCAAAATTAAAAAGACACCTTTTTTTCTTAGTCTGGTTTTGTTCTGTTCTACAACAAGGGATGCAGACTGCTCATGATAGAGACGTGTGAAGAGAACAAGCAACTTTGGCGTTGATAGAAAAATATTCAGCCAAGTGCGAATCAGACTCGCGCACAAAGGGTTCCGTACCATCAGATATCTATAAAAAATCACGTTTGCAGTATGGGAGCTCCACTTAAATATTTATTTTATTCTGTTGCTTTTATAGTGGCAAAAGAGATTAATCATCTGTAAAAATTTCAACTGAAGCTGGTTAATGTGATACAGCCTGGTGACAGACGGACAGACGAACAGACAGTAATAAGGTCCTATTTTTACCCTTTGAGTACGGCACCCTAAAAAACGCTTAAACCCTTGCTATTTGCAAAGCTAAGTAAAACTTTAATATAAGGATAGGAGACCTATCTAACGTTTCTAGCTTATTAATGTAAATTAAAATTCTTAAAATTCAATTTTTTTAAAGTACGTAATTATAAACAAATTTACTTTAATTTACTAAGGCTTGGCATAATTTGAAATAAAACAGCACTTTAATAGACATTATAAAACCAATTAACACTAACAAATTCCATTAAATAAAATTAACGTTCTTTTAAGCAAGCGTAATGTTATTAATTCACAAAATAATTCAATAAAGTTTCAATTTAAAACGTTCGATTAGTTTTTAGTAATAGTCAAATTTCCAATCCAAAATCACTTGAAGGAGACCCTAGCTAGTTTCAGTTCGATCAAAGATGTTAATGACCGCGAGTAAAGTGGTTTTTGGCAATTCTGAACAGTTGGCTAAGTGTTTTTGTTACAAACGTAATTAACTTAATTCCTCTTAAACGGCCGAAGTTGAACCAGTGTGAAGCTGGTTAACCGCTAGTCTTAATGTTTGTTTACAGTAGTGTTGCCAAACCATCGATGGTTTATCTATCGATTGTTTTAATCGAAAAATGCCATTTTATCGATAGTATCGACAGTATCGGTCGCTCGGTAGACCGATAGAGCAATTCTATCGGTAACCAACCATAAATAGTATCGATGGTATTGACCCTTGACGATGAATAAACGATCGAAAGTATAGTTTTAAAACCGGCAATACCATACACAATAGTAAAACAATGGAAATGGCATCTTGAGAATCCGTATATAATAATAAATAAATACATAGGGACAAATTACACTGACTGACCTAGCCCCGAAGTAAGTTCGAGACTTGTGTTATGGGATACTCACTCAACGATACTATATTTTATAACAAATACAAATATAGATAAACATCCAAGACCCAGGACAATTTGAAAAAGACCATTTACCAACTTGCCCTGACCGGGGATCGAACCCGGAACCTCTGGGTGGCGGACTAGCATGGTGACCACTACGCCACAGAGATCGTATATATATACAAATATATGCAGCAATTTTTTATCTACTCTTATAGATCGGTAAAGAAGTGCATAAACACTCGCATCTTAAGACTAGAGCGACTAGGAGCGGTTCGAATGGACTCGGAAAGCGCATTCCAGAGTCTTACTGCCATAATGGCGAAAGAGTTGTAAAGAAAACCAGTACGGTGAGAAGGAATAGAGTAGTTTATCCGTCGTCAAGAGTAAATACTATCGATAGTAATGTTGGTTACCGATAGTATTGCACTATCGGCCTATCGAGCCGCAACACTGTTAAAGTAAAACTGTATAAGTTGGAGTAATTGAATGTTTTTAACACTAGAACCGCAAAATGAGGTCTAAAACTAACCTCGATAAAACCTTTTTCGAATATGTGTATCTTATTTTATTTGCTTGTAAAAAAAAAAACGAGACTCCATTGTGTAGAATAGGTGTATGTATTGGAAATTCTATGAATAAAAAATGCCTCTGACGTCATAAAATGAATGGTAAAAAAAATTAAATTTAAAATAAGCTACTAAGTAGTAGATTGTGCTACAAGGGGCTAAGGTAATATTTTAAAGGCGAGGGCACTACGTCGAATCCAGAGCGAAACGAAGAATTCCACAGTTGAATCACGAGCGGTGCGAGTGATTCTACGGTGGAATCCTGAGTGTAGCGAAAAATATTACCGTACCCGAGTAGCACAATCTACTTTTCATTTCCATCTATGAGAAAAACTAGCACATACAAAACAGAATATAATGAACAGTAGAACACCTTCAATACCTAACAGACTTCAATCGACAATTTAATACTAACCTTTGTTTGGTGTCGTTTTCATACAATAAATACTAAGAAATATTTTTTCGAAGACCACCAACTTAAAATAAAATGTTCACTCATAACTTTGTTTGCGTGGTCCTTCATATCTTTTTATTTTTAAACGTAAACTTGATAACTATTTACTATTGGCTTAAACTCACTTAAAAGTATTCTCATTTACATACATAATTACATTTCAATACAAATAACCTAAAACTTCTGTAATTACTTGAATCAAAGGGAAAAATTGCGCTTATTAATTATACTTAAGTATTTATTTTTCCGAAGCAAAGAACATATGTAAAAATTTTAACCTTTATTCATCCATGTTGAAGACGATATGTATTCCAAATTTAAAAAATCACGAAGTCTGTGCTAATTATTTTTTATTTTAAAACAAATTCTTTTTTTTTTTGCTGGACTGCCAACATTATTTTTGATTCTACATAGATTAAACTCGTGTTCGGTTTTCAAATTGGTTTTAATCCCTAGAGATCTTCTTTTTCACGTTTAAATCCCGAGAAAATAACCAGTAACTTTAGCTCCAAATGTTTTGGGATGAAAACATCGTTTTTTGAGTAGATGAGATGAAAAGAGCTTTTACATTTATATTTGCTTCGTTATTTTAGAAGATTTTGATTATTTTTGATAACTTCTATGGTGGTCTGAAAGAAAGAAAAAACGCAAAATGTACAGCTGCTTCTGCTTTCACGCAGATAGTAAAAACCGATCGAGTGAACGGACGCAAAATGCGAATCATATTAATAGGCGATGCGGCTAGCAACCCATCACTAGATTGATTTTTTTTCCACTTTCTCGCTCACCATCAACCTAAAAGTAGTATTTGGGTCTCTCACTATGTTTTGTCCGTTTAGAGCCACTAGACTCAAAATGGTCAACCCCATTCCCTTATGAGGCAAATCATTTATCCCTACAAACATGTGACAGTGATGTGTGTGTGTGTGAGAGAGAGAGAAAGAAAGACATATAACCTCTTACCACAATTTGCCAAATAACGACTGGACGCGCGTGCGTCGGCTATTTTTGTAAACAAGTAAATTAGTAGCGACTCGTGATTTTTTAATATGCAAGTTCTTCCCTAGAACAAACTTATTTCACGACGATCAAAATAATTTATTTTAAACATCTTTCAAAGTATAAATCAAAGACCCCTTCACACACCAACGCGTTATCAATCAACCGATCTAATGGCCAGATGCCATGTCAAAGAATTCCATAAAATACGGTGTAAATACTTTTCTTCGACCGTCGAAACGAATGGTAAAAAATCTTAAGTGGCCCTTCGCGTGCTTACGCGTGGTCACTGAAATTCGGCCGAGTAAATAAAACTGAGATATGAGTAACCGTTTAAAGTTGATAACAGGCACGCTGTGTGTGTAAGTTATATAAGAGGATTATATCACCATCATCATCAACAGCTCTCAGGTACCCACTGCTGGGCATAAGCCTCCTTTTGTCTGCGCCATTCTGCTCTGTTGTTGACCATCGCAGCCCAGTTATTTCCAGCAACTTGCCTGATGTCATCAACCCACCTAGTCGCTGGACGTCCCACACTACGTTTCCCATTTCTGTGACGGTCTTACTTCACCTACCATCGTTCCTTCCACTTTAGAGTTGCAGCCCTAAAGAGCACGTCATGAACTTTCGTTCGACGTCGGATATCCACGTTACGAAAGAGAAGCATCTGGTTAGTTCGATGTTTTTCTTTTCAGATCAGCATGAATAGTAGATTGTTAAACAAGGGTTGTAAGTGATCAATTACACCCGAGATATTTAGGGAGTTATTGATCACTTACACTCGAGTTGAACACTCTACTTTTCATCATAAAAGCAAGGCAATAATGAAAAAGTGTTTAAAACAGAGTTGGTTATTTAAGAAGTACCTATCGACATACACAAATCAATGAAATTTCTTTTGAAATCTGAGGTAATAAGTTTTCTTTGACTGCATTTCTTTTTATTCTTACCGATTCAGGCGTCAAATTTAATTCCTCACGTGGAGTTCAATCATTTTTTGAGAAAAGTATATTGTGCAATTTTTGCTATAAAGATTATATAAAAAAAATCTTGTACTCTTGGTTTATTCAGCCATTGGTGGTGGCCAGCGCGCTTTTTTTAAAAATAAAACTCAATTTTTGCATATTAAGTAAAGAAGCCGTAGTGGCCACCTGGCTGCCTCCCTTAGTATATAAGTGTCGAGCTTACAACCCGGATTTTGAGTTAAAGACAACCTCCTTTCAGAGCTTGCATGATGGAAATATAAAAAACCTCCACAAAATCACAAAAGAAATCATGACGCTATGCAATTTTCTTATTCAATTCGTCACATTGCATTTCCTGTGTACAAGTAACGTAATATCCTCGGTAATTCTAAAAATGCCATTAGAACTTCAATAAAAGTAGAACCAATTTGGAGTCACGCAATCCAGTGTTTAAGGATGTACAATGCAACTTTTTGCTTGCAAGGTTCACAGAAAAACATCATTACATTTTTAAAATCACTTTATTGCGCTAAAAAGACATGGGAATTGAATCATAGTTTGGAAATAATAACCTTAAATCCAGATATATTTTGTAAAGGATTTTGACTGCATGCCTCCGTGGCCGAGTGGTTAGGCGTTCCCCTTGTGATTCGGAGGTCGTGGGTTCATAGCATACTTTGTAAAAAGTTGTTTCTAGTCTAGTTTGGATATAACAGCCTTGAATTCGTGTTTTGGAAGGCACATATATACTGTGGGTCCCAAACGCCATCCAGCGTTTGCTCAAGCCTATCCCAGGATTGGTTCTGGCCTCCGCAACCCAAAGGGTATACCTTTGAGTTGCGGAGGTCAGACGGCAGTCGCTCTGTACGAAAACCAGGAACCTCGCCAAATCACCTTGATAGGCGGTGGAACCTTGGCTCTGCAGCGCTACCGCTGAGGATGCAACCGGGAATGCGCTCGAACGATGATGATATTAATGAGATATTTTATAGGATTTTATAAGCCCCTCTGTACTCTACCATTTTTAAAGTCCGGGTGTGACCTTACCTTTAACTTTACATTACATGCTGAAATACAAAAAAAATACATCCTAGGTCTTCCTTTTACTGTTATCATAGTGAAACAAAAAGTTTCTGTTACAATAAAGAAATAATAAGAAATGTTGAAAGGAGTAAGTCCTGTCTTCACCGTATTATTTAATATAGGAAGAATTTACATGCTTTTATATCTCTCCACTTTTACTGCCATTCTTGAATCCATCCTCAAATACGACGAATCAAAGCTGAAGTTATGGCGTTAAGGTGCTACCTGAATTTTTCGAGGTCCAATGCTGCCCCCATTTGGAATAAATCATTTGAAAAGAAACGGAGATATTATTTAAAATTTGGCTTTGATATAATCCTAGATAACCCTTAAAACTATTTTATAACTTTAACTTTAAAATAGTTTGAAGGGTTGTCTAGGGTTATACCAAAGCCAAATTTTAAATAATATCTCCGTTTCTTTTAAATGATTTATTTCAAATGGGGGCAGCACTGGACCCCTAAAAATTCAGGTATTAAAGAAACTTATATACATACATAAAAACTAAAACATTTCATTACTTTTTTGTGATAGCCGTGTTATTATGTTCTCTGGCCTATAACCTACTTATGGGGTTTAGGAATACTAAGACCGAGACGCGATGCGACACGACGCGACGTAGCGCGCACGTTTGCGTCGCTTCTCGGTCTGAGCTGACCCTAAGGCTGGTTTCAGAGTCACGCGTTCGCACGCGCGGGCGACCAGCGCGGCCCGATTTGCTATACTTCACACGCGCGGTTGATTGTGTAACGATCCAAGAGGTTCAAAGAGCGTCGCCCGCATCGCCGGCCGCCCGCGCGTGCGAACGCGTGACTCTGAAACCAGCCTAAGTCAAACTTTTTTCTTCCGATACAAAATCCACCGATAAACATGACTGCTCAAAACCACCCAAAATCGCTTCTTCAAAATCCATCTCACGTAAATAACAGTAAACTACGAGCAATTTGTAGGCTGTTAGGCAGTTTAGGATTCCGCACGCGTCGATGTATCGCCTTAAGTGGCTTTGAAATTTATAGGAGGCATAGACTGATTGAACCCTTTAGGTTCGATTGAATAATATTACTTTTTGATATGTATGACTATTAGGAACTCTTTAGAATATTTCAAAACAAAATGTTCTGTATATGTACTCATTGATGCCATATGCACCACATTAAGTATTTGGGTTTTTTTTAAATAAATAAGTATTGGAACGGTTTTTTATGCGATTATGTGTAAAAAGCACTCGCTAACACTCGCTCACTTTTTGGTAAATAGTTCTTTATAATCTTTTTGATAAAGTAGAGAAAAGTTTACTGTTTATATAAAAAGTTAGAAAACCCGGTAAAGTGCGAGTTAGACTCGCGCATGAAGGGTTCCGTACCATTATCTATAAAAATCACGTTTGTTTTATAGGAGCTCTACATACTCATTCAGTTTACTCTGTTTTTAGAATTTTAATTTATATCTATCTTTTAAGATTCATGAGGTACATCCTGGTCAAAGATGGACAGTGGAGTAACCAACCCTGAATAAGGACTCAAAATAGTGATGGATTGCTAGTCCCATCGCATAGAAGATACAGATACTTAGGTACGTATTTCCAAGAATAATCGCAGAAAAAGAAACAGCTAGCATTTATTCTAAGTTTTGTTTGTTTGTGTATTTGTAATATCTTTATTGTACACAAACACAGGACAAAAATACAGTTAAGTTTACAGTTTTTCTTATTTCTAAAACGAACATAGAAGTATGGTATCTATAATTAAGAATGTGTTAAATACTTACAAAATGAAAATAAAAGGATAAAATTTCGTTCCCATTACCGCAAATGTCAGTTCAAATTCACGCACAAATGTAAAATTTTCCAAAACGCGTTTCGTTTTAGCTTTCAAAACCCACGTTCCAAAGGTCCATTCCAATTTGTTCATGTCACAAAATAGAAATTTACCCAAATTCGAGCAGAAAGGTAACGGTCGATTCAGAATGTACTCTCATTCAGCCATTTGTGTTACTTTATCGGAATTGTACCTTAAAACCCCTTTGGTATCGACTTTGTGTGTGTATGTAGATCTACCCTTTATATTTAGATGTGACGTTTTCTATGAACCCTTTTCATACTCTCTATAACTATTCAGTAACTGTATTTACTTGTTTTCAACAGTTTCCTTTTATTTTGTGAGTAGTTAAAAGAAAACTAAAGTTTTTTTCGCAATATTTTACTAGCTGTTGCTTACGGTTTCTTTTGTCCATATTCATTGGCACCAACAGAAAAAAAAACGAATAAATTTGGTACGTCGAGTTAATGAACCAACTATGTAATAGCAATAAATTATATTTTTTCAAAACTATTACATACGACTTCACTCCCAAACTACACAACTGATTTTGATAAAAACCCTTTTAGACAAAAAAAAGGAATTTTCCAAATCAGCCTAGGCGTCTTAGAATAATCGATACACACATAAAAAATAATAAAAGACAAGTGGAGAAACTGACAACCTCTTCCTTTTTGGAAGTTGGTTAAACACACACAAACTAACACAGGATGATTTTTTCCATAATATATCTAGGCCATCGCGCTAAAAGTAACCTTTGGATCTTGAGGCCCTGGGCTCTGCTTAGACCCAAAATGCTCTATAAACTCCTTAAGGATTAAAACCTGATAGTGTACAGTACATAAGTCTACCTCCGTGGTCCAGTGGTCAAGGCATTCGCCTTGTGATCAGGAGGTCGTGGGTTCAAATCACACTGGGAAGCATACTTTGTGAAAATTTGTTTCCAGTCTGGTTATGATATTGGAGACACGAATTACCTGATTACTCGAAAAAAAAAGATTCCGTGTTTCGGAAGGCACGTCTAAACTATGGATTGATTCTGGTTTACTCTTTGTTCGTTGCAGAGGCAGACGGCAGTCGCTCTGTTTAAAAACCAGTAACCTAGTCAAATCACCTAGGTTACGTAGCGGACCCCGGGCTCTGAAGCTTTATATAATACCGCTAAGGATGCAACCAGGAATACGTGAGGATGATGATTAGTGCACAGTATATCTTGGTTTTATATTTGACCACGTAGTACATGCGATTTAAGGGGCTACCTGAATTTTCCGGGGTCCAGTGCTGCCCCCATTTGAAATAAATCTATAGAAAGGAAATGTAGATTTCATTTAAAATTTTGTCTTGATAAGACCCTAGATAACCCTTCAAACTATTTTATGAACTATTGTTTACAGTTTAAAGTGAGAACGTGAAGCTTTTCTTCGCACAATTGCGAAAAACGGCCACTTAAGGCGTATGTGCGTAGAAAAGTTTCATGTTCTCACTTGAAACTGTAAACAGTAGTTCATAAAATAGTTTGAAGTGTTATCTAGGGTCTGATCAAGACAAAATTTTAAATGATACCTCTGTTAAAACACGATATAAATAGCAACAAAGTAGTCGCATCCAAGCCCAGGTGAGCACTTTTGTCCCGCTTATAAATATTTAAAATGAACGTCATTTTGGTACTACATCGCAGTTGCTCATTACGATGCATAGAGTTTCAGTATTTGAGATGACTAGAAGAACAAGATTTCCAAATACTAGTGGTTCGCCGCGAACTTAGACCTCGCGATTATAATTCGCGTTTATATTAGGGTTCCGTACATAAAGTGAAAAAACGGAATCCATATAGGATCACTCGTCCGTCTGTCACAGCCAATTTGCTCTGAATCTACTAGACCAAATCATGTGAAATTTGTTAAATGGTGTAATCTTATGACCCAAACACAGATGTACAAAGGCAATAAATATTTATTTTAAATAAGGGTCTTTTTCAAGGGACACATTAGGAAATTGAAAAAAAAAAGTTTTGTACACCTTAATGTGTCGTATCCAAACTAATATTATAAATCCGAAAGTGAGTTTGTATATTTGTTTGTTTGTTTGTTTGTTACTTCTTCACGCTTTATCTACTGAAGCTATCTTCTTGAAATTTCGCATACACATAGTGAAGACTACTGAAAAGGCATAGGGTACCTTTCATCCTGGAAAAAACTACTGTTCCCGTAGGAATTGCGATAAACGATTCGGCAAGAACTAAGTATTGCAAAAAAATAATAGATGGCGCTGAGTGTCTTTTGCCAAGCGATTACCTTTTTTTTAAAGGCGTTTTTTTTTGTAAGTATTTATTTGGTTGGTCTGAACGGAAGAACAAGTTAAATGTAAAGGAGCTTTGAGAGCTGTTAAAACGCCTCTTCAAAAGCAGACAGGCTTAGGTGATTAAGCTCAATGGCAAGCTGCGTTGAGACCAACCGCTTCTTATTATTAATCAATCCTTATATTGATAATAAAACTAATAATATAGTTCTTCTTGGTTTAATAGACAAAAATACCAATCCAAACACCCTGTGTAAGACATTTAATGACTTACAACCACCTTAACAAGAGATAACTATATAAAATTTTCTTTAAATTCAAGATTGTAGCCATACAAAAGTAATTTTAGACTGTGTACCGCGAGACCGAGTCGTCATTATGCGTAACCTACCATTCTTCCCGCATTTAATAAGTACTGTATCTATTTAAAACACATTAAATGAATAATTCCAAATATACCGTTGGATACGGTAATATACGGTATTTTTTGTATTATACCAACATGATCAAATGGTATAATACCGGGCATACATCTCTATGTATCGCAGCTACTTAATTAAAGTAAAAACCTATCAAGCTGGACGATACGAGTGTCCGAGTACCTATGTCAGTAGTAATGAGGCAGCATGGCGGATTCTTTGTTTTCGCTTACACAAAAGACATCATACTGTCACTCATCTAGCTTATGACTTAGAAAACTGACAGCGTGTTCTCTTCAATAAGATAAAAAGCATATGAGGCTCTACTTCTGTTAGAGAACGATAACCACTGGGATGAAACGGGATTCCTTCTTTATGTTTTCATAATTTATTTGGCATACCAGTTTTGGCATAAAATATTTCAGCATAATAGTTCCTAGGCATTATTTTGTTTGGCATACTTACATTTTGGAATAATTAACTTTTGGTCTAATTTGTATTGGCATGATGTAAATTCGCATAATCTCCGTAGGCATAAGGTAGGAAACAAAATTAAGTTATACTGAAGTGTTTATTTTCAATTCTCATGCAATCAATTTATGACCACAACATATATTACCACCGGAACAACTGTGAAGGTATCTACCTTCACAGTTGTTGTTCACCTAGATGGCGCTATCCAAAGTTAGAACGCGCTATTGTTGCGTTTGCTACATAATCGCGGAAATTTTTATTAATATTTCAAAAACTACTGAACCGATTTTGATGCCCAAAGAACTTAAAAATTCTATTGATATTACCTACATGCCTACCAAATTCATCAAAATCGGACCATCGGTTCGGCAGATATCGCGGTACAAACATACATACATCAATGTGTTTTCGCCCCAACTCGATTTATACAATAAATTAAGAAACATCATTTGAAAGCAATTAAATGTGCAATGTATTTTAGAACCATTCGTCTATTTTTAAGAGCTTGTATCTAACATATTTTATTTCTTTTGATTTTTACGTTTTTCTTTTTGTAATCTATGAATTTTTAAACGCATTATAAATTGGTAGTATTGTTTATTTTTGGTGTGAATAATTGCGCCAGACTGGTGTTCTTTCATGCTATACTTAATAGTACTTATCTGACAGAGCTTGACAACTGCCATGTAACGATGATACCCGGGACCAACGGAGACAGAGAAGCTCGAGGATTTTTTACTTTTGGTCACCCATCCAAAAGCGGACTACGCCCTGCGAAAGCGCTACTAATGCGTACTCCAGGCCACCAAGCTCCTTTTTGTGTGAAAATACATCTTTTTATATAATTTCAGAGGTAAAAATTTACTTTACAAACCTAATTTTCAAAATCATATTTTGCTCTTTATGATTTCAACGGGCATTTCTTTTTTGTTCGTCTATTACGTAACGAAGTCAACGCAACACGCAGCTGATGTAATTTATGTAGGTCCAGATAAGAGCGACTGATTACTTAGTCGAGCCTTAAAATAATAAGGCTCCTAATAATCTACGGAGACGGCGGCGCCCTGCGCGAAACCTCCCTTGGGAATTTTAATTAAAAATGTCTACCTACGTTGCTGTAATAATAATAAGTTATTTCCGATTAGTTACGAATTTTGCTCGTTCGTGTTTGAGGCTTTGGTGTTAGGTAACAATTTAATTAGAACTAATAAATTCTCTGTTACACTATTGTCTGTTTTGTTAAAAAGATAGACAAAATTAAAGGTATTGAGACTAAACGCCACGATGGTGAGCTCATAGACTTAAAAGGGAATCATATGCATCCATATGCGTCAGTCACACAGATTTGAAAGAAGTTGATCTATACGCTAGAGAAACAGTAGTTACTGATAAAATAGGGCTGATGACAGGGTCAGAAAAGTATGATTTTAATTAGTGTGTCTTTTAGATTATCCAAAAATAAAGAAAACATATTTTTCAGTTTACCAAAAAAGTAAAAATTCACAAAGATACGGAGCATCAAAGCTCCGGAGTGGGAGCTTGCGACGTCACCGCAAAGTAAAAATCTTACCTAGCCGTGACGTCATGCGAAATTTCAATGCGCTGTATCTTTGCCATTTTTTGTTTGTCAGAGAAAAGAAAAAATACGTGTACTATATTTTTTAA
Organism: Acrobasis suavella; assembly: GCA_943193695.1. Classification (NCBI taxonomy): domain Eukaryota; kingdom Metazoa; phylum Arthropoda; class Insecta; order Lepidoptera; family Pyralidae; genus Acrobasis; species Acrobasis suavella. The sequence continues at coordinate 5,982,998 of OW971933.1, read as the reverse complement.
TAATCTAACGATGGGCTAAATTTGATAATAGCTGGGACCAACGGCTTTACGTGCTCGAGAAAAATGTATGACACTAGCGGTCACAAATCCGAATGTGGACTTCCGCCGGGCCACCGAGCATTTTCTCCAGGTTTCATAATAAGCCGTGGAGACCTTGGGGCCTTGGGGTGCGGAAGCCCATCAGTTGTTCAAGGAGATTTCCGCACGCTTCATCGACGCCTCAGGAGATCCAAGGGCTGGCGCCCATGTCGGTCAAAGGTTGATCTTGGCCATTCGACGGGGGAATACCGCCAGCCTCTTGGGCACCCTACCCTGCAATCGCAGAGATTTGGGTTCCATTTTCATATTATTTTTAGTTAAGCTATTAGTTTTAGTTTAATAATTACAGTTTTAAAATGTCTGTAATCTTAGTAAGTCGTTAAAGTAAAGCTAAACAATAAATCTTCAAACAGCTACAATTTTCAAGTTCACCACAATCAGCGCAAGGTTATCTCGATCTCTCGACATATTCCAGCCTTTATTATTACCATTTCGCTTATTACTTCAAATATTTGAATTTGAACTTTATTTTGAGCGTCATAAGGGTAGTGGCGGGTGAACTCGTGAAGCGGTATGGACGTAACCCCTTTGCTTGGCGGGTTGTTTGTGAACGCAGTGTTCTCCCACGCGAATGCTCATTGCTTTTGTATGGCGCAAGTTTAAAATTACCGTTGATTGCTATACGTATTGTGTTTTAAAGTCTATTTATGTGTATTTTAAGTTTTTCACTGTATTTTATTTTAATCCAACGCAAAGAACTCATTGGTCCCATGGTAATTACTAGCTGCTCTGCGAGCTGTAACCCTCAAAGAGTCACCCCAGAACCGTAGAAGTTTATCGAAAAAGAAAGACAAAAAAGTAACAAAAAATTAGCTTTCAGGTATTTTTTTAAATAGCTAAAATATGTTATTTGTAAAGTTTCAATCTTCATATTTCCGCCATTTTGAATAATTTTGAAAAACTGAATCGATAAAGATTAAAACCTTCTCACATAATTTCAAGCGGATCGCTTGAGAAATGTGACCTGTAGGAGAGAACAGCAGGACAGATTGACAAACTGACAGCTGGACAAAAGCATTATTGGCCATTCTCTAAACTGATACGCTTCGCTCTCTTAGTCAACAAGTGCTTTTGCAAGTTAAGCAAACCCGGCGTGGTTTTCACTTGGATTGATGAAAACAAGTAACATAAAAAATTCTTGAGCTTCTCCATGCTTTGAAAGGCACGTTGACATACGTAGCATGATAACTGACATACAATAATGACAGAAAGCATAAGACATTCGGGTCAAATGATCGATCCATGACAGCCCTATGTTCCATATAAGTACATACGAACTCGTATATATACGAACGTTGTATTTATGACTGTGTGACAATTTTGATAAGAACGTACGAAACTACAAAACTTTTTTATAAATAGATAAAAATCAAATATTTATACCAAGTTACTAACAGTGGTTTTGTGTAACATTTGGACCTCGCGAATCTGTTTTGAAATTTCTATGCCCATATGTCCGCCATTTTGAAAAATTTCAAATAACTTAATCGAAATATTCTACCAAAATAATTATCGAACCTGCTCACAAAATTTCACGAGAATCGGTTGAGAAATGCAACATGTCGGCGAGAATAGCCGGAAAACTGTACTTCCGGGCATCTGGAATTCGGAGTCACGAAAGAATTTTTGCTGAAGCTGAAACGGTGACGCTTAAATTCGTTCGCTCGGTCAATTAGTCCGTGTTTCGTAAGGTATTAGACAAGTTGGTAGTGTTGGGACTCACCCACCTTTCTTAACTTAGATCACGCCCTAAACTAGACAACACAGAGGGTTGCGGTCTCCGTTAATTAACTACTGACTGAAAACTTGTTACAATAGACTCCAGTAATTTCCAAATTGTTAATAAGCGTGCCGTTAAATGCTAATAAAACAATGTGCGGCTTCTCAGGCGTTTCGTTGGTGTCGAACTTTTGTTTGGAACAAATAAGTTGTTTAAAAAAAATCTTTTTATAACCTTTAATTTAAGCTTTTATTTGACGACCTCCGTGGCGTAGTGGTCACCATGCTAGTCCGCCACTCAGAGGTTCCGGGTTCGATCCTCGGTCAGGTCAAGTTGGGAAACGGCCTTTTTCAAATTGTCCTGGGTCTTGGGTGTTTATGTATATATGTATTTGTTATAAAGTATAGTATCGTTGAGTTAGTATCCCATAACACAAGTCTCGAACTTACTTTGGGGCTAGCGCAATCAGTGTAATTTGTCCCGATATATTTATTTATTTATTTATATTTAGTTTCACCTATCCCGTTGTCTGTCTGTCCTGTCTGTCTGTTAAATTTGACCCACTTCCCAGTTTCCGATTGAGCTGAAATTTTGCACGCATGCATACGTATATCTCGTGACAATGCAACACTATGATGATATGGAGCTGATCTCATGATGGAGCTGGAAGGCAAAAATAAGTTTTTTTGAAAAGAACCTATACATATAAATGATTCTTTTCAAAAAAACTTTGCTTTACCATTTTTTTTTTGTGAGGTGTAAGTACTTATCAAGACGCAATGCAATAAGCCCAAACTCTTTCGGGTTGCGTCCTTTTCTTACAGATTTCCTATGGCCGCCTTCCAGCGTCAGTTCAGCTTATGGTAATCATAATATTGCTTTGTCAATCGACTTACAGAAGTATGCAAAATTTCAGCTCAATCGGCTGAAGATAACTAAACTGGTTTAAATTGAGTCGTAAGATTTGACCCACACAAACATACAAAATACGATAGGTTTAAAGAAATGAAGCACGTTATTGATTCAGTTGCTTTCTAAATGTTTGTTATTTACCTGATAATCTCTCATCTATAAAAAAAACTTAGTTCAAAGTAAAGGAGAGAAATTCCTAAAGTGAACACATTTTAAGACAACAAGAGTATTTTAACCTGCTGAAATAATTTTAGAAAAAGACGTTTACATTTTTATTCGTAAAGTCATTGGAGTTCATAGCCGGGGTGGATCATATTTAGTCAGAATATTGATGTCCATAATCACCCTAATATTATTATCTGGTTGAGATTTACTTGATATCGATAACATATATCAAAACATAAAAAAATTGGTATTTACAGTTATAAACCCTAAAGTCTTTTCAATTCTATTTGTAGACAGCAGACAATTATAAACATCACTCATGCTCAAAATCACCAAAGCGTGCAAAAAAGCCTATAAAAAATTGCAAAAAGAAAAATGAAACGAAAGGTATGATCTCCACTCGCAATGTAAAAGCCAATTCAGTAAGCAAGCGAGAAATGGAGGCGACCGTCCGGAATGCACTCCACCAAATGGATAAGTGACTGCGATCCCTTTTGTCCGACAAAACAGGGCGCTCTGACGATATTTTACACTTTGTGAAGTACATTCGATTGAGTAAAAGATGGAAAAGGTTTTTCTTAACTTTTTCTTTAAAATATTTGAATTTATTGTAATTGTAATGACATTGAAAACACGGAGATACAACACTAGAAAGCACGCCTAAACAAAATTAGCGAAAGGAAAAATGAAACAAAAGTATGACCTCCACCTGCAATGTAAAAGCCAATTCAGTAAGAAAGCGAGAAATGGAGGCGATCGTTCGGAATGCACTCCGCCAAATGGATAAGTGATTGCGATCCCTTTTGTCCGACATACGCTGTTACTATATTTTACACTTTGTGAAATACCTACACTCGCTTGAGTGAAAGATAAATAATATATTTTCTTAGATCTTCTTAAACACTGAAATTTAGCTATTTGAAATAAATAATTTAGCATCAGAAAACATAAAGATACAAAACTAAAAAACGTGCCTTAACAAAATCAAAGGTATGTTGTCCACTTGCAATTTGAAAGCCAATTCAGTAAGCAATCGACAAATGGAGGCGACCGTCCGAAATGCACTTCACCAAATGGATAAGTGACTGCTATTCCTTTTGTCCGACAAAACAGGCTGATTTTACGATATTTTACACTTTGTGAAATACACTCACTCAATCGAGTGAAAAATTAAAAAGCTTTTTCTTTAACAATTTGTAGTTCACCTATTTGAAATTGAAATAGCATAAGAAAATACAGAAATACTACAGAATAGACAGAACCTTAGGTTGCCACGTTTAAGTGAAAATGAAAATTCCTCAAAGCGCATATCTGCTCATATGGCTCAACGTGGAAGAAAACGGTTTTTTTTTGTCAAAATCCTCTGCTTTTTCAAAACTAAAATCATACTTCACAACCGAAATAGACAACAGATTTTGATAAAATTCATCAATGGGACCCTGATAAATATGCCCTATCAAACAAAATAATTGGCCAAGTGCGTGTCGGGCCACGCGCAGTAGGGTTCCGTAGTTACATACGCCAACTTTGTGTTCATGCCACTAAAAACGTCTAAAAACTAATTTTCTATTGAATTTGTATGAAATTTTCCTTTTCTGAGTACATTTTATAAGTTAATCAACTATAATTTTTTAATTTTTAAAGTCAAAGTCAAAGTCAAAGTCAAAAGTCAAAGTTTATTCATTTGCCATATATGTGGTAGCATATACAATCAAATTTAGCCGTAAGTATCACACATTTAACTGTTTTCAGCATGCAAATATGTAATTAAATAAATTGTGTAAGCTAATTCTGTTTGGAATTCATTGTGATTATGTCATGCTAAGATTATACAATAATAATATGACAATCATTTTATTTTAAATAATCATTTACAGAATAAAAACATTTTTTAACCAACCATAAATGAAGTTCTTTTTTGAATTTATGTATTGTCAACGATTTTATATCTTCAGGAAGCTTATTAAAAGCTTTAACACACATCGCATAACAATTTCTCGAACAAATTTGCGTTCGAGAATAAGGCAACATCAACCTGTTCGGATATCGACAGTTAAAACTACTAACTTCTACTCTTTTTCTAAATAAAGACAAGTTTTTCTTAACAAAAGTACACACTTCAAAAATGTACATTAAACTCTACTTAGCTCTGATAGTTTTCCATTAAATTTCGTTATAAATTCTATAGCTGTGAATTTTTTCACGTGTCCATTTACTCTAACAAATTTTTTCACTTTGAAAGCAAATATTTCAGAAACAGATCCCAAAATTAAAAAAACGGTGTTCTCAAACTCACAATATTTTTCAAATACCTTTTCAACGATACCCAAAATGATTGGGTAGTCGAGAAAAAAAATTAACTTTTCATTTTACAGGTACGGGAGATACCCAAAAAAAAAATTTTTTTTTCAATATTTAATTTTACCTTTTTTTCCGCCTTATTGATATATATATTCATACCAAATTACATCATTCTAGTACTTATAGTCGCTCAGTGAGACCGCGGACGAACAGACAGACAGACAGACTGACAGACAGATAGTCATGGCGAAACTATAAGGGTTCCTTGTTTACTACGGAACCCTAAAAACAATTTTTCTAATAGTCTAATAATCTAATAAATCCACGCGTTTTAAAATACATAAAAAAAAATTGACAAATCGATAACCTCCTGCTTTTTTGTAGTCGATTAAAAATAAAATAGTTTTTAATGATAGTCACAATTTTGCAACAATGCTATTTTAGTATCAGTATTGAAATAAGCGAAAAAAGTATCTCTTCTACAGTTTTTGCGCTAGTTTTCAGCTTTCGCGAAGATAAAAATACTTTGCGCATTTACAGCAAAAACGTTATCTCATTAAAAATCAAAGTAAAAATGTTTTAAGGTTTTGGTATGTTAATTTTTCGAAGCAACAGAGCTTGCTTTTGGGTCTCATTTCTTTACAAACATGTACTTAAAAAGCTCAACCTAAGAATACTTAAAAAACTCGACGCATATGCGAGCGAATGTTTACGCTATGCCTATCCCAACATTGCTCTGAATTTTATCTCCAAACATAACCCAAATTATTCTAAAATGTTTCTGCAATAAAATAAAACTGAATGTGGTTACACTATGGGCCCGAAGTAATCTTATTAGACCATTTCAATTGCTAGAAAAATAATAAGAAATGTGCTTTGAGCACAGCAATAAGCATTTATCACCGTGAACCATAAAAAGCATGAGTTGAAATCTGAATACGCTGCGAGAATACAAAGTGGTCGGGACCGCGTTTCTTAAACGATGTTCTGTTACATTACTTTGTCTGAATTTGTAAAATACTCTACAGTTTTATAGTGGTAAATGAAAATTCTTAATGTAATTAAATAACTACCTACGTAGATTATATAATTCTTATAAAAAATGGTATACCCGTGAGTAGACGGCGTTGCAGAAGTAGGCCTAGAAAGCGTTGACGCAATTACCTGGACGCTTGCAGCGTTGTTCAGGAGCAGCTTTGGATAGAGAAAAATGAAAAATACCTTTACCCAGCAGTGAGACACATAAATTGTTAGTCTTTGAGAAGTCGTTATTGGCTCAATTTAGTCCCTCATATGTCAACATTTGAGCCAAGGTGTAAGGCCTGTCAAAGTAAGATTATAGTTGGATCCAAGTACAATACTGACGGACTTAATAATCGAACTATAAATCTCTTCCTTTGGGTAAGGATTATATTAACTAAACAATAAGTCTCAAAACTATTAATTTATTCGTTTTATTAGTTATGGCTTTTGCCAGTTATGGGACACCACTGCCATAGACTTCTAGTTATGGCCACCACTATATTTGCGTATTTTCTTGCCAGACTTCGACTCTACCTAGTATGGTTATCCTAGTCTACGGAATCTTTAAAAAGTTAAGTATGTACTTAATTTCTTTCGTTTGCAAATGAGCCATATTTTTAACTACCTTCTAATTCATTCATGATTTAAGGTATTTGCGGTCAAAGATTCAAAGATTCAAATGTTTATTCAGTAATTAGACCTTTGCAGGCACTTTTACACGTCAATAAGTATAATTTATGTTACGTGTAAAGTATATTAAAATTTAATTTATTTTTAAAGAAAAGCTACCGATACCAGCGCTTCGTAACGACCGCTGCTGAGAAGAAACGCCGAAAGAAACTCATTTTTACAGTATTGGTCACAATTACTATATTGACTATGGCGATTAACAGCGACGGAACATCCAACCAAAATATAATTTATAATGGTAAGTCCCCCCAATTTTAATAGCACAATTCTATACCTTAAAATGCTCAAGTATTTCTTGCTGTGTTTGAACATTATTTCAAAGGAAAAGAAAATAAGAAAACGCTCCATGTCATACAAATTAAAAGTTTCCGTCGACGCGGAGTAGCAAAAATACTCATTCCATTACATTCTAGTAGCTACTCTGATTGGTTCTTCCATGCAACTTAAATATAACGTTGCACAGTTCACGTATGAAATAAAATAACCAACATCTGATGAAAACAGCGCATCCGACGAAAATAGTGTACATTTCTATTTTATATTCAGTCAGATTCTATCGAAGGGAAATGGAATAAATTCTGCACGGTCTTGCATTTTATGGGATTTTGTTGTTTGTTATTGCTTTATGATATTTCCGACTAGTAATGATGGCGTTACTCCTGTCATTTGTGCGTTACTAAGTAATTTTTTTTAATATTATGAGTTATTTCAAATAGCAATAATCTTGTACCAACTGATTGAATTTATATCTTCATTATACAGCCTACATCAGTCTACTGCTAGACTAAATAGCATCTCCCAATACAGAAAAGTTTACTCATAATGATTCTTCAGATAAACATAACTTGTAAACGTTTTTAATCCAGGGAAAAAGTAGCATTTGTTCAAATTGCTAATAAATGTTAGTGAAATTAAACCTTTCTATTGTCTACAATGCTGACAGTCAAGGTGTTAAGCTTTAATAAAGTATTTATAAAAAAAATTTTTTTTCTAATGATGTTATTAAAATAAATGTAAGATTAATTTTATGACCGTCGGATCACCGCTTCTGCCACTCGCTCTAATAATGATCATTTAAACCGATTGAAACTACTACAGACTATAAATGAGTAAAGTGCGTAATATAATTTTATTTTACTTCAGTAAACATTCTAAATTTTTTTTTGTAATTTTATAATTTTAGCCTCTTATTCTAGATCCACAATCAACTTTCAGTAATTAGGCGGAACCGTTAGCAGCTAGACAAATTACGGTGTGCAGCTGTTAGCCTACAGTAGACTTGCAATGTCTGGTCTACGCTAAAATTTTATCTCCGCATGTTATAAAATGTACTTAACTGTAATGATGACTGTTCGGTCACTGCTCCTACCACTCGCTTTGATGATGATCGTCTAAACCGATCGAAACTAGTAGGCCTTTTCTGACTACACTTCATGAGTAAACTGTGAAATACATTGTTATTTCACTTTAGTAAACATTCTAAAAACTCCTCTGTGATTTCACAATTTGCATCTTAATCTAGATACAGAGTCAACTTTCCAGTAATTATGCGGAATCGTTAGCAGCAAGACAAATTACGGTGTGCAGCCATCACCCTACAGTAGACTTGCAATCTCCGGTCTACGCTCCAGCGGTCGATTCGATCGCGCTAATTGAAACATGCTAAGATTTTATCTTCAGATAAACACGGGTTTAGAACACCAAATTTAGTACGTTTTTATTTCAGGTTAAAATTTGCATTTGAGTGAAGTTTTTAATTGAGTTGGTACTTTCAAGGAAATAAAAGTCAATAAAATTAAAGTTGAAAGAAAAGTTTCTACAGTTCGTGGGTTTGAAATATCTTCAGTTGAATTTTAATAGAATTTTAATCCAATCTTACCAAAAAATCTGAAATTTCAAAAACTATTTGTTAACTTTTTAAGTTAATATAATATTATAACTTATTTCAAAGTTCTAGATTTTAGTTTAATTTAAGTTTTTAGTTTTACTTAGAATAATTTACTTTTTACTTTCAATTCGTAATTTGGTATCGTAAATAAAGAAGTACGTATTAAAAATGTGGGAACTCCACCTGTCCCAGCTCAGTAGGTGTGCTTCCCACAAGAAATATGTACAAGTAGTCGTAGAGCAAGAGATTAAATGACAAGGTTTAATAAATAAATTCATTTGTTATTATAAGAGAACTAATATGAAAGTATACTATTAAAAAAAAATTATTAAGCAATTTTCTATCAGTTTAAAAGGTGGTAAAGGCGTGTGTGATGAATTTAAACATTGAAATTAGAAATGAAATCTGAAAGGTTGACAGAATGAAATGATGGAGAAATGAGATGGATTTGAACATGAAGGATGGAGTTTTATTGTAACACCGTTACAGAATAACTATAAATAAAGAGACTTAAGTATACACTTCACCTCAAAAATGAGTACTAATCAAAGAATCCTTGTTGAATACTAATTTTCTCAATTAAAAAGATTTATGTAAGCAAAGAAACGTCTTTTATACCCAGAAAAAGATGTTTTCAAACAAAAACAAGGAGTAATGTAACGTATTTTGAGTAAGACAAACCATGCAGTTCCAAGTTTAGTACATATCTATGCCCGGTTCGTTTGCACTGTTGATTTTTCAACTGTTGTAGCTTAAAGGACAAACAAGAGTCCCAGTGAAATGTTTCAACGGAAAATTGTAGACGGTTGTTTCAAGATAAATACAGTACGGGTTTTTCCGGTGTAATCAAATTCAACAATTGAATTAAATTAGACCTAGATATATTTGGTATTTTCTTGTTCTTTCACGCAGTTCGTAGAATTAGGTATGTTATTTATAACCCGTAGAATTAGGTATATATCTAGCGTTTGCTCAAACCTATGGATTGATTCTGGTTTACTCTTTGGGTTGTGGAGGTCAGACGGCAGTCGCTCTGTGTAAAAACCAGTAACCTCGTCAAATCTCCTTGGTTAGGTAGCGGACCCCGGGCTCTGAAGCGTTACTGCTGAGGATGCAACCGGGAATACGCTCGGATGATGATGATGATTTATAACCCCGACAAAAAGGGGGGTGTCGTAAGTTAGGCGGTAATGTCTTTCTGTGGCATCGTAGCTCTTGAACGGATGGAGAGATTTTGATGCGGTTTGTTTTTGTGAAAGCAAGTTCCCTTGCAATGGTTTTTTGGCAATGTTTGGTGAAAATTGGTTGAGCCGTTGAAAAGGGGATCAACGCTTAAAAGTCAGGGACTTTTAATTTACCTGGCAAAAAAAGATCGCCGGTTAAAAAGAAATATGTAATTTCACCACTCATCAGTAGATGGTGTTGTCGAGGTTTATTTTAAATTTGCCTGGAAAATAAACTTGTCTTCTTCTTCAAATAAAATACGCAAGTCAATGGTCAATTCATGTATAGTCCATTTGTTTAGGTATTTAAAAGAATGTAAACAATCTTGACATGTCTTTTTATTGTAATATACCTTTGTAAATTACAAATTATTTATTTTATAAATGATAAATAATTTTACAAAACTAAAAACCTACTTCTCCCCCAAGCTACACAACCGATTCTAATAAAATTACTATGGGACCACCTGGACAGTGTACCCATTCAGACAAAAGAATATTTTTCCAAATCGGTCCACGCGTCTTCAAGTAATCAGTGAACATACATAAAAAAATAAATAAAGGATCGCGACGAATTAATAACCTCCTCCTTTTTTTGAAGTCGTTTAATTACTTTTTTTTTGTAATTTGCGAAAGTATTGATTAAAATATCTAAACAAATGGACTATAAGCTAATTAAAGTCAACAGTTGATATGAATAGATTGAATAAAATAAGATCTAGATATATATTTGTATGTCCTTGCTATTTTAAATAGCTCTTAGGCCTAGACTATGTTCTTATCTGGTTACATCCTAAGCAGTGGATATGTCAGATATAATATGGATGTCAATGACACACAAGGCTGCCGAAGACCATTGCGAAATCAAGAGCAATGGATAGTGGATCATAACAAGTAAATATTAAAATAAGTTTCTTATCTTACGTTATGTAGGTAGGTACCTAATTGTATAATTAATTAGTGAAAGACAAATTCTTGTAAATATAAAAAGTTCCTCTAAATAAATTGCTCCAACGATTTTGATGAAATTTGAGATTGAGGGGCCATAAATCTAACTGACTAGGTTTAATTTTTGAAGAATCTCGTTTTCTCAAAGGTTTTCATCGAGTGTAATTCAGTTTCTAGGTACTAAATACTTAATTGACTTTATTTTGTAATAGTAAAATGACACGATAGCGATATATCTAGACAACATTTTGACAACGTTGACCTTAACATCCTATAAACGTTACATATTATAGAAAAGATTAATCACCTCAAACCAAGCACAAGTAAAAAGGTTAAAGTTCTCCTCAAGACCAATCAGTCGAGTCCAATCTCGGAGGGGTTATGTTGTTTATCACAAAGATGCCATGACCACCTTCCAGCTCCATCATCAGATCACTTCTGTTACCATAATATAACATTGTCACGCTATATACATATGTGTACAAAACTCAACTCAATTGGAAACTGAGAAGTGAGTTGAATTTCAAGATTTCATTACGGACAGACAGAGAAACAGACAACGAGAATAGTAAAACTAAATAAAAGTCTGTAATAAAAATACAAAAGTTAATAAACAGCTCGACCTCGTGATAATCTAGGCACAAATTTAAATTCCAGGGACTAAAGTAGTTGTTTTAAAACGGGTTACAGCACACTTTAATCCACGAGCAAAGTTTTAAACAATAAACAGTATCTCAGCATTAAAAAGAATAAGACTGAATAGGAAACGTCTTGCCCTTTGTGGAACCACTTCCGAGATAGCCACCTTTATAGCGTTGCGTTTTCTTGTTTTCTGTTTAAAGGCGAATGTAGCTAATATTTTTCTTAATGAAACGGTTAATTAAGTTGTAATTAAAAAGGCAAGCTATTTATTTTCCTTTATTTTCGTCTTTGTTTTGCTTGTGCCTGTAAAGTAATTTGCTTTGGTTAAAAGTATTAAAGGAACAATATTTAAATAAAAATACAGTACAAATAAAATTAATTTATTACCTATCGGTTGGAGATCTCACCATATTGGAGGAAAATTTGGATACCAAAGTTATTTTCGTTTCGCCCATATATAGATAATACAATGACTTGTTCTGAACGTACCTATGTATAAAACTAGTAACTTTAGGTTAGCTTTTAAACGATTTTTAACCGACTTTATCGATTCTTCGCGATAATTTTTAGGGTTTCGTACCCAAAGAGTAAAAAACCCGCCCTTATTACTAAGATTCCGCGTCCATCCGTCCGTCCGCTCGTCCGTCCGTGTGTCTGTCACCAGGCTGTATCTTATGAACATTTATGTATATATACTTTTATATGTGATTGCTAGACAGTTAACATTTTCACAAATGATGTATTTCGTCGCCGCTATAACAACAAGAACTAAAAACAGAATAAAGCAAATATTCAAGTGGAGCTCCCATACAACAAACGTGATTTTTTATAGAAATATGGTAGGGAACCCATTGTGCGCGAGTCTCACTCTCACTTGGCTGGATATTTATGTATGTTCACCGATTATTCGGAAACGCACTCCACTTCTAGTCACTACTACTGACATGTATAAGTGCTAGCATGCAAATGTCTTATTAAATTAAATTGTTCTCTTCATTCTTGCTTAGATTCTTCTTTTCAAACTGTAGTGTTCGTTTAGAAAACTAAAAACAACGGAACGAAAACTATAAAATGGCACGGATGAAACTTCATCCGCGCCATTTGCTGGACCAGTCACTCGCGGCCGAGTGAGCAAAAAACTGTGCTATTAAGACTCTTCAAGTAGTAGAATGCAAACTGCCTCAAGCCCGCATTAATAAGTAATAATAGAGAATATTTTATTCTTCAGTTCTTCTTTAATACTTTTTAAAACTCTAGGTTTAATCTAGAAAACTAAAAACAACGGAACGAAGACCACAAAATGGCACGGATGATACTTCATCCGCGCCATTTGCTGGACCGAGTCACACGCGGCCGAGTGAGCACAAAACTGTGCTATTAAGACTCTTCAAGTAGTGGAACGCAAAGCCACAATGCGAGCCACTTGAGCCACTTGCGAGCCTTTGCCTTTTAGGGTTCCATTTTAAAAGTTAAATACCAAACATTTGTTCCTTTTTGTGTTCGATTTCTAAATTGTTTTAGTTAGAACGGTTGTTTGAAAAAATATATAAGTATTCAACGTGTAAATGACTGCGCATTGTATACCTAAGTATTAAGAACACACAACAAAAACTTACCTTTAGACAACGTCGTGAATGTTGCGTACTGTGGTTTAAATATACTCATACTCACATGTATAACAGAAGTATCTAGTTTGCGTTATTTTCTATAAATTGTGTGTTATTTTTGAATTTTCTGCAATTACGTCACAGTTTGTTTATTTACTTCAAAAATTTAAATTCTTATAGTAAAATTTTAATTAACTTAACGACAGTCCCACTGGTAAGTCATAGTCTTATCAAGAAGTCCTACTCTACTTTCTTGTTTTATTTTATTCACAAAAATTTGATTCTATAAAAAATGATTCTTAAATACAAATTAGGACTTGGTCTACAAATAACACTTTTGGATTTTCTCTTGGCACGGAATCATCAACGCTAAAGTCTGCCAACTCGCTCTTAACCGTTCTTATTTTAAGGAACGTTTGATCTTAGCTTCAATGAAGTGAAAATTAAGGTTGCCTAGGACTTTGAGGTCGTGCCCTCTAGCTCTAAAATAAAGAACTAATTTATCAAGCGTTGTCCTTACCACTGGCTTGGATTAAAGTTTTGACGCGTGTTGCTACGGCTATTGGAAAACGAATAAAAATAAAAGGTCAATTCGATTTAAACAGAAATGAAATTCGGTTCGAGGACAACTCTTTTAGGGTAGATTCGACCAAATTAGTTTAAAATTTATTCTGAGAATAAATGGCACTATACTCTATAATACTCTTGATTAATTCAATTTAGTGTTTTAATAATTAGAAATCCAAGAATAAGATGTCTATTCCAGAGTAAGCCATTTATACCGCCAATTTTAAAGAATAATAAGCTGCTGTTTTGCACATCCTTAACATTTTGTGAAAAGGGATAGATTACGATGGAAATCACATAATATCTAAAGCGTTGCCTACAAAGGCAAGAGAATCGTAACGATATAATCGTCGTGCCACCAATTCTAGTAAACTGACTCTATGAAGGTGTCTCCAGCGAAATCATCGCGGCAATTTGATGTTAATAAATAAAATAAAACAATAATAAAATAAATATTTTTATGTACTCAATGCATAGCACATAATTTATGCTTAAATACCTTCTACAACTCTCTAAGTATATGTTGAGCGCACAGTTGCACCCGGTATAAGTGTTGCCATGCATGTCTGGTTTATTCTGGTCCGGTCAGTTAATCGAATTTCCAAAATATAAGCCTAGTTTGAAACATTTTTAAGCACAAAGACTGACCTGGTTATCGAACTACATTGTAATTCCTACATGTCTTTACAAATATGTGGTATGAGTGTCTTCCGGTAGTCTAATTAGTACACCGAATCGTAGAAAGCCCAGACACCTAATACCAGCTTTAGAGCGATCTCCGCAAAATTATTTAAACCAACATAACATTTTGTATTGTAGACACTACGGAGTTTGCATACTTCTCTACTAATAGGTCGCGGAGAATTCGCTTAGTGCGAATTTACAGCATTTCATTCTCATAGAAATGTAACTATATGACTGTTGCAAGTAATGATGTCAAAGTGAGATAAGATCTTAAACGGAATCTTAAGAATTTATGCATTTAATTTTTTTCATGTTTTTGCACGCTTAAAAAGCGGAGAGTTGGGGTAGTGCTCTACTTTCAACATGTCAGGGACAAGCATTTTCGGGACTTAAACTGTCTCTACTATATTCATATTGCTCTAATACAATAATACTAGCTGAACAACTGAGCTTTGCTCGATTCCTTTTTTAATGAAAATCATTTTTTTAGCCTCGTCACTGCCTAAATACCTAGTTACATCAAAATTGTTGTAGCCATTTCCGAGTTATTCATTATATATTTAAATACATACAAGAATTGCTCGTTTAATTAAAGTATAAGATAAGTAAAGAGATATGATTTTATACTTATATTTTATCAATCATAACACATACAAATCCGGCCTATTGCGAGTCGGACGTACGTGCCACAATTACGCTCGAAATACTAAACGTATTTGTACCATTTTCTTTAATAGCTTCATCACGTCACGGAATTGTTTTCTTTTGAAAATTAAGTACTATCTAATTGAGTGTCATTACAGGTATAATTTATAATTTAATTTTTTTCGAATGAGCTTTGTGAGTTGTGCGCTTTTGGATTTTCCAAACTTAATTTTTTCTTGAGAGATCTGCGTGTTTTATTGTATTATTATATTATGTATACAGTGTCCTTTTTAATTAAGTACAAATATTTTAAGGGGTGTTTCAGTCCATCATTTTAAACAATTTTTCCCAATAACTGTATATCGTAATACGAAAAAGAATTTGTCATTTTCCATATTAACGTCATCACGTGACTACTTTGATTTGTATGAGAACCTAATTTTTTGTATTTTGAAATATATATTTTTTTAAAATTGATTAAAATGATGGACTAAATCATCCCTTCAAATATTTGTACTTAATTAAAAAGGACATTGTATTCTATGTATGTTTATGTCAATGGACCCTATTATGGGCTCCCGCTGTTCATTTGACAGTAATTTTGTCTGTCATTATTCTCATGAACCGCTGTACGTAAATATTCTAAACACACAGCTAGTAATGTACCGTTCTTGAAATTTCGAGAAATTTCCAACACGATCTGGAAAATTTCCGAGAAATTTCTCGCAAGAAAATTTTCAACAAAATTACACGAGCATTGTTGAAAATTTCCGGAATTTTTCAAGAAAGAAATTTCCGAAACCTGAAAATTTCTCGGTGGCACACAAAGCTACTTTCTCTATTTATTGCCTTTTAAATTTGTTTGGAAACGGGATTTGAAACATGAAACCTTAGTTTCCAAGCTGTCAACCCGTTAGCTAGCATCGTTTCATTTGTATTCAACATAGCATGTACTGTGAATTTTGCCGCGTTTTTTTCCGCAAAATTCTGTATGGTTAGTCGATCCAGTATTATTTGATTTGATGCTATCAGTTGAAAAATATCGTCCATGCCGAGAAAAACCACGATTCGTATGCTACAATCTCTATGTGGAGCTACCATTCAAAAACTGGAAAGCGTCCAGCTGGATTTATTCTATTTTTGCGTGTAGTTCCGATTCAAAACAGGGTACTATCTGATCCTAACTGGATTGAATGGGTTTCACTTCTATCGAGTAAATGCACCTATGTGATCGTCATAGGAGAATTATTTTGTCGAAAATCTTTGGTGAAAATTAACAGCTCTTTGGTAAAAATGCCCATTATTCATCTTGTCATAAGCTTTTCTTCATAATTTTTAATTTTCGTCAATGTATACGTCGTCAAAGTAGAGGGAACGACGCTATGTCCGCCTGCCTGTTTGTGTGTCTCCAATGGATGGACCGATTCCGATGAGGCTTTTTTTCCTTGCGGTGGTTCTTGGCTATGTTTTACGAAAATCGGTTTAGTATTTTTAAAGTTATTGGGGGTTACCGCTTGAAAGTCCATGGTTTTCTAATTAGCCAGGCAAATAATAGATGGCGCTACGGATATCAATTCCTCTTAACCAGGCCTGTGTCACTCCCCGTTTAGGTATTGAAAATATACCTACATTATTAACTATGCGCGCGGCCACCTCTTCGAAGGGGAAAATTCAGTTATATTACTCGTTTATCCAGAGTAATAAGAATGAAGTCAGAACTCGACCTCACTTCTTCGTTTAGATAGGTATCTAAACGAAGAAGTGAGGTCGAGTTCTGACGCAAGCTAAATTAAACCATAGCGCTAACCATATAAAGAAGATATTTCTTTTGTGAGTAAGACCTGTACGTGAGTACTACCTAGTACTTATTATGTGACTTAACATGGATAGGAATATATAGTTCTTGCAATCATCATTAGCTGGCGTTTGCGTTTGAACCTATTGAAAGTCAAGGATTTTTTTGTATTTTTTCTCATACAATTATGCCGATAACAGCGCTTAAATTGAAAACGAGAAGAATCAACTAGTTTTAGATATAATAAAAAAAAAAATGGGCCCATCAAAAAAAGAATTTTTTAAATGGGGACTTCGAGTAATCGATGAACATACCTACATAAAAAAAAAAAGATTCTGACGAATTGATAACCTCCTTCATTTTGGAAAACTGTTAAATATAATTAAAATTAAGGTATGTCAAATTTCTTAAAACTTACACATATGAAAAATTACATATAATTAGGCATATTTATTCAAAACAAGTGTACAAATGCTTTGGCGAGATTTCCAGTTAAAACAGTGATAGGTAGTACCACTAAAATAACATAAGAACTGTATAAAAGTTCAAAACATTTATACAAAAAGAAATAACAATATTTTTCGTTGTAAAAAGTAATAACAACAAATGAAATCAGTTCTCTTTCCTCTGATTTTCAATTTTCTATTTCTTACTGACCAGTGCTTCTGTGCAAGTTGGTGAAAATTTGGTTAATCATTTTATATAACAAGCCACGTGCCTAGAATCTTTCAGAAGAAACTATAAGGCGTGGCGTTACTAGGGGTTGAAATTATATAAGGGTGTATCTTACTGGGAGTTAAGAGTCAAAAGAGGGAAATGTCACTAAAACGCTATTTATTTCTCCACACACAGTTTACATGAAATTTTACACAATAACACAGACAACAAAACGAGACGACAGGAAAGTATTTACTCCCTCGGTAGGCGCGGTCGACTGAAGGAAGGCCATAGACTGGCCTCACTAGTTTATGTAGGTACAAATAGATAAATAAATATATAGGAGACAATATAGAGACAACATATAGGGATATAGATAAACATCCTTTTGGCCAATTTTCAACTTGCCCTGAACAGGGATCGAATCCAGAACCTATGGGTGGCTGACTAGCATGGTGAATTCTACGCCACGGAAGTCATCAATACCTGAGCCGATGTGTCTCCAAGAGACTTGTATGTATCGACTATCTGTCATTCGCGGCGTTGCCCACGTAATTAAAGGAGAAGTTACGTGACAATCCCACGAGAATTATATATTTTTCCGGAATTCTCTACCAACCAACCTTTTAGAAAAAAAGAAATCAATATTTTACTTTATAATACTCATGTATAAGTAGATAAGGTACCCGAATGTTAGATTATAATAGTTCCAAGCATTAATTAAGTTAATAATAGAGCAAACTTGTGATTATTTCAATAACCTCAATATATTGAATAATTACAATAACCTAATTACTAAGCCCGCTTAGTAACAACCCACTGAAATTATTACCATGGATCAAACCGTTCGCTTTCGTGAACTTACTTTGATTACACGTTTATAGTACTAATTAGATTTACTAGTGTTAGTCAGCATTTTATGACTTTCATGTGTTTCTCTTACTGCGCAGATTAAAAGCCTATCGAGGAAATAGGCGAGAATCTAAGTCGTGTTAATAAGCGATGTGGCTAGCAATCCGTCTTTTTTAAGGTGCCGTACCCAAAAGGTAAAGACGGGACTCTATTAAGTATAAGTCATATTTAATTAATTATAGTAATACTTTATTTAAATAACAGTCATAAAAGATTTTGATGTTTTAATCACGCCATCTAGTGTAAAGAAAGAGACATAATCACATTTATATTATAAAAGCAAAAGTTTGTGAGTGTTTGTGGGTGTGTGTATGTTTATTACTTCTTCACGCGCAAACGGCTTGACCAATTTTGATAAAATTTTATATACAGAAAGCTGACACCCTTGGTTAACACATAGCTACTTTAAGCGCGGGTAACACTGCTGGGCGTTGCTAGTTATGTTTATAAGGCGCTGGGTGATAATCTGGCTATGGTTTTACAATCAGCGATTTTTTCAACGAAACTTTAGTGAAAAAAGTTTGCAACCTGCCGTTGCCCAACGTCAACACTTCTTGGGAATGCAGTTGCAGTTGTACGAGTATATGAGTATATTCCTATTCTAGGCAAATTTGAAAAAAAAAAAGGAATAAGAACGTTTCTTTGTCACTTTTTTGCTAGTCGTATGTGCTGCCATCTCTGTGTGCCTACCCGCAACTTCAGTTTTGCCTACTTACGGGCCCTCAAATCGTTTTTATCGCGTAGAGTATCGGTTACTTTAGTGATTATATTATCTTTCGCCTGATCTTTATGATCCCGACTTTTTATTTATTATTTACCAATGTAAAATACATGTTTCATTGGAGTTCATTACAAGGCGCATGTTTAATTGGCAGATAAAAGTGTTAAAAGAGATTTTTTGGTCTTTCTTCAAAGCCGAAATCATTTCTATCTGAAGTTCGGATAGAAATGTGATTCTAAACGGACAAACAACGTACAACAATGACCGCTATTTTTGTTCAACTTAGGTGCCAGGTATTGTATGTACACGGAAAATTTATTACTTTTCCTTCTCCACTTTGATAAATCTTTGGCGACCTTGAGTGAGTATTGATATCATATGTGAAACACGGCAAGTTGGAGAAGAGAAATCAGTTTGTGTGCACGGATCAAACCATTCGCTTCCTTGAATCGAATAGAATTTGATTACGTTTACTAACTTTAATTAGATTTGCCAACTGTGAGTCAGCTTTAAAAAGTAGGGCACCAACGCGACGATTTAAAATTATCTGAAGATATCTCGTTACTGGTGCAGTAACGAGATATCTTCAGATAGATCTTATCGAAATATTTATAAAAAATTGCACCTACTGTCAACATTTCATTAGATTTTTTATAAATACGATAATTTAAGAAATTAAAACACGTGATAAAAAATTTCGCCACGAGTTTCAATTCATCTAAATTGAATTAAGTTGAATACCACGCTTCTCTACTATGCTTCAAATTCATGTGTGTACTATTATGATGAGAAAATTCGTCAGGGTAATAATTTGAAGTCAAGATAGCATAGTTGGCAGTGCACTCACGGCATTAACATGAGGGTCGTGAGTTCGAATCCCACTCGTGGTGAAATTTTTCATCACATGTTTTAACTTTGATAATAACCCGAGCATTGTAATGGCGTTATAAATCAATAATTGACGGCAATTAATGTTTAACTAAAATATAATAATATTACACTAACTTAAATATAAAACCAGTTTTTCTTCTTGTGTGCAATGCTTTATGTACGAGTATGATTTAAGTAAAAAAAAAAGAAAATCAGCGATGCTATAGGCCTTCAATTAAAATACATACCTCGTGTATTCAGGGTGTTTCATAACAGCAAAATAATTCTTAAAGGGCTCAGTCAGTGAAATTGCTGATTTTTTTTCTAAGAACTAGTTTTTTCAAATGAAAATACTACTTTATTAGGTATTGAAAAACAATTGAAATCCGAAACTCATATTATAATTGACTAGCTGTGCTCGTGGGCTTCGCTCCCCGTGGGAATTTCGGGATAAAAACTATTCTATGTCCTTTCCTGGGTCTTAAACTATATCTAAACCAAATTTCATCTAAATAGGTTCAGTGGCTGAATCGTTAAGAGGCAATAAACAAAAAAAAAAAACAAATACACAAACTCACTTTTGGATTTAAAATATTATTTAGGATTTAAAAGACGCCTTCAGTAAACCCTTGGTCTTCTTTGTCGTTACCTTAAAAACTTATAATTTATTGGAAACGCATATTCGTTTATTTTTGCTTGTATATTTTACATATTAACAATGGCAATATTAGTAAGACTGAGTATTCAATTGAATTCGGGTGCTACATCTATCATTTTTTTAGCAGCGTGGCTTCAAATTAATTCGAGAATACTCTGCGTGCGTCCAACCACACTCGACCCGCTATGCTCTTCTTTCGGTTGACAGATTGCATACTTACAGAGTTTATTAAAGGAGGTTCAGAGTTCAACGTAAGGTGGTTGTCGAATACAAATGAAGCTTGACGCCCCTCTAGACTGGGGTGTAATGAGAGATCTCCACGTTACCGTACGCACGTTAGCATATTGTTCTTGATATATTGTGTGATGTAAATTACATCGGTTTGTTATTACTGTATTATGTTTATTGAGACGTTGTTTAGTTCGTTGTAATGAGCAAATACATACCTACATAATATCATGTCTTTATTCATAATGAGAAAGACAGAGCATTTTTGGTATTGCGGCTTTAAGGCCGCAAGATTCAGAGGCTAGTTTTAGTGTGATAGTGGACGAGAAAGTGAAAAGAGGAATTTAAATAGTGATGGGTTGTTAGCCGCATCGCCTAATATCATGATTTGCATTTTCGCCCATTCGTTCGATCGGCTTTTACGATCTGCGCGGAAAAAGTAGCAGTTGGTACATTCTTAGTTTTTCTTTCCTCCAAAACTAGCATGGAAGGAATGGGTCGCTTTTACTTAAGGGAATTAAGAAGCAATTTTATTGGCGACCTTACTGGAAATCAATTTAATCAAACGTTGAACACCACGCTTATCAGAATTTAGGCTCGAGGAAAGAACACTCATATTGAACAAAGTATTTTTTTAAGATGCAAAAAAAAAGGTTATTTACAAGATGAGAGAGTGTGTGACGCAGTATTAGGCCGCGTGCAGACGACACGCGCACGCCAAGCCCACGCTTAACGCACGCCTAGCGCGCTATGAATTTGTTGCATATAATTTAAGTCCTATCACACATCAATAATTGAATTTACCGAAGTCCAGTCGAGGTCAACGCCGGCAGGGCGCAAGGCGGAGGCAAGACGAGCGCGTGGCGTAGGCGAGGCGTGCGCGTGTAGACTTCGATTAATACAATCATCAACATCATCATTTTAGCCGCGTAACGTCCACTGCTGGATATAGGCCTCTCCTTCAGTAGGTAGCGGTGTTCCACCCACTTTCAGAAGCTCTGCTGTTATTCCATCCTTGCTCGGCGCCTTGTTGTTTTTAAGCTGTTTGAGGAGCCGTCCTAATCTCGTACAGGCTGATGTCCGGGATATCTTCGGTATAGTGTCGGGTTAGCTTGGCTCTTGGGTCTTTAGCTGGGTTGTGAAACTGAGGTATATAGCTGTCCATAAAACCTCTCGATCTCCGCTAGAACCCCTTCGTTTATCGACACCAGGCCACTGTCCTCCGTCTTCAGCTTCATCAATCGGCTTTATACAAGTTAGTATAGCGGTTTATGCAAGTTGAGTTGTAATGATGTGATATAGAACTCAAATTATATGCAACAAAATTCAAAAATTGTCGTCCGAACACATCATCAAAGTTCTCTTTATTATAGTCTAGTTCATATTTTACAACAGCTACCCAACGTGTTCATACTAAAAATTAATACTAAAATTATTTCGTCAATTTGTTTTTGAAAGGTTTTTAAAACAACCGACTGCAATCATAGGGTGACGTTTTTAATTAATTCCAGTGTTCATTATCGAAAGTACGAGAATCGAGAACTCGATTGATTGTGCCCGGTAATGACAAGCAAAACAAATAATTTAAGCCCGCAAATATCGGGCGGGTATTGGAAAAAATAATCGAGTTTTAATATAGGTTAAAAATAAAATAAAAATAAAATTGGAAGTTCAGTAAAGATTTTCCAGTCTTTATTATTTACAAGATTGGTTGTTCATGAAATGAAAAATCAACGAGACTCGAATAAAATACTTTAAAAAAACCAATATGATATATGAGATTGGTAAGATAGGAATAAAAAACTACTGTTAAAAATACTTTTTTTTTCAATTTTTTATAAATTACACACTTAGTATATGAGTAAATAATATATGTAGTCTAGTTTAAATCCTATCCATAAGCCTGTTAATTTCGGCCAGGAAGCACACAGGCTTTTGTAGTTATAATTCGCAGTCTAAACCACAGAGCGTTTTTGCCGGTTAAGGTTACAGGCAATCAGAGTCAATATTATCAATCAAGTGAGATACAAATGCATGTTGATTTCGGCCAGAAAGCACGCAGACTTGTGTAGAGTACACACTCGAAACCCCAGAGCGTTTCGGCCGGGCCGAGCCATACAGGTTGTTGGAGTAGGAAAATAGCGTTAATGCAACTACACATCCCAAGTAGCTCATCCAGTTCAAACGTGAATTGTAGCTTCCATAGGTACCTACTTTAATACTCAAAGCTCATCGGTCCGCGTTCGGTTTAATACAAACAGCAAGCAAAACACGTTACATAATTTATTTAAAGAGATAATGCTATTTACATCGCTTTAATTCTTATATTCATCTTATTATTTTTTTAAGAATGGCTTGTTTTGACTAAAAATAATAATGACGTAATGATGTTTGATTTTTAATAACTACGTGACTTTTGATTGATTAATAAAAATAAAAAAACATTTTTTGAGCAAATGGTCAACACTGATGACTGATTTTTCAAGGTTCCTCAAGGCATTTGACAGCTTATCGACAGCCATACAATAATAACAGTCAGGACAAACCGCTTCACATGCGTTCCGAAGCACAGAGTAGCTTGAAAATTATTACAACACTTGTGGTCACCGTTCCGAGAGAACCACGCTCGGAGTTATTTAACTTGCGAAAGTGCTAGTAATTATGCATCCTATCACCGAGCCACCGAGCTCTAAGTTTGTCATTTTTGTGGTAACTACTAGTTTTGTGTTAGATTTAGATAACAAGATTAAATTACTTCTATCTGTAGGAAGTATATCTCGATGACTCGAACTTTGCAGAAATTATAAGTAGTATTTATACAAATTACTATAGCACACTGGGGTTTAAAGTACTTATAAGAACCAACAACAAAACCCAGAACGCTTTCTGGCCGGAATGAACAGGCATCTGAAATCTCACATTTACTTTAACCAATAACCTGTAGGGCTCGGCACGGCAAAAACGCTCTAGGGTTTGGACTACAAAAGCCTGTGTGCTTCCTGGATGAAATCACCATGCATTTGTAATTTCACTTGATTGATATTTACTTACTTCATTAGCCAGTATGGTTCAGCCGTCGAACCGGCCAAAATGCTCTGGGGTTTGGAGTGCGAATATTAACTAACAAAGCCTGTGTGCTTTCTGGCCGAAATCAACAAGCTTATAGTATGTCGCATCTAATCCATGTAAGGATTTACACTGTACCAAATAGATACCTACATCATAATTTGTTCCGAAATTTTGAAATTGTGGCTAAATAATTGAAATTAATCCTAAAAGCATAAAAATCCTTGTTTGAGCACTACGCCATAATTAAGTCGTATCTACCCGACAGATTCATAAATCAGCAAAACAACAGTCTCTTACTACATTGATTACTTTGTGATAATGCCCCCAGTTTTACCGCTTATCCTTTACCGGTAAACATAAAATAGAGAGCGTGACAGAAGGCTAGTCTAAGTACAATTATGTAATACACTTAGATCGAGACACACTTTAAAACAAGACTGTCTTAAGACTATTTTGTTTCACGTAGATCAGTTTGTCTCCCTTCTCATATCAGGGCAGCTAGCTTCCACATTTAATTAAATCTTTTAAAGTTAAGTAACTACTGTTTTTCACAAAATAAAGTTTAATTTTTTTATCAAAGTTTATGGTTCCATAATACGAATATACTTTTAACAAATAGCGGTTTTTTTTCTTTCTTATTCCTTTCAGATAAAGTTCAAAACCATCAAAATAAATACACCTGCATTGCCTAGTTAAGGCTTAAAACTGTCTTAAAACTTTTGTCTACTTACTACGTAAGACAATCAACCTGCTTAAATCTGAAATAGCTTTATGGCTGCTATACCATGATAATAGCCAAGACCAACAGCTTAACGTGCCTACCCGTTGGAGCTCGAGAAAATTGTACTTGTAGTCGCCCATCCAATTAAGGACCAGACGTGGGGTTGCTTAACTTGCGAAAGCGCCATGCAACAGAATGCATCTATACCTCTCTAACTTGTGTTTTACCCAGCAACGCCTCATCACGCAACAAGTGCTTAGTAAATTATTATGCCTAATATCACGCAACTTCAATCTTGATTAGGATTTCTTTTCATTTAGATGGTGGGGTGAATAAATTTAACTTTATACGATAATTTTACTTTCATTTTACCCAATAAAAAAATGAATTAAAAAAAAAGAAGATAAAGTTCTATACTAAAATGGCACAGGGTGGATCACGTTTTCCGAATAGTGCCAGAAAAATAAGCTCATATGGGTAAGATCTAAAATAAGATGAAGAAGAGAAGAACTGTCAAAAAGTCGAAGTCACTAGAAATACAAGTTTATTTTCCAGACAAATTAAAAAAACCCAAACACCATCTATTGATGAATGATGGAACTATATATAATCGAACCGATGTTAAGTGGACTTGAAATCGGTAGCGTCATCTATTATTTGCCAGGTAAATTAAAAACCCCGACTTTCAAGCATTAACCCCCAATAAGTTTTAAACGTCTGACTGAACCGTTTTTTATCAAACTTAGCTAAGAACCATCGCATTAAAATCGGTCCATTCGTTTGAAAGCTAGGATGTAACAAACATCAATTAGTGTCAAACTCATTCATACCAACCCCCTTTTTTGTCGGGGTAAAATAAGACAAGGTTTTTTTCCTAAGTAAAGAGCTTAAGTAATCTAAATAGCTTAAAAAAAATGATAAATAGAGCCAATACCGCGATTAGATAGAACCAAAGACCAAGATATTAGTTTAGACTAAAAGTAGTTTCATCCATCGTCTTGGACAAAAGAAAAAACTTTAAATGTACCAGCTGCTTTAATTTCTGCGCTGATCGTAGAGGCCGATCAAGGGAATGGGTAAAAATACGAAATGCGAATCATGTTAATAGATGATGCGGCGAGAAACATATCACTATTTTGATTACTTTTTCTGACTTCTTGCCCACCAGCCTGCAGTTAAAACCGTAAGACCCAAAATGCTCTATCTGCGCCATTAGGAATAAAGACGTGATATTATGTCATGTTAAATTCGGTTAAATAATTTAAAAGAATGTGCACAAATGTGCATTATACTAGAAATTCTAAGATCTATATTTGAGAGTGTAACACTGTTATTTGATTCAAGAATTTCATATTACATTACATCCAATGTTATTATAATATCTCCCAGCTGACGGAAAATGTTATATTGCATTAGAATTTCACAGAAACCAGTATTCCATGGAAATGTGAATAACATATTAATATTAATATCACAGTAATAATGCGTTTTACTTTAAATAAAAAATTAAAAATGCAAAATAATTAATAAATAACTCATTACTTTTTATCACTTTCGCATGCAGTTTTTGTAGATACAATTTAAAATTATGACGACGTTCGTGGCGTAATGGCCACCCAATTCAAACCCTGGACCTCTGGGTGGCGGACTAGCATAGTGACCACTACGCCACGGAGGTCATCAAAGTAGTATTTTAATTTCAATTAAGTAAGATATACTTAATTGAAATTAAAATTGTATTAACAATATGTTAAGATGTTTTTAATTAAGATAAAAAAACCTTATATTTTTTATAAAACCATTTTATTTGAATAACAAACATTGAAATCTTGACCAAACAGTGACCATTGAAAAAATTATCTTTAATTACAAATTTGTAATTTCTTAAATATAATTTCCGTCCAAACAAATGCTAAATAATAAAAGAACTAGTTAAAGTCCCACGTAACATTTTATTTTCCACGAAAATAATCATGATTGGAAAGCGTCAGGCGCAGTTTACTCTAGGGGCGTAAACAAAAACAAGTTTCGTAGATTGAGGGACTTTTTTCCTTTTAATAAACAGACGTCAATCATAGCTGCTTGCTTAATAAACGTTATAAACATTGTTTCTTCTAACTTCCCTTCAGAGAGCCTCAAGTTATAAGCGGAAGTTATACAATTTTAAAGGCGTAATATTTTTTTTTGAAATTTTTCCTCTACAATTCAGGTGTAATATCAGAGTTATTGCAATCCAAGACATTTTTGATATTATTGAAATTTTACAGTACCGACAATTTTAATAAAACGATCTCCTAATTAGAATTCTAATAATGATTTCTCTTTTGGTTTTTAAGTGAGAAATTGCCTTATTTTATAAATTTTGTGAGTCTAAACACGCATACACAATATTTAAAAAATTATTACAATAAACAATCAATTAAGACATTATTTTTAAAACGATGTAAATAAATGGTGATATGGGATTTTTAAAGTTTAAGACGAATAAATATTAAAACGAAAAAATAAGTACCAACTATAGTTATTAAATGTATGTTATAAAACAAAGAATTTTCAAGATTTGATTCATTAACACGTATTTTATTTGTACATTTTTGCTTCTATCTAGTACTTTGCGCTTTACAGAGTTTCCGTTTTTCAGTGACATTGGAAGAGGTTGCAAGAAAATTAGATTTTAAAAATGCCATCAATTCCATTAATAGATGGTTTTAGGAAACAACATTTTATTTTATTTTTATTTATTTTATTTTATACGTTCGGATGATCAACAGCTACGCTTACAATATAGGTTACAAAGTAGTTATCAAAAAGCCAATAACAGGTCTTCACAAATAAAAACACAATACAATTATTATGAGATTATGGGAACGCCAAAAACACCAAGTTAAGTACTTAGTTATATAAAACAAATTTAAACATACAATCAGTTAAGATTAATAAATATATGCGATAAAAGATGAATTACATAATAAAGTACCTAAACACAAAGTCCTGAGCGAAAGTAATTTAACCACCTTTAAAGAAAGAGTCGTAAAGTAGACGTTTGGCTTTGGCCGGAGAAATTTTGAATATATGTATGTCTACATTTTTAGATAAATTAATAAGGGAATTACCTGCTCGCCATAAGAATTAGTTTTTTCAATAATTTGTTGAGACTTTTGACAGACTAATAGGAGGGGGTTGATGACGGAGGAGTCCGTTTTAAGTATTTGTTTTTAAAGCGGCAACAGAAATACATCATCATTGAAAATTGGACGGACGGGCAGCGGAGTTTTAGTAATAGGGCCCCGTTTGTACCCTTTGGGTACGGAACCCTAAAAAACGCCATCGCCTATGTTTGGCGCTTGCACCGCGTCAGTTGACTGTCGGGCGGTACCGATAATGGCGTAGCTTAACACGACACTTATTGCCAAAATAAATCATCTACAGCTTGCTACATGTTATTTAAATCATTTGTAAAAATAATACAAGGTGCTTAATTAGAAATGTTAGGTCAAAATGTTATAGGTCAAGGATTTCATGTAAATTAAAGTTTTGCGTATTTGTAGGTATTTGTGTTATTTAGGTTAAAAATATTAACGTTTTTTTGCGTTATTCGTACCGCATAAGTTACGGACACGTGACATTTACCATAACTAGGTACAACTTAATACGTGTAATACAAGTTTGTAGTGATATTTCTACTTGTATGAATTATTTAGCGGTAAGAATATCGTATAGCGTCACTGATGCAAAAGAAGAAGGTTCGAAGAACTGTGATGCTTCTATTTTTGTATATTCTAAAAAGTAAGTACTCATTTTGTTATATATACAAATAGTCTCTGATATTATGATAAAACGGGTTACATAACAAAATTGCCTTACTTTTACAATTTATAATTTATGAAGCGTTACTTATCTAGTGGTTTAAGAGCGCAACATGACCCAAGAGTCCGAGGTTCGCTTCTCGTTCAGCCTGACTGTACCCTTAAGAGCAGCCTTCCCGTCTTACTTTTCATACAAACGCTCGTACGTAATCATGGCGCTGTAACTGATCTTTCTTGAAAACTTTTAACTTTGAACTAACAGATATCTTGTGCACTATTTCTAGGTTTCTTTAAAAATAAAAAATGGATATTTGGAAAAACAAGTTCAGTATACGCCTCCAAAAATCTGCTTTTTTGCACAAATTTTACCTGAACTTCGACCGTTCATAAAGTACTCATAAATTGTAAAAATAAAAAAAATATTTCGATAAAAACCTCGCGAATGTAATGAAAATTTTAAATAAAAAACATTTATTTCACAAACTTGTAAGGCTTACTGACAAAAATGTATATCCTGGAACAAGTTTTAAGAAATTTCCGCACCCTTGGAATAGTTAATATTTGTTCAATGGATGGTTAATAATAATACTAATTTCATTCAATACAGTGCAAACCGTGCCCTAAGGCACTATCTCTATTTGGTTTGCTTTTTTTTCTAGCATTCCGCTGGATGAAAAAACAAGCTTTTCGAACTATGCTCGCGTTGACGACAGAGCCGCCGGGAAAAGCCACCTTAAGCTTGATAAACAATCAGACTAATATTACGGCTAGTTTTGCCAACCACTTCTAGATTCTGAAGAAGAAAAACATCGTGAGTAAACTATTTCAGTTGTGTGTAAAGAATATTGGCTACTTCGGCGAGCCGTGGTCGTTTTTTAACTTTAAACTGTAAGTAGTTCATAAATAGTTTGAAGGGCTTGGTCAAAACAACATTTTAAATGATATCTTTGTTTATTTTTAAATAATTTATTTCAAATGGGGGCAGCATGGACCACGAAAAATTTCAGTATTCCCGCTTTAAGTGAATAAAGGAAAGAACCATTGACTAAAATAAACACGCAAGATCACATAAGAAGAAGATCACGTAAGATAAAAATTAGATGGTGGATCCGGAAGATACAGCGGAAATAACGAATTCTAGACAACAAAAACAATGAACGAAGTCCAGTACGTGAGTAGTAGAAAATGTATTTGCGGAAGGAACTGTCTTAATCAGAACCGAGTACTTTGTTTTTTACAACGGGCAATGAAGAAGTCTATTCTCCGTATTTCTCTACATGATCCGATGTGAGGAGATTCTTACGAAAATGAATATCTCTAATATAGCACAGCGTGTAAGTTTATTGAAAGTGGGCGTGGCACATTGCGCAAAGAACCAATAGCCGTTGGGGTCAAAAATTGTCTACATATTGGTAAAAATCGCATGAGAAGTTTTTGAATTTATATGCGCAAACTAACAGACAGACAAACTTAAATAGGCATCGGAGAACTGTATAAAATCTGAAATTTATAACAACCATAAGTAAATAAGTATAAATATAGTCTTGATGATCGACATGTTTTCTTAAAATGGTTCAGATAAACTAAATAACAATTTTTTTTGCTAGGCAAACTAAAAAAGAACCCAACTTTTAAGAACGCCTTCTAGTGATGAGTAGCGGAACTACATATTTCAACTGATATTGTAGCGCCATTTATTATTTGTTACGGAAAACCCTGACTTTCAAGCGGCCCCAATAACTTTTAAACGGCTTAACCAAATTTTATCAACCATAGTTTTAAACCACCGCAAGAGAACTTGCTTTCACGTGAGAAGAACCGCATCGAAATCGGACCAGTTACGATGCCATAGACAGACAGACAGACATTAGCGTCAAACTTATACCACCCCTTTTTTTGTGGGGAGTTAAAAACAAACTCCTAAAATTTTATGAAATAGTTGGACTACTTCAAGAAACCAATACAATAATAGCAAAGGAACTCATTTCCCAAGAATCCACTTATCTGGCTAATCCTAGAAACGACGATCCTATCTGATTTAGCTTTCATGACAATAAAATCCGTCAGCCTGAAACGTTACGTACTCGTAAAAGGTTTTTAGAAACATTACATTAGTCATAGTCTATACCTACTTTGTATTATTGTTTTATTAACACTATACAGTATACTACATATCATCATTATCTTTTACAGCTTTCAGGTTCCCACTGTTGGGCATAAGGCCCAACAGTGGGTCCCCTTGTCTGTGCCATCATGCTCTGTTGTTGGCCATCGCAACCAATTTCTTCCCAGCAACTTGCCTGATGTCATTAACCCAGCTAGCCGCCGGACGGACTCTCGCCAGGTCGTTGGATTCCTTCTATATTTTTTTTAGTAAATTTTTCAACCAAATTTGTCGAGAAATTTCTCTTCGCCACGTCACTAGTCGGAACGCGCCCTAAGGTAAGTATCAAAACTGCCCACAATTCATCCCGCAAATGGAAGAACAACAGAACACATTATCATTCCAGAGGGTCGTAAAGCTGGCCGTTCGAATATGATAAACAGTGTACGTGATGCAACGCGGCTATTTGCGTAGGATTGACTGAGCAGGAACATTTCACTGAACCAGACTATTGTGATTTCAATTATGGAGAAAATATAATTTGTATGCGAGAAATACAAAGTAGTAAATTTCTTTTTCGTCACATTACATCTTTATTATTAAATAACTATTAACATCGATGAAATATTACTAGTAGTAATTTATAGTAGTATCTTTGCTATTAATAAGTCATGTAATAACGGTACTTCTAGAGGTTTTTATTTTTCGAGTACCTATGTAGGCGGCCAACACATGTGTAAGATTTTCAAGCTTCCTAAAAGCATTTAACTTAGCTTGACGACTGGCATACAATGATGACAGCTGGGACCAACTTATACATGCCTTCCGAAGCACGGAGGAGCTCGAGAAGTTATGCTACTGATCTCCTAACCAAGAGGACCGCCCCCGGTGTCGGTTTGCTTGCGGAAGCGCTAGTAATGCGCACTTCTGCCGGGGCAAGGAGCTTCTAGAGGTGAAAAATCAATACATATTATGCCGTCACGTCAGCGATTTTCACCGCTGTGGCGCTGCGCGCTTCAATTTTATTACTGTTTGTTAAAAACTTATGAGGTACACAAGTTTCCCTTAGTGCGTATCCAACTCGTGCCTCGTAGATGAATAGCAAGTGTCTTAATCGCTTGGTTACCATCATAGACCTAGATATTTTTTAGTACCTCCTAAATCTATGGTTACCATCACATCGCAGTAAAAATTAACCAAGCACCAAGAATTAACTTGAATACTTAGTAATTACGCATATTCAGACACTTTTAAATAGGTTTCAATGAGAAGGCTAAAATGGAAATAGATTTGTCATACTTTGAGAAGTAAGAGAAATAAATAGTCAAAGGATGTTACAGAGTGGTAACCTTGTGATGGAAAAAGGAGAGGACAGAGGAGGAGATGGAAAAATAAAATCAAGAAAGCAGCTGGAGGGTTATGGAGAAGAAAAACAAAGAACAGAGTACTACGGAGACAGCCGGAGGAGGCCTTTGCCAAGGTGCAAGTTGTCGACCAACAACAGGAGTCACAACAGGAAAGCAAGAGAGGCTGCAGTAAGTAAGTACGTAAATATTAATAAGTTTCGAATAAGTAGATTACGTGTGCAGTTTATTTAAATTTCAATTATTTGATGTAACTATGAAAAAAAGCTACATAATCAGCGTTTTGGAACGATCACTTCTAAGAAGGCACGTCGAAAGAAACTAATTAGGACACGTCACCTACTTGTAAGTAGGGAGTTTGTTGTACTCAGACAATGAAATCCTAAAAATATGTTTACTTTAAGATCTCTTAGGGCGTGGTCGGACGACATGCATACGCCAAGCCTGCGCCTAACTGCAAATTTTAATTGTATTATTTAGATGTTTAATGTAATGTAAACTGAGCTTAAGTGTAAATCTGTATTGTAACTGAAACATAGCATATCAGGCTGGGTAGGGACCAATATTGAAATGGGTTTCTTTCGGCGTAATCTTCCTAGCAGTGGTCGTTCCGAAACGCTAGTAGTTTTTAGCTTTTGCACTAAAATAATATTTAAATAATTGGTCA
Source organism: Acrobasis suavella (assembly GCA_943193695.1). Lineage (NCBI taxonomy): Eukaryota > Metazoa > Arthropoda > Insecta > Lepidoptera > Pyralidae > Acrobasis > Acrobasis suavella. The sequence goes on along the minus strand of OW971933.1, from coordinate 5,950,312 downwards.
AGTGCGTTTCGGGCCATGCACAGTGTAGGGTTCCGTAGTTACGAATACCAACTTTGAGTTCATGCCACTAAAAACGTCTAAAAACTAATTTTCTATTGAATTTATATGAAATTTTCCTTTGGCGAGTACATTTTATAAGTTGATCGCCTATAACTTTTTAATTTGTAAACCCTTCTTAGCTCTGATAGTTTTCCTTTAAATTTCGTTATATTAACTATAGCTGTAAATTTTTTCATGTGTCCATATATAACTGTTTAGCAGATAGAGGGGGGGGGGGAAACTTGACTCTAACAAAAATGTTCACTTTAAAAACCAAATAATTCAGAAACGGATCCCCAAATCGAAAAACAGTGTTCACAAGCTCATAATATTTTTGAAAGACCTATTCAACGATACCCCACATGATTGGTTAGTCGACAAAATAAAATTGACTTTTGACTTTACTTGTATGGGAGCTACACTAAATTTTTTTTTTTAATATTTTATTTTACCACTTTTTTTGCATAATTGCAAATTAATGCAAATTACAGCTTTCTAGTACTTATAGTCGCTGAGTAAAACCGCGGACGGACAGACAGACAGACAGACAGACATGGCGAAACTATAAGGGTTCCTTGTTTACTACGGAACCCTAAAAATGACCTTCAATAAGAGATAAATTTATCCTACATTGAATAAAAAAATCAGACTGACTTTGACTTTAACGCAAGCTTAGGACGCCTTAAAATTTTTTAATTTTTTTTTGCGTATAATTTGATTCCTATCACACCTTCAATTGCATTTACCGAAGTCCAGTCGGGGCGAGCGCCGGGCAAACACGAGGCTGGTGCAAGGCGGAAACAAGGCGGAAGCAAGGCGGAAACCAAAGTGAAAGCAAGGCGTTAGTTGTATTGATGTGTGATAGGAATCAAATTATACGCAAAAAGAATCAAAAATTTTAAGGCGTCCTAGGCTTGCTTTAAAGTCAAAGTCAAAATTTTTTATTCAATGTAGGATACATTTATCTCTTATTGAAGGTCATTTTTTAAATATTATTTGATGGAAAAGCTAAAAACTACTAGCGTTTCGAAACGACCACTGCTGGGAAGATTACGCCGAAAGAAACCCATTTCAATATTGGTCCCTACCCAGCCTGATAGGCTATGTTTCAGTTACAATACAGATTTACACTTAAGCTCAGTATTCATTATATTATACATTTAAATAATACAATTAAAATTTGCAGTTAGGCGCAGGCTTGGCGTATGCATGTCGTCCGACCAGGCCTTAAGAGATTTTAAAGTAAACATATTTTTAGGATTTCATTGTCTGAGTATAACAAACTCCCTACTGGCAAGTTGGTGACCTGTCCTAATAAGTTTCTTTCACAGCACTTGCTATTCATCTACGAGGCACGAGTTGGATACCCACTAAGGGAAACTGGTGTACCTCATAAGCTTTAAGTTTTAGTGAAAATCGCTGACGTGGCGGCGTAAAATGTAATGATTTTTCACCTTTAGAAGCTCCGTGCCCCGGCAGGAGTGCGCATTACTAGCGCTTCCGCAAGCAACGCGACACCAGGGGTGGTCCTCTTAGATGGGATATCAGTAGCATAACTTCTCGAGCTCCTCCGTGCTTCGAAAGGCACGTAAAAGTTGGTCCCGGTTGTCATCATTGTATGCCAGTCGTCAAGCTATGTTAAATGCTTTTAGGAAGCTTGAAAATTACACATGTCTTGGCCGCCTACATACACGAAAAATAAAAACCTCTAGAAGTACCGTTATTACATGACTTATTAATAGCAAAGATAATTTATAATTACTACTAGTAATATTTCATCGATATTAATAGTTATTTAATAATAAAGATGTAATGTGACGAAAAATAAATTTACTACTTTGTATTTCTCGCATACAAATTATATTTTCTCCATAATTGAAATCATAATAGTCTGGTTCAGTGAAATGGTCCTGCTCAGTCAATTCTATGCAAATAGCCGCGTTGCATCACGTACACTGTTTATCATATTCAAACGGCCAGCTTTACGACCCTCTGGAATGATAATGTGTTCTGTTGTTCTTCCATTTGCGGGATGAATTGTGGGTAGTTTGTTACGAACGAACGAACGAATTATGAATTGTGTTAGATGTGTGATGGGACTCAAATTATAAATGCAACCAATTGGGTATTTTGCTGGATCAAAAAAAAATTATTTTGTCCTTTTACGAAAATAAAAAGTCGTAAAATAATGCCATTTGTCCTTGACATTTCCTTTTTGACGTGATATTAGTTTTGCAGAAAAACTGATTATAAGAGCGTTATTTGACTCCAAGTAACTATGACGTCACCTGCCTGTTTCATATAAATCCCATAGAAAATATTTATTTTGACGATTAGAAAAAAGGATTCGATTTGACTTGTGGAAAATAGTGGATTCTTAGCGCGCTAGGCGTGGAGTTGGCGTGCGCATGTCGTCTGAACGCGCCCTTATGCAAATCTGAAATAAAAACAAAACGGACACGATAAACGGTCTAGCGAGAACTATAAAAGTGGAGATTTTCAATGGTTTCTCGTCCTGCCGAGATTGGGTCATAAACGAGAGAAATAAACAAAAGCTTTACATGCATGCAATTTGCTGGTAAAGATGTTTATTTAGATTGTACTCGTATTCAGTTGAAGGGTTTTATTTTGGGTACAAAGTAATTTCTGAGAAACGACAACAATTGAGTTCTGTTGCATTGTCATTTACAGTACAGTGCGCAATTTATGCTCGCTGTACGTGCATGAAATCTACTTTTTGTTCAAAGGATACACTCGTTTTAACCTGAAACGGGATAGACTGAGCCTAAGACTTCAAAAGCCAGGCGTTTTTTGAGATTGTGAGCAGGAAGTCTTAAAAACGGAATTTTAATAGCGTGAGATGGGAGGCTTATAGTGTAAAAAGGGAATAGAAAAAATGACAGGGTCCTAGCTGCACCCATTTCTTGGATTGGCTTTTATAATTTGCGCTGGAAGAGAAGAAGTTGATATATTCTGTTATTTTTTCTTTAAGACTAGCTTGGAAGGAAAGAAAAATGATAACATTTCTTTCAGAGAAATATACAAATAAGTAGAAGTGATTATGAACCTCCTAACTTCATTCAAGGAAAGTACTCTTTGAACGAAATAAAATATCAGAATATGTATGTTTATTTAAGATTAATCTGGCCCCAAAGCCCGGGTACCGCTTGGTCCAAGCTATCATTACTGTAAAGCAACCGTCAAGCGCCCTTAAAAAACTAAGGTGCTGGACACATAGAAAAGACGTAGACGCAGACGCGGCACGGACGCGGTACAGACGGGGTGCCGTCACGCCTTTTGAAAACATATAGAAAAGACGAGGCACGGACGTGACAGACACAATCGCAACCCGCTTTCAACCCCGTTTACTCTGCTCGCGCCCTTGCCCCGTCCGTTCTTTGTGTTCTACCATAGGACGCGGACGAGTAAGCGTCGTGTACTGTCCACACCCCGTCTTTCCTGTGTGTTCTATATCGCGACGCTTCTATACATTTTGTATGAAGAAGACGCGGAGGAGACATATATCTGCGTCCCGTCCACTTCTGACGTCTTTTCAGTGTGTCCGGTGTTGTACACAGTGATAGCTACTTACTTACACACACGAAAAATAATAACAAAAGAACAGTACAAAACTTAAATTTGATATCTCCAAAAACTTCTTAAACATAATACACTTTGCCAAGTCAAGTAATTTATTTGACTTTGACTTGAATCATCCTATTAGAAATATGTACATGTAAAAATTTTCAAATCGGTCGTCGTTTCCCAAAAACTTTTCTTGTTGAAGTGTTCATTAGCAAGTCCAAGGGGAGTTCTGTATAGGTCCTTTGATTATCGACATTATAACCTGCTTTATTAAAGAGACCAAGTTTTGGCCCAGAGCGATCATTACGGTCCTATCGAGCGAGTATGACAAAATAGTGTAAATACAGATGTTAAAACGAAAAAAAAAAAATTACTACCATGTTTAAATTAGAACGTGTGTGTCGTGAAACACTCAGTTGGAACGAAGTTTCCGTATTTATATTTATTTATAAAATTTTATTACAAAAACTAAAGTAAATTATTATTTTCATATACATTGTCACCCAACTTACATAGTTCAGCTCAATGTAATAATGAGAAGTTGGTTCATTTAGCTTGCAATGTAAGATTTGATTACAGACAATGGAACAGAAAATTAAAAAATTTGATATGCACGCATATATATAATTAAAAATAAAAGCATGTAAAAAATATGATATGCACGCGCAGAGCGAAAAGCGACGCTGTCGAATCACCGCTCCTAACACTCAACCTAAAGGTGATCGTCTAAATCGATCAAAACCTGGTCGGCCTTTCCAATTATTACGTGAATTTTTATGAATCTACCTCATGTAAGTTTTAATAAAATAACAGACTAACAACAGTATTAGAACAATACTCAGTCTTTTACTCTACTTAACCTTTATAATCAAATGTAAAAAATATTTTTGCTGAAATGGAAACTTGGATCGACGATTGTCTTAATGAACTCCAATTTTTAAAATATCAATGTACGGAACTTCGAAAGTTTCTTCATAGGTCATACATAAACTTTCGAAGTTCCGTACATCGATATTTTAAATTCGGAGTTTAGTATGACAGTCCTGATCAAGACATCGGTAAATGAAACACATCATTATTTTTGTATCATATGCTATGTTTAAATAAATAAATATAAATATATAGGTACAAATTACACTGATTGAGCTAGCCCCAAAGTAAGTTTAAGACTTGTGTTATGGGATACTAAATCAATGGTACTATATTCAATAACAAATACATATATAGGTAAACATCCAAGACCCAAGCCAATTTGAAAAGGCCATTTTCCAACTTTCCGTGACTGGGGATCGAACCCAGGACCTCTGGGTGGCGGACTAGCATGGTGACCACTACGCCACGGAGGTTGACTTCATCGTTTAGCACAACACTTTTCATGGGTGTATCTTCTGTTACCTATCATAATTTGTAGCCGTAGTTTCTTTAATAACAGCAAAGGTTACTCTTATATTTTATATTCTTTACGTTCCATATTGTAAGGCTCCATTGATACAGATGGTGCACTGGTCTATAAAGAAAGGTTTTCAAATAACTATTTTTACAAAAACAAAATAAAACTTGCTCTAGATAATGTTCATTCTACGACCTCCGTGGCATAGTGGTCACCATGCTAGTCCGCCACCCAGATGTTACAGGTTCGATCTCCGGTCAGGGCAAGCTGAAAAATAGCATTTATCAAACTGTCCTGGGTCTTGGATGTTTATCTATATATGTATTTGTTATATAATATGGTATCGTTGAGTTAGTAGCCCATAACACAAGTCTTGGGGCTAGCTCAATCAGTGTAATTTGTCCCTATATATTCATTTATTATTTATTTCAATCATCATCAAGTTGGTATTTTTTTAGTCTCCCTGCATGAGGACGACTTTCTCTCTACTACCAGAGCCATACATCAAGAAAAAGAATAGTTACTAGTAAGGAAAAGTTTATTACACGTTTAAATCTAGTAACTGCTGAACTAGGGCTCCTAGTATTTAAATGTGTTTTAATTAATTGTCGTAATTTGGGTTATGTAACTACATGGTTCTACTAATTAAAACAAAAGTTTGGTATTTACTTACCAAATGGCAAGTAGCAAAATTTCTTTTTTTCAGTGAACTTGGCCAGCCAAAGGATTTTGCCTATACTCTCCAGTCTCCATGCTGGTCAGACAGGTTGGAGAGGCCCTACTGATGTCTAAATAATTCATTCATTCAATTAAAATTAAGAGCTCTTGTCGGTGGCGTTTCTTCTATTTCTGTCTATCCTCAGCCAGCCTTTGATGTCTTGGTATGATATCACTCTTACTTTCTTCTTCATGGTCATATTTTTCCCTGTCGGAAACCACACGTTGTTACGTTTTTGTTTATTTTTAACCGCTGACGAAAAGAGGTGTTGTGTATCTATCTGTAGCATCAAAGTGTCTAAACAAATGAGCCAATGCCGATAGTTTTTTTTTTTTGTTTTTAGCTATGTTTGATAGGATTCGGTGCCTCGGTTTAAAAGTTTAGAGGGTGAACGCTTGAATGTCGAGTTTTTTTTTATTTGCCTAGCAAATAAACATGTACAAGTAGTACTGATTAAACAAGTAGGTCAACGAGCTTTTCTGGCACCTTATCTCTGTTTACTTACTCAGTAGGTACGATAAATACTCGTATCCTATAACTCAGCGCAGTTCCACTCAACTTTTGAAGCAACTTTCGTCAGCAACATGAACTCGGTGACTCTGCAAAATATATCCATTAGCCGATATAAAGCGAACTCAAGCCGCAATCAATGTTTGTCCACCAAACTCCGCTATTGAAAACCAACAGCGAAACTTTGTTGGATTTTATGTTTGTGTACTCTTTAAATTCCTTTAACTACAGGGTGGAAAGAAATTAGATAGATAAGACAAAGACCTAGTTCATATTAATATTAGATAAAGCGCGTGTACGTCAAAAAAATACAGGTATTGAATATTATTTGACGACCTCTACGGCGTAGTGGTTTGCAATGGTCAGATTTTCTACGCACATTAGAGAATAACTGCCATTTTTGGCTTATGTGCGTAGAAAAGCTCCACGTTCTCACTTAAAACTGAAAACAATAGTTCATAAAATAGTTTGAAGGGTTATCTAGGGTCTGATCAAGATAAAATTTTAAAATATATCTCCGTTTCCGTTCAAATGTTTTATTTTAACTGGGGGCACCACTGGACCCGGAAAATTCAGGTAGCCCCTTAACAGCGCTATGTGACTCCAAGAAACTATGACGTCATTAGTCTATATTTCATACAAATCCCACAGAAAATGATTATTTTGACGTGTAGAAAATAGATTGCTTTGACTTGTTGGAAAGGAGCTTATTGTCCTGGGTCTTGGGTATTTATACATATATTTCATTATTTAAGTGAGTACTCTCGAAAGATTATCCCATAACACGATAAAATTTACTTTCGGGCTAGCTCAATCACTTTCATTTGTCCCTAAATATAAAAAAAAAATCACGACTTTATCTCTAGCTGGGTAGACAAATCCTAGGATTTTAAGACCCAAAGGCCACGTTCACCGTGATGATGGGCGTGAAAATGGAAAAAAGGAATAAATATAATCTTTTTTTTCCTATCTCTTTGTTTTTTTTTTGGTCCCATAGTCGGGCAAAGGCCTTCCCTTGTTCTTTCCAGCTGTTTCGATCTTTAGCTACTTCTTTCCAATCCTTGTCAAAAGCAGATAGGTCGTTACTCCATCTCATTTTAGGCATTCCCTTCATCGTTTCCCGTCTTCTGGAATCCACATGGTCGTTATGTGAGCCCATCTGTCCGACGCCATTCGGCAAATGTGACCCGCCCAGTCCCATTTCAATCTGGTACTCTTCCTTCCTACGTCGACCACTTGGGTGATGGAGTGCAGCATAGTGTTCCTGACACGGTCTATAAGTTTTAAACTCAACATACTGCGCTCCATTGCCCTTTGGCAAACCTGAAGTTTGATCTTTTATTTTGTAGTCAGCGAGCAAGTTTGAGCACCGTAGGTTAGGATGGATAAAAATAATCTATATAAATGAAATAAATAAAAATAATAAAAAAAAACCATTTAATCAGGCAGTCAGAGTCCGTCGGCTTTTAATTTTTTTATTGCACAAAATGTTTACATTTAGTGCTTTAGTCGCCTCTTACGACATCCACAGGAGGAGACTTGATGACCTCTGTGGCCTGGTCATCATACCACGCTATCAAGCCGGAGGTCTCGGGTTTGATCTTTGATCAGAAATGATCTTTTTCAAATTGATCTGGGACTTGAATGTTTATCTACATATGTATTTGTTATAAAATATAGTATCGTTGAGTTAGTATCTCATAACACAAGTCTAGAACTTACCCTGGGGCTAGCTCAATCTGTGTGATATATACATCATACGTCAATCGTCCGTATATACATATAAAAAAAGACAGCGCTTTTAAAGACGAGTGATAGTATGCCCGCAACACTTGTCGGCGGCGGTCGGCGATCGTCAGCGACCATCGCCGATAGTCGCACCTTCATACCTGAAAGTTTTTCAGTCTCAGTCTCAGTTTGGTTTAAGGCATTGCTTCTGATTATCCTTTTACCTAGTTTGACGGTAAATGACGCAGAAAAATGAAATTTTCCGAGTTCTTGATGGAACTTTGGAGAAGTTTATAATCTTTCTTAAAGGGTCTAACGCCTTGTTAAGGTAAAGATGTAAATTATAAATGACATTTTATTGTGACGTCACTTCATTATGAAAAACGTTCGAAAAAAAATATAAATAAAAAAACTGTTATAATGAACAAATTTAAGGTTTCTACCTGTTAATACTTTCTGACATTCGTATTTATTTTATGTATGATGAACCCTTAGCCAAATTAAATGATTAGAGTACACTTTGCTTAGCAATTAAATAAGTACATCTTCATTCTTCATTCCAAAAATAAACAATCCTTAAAATCATCATCCATAAAATGAAAGGTGGAGTATTTTCCGTGTCTCCCTTTTTTTAGCAAAATACTTGATCCTCCTCCCTATACCCCGTCACTATGTTTGCTTTTTTTACATCATCCTTAAATACCTATTAAAAATACAGTATAAACCCGGGACGTACTCCTAGACGTCTCCTAAAAAATAGGTACTGATGAAAGTAAGCGCTGAAGACAACTAAACAATTTTACGTCTTAACAATAACAATAACAGTGTTATAAACAATGTTATCTTCACCTCTGCGAGCACCTTTTACAATACCTGAAGCTCTATCTTTATCAATAAATAAAATTCCCTGCGAGAGTTTCGTCTTGCATTGTAAATATTGACACCGCGCACCTTAGACCAATATCCAAACCGCACACTTCAGGAACTTTATTTTTAAATCGGTGAATCGCAAAAAAACAGGTGCGTTTTGTACACTATTCTTCTTTACCGAATGCATTTCGTTATCCCTTAGTGGCAGATAAAGTCAAGGGCTGCGGACACTAAAACTGGATATAATTAAGAGAATTACTTGCTGGCTTGGGAGGAGAAAAGAAAAATTTTGAAGGTACTAGCTGCTTCTTTTTTCCGCTCAGAACGTAAAAGTTGATCAAGGGAATGAGTGAGAATTTGAGTCATGCTAGCAACCCATCATTATTTTGATTTCACGCCCACCATCGCGTTAAGCGTGGCCTTTAGGTCTTACAGCCCAGAGCTCTGTCTACCCCGTCAGGGATAAAGACGTGATAATGTAGGTAAGTACCTGATATAAGAGAATGAGATTTCGAAATATTGATAAGTTGCTAGTCCATAGCCCATTTGAAAGGAATTTTACTTTTCATTTACCTATTCTTTATCCAAGAAATAGAAAAAAGTCAAAATATACAAACATGCCACGTTTAATGAAAATAATTATAGTACCAAACGGAAAAATTCACGTGAAGTCCTGCCAATACTGACATAAACGAATCAAAATTCAAAAGCGGAAAGCAAAAGCAAAAGCTTTATTAGTGATTTTGGTGAGTCACCGATTTCAAGAATACCGCTCCAGGATCGGAACTCTGCGTTCGGAATGCAATTTCCTAGGATTCAATTACACACGTTGCATTCGACGTTTGCACGTTGCATTTGCTGCTGCATTTGCAAGGATATGTCGCCTTACATAAGTGCAGATATTGTGTAATTCTATATTCAATGACAATGTTATTAGATAGATGGTTAGTTAGACAATTTTTATACGCCAAATGTTTTACTTTTAGCAAATGTCACCATCAATACTTTGCATTGTATTTAATATTATATTTATTTACCAATCAACAATGAAATAGGTGACTTTAGTTTGCTATTATTTGTATTATATTTATTTAGATCATACGTGTGTTTTTTTACTATATGAAATTGTATTTCGGCTATGTCTTTATGACCTGCGATTTTGGGTAAAATTTCCATATTTACAGAAATCTGGGTGCTTTGGGTTACTAGTATAAATAAAGTTGGACTCGCGCACGAAGGGCTCCGTACCATTATTTATAAAAAAAAATCACGTTTGTTGTGTGGGAGCCCCACTGAAATATTTATTTTATTCTGTTTTTAGTATTTGTTTTTATAGCGGCTACATCATACATGAAAATTTCAATTTTCTTTTTTAGCTATCACGGTTCATGATATAAAGCCTATGCCAACAGATAGACAGACGAATTGACAGCGGAGTCTTAGTAATAGCGTCATAACAATACAGTATCCAAATGCAATGCCATTAATTTGCTAACTTCTTAATTATTGGATACACTTCAAACATTTTAATTAATCGTTCTGCAAAAAATGTTCAGTGATAATTTTTGCTAAATAAATAAAACATAAGAAAAAATCAAAGCCGTTATTACTAAAATACTCATAATTTATATAATAGACTGTCTGTTCCAAAAATAGCCCCAAAAGAAAGATCCATAGCGACACGTATGCTAATACAAACTTGGCGTCAGTTTCCAATAAAGTAAAAGCAAATAAGGCCCTTGCAAATAAACACGAAACCCTTAGCTAAAATAAATAAGGCTGGCAACCTTTACGAATTTAATTAAATAGTGCGCACTCGAGATGTGACGAAAACGTCAATATTACGGTTTTGTTTTAGACTTTCTTTAGCCACATAATGGTGAGGACTGAAAATGTGGAGTTCATTGGACTGGTAGGCTGTAATGTTAGCGCTCAGTCGCTCACGCATGTATATTGACCTCTGGTTCTTTAAAGAAAACTCTTAATTGTCAGACCCTAATGACACTTAGTATGTGGGAAGAAGAGCAATGAGTCTTACCAGGCCACATGCGGGAAAAGTGGCTGAAACTAAGATAAATAAATATTTACAGACAAATCACATAGAGTGAGCTATCACCAAAGTAAGTTAGGGACATGTTATGGGAAACTAACTCAACAAAACTATAGTTTGTAACAAATACATATAAAAATAAACTACCAAGGTCCAGGAAAATTTGAAAAAGGTAATTTTTAATATTGTCAGCACATGCGGAATCAATAGAAAATATGACTTCCAGGGTAGAGTGAAGTGGAAGCTACTAGTAAGGAGGAAAGACCCTATCCTAATTATCATTCTCATCTTCGTTTATCATGTCCTGATAAACGCTAGGAGAATGATGATTATGAATCACTTTTCTATAATTTAAATTATTATTCTCCAATGCAAGTTCTAGCAAAAGTAAATCTATTTACACACACGATTAAATAATTACCTAAATTAACTAAAAACTAAATACTATACTAGAAAATAAACATATACTATATAAAAATAAAAAAAATCGGTATGGTAGCAAAAATGCTAGCTGCATTTCCTCGCTAGATAGAAATGTTGATCAGTTGAATGCATAAGCAGCCAGTTCAAATTTACTAATTCCTCATATTTAGACTATTACGGAGACATGGAAAATACTTAATCGTTAGAACTTAGTATATATCGATGATAAAGCTGAAGCTGAAGACCATAAAAAGATCAACTGTCTAATAATTTAAAAACGCGTTTGCAACCAGCGCCTCAGAAATATAATCATTTTCTTAAATATAATTTTATATGCAAAATACCATCAGATAAAACTCGTTTTCAACGCAGGTTAAATTGAATTTGGTTGTGAAAATTCTTGAAAACTTTGAGAATAAAACCATTCAGGAAGACAACACTCGAGCCAAGAGCCTTGAGAGGAAACACAAGCGAGCTTTCTGGCTTTGATCTTACACCTTTGATTGTTTGATAGCTTTGACTTTGAAGAGACGATAGCGAAAAGACTGGTTTTAAAAATACGTCTATTCTCTAGCTTAGAACAGGCGTAGTAGTTGGCAAACAAATCTTTTTTTCTAAAAATCATGCTCTGTATTTATTGTTTTAATTTTTAAGATGGCGTTTCATAAAATATCTGTAAAAAATATAAAATACAAAAACATATTATAAAGAAAAACAGGTCATGTGCGAATTATACTCGCGTGGAATTCCATACAATGCCAAAGTCAAATGTTTTTATTATATCACTTTTTAAATCCTTATAGTAAGACGCAAGTTAACTACTACTAGCGCTGTCTAGTGGTGTTTTAGTGAACTATTTTTCTTAAGTGAACGTATTATATTGAGTTTACCACTTTATATTCAATTGATTGAATTCTTATAGGTTTTCCTGTAATCTTAAAGCAATAAATTATAATTGCATCTTTTCCAAATTTCAGGCTCGGTAGTTTCGGAGATTAGGTGGGGAGGATGGTAAATTTTCGTGAATTAAATTATTTATTTTGTAATAATAACTAAATAAAATAATAATTTAATTCTTATAACGAGCCCTTTTATTTGATATAATGACATTAATGACACACGATTTGCAAATATATTTTTTTTAAAATTTCCTAATTTATCCCACAAAAATTATTTTATTTTTAAAAATTATTAATTTTCTTTGCACATCTGTGTTTGGGTCCTAAGATTACACCATCCTACCAAATTTCACCTGATTTGGTCCATTAGATTCGGAGAAAATTGGCGGTCAGACGGACGGCCAGACAGACGCACGAGTGATTCTATAGGGTTTTCCGCTTTTTCATTTTTGTATGAACCCTAAAAACCTTACTGAAACGCCCCCTACATCAAGGCAAGGTATATATTAGATACAAAAGTATTATGTAAATCCATAGTCCCTAACTTGTAAAATTAAAACCCGTCTAAAACGATGACCTTATTGGTCCGATATTAAAAATAATTTACTATTTAAATTACCTTTCTTTTAATACCTTTATTACTCCTACAATCAACAAATAGCGCATCTGTTTCAACAAACTCGCTTCTTACAAAGAATAATTGCTAACAATTACGGCCATCCATTCTGACTTACAGGTACACTACTAAGACCAAATTGTAACCTGAATAGAAGAAAAGTGGCTCAAATAAAAATGGTGTCCCGAGGTGCAAAGTAACAATCCACTAAATTTCTACAAATCGGTTACTTTTTAGATAGATATATAGATTACATTGTGTATTTGTCATTACTAACACACACACACAAAAATTAAACAGTACATACATTACATAGTGACACTTACACACACTTCTAAATTTATTGCATGTCTGGGTGCTGCAGCAAGACAAATAGGTCGAAGCTCAGGGATAATATTGCCTCGAAAGCAATGCACTGATTTTCAGCATTGGGCTGAAAAGGTAAGTGTGAGTGCGAATCAAGTTAGAAAAAAGTACATAGCTAGCATAAAAAACTAGTGTTAAAAAAATATTGATAACATAAATATTAAAGAAAAATAGGGGTACACTGAACATATTATACATATTATATATAAAAGATACAGTAAAACTAAAGTTATAATCTCACAAAATAAAAGATTAAGTAAGAAGATACCTGATAGATAATTTGGTGACAGCATCCGTTACCGGTGACTTGTTGGATTATTTCGTTTTTGTGTTTCAAGCAATAACTAACAACTTTCGTGCTTTGCGTTTTAAAAGTTTGAATGAATACACACTGTCTAGGTAGAGGTATGTTATTCCAACATTTAGTTGCCTGGTATCGGAAGCTGCCGCTAAAAGCAGCCGTTTTATTTATGACGATATACTAATAAAGGTGGTCGACATGCCCTAGCGTTACGTCCGTCATAAAAACTGAGTTTAGAAAAAAGTTACTCCAGTTTCCTTTTTTAACTAGTGGAGTTTTTTACAAGACTCCATATAAGCATAGCGGAGCTATTTAAATACGGAGTAATATGACTACGTCGAGGGAAATTAAAGCAAAAGCGACAACACGCATTCTGGACTCTCTGGATGAGGCGCTGTGTCCTCCATAACAAACATGGACCATATACAATGTCACCGTAATTAAGTCGTTACAATATTAGTGCTTCACACAGTCTTATACGTACTTTTTATGATAACAATTTAGGGTTCCGTACAAAAAATGAAAAAACGGAACCCTTATGGGATCAATTGTGCGTCTGTCTGTCTGTCCATCTGTCTGTCACAGTCAATTGACTTCAAACCTACTGGACCAAATCAGGTGAAATTTGGCAGGATGGTGTAATCTTATAATATGACCCAAACACAGATGTGCAAAGTAAATAAATATTTTTTTTTTAAATAAGGGTCATTTGCGAGAGACAAATTAGGAAATAAAAGTTTTGCAAACCTTATTTTGTCATATATCAAATGAAAATGCTCGTTATAAGGACTAAAATATATTCTTCGCTATTACTGTAAAATAAATAATTTTGACTTTATTCATGAAAGAAGACGAATATTAACCATTTCCCCTTCTGATCTCCAGAACAACTAAGCCTATAATTTTGAAAAAGATACAAATTATAGTTTATTGCTTGTAAGTTACAGATAAACCTATGGGAATTTAATCAATTGAAAATAAAGTGGTAAACTCAATGTAAACCGTTTACTTACATTAAATAGTTCACTAAAACACTACTAGATAGTGCTAGTAGTAGTTAACTAGCGTCTTACTATGAGGATTTAATAAATTGTATAGTAAAAAAAATACTTTGGCATTGTACGGAACCCTCTCCACGCGAGTTCAAGTCGCACCTGGCCGGTTATTTTTTTAAACGTCAATCTAAACAAACGTTGGAATTTGTATAAAATACCGGACTGTGATGCCATAGTTTTTTGAAGTTTAATAGCACTCTTATATCAGTTTTTAAATATAAAATCAATAATATGATCACGTTAAAAATGAATTGTATGATCAATGATGAGTGGAATTATTTTCTGACGTTTTATTTTCTTAACAGTACCTACCTAAAAAAATTTTATTACCCAATTCAGTTGCGTTCCGAGCTATGATAAATCAAGAAAATCCCTTTCCATGTTGCTCTGAGAGAAAAGAAAAAAGTATAATATACCAGCCGATTCTCTTTTCAGTTTTTCACGTTTCACGCCCGTAGCATAGCTTTTTCTTGTATGTAAAACGTAAGGTCTAAATAACAAACCAAAAATGCAAGTTTTTATTTGTTTTTAAACTTGATTTAAGTTTATTTAAATAACTAATGTTTTGGAACGATTTTCCTTTTTGATTGATACGGACTTGGCGGATGGGGCAGACGAAAACAATTGTAAGATTTTCAGTCACTTTTTTCCATGACGAATGTTTCTGCGTAGAATAATATACTACGAAAGCTACTTCGTTCTAACCGAGTGTTCCACGATACTCACGCATTTATTTATATTGATGATTTGTTTGTACATACTACTTAAGATTTGACTACAATGTAGGAATCATATTTGTAGAGTCCCATTGATATCACAGAATCAGTATACAGTAAAGGCGTCGTACGCTTAAATTTCGACCAACAGTTTCACTACTATGGAACTGGATTGGGGCTGGGGCATTCGGAAATTGCAAATAAAATTTAAGCTCTGAAGTGCAAAGTGGCAGTTTAAGGACTTGATCCGTCGTGCTCGGGCCGCGCCGGTCGCGCGCAAATTCCGTCAGACCCGTGTCACTCGATGACAACCGAAGTATTAAGCGATGTATTTTCATGGCATTTTTCTTCTTTTCTTGTAAGCATTTCTATAAGCGATGGTAGCCAAGTTAAGCCATTGGCTGTTTGTCTGTAATGGTACATGCGTCATGCATGCGTACTGATCTTATTCCTTTAAGAACAACATTAAGCAGCATGAAAATTGAGTAACCCTGAAATTTAAGTTCTAATGAAGGAAATTATTATTTTGTATGATTTTTAACCAACTTTCCGAAGAAGGATCAATCCTTTGCGATCTTTATTTAGTGTATACAATATAATAAAATATCCTTGATTGCACAAAATAAATAAATACAGGACATAATTATCTTCAAAACTAGGAAATGCGCAAAAAGCGGCCTAATCGCTAAGCAATGTATGTTCACCGATTGTTCAAAAACGCCCGAACCGATGTTTGAAAGTATATACTTGTCAGGTGGTCCGATAGAAATTTTATCAAAATCGGTTGTATAGTTTGGGCGAAAAGTCGGTTTTTAGTTTTGAAAAATTATCTTAAAGCAAACTTAAATTGCATATGTTAACGCAATTTTTATGTTGCTCAATGTGGCTCCACAAATAGTTACACCAGGCATTTATACCTGTGAGTTTATACTCATTTACGGTAATTTTTATCTACCACTAATTGCTTCCGGTGAAGGAAAACATCGAGAGGAAAGCTGAACTAGTTTACTAATGTGTATTAGTTACTATTGTCACTAGATGACAGTCAATGAGGTGCGTTAGATGCCGTAGGCAGCTCGTAAGATCCTGACACCAGTATTAGCTAATAATAAGCTAAAGCTAGCTAATACGGGTGTAAAACATGGACGATTACCATAAAGGATAAAGATAGGTCACAGATTAGAAACGTTTGAAATGTGGTGCTGGAAAATGAAAAAATTAGTTGGACAGTGCAAGTTACAGACGAAAAGGTATTGGAGAATAGGGACAGAAAAGACAAATACTACAAATTGAAGAAAATAAAAGAGGGAAAATGTTCGGTTATCTGCTACGCTACGATGTGTTTTTTGAAACAACAATAGAAGAAAAAAAAAGGAAAAACAATAGGGAATCCCAGAAGAAAATTTTTCGGTCAAATAAAGAAACATAAACGTGAAAACATATAAGAAGGTTGAGAAATTGGCGAAGGAAAAAGAGACATAGAAAGCAATTATACCGATAAGAGCCCAGCTCTTAAATATAAACAGGAGAAGCTAGTTAATAACACACTGGCTGAGACAGAAGTCATAGAAAAAATGAGATTACTTTTTCCAAATACTTAGGTTGTCCTGATAGCAAGCTGTCAACAAGTGACATGGGTCTGTCGATAAAGGAGGACGACAGATCAAGTCACAGGATCAAGTTCTTAAACTGGCAATTTGTATTTTTGGACTTAATTTTCATTTAAGCCTCTCAACTAAACTTTATTCACGATCGAGATTTTATAATATAAGAATAGTAACAACTTATTAAAAACATTCTAAGTTTTATTTCTTGAAATTCTACGATCTGTGTGAAAAAAAAAGACAATAGATAAGTAAAACATAAGTTTTTCTTTGTTTTCAAAACTTCCAGGAGGATCATCATCATAGCGGTTTCACGGTGAATCCTCAGCAGCAACTGTGCTGCTCCAAAGCATGGGGTGGCTTTCCTCGATTGTTTTCCCCAAGGATGCCGAAAGCTATGCAAAATCTAGAAGAAATAACGAATTGCTAGTGGTCATTATGTCACGCTTTCACACCGAAGGTCCCGGGTTTGATTCCCGGCCACGTCAAGATGGAAAATTATCTTTTTACTTTGACCTGGGTTTTAGATGTTTACCAATATATGCATTTGTTATAAAATATAATATCGTTGGGTTAGTAACAATATAACACAAGTTTCAAACTTACCTAGCTAGGGCAATCTGTGTGATGTGTCCTTAGCTATATATTTATAATTTTGACAACAAAAACCAATGCTATTTAGTTGACTATTCGTACATTTGTACCAATAGTGAACCAATCCCACCCTAAAAGTTTATTAATACAGGAGACGCTAAATGACTTACCATCTCAGCGGCTCCCATCGAGATTTCTAATCTGGACCGACGACAGACTCAAATCCTTCTTTGATATTTCAACATCTTGGCGTTCTTCCTGGGAGCTGGAGTCCTCAAAAAAGCCATCTTATTCGATGCTCAGCTGCGTGTGTACTAGTGCTTATTCGGTGGCTCAGCGAGAAGTATGAGCTAAACTTAACCGATTCAGAACTGGGAATGGCCGATTTTAACCACCATCTCCTCAAGTATGATTCAAAAATATCTTCGGAGTGTGACTGTGAAGCTGTTGACCAAACATTACATCATATCGCCGAAGAATCCGCTATACTAATTCTCTGGAGGACATAGCGAATTCCATAATTTAACTCCGCCAGCTGTTGATTACCTAAATAGGATTCGTACAGTAACATGCCATACCACATGATGATGATGATATACGAATAATTTTACAACTGACCGCTGCCTGACGTCAAACTTCCCTGGGAATGCAATTGTAGTACGAGATGTTTGTGCTTTGTCCTTAAGTCACCTCTTACAATATTGAGAAAGAGCTGATGGAGTGCTCTTTTTCTAGGATGGAAGACACACAGCCACATGCCAGGAGAATAAAACGAAAACATCGTACATTGACTCATTTGGTATTTATAAAACTGTCTTGTATAGAATAGTAATGAGAATACCAAAGACATTTCATACAAACTAGAAGAACAACGAGTAATAATTTTGTAAAAAAACAACATTGATGCCACGTACTAAAAGTTTACATTTCCGTTATGCTTATGTTAAAATACCGATAGAATAACGTTCTCGAAACATATACCTAGATTTCCCTCCATACTTTTTCCGCAAACTACCAGTGTTTGAATGTAGAAAGGGATGGAGGAAACTCTAGCTATATTTTTCAAGGCTGGCGTAAGCATTCTAGTTTATTTGTAATTTATTTGGCGGGTACTTGCCTACTTTGTTAAAATATAAAGTTTAGATAATGTAGTTCAAATACTTACACGACAGTCTTTATTTAGTAATTACGGACAATTGCTACTTATAGTACATTTGGTTAGGTATTTAAAAGAATGTAAACAATTTATTAATTATAAATCACAAATTTTTTTTCTGTAATTTGCTAAAGTATTGATTTATAAAGTGTATATTTCAATAAAAAGTACATGTCAAGATTGTTTACATTCTTTTAAATACCTAAACAAATGGACTATAGCCTGTTTTATTTATTTAAATAATACTTAAATGGGACATTATAAAAACAAACACTACGTAACTTATATAAATAAATAAATATATAGGGACAGATCGAGATGCACTGATCGAGCTAGCCCCAAAGTAAGTTCGAGACTTGTGTTATGGGATACTAACTCAACGATACTATATTTTATAACAAATACATATATAGATAAACACCCAAGTTAGTTATGTTATTTTACATGTTAGTTTACATGCAACTTAGCATAGTTTCTGTTATCGTCTTATGACAAACATATCTGCAAGTTCACGCAAACAAGAGAATGTATGCTGACAATATTCCGTGTTTCCCTAGCAATTTGCTGTCAGTGCAACTATTGAATTAATATGTCTCTATTCTTCATACTCTAGAACAGCAAAAAAGGTTCGAAAAATGAATCACCATATGCAAATAAAACTTACAAATGTGTTCTTTGCCTTTAGAAGAAAATAGGTAATTGAGGAAGACTATTAATGATTTTTAACTGGTTTGTAGAACAATTAACTCAACTGATTGTATATATAAATTTATATTATCAAAGTAGGTACTTAACTAAATGTCCCCGTAAACAAATAATGTACTGTGTTTCTAGTTCTGAAGATCTGTTATTGGCTATTTCTTTACTACATGTAACCTATATTGTACATGTAGCTGGTTATTTTTTAGCTGTAACCATGCTGTAAAATTAGTGTTTAGCTATTATATTATAAGATTAGTGTTTAACAGTAAGATTATTTTTTTACATATTTTGATAAATGTACCTTGGGAATGTTGTGAATTCAGCTTAAACTAGTTTCAGTATATTTTGTTAGACCCTGTAAATAGAACTCCGTACAACGCTCTATTTCCTTTCCTCCAAGCTATTGCTATTCGCAAACTGTTCTAATTTTAACTACCCCCGTCTCAGGCTGGTCACGAGCGCCAGTGACCATCGAAACTATCCTTGCGACGCTGGGGGCTATTAAATTAATGGTAATGTTGCGGCCCAGGGGCTCGAGCAGTTGTCATTATTTGCACGTGTTTCGGCATTAGGTAGCGGTCTTTGTGACAGGAGAAGCGAGATTGCAAAAAATCTAAAAACATAATTATAGCATTTTCAAAAGTTGTTCTAATTTTAGCAGCCCCTGTCACGAGTGCTAGTAACCATTGAAAATAACATTGCGAAGTAGAGGGCTATTAAATTAATGGTTATGTTGCGGCACGTGTTTCAGCATTAGGTAGCCGTGGTTGTGACAGGGGAAGCATTTTTGCGAATAACTGAAGATTATAGGGATAATAAACTGTTCTAATTATTTCCACCCCCGTCTCAGACTGGTCATGAGCGCCATAGCCAGTGACCATCAAAACTATCCTTGCCACGCCGGGGGCTATTAAATTTATGGTAATGTTGCGGCTCATAAGCTCGAGCAGTTTTCAACAATTCAAAATATTTACAAAGCAAATTTGAATAGAAGATTGAGATAGGGCAAGCATCGGTGAAGAGTTTGCGAACGAATTGCAGAGGTTCTCGAAATGTAATTATAAACAATTTTGAATTTTGGATCAATAAGTTTTTAGAAATGGATTAAAGATAATGAATTAGAAATACGGTGTAACTGGATGTTAGAAGAAAGTGATGAGTGTAGGTGAAGCGAAAGATTGACAGAATTTCATCAAATAGAGATATTTATTTGTCTGCCTACCCACGTGAGAAACAGCATGTTTAGGAATAGGATACATACACGGAATAGTTCAGTTGGCTCGAGGTTTATGAATGATATTAGGACTCTTACTGGCTCTACTTAAGTAGATGAAGCTCATTTGAACGTAGAACGAAAGAAAGAGAAGAACGTTCGAAAGTTCCATCATCCAGAATCCATCTACTAAATCCAAAAATTTTAAGTCGTATCACCATTTTGAAAACTTTTTCCGCTCTCTCAAACTGTCGCACTAACGTCACAGACCGGGGATAGTAATCCGCAGTTGATCAACGGGCGACGTGACGTCATGACTCGCTTGTTATGTCCGAGATCGGCCGATGCGACTTGATTAATGTAGAGAATTTAATTGGAAGACGGGTAAATAATTTTCAGGTTGACGAGATTTGGACGCTGCGTAATAAGAGGCGGTGATATTCAAGTAATTAGAAGCGGGAGTAACCAGGCGGTTTTAGAAGACAAGGCAGAAGTGGCGCCCCCATTTGAAATAAATTGTCTTATCGTAAATGTGTTAATACGAGTATAATAACCATTTTGCAAATTGTTAGGCATTAGATAGACATTTGTGTTATTTTATGAATTTACTTTTATAGTCCTTCTAGCTTTAAAATGCGATTCTGCTGAAAGTTGTCACTTTTGGTAAAGACAGTTTAAAAATGAGATGGACTTACTTAATTACGTTCTTTTTGTAATAATTTGCAAAATGTTAATTGCATCCTAAGAAATTCCTGAGTTCCGCAAGTCAATTTTGCAATAACGGCGGGAACTTCGAAATCATATTTTTTTTTATTATCTCAGCGCAATAATGATCGTGTGGTTTGCTGGCCTAGAATATAAGCATTTTGCCCGCGGTTCTATTAAAGCTGAGTGTTCCTTGGTTTATAAGGCACATATAAGCCATTGGTCCCGGTTCAAGTCGTCAAGCCATGTCAGTTGCCTTTAGGTAGCTTGAAAAATCTGAAACCAATGTTGACCACAAAAAAGGATAGATTCGAAATCCAAAATTTAAAAGAATGTGATGAAAAAAGATTGAACTTCATAAAAATATGGCGTCAACAAGATACACCGTTATTAAATTTGTTAATTTTTTTTATGAAAAGTCTCTGATTTTTAACGCCCGACAAAAAGAGGGATGTTATGTTATAAGTTTGAAGCCGAAGTCTGTCTATGGCGTCGTAGCTCTCCAATGGATGGACCTGTTCCAATGCGGTTTCAATGAAAGCAAGTGTCCTTGCGGTGGTTCTTATTTATGTTTAATGAAAATTTATGTTATTGAAGGTTAACGCTTTAAAGTCAGGGGTTATTTGATTTGTCTGGCAAATAAACTTGAATAGTGAGAATATCCCAAGGTCTTAAAAATATGCTTCGTAGAACTCGATTTCGGTTCAGAGCATAATATGCATATGCAGTATGCAGAAAGTACAGCAAGGAAGCCGGCTGTCTGGCTGTCGGCTTGCCTGAAATATTTAAAGCCGCGGCTACTACACAAGAGCATGTCAAGTGGGTACAAACTTATATTCTTGGAATACTTGAAATTATTGTTTAATAAGGTAATTTCTATTTTAAAATGTGGGTTGTAAATGGCGTACTTAATCCTTTTTTACTTAATATCTAGTACTTATAATACTCCAAACTTAAGTATTAAAATGACAATCAAGTCAGTGCTGATGACCATTAGTAGGCTTAAATTAGGTACCTAGTTTTTAGCTTAAAAAACGGTATTTTTGAAGCTCTAAATTGGATGCAAATAATATTTTGATAACACTCTTCTAGGAGCTAAAATGTATCTGTAGCAACAACATTTTTGTATATAAAACTGCACATATCAAGAAGTGTAGAGCTACTGTAATATGTAAATTATCCCAAAACAAATACTGCAGAATCT
Organism: Acrobasis suavella; assembly: GCA_943193695.1. Classification (NCBI taxonomy): domain Eukaryota; kingdom Metazoa; phylum Arthropoda; class Insecta; order Lepidoptera; family Pyralidae; genus Acrobasis; species Acrobasis suavella. The sequence goes on along the minus strand of OW971933.1, from coordinate 5,927,868 downwards.
AGGAGGTATTAGAAATATATCTTTACGTCCCTGAAGACAGAAATGGGAATACTCAAAATCAGGTCACTTTGGCCTAGTTCACATTGGATGAGTTTATACTTTTTTATGACTGTATAGGCAATAATTATATTGAAAAGATTAATTATATAGGAAGTAGAAAACTTGGAGTGGAAAAAACTTTGTATCAACTTTTAATTAATTATATTGACGGGATTTATTTGAGACAGTGAATTTCTTGTATGTTTTGTTTTTAACTTTTGGACGCCATTCTAAAAGTTGAAAACAAAACTACACAAGAGCAGAATCTGTAGGTACCTACGGCGATATAAAAAACTTGAGAGGTGTCAAGGGACACCCGGATGGAACGAAGTGAAATATAAATATAAATAGGTCTAAATTACATTCAAACACTTTTCTGCGTTCTAAAATTTTTTATGAATACGAGGGTAATAATAGAAAATAACTCGTTAATTGACTAGGCCATTCAACTCGTCCACTATGAACTTTGTATTAATAAGAGCCAAGGAAATTCGACATTGTCATTTGCCGAATGAAAGACATAAGACAACATGTCAATAGTGTGACGGGTCAATGTGTTCTGGAAGATGGAATTACGAGGAATATTCATTTTACGAACCTTGGGATTTCGTGAAACAATGCGAAATATGCGAAAACAAAATAAGGCGACGAGACGAGATAGATATTTTTAGGATTCCGTAACCAAATGATAAAAACGGGACCCGTCTCTCTGTCCGTCCGTCTGTCTGTCACCAGGCTGTATCTCATGAACCGTGATAGCTACACGGCTTATTTTCACATATAATGTATTTATGTTGTCGCTATAACAACAAATACTAAAAACATAATAAAATAAATATGTAAGTGGGGCTCCCATACAACAAACGTGATTTTTTATACAAAATGGCCATAGAACCCTTCGTGCCCGAATCAAACTCGCACTTGGCCGGTTTTTTATTTAATTACCAGTTTATGTACACAGAAAATGTATACAGAAAGGACATGAAATAATAGTTGTAAGTACAAAGGCACTACTTAACTCAAAAGAATCTCTTTCAGTAGGCCTGTGAGTAGAAATGTTTTTGTAAAAAACGCATAGAGCACGTGTTCATACATAAAGATCAAGGAAGAAATGTTTTTCTCTCTCATCTCAGCGTTTTTTTTTTTTTTTCATTTTTATTTATAAGCAAACAATCACATACAGTTTCATGTTTCAAATTTTGGAAAATGTGTAGGTTTGTCTTTCCACGTTTGATTTGGCTTTATTTTACGACCGCCGCCTGCCTGACATCAACCCTCCTTAGGAGTGCTATTGTAGCACGGGCTTTTAGTGATATTTTTCCTTTAGTCGCCTCTTACGACATTTACAGGAATGTTTTGTTGGTAAAATAAATGTAAAGTACCTAAGGCTAACTTCCCTAAGTAAAGGGCCCTCCTGTACTACTGTGATGGAACCCTTACTTATGTATATAATATACATAAGTAATACACCCGCGGCCTACTAAAGGAGTTCCAAATCACGTGAGCTATGATCGTCTTATTTAAAACCTTAAGTACATTATCAGATACCCCAAGCTGTTCACTCTACTCTGAATTTATTTTAAAAGTCTAAAATGAGTATATCGATACTAGATATTATTTATTACGTAATTTAATCCCTTATTGAAATAGTCGTATTACAGAATTGTTCTTTGTAGCTGTTATGGTTTATATCATTCAAATAATTGACTTCATAAAGCGAAGGAATATACGCCATTCCTGAAAAATCAGGCGGATCGATCCATATTTGTAATCAGTTAGGTCATAGGTTTGCTATAGCTTAATTATATGTGGTAATGTCGTACAAAGTACGATAACAGGCGTTGAGAGTCTTGGATATTTGGTTAACCAATGTAATTTTATAAATTCGCTTACGAGAAACAGGTATTTTGGTCGCGATGACAATCGCGAAGAGCTCTTATAATAATAGTAATTTCACAAGACTCTAGTTATTTCGAGTAAACTCGATACATCTTGGCGATACAAAGTCAATATATCTGGTTTGCTGTGTTGCGAGGAATGAGATATTATATCGTCATGGACAGCAGGTTTCCTCTTTAGGAGAAAGATGTCACGGTTTGACACCTTTGCACTAACATGCATAAGAAAAATATATAAGTTTTGGTTAATAAGTCCACTTCCAGCGAAAGTATGTCTGTTTGGCCTCTCGGTCACTCAGGCATAACTTCGCCAACCCTTAATAGCCTCGGAAAAACCAAATTTCCCGATGAAATTTGATAATTCTTACCACTTATTAACCTTTTCGCGACTCTAATATTACTATGTAGGAAAGCAATCAAGATCTAAATGATCTTGAGCCAAACAAAACAAAACAATCCTACCCGGCTATCCTAACAAAGAGTCCTAATCCTATCTGCTCTGTAATTACCAGAGCTTCCACGTAAATTCTATTCTTTTACTTATTTTCTAGTTTAACATGCTCGCAACGGTTGGCGTGTCAAGATCCTGAGAGCAAATATATTTGAGACGTTAATTTAGATCATAAGTTCTATACCTAACTTCTAACCTTCTAACCTTTCTCTGGTGAATAGATGTTTGATATACTAGTTACCATATATCTCTATAACCTCAATACACATAACTATCAAATATCATAATATGATAACCTTTAGATATTCACTATTTTGACTAAATTGATCGGATCCGATATCTTTCAATTATATAGATCTAAGGTAACAAATGGAACATATGTGACTCTCAATCGACAGCAACAATGACAATACTACATTTAACCCAACTATAGAAATTCAAGTAATCTTCGATATATATATATCATCTTTCCCTTTTATCGTATCTATCTTTAGCAGATTTATTAATTTAACCGTAAGCAAAACCTCACTATATTCCGATAACGAACCTAATCACGAACCTACGTCTAAACCGACCTAAGAGCAGCCGCAACCGCTTGCCTAACCTAAGTCTAGTCTAATGTAAGACCTAGTGTGAACCTAGGGTCTGTTATTAGCCACCACGCTCATAACAGTTGTGTGAGAAGTTAAACGTGTGTGTGTGTAAAGCGACTTGTGTAGGATATGCAAATAAGAACTACTCTAGGGATACAATAGGATAAGGTCAACCCTCTGTAAACCTACAGGTTGACCTAGGATACCTAGGTGAAAGGAAAATGGATGGACCCAGAGCGCCTGAATGCCAGTCTCAGCACCCAGTATAAATTACCTATTCAGTACTTATCTAACGCTCCAGCGGAATTTTGGGGTTTGTAAGAAAGGTATAGATAAAATATTTAGGAAGTCTAGAATTCTAGACCCGTCACTTCACAGTAATTTACCCGGACACAAAACAACGAGCTCAAATCGGTGAATGAAATTTATAACACAAAATTACACACACTCGATTTTAAACTCGAAACTTGTATGTCAGGCAAAGGACGCGAAAGGACTGATCCCCTACTTCTTGCCTCGCGTTCCTTTTATTAGCTCCGTCTGACCCCCGAATCTTGACGCGACGACCTACTACCATGCAAAAAAAACATTGCATCCCGATCTCCATTTACTTGCATGCAATAGCGTCTTCATCTAAGATAACTTAATATATTTACATTCACATAGAGATCTTCCGCAATCGTCATTCTATCAAATAATATGACATATTTATAATTTATTTAATTGATGAATGTAACACGATATATGAATCAACTGTATCTTGTGATTTCATGTGTACCTATAGTATATGAGTAAATAGACGCAACCTCACCATTGTATATATTTGAATGTACAATTATAAATATGTCTATGTATAGAATTCAATTTTCAGGAAGTATCTAAGCGTTAGTACTACCCAACCTCTGTCCGTGTAATCAGCGAAAATTTAGACCAGAAAAGCCGATCTAAAGATATGACAGAGTATAAACTCGCATTTACACAACACGGCGTAAATATAAACCATGTAATATTGCATAATTACACTTATTTATCACGCAAAATTTTACCAAGTCCAAACAGCTGTGCAGCTCCGCAAACATTCCAATTTTTTTTTACAAATCCTCATAACGCCCTCGTCTTCGCAATCTTAGGTACACAACAAACCATCTTTATGATCGTGTGATCGTTTTCTACATGTCTTATGTGACCACTACACTACTTTAGAGCCTGGGGTCCGTTCTCCTGCTCTTTTTTTCCAATTCTCATAGCCTTCGGTATTCTCCGTGGTGACAGTGACGACCTCCGTGGCGCAGTGGTCACCATGCTAGTCCGCCACCCAGAGGTTCCGGGTTCAATCCCCGGTCAGGTCAAGTTGGAAATAAGCCTTTTTAAAGTGTCCTGGGTCTTGGACGTTTATCTATATTTGTATTTGTTATAAAATATAGTATCGTTGAGTTAGTATCCCATAACACAAGTCTCGAATTTAGTTTGGGGATAGCTCAATCAGTGTAATTTGTCCATATATGTTTATTTATTTATTATTGTTTGTAAGATCATAAGCATGCTTGCATATCATCATTAGTGACGTAAAACGAGCGTTCTCTAAACCAAAAGTTATTAAGCTCACCTGGGACAAAATAATGTAATTGAAACAAAACTGCAAAAAAAAATTATGTGGACTGGATAAAATATAATTTCATTTAGTCCATCATTAAGATTATACAAAACGAATGGACCCAATTTTTTTCGTTTAGCACAGTAATAATTCAATTTTTAACAAAAAATAACAACTGTCTTCATTTTTTTTCGGGGGTTTCTTCCACATCTCCAAAGTTCTTCATCATATCTTCACCAAATTAATATGAGACAAACTTGGTAGTAAAGGCTTTTAAATAAAAAAAAATAATCATTAAAATCAGCCCACATTTGACCAAGATATCGCGTAAAAATATTTAAAAAAAATTCAGTCAGTAGTAGTAGTACAGTATTGATAACCTTCTCATTTTTAAGTCGGTTAAAAATGCACAAAAATACAGCGCATCAAAGTTGCAGAGTGGGGGCGATGTACGTTACCGCATAATGAAAATCTTACTTGATCGTAACGTCGACCGAAATTTAAATGCGCTGCATTTTCGTCGTTTTTTGCTAATCAGAGAATTACTTCTTAATAAGCCACCCAAAAAGCCTAGTCTTGATATTAAATCCAAGAAACTTTTCCAACTCATCTTATTTCGGAACATCCCATTTAGCAACATTAATTCTAAGAAAAGTCGTTCGTCGGAATAATTACATCATTGTGGTCCTATATAAATGGGGACGTATTGAAAAGAAACGACGAAACGAACCATATTTGTTACCTTCCTGTTACATATTGGAGGCTGATTTTATGCTTGAACGCCCGTTCTGAAGTTGGTATTGTATCATTATTTTCGATGGATGTTTCCGTTTGTTTCAATTGGGCTTCATAATTGTGAGGGTTTCGTTACAGTTTTACATAACAATATTTTTGTTTTATTTTATTAAGGGGCTACCTGAATTTTTCGGGGTTTAGTACCATTTGAATTAAATCATTAAAAAGGAAACGGAGATATAATTTAAAATTTTGTCTTGACCAGGCTCTATATAACCCTTTAAACTATTTTATGAACTACTGTTTACTGTTTACAGTTAAAAGTGAGAACGTGAAGCTTTTCTATGCACATACGCCAAAAGTGGCCGTTTTTCGCAATTGCGCGAAGAAAAGCTTCACGTTCTCACTTTAAACTGTAAACAGTAGTTTATAAAATAGTTTGAAGGGTTATCTAGAACCTGGTCATGACAAAATGTTTAATGATGTCTCCGTTTCCTATCAAATGATTTAATTCAAATGGGGGCAGCACTGGACCCCGAAAAATTCAGGAAGCCCCTTAAGTTCTTTATTTATTATTTAAAGAATAACTTAATAAAGAGAATATTTATACATCGGTGTAGATAGAACCAGTGGCAAGAACTACCGGCCAAGAGCGAGTGTGACTCGTACACGAATGGTTCCGAGTCATTATCTATGAAAATCACGTTTTTGTATTTGAACACCACTTATATATTTATTTTATTCTGTTTTTTGTATTTGTTGTTATAGCGGCAACAGAAATACATCATTAGCTGTGAAAATTTCAACTGTCCATCTATCACGGTTCATAAGATACAGTCTAGAGACAGACAGACAGACAGACGGACGGAAAGCGGAATCTTTTGCGGATTTTTTTTAATACGGAACCCTGAAATGGGGCTGAGAAAAGGAATTTTAAATAGGGGTTGCTAGCCGAACACCTAACATGACTCGTGATTTTCGTCTATTACCTCGATTGGCTTTTCCGATAGGCGCGGGAAGAGAAGCGGCTGGTACATTATATAAGTTTGAACATAAGCTAAATCGGTGTTAGTGAACTATTTTATTATCACGATTCGGACTTTCGTCCATTCCCTCGACTGGCTTTTAGGATCTGTGCTGCAAGAGAAGCAGCTGGTTCATTATATAAGTTAGACTCCTTGGCGTAATGGTAACACGCTAGTCCGCTAAATAGGAGGTTCTGGGTTCGATCCCCAGACAGTACAAGTTGTTAAATGGCCTTTTTAAATTGTCCTGGGTCTTGGGTGTTTATCTATCTAAGTATTTATCATAAAGTGTAGTGTCGTTGGTTTAGTATCCCATAACACAAGCTTAAGCTTACTTTGGGGCTAGCTCAATCTATGTGATTTGTCCCTATATATTTATTTATTATTATTTATTATTATTAAGATGAAAATAAGCTAAATTGATGTTTGTGTATTGTATCTAAATGAGGCACAGATAATTAACATCTAGTGTGACTCGAGGCGACTCTATATGTCCAACTTAACATATTACCGCACATGCCTTAATGTACTGCAATTTTGTGTATGTTTTGCTGAATCAGTAATAGTATAATTATAAAGTCGGTGTTACTAAGTTAAGTTTGTTCTTTCCATATCATTCATTTGTTCTTTCCATGTCAGGGCATGTTGGAAAATGGTCTTTTTCAAATTGTCCTGGGTCTTGAATGTTCATTAATATATGTATATGTTATAAAATATAGTATCGTTGAGTTAGTATCCCATAACACAAGTCTCGAACTTACTTTGGGGCTAGCTCAATCAGTGTTATTTGTCCGTATATATTTATTTATTTATCTTTAATAATTATATCATAGAAATAATATAAGTATTACATACAGAATGGAATCTCCTAAGGTCCCGCGCAATATGCGTACCCTTTCCTCGTCCCCGCCTTGTCGCGAGTATTGAGTGCGGCTGTGGGCGAATACACACACATTGCCGTGTGCACGGATTTATAGTTTCGTTTGAAGTAGTGTAGGCAAAAATGATTCTCCGCTTCTATGAAGTGCCATACTTGTGTTTATAGTGAAGAACGCGAATAAACTGGGATTTCAAGATACAACATGGCATCGTGCGCGCGTCATCACATTCGCTTCCTCAGGGCAAATATCACGACCTCTAGATGAAGTCGAAATATAATACGTGTTATTATAAAAACAGGACTAACTTTGTTACTAGGTTTAAACCATTATCCGCCCAAAATGAAGTTGACATTGACAGGTAAGATACTGTGATATTACTCAACTTGATTTGGTCAGGTAATGGTTTAAACCTAGCAACAAAGTAAGTCTGGGTTTTATAATAAGACTGAATATGTCGGCCATTAGCTGACTCTTTACGTGAACGTGAGTAACCCTTTTTATTCATTCCGGACAAAAAAAGGAGTTATAAGTTTGACGCTAATGTCTGTCGGTCTGTTGATGAACCGATTTCGATGCGGTTTTTTACGTGAAAGCAAGTTCCCCGCGGTGGTTTTTAATATTTATACTTATTAAAATCGGTTCAGCCGTTTAAAATTTATTGGAGTTTAACGTTTAAAAGTCAGGACTTTCTATTAAAATAACATAAAAATAAATAAATAAATATATATAGGGACAAATAACACTGATTGAGCTAGCCCCAAAGTAAATTCGAGACTTGTGTTATGGGATACTAACTCAACGATACTATATTTAATAACAAATACATATATAGATAAACATCCAAGACCCTGGACAATATGAAAAAGGCCATTTTCCAACTTGCCCTGACCGGAAATGAACCCGGAACCTCTGGGTGGCGAACTAGCATGGCGACCACTACGCCACGGATTTCACTCCTCATCAGTAGATGGTGTTCTTGGCAATCGGGTTTTTTTTAATTTGCCTAGCTTACTTGCCATTCGCATAAATAAATTTATCTACGGTTCAATTTATGCAATAAAAGAAATACAAAAATAGGACGCCGAACTCTGCGGAAAAGCACTCTAATCAATAAAGTATTCCGTGAGTCAGAAGTACAAGCAAGGTCAATGTCTAGCTTCGAAATTCACAAACAGTCACGGCCGCGATTAAATTTTCAGAGCATTGTTTCAATTCGTTTGTGAATGTTGCTCGGTTGTCTCGTTCATTTGAACATTTCGCGTGCTTTTGTATTTTGATGTTATATAATTATTTGTTTCAAGTAACATTTTTTTTTAAATAAGCATTTTGAAATAATTATACATATTTTATTGTCAAGACGAAGATAAATTTAATATTTTATTTGTCTCGATGAGGTTGCGCCATTTTATCAACGGATAAAGGAACCCTGTGCTACGTTCCAGCTGTATTATTGGATTAGCTTCTTTAATGGGAAGTAGTGCGTAAATTTTTTAAGAAAATTGTTGTTTATGATACTAATTCCATACCACAATCCCTCCACTATAATGCCAAATATTAGCTGAAGGTGCTTTAATGTAAATTCAAGGAGAAAAGGATTTCTTTACGATTATTTTTATTTTTTGTGGGGGAACGTAATCTGTACAATGGATATGGATGGATAAGTTTTTCTGTAAATATTGAGTGCGTCTATTTCCATACAAAGACACCGACAAGAGCCTGTGTATTAGATGTAGATGAAAAAAAAAAACTTGCTAACAGTTCTCAGAAGTAACCTCTTTAATAAATTATTTTATTTTAAAATAATAATAACCAAAAGTTTATTCAAGTTGAGTTTTTTACTAGACAGATAATAAACCTAAAAAAAATGTACGACGCGGGTAACAACTAGTATTTCTAAGTTATTACTTCGAGCCAAGTTTACACTCATTCAATCATCTCAGACGACCAGTTCACAATAAGAGTAATTGCGTAACCCTCAAGTGAGTCCAGTAAATACGCATGTAGGATTTATTTACGCTGAGCTGGCAGGGAACGACGTGATTTGCGGTCGGCCGCCGTAAGCAGAATTTGATTGAATGTCGTCATGCTGACGTCGGTATTGGGTTGTTAGGTGTTCGTATTAGGTTCTATTATGTTTTTGAGGATAAGATTATAGAAATGTTTTACTCAAGTGAGTCCAGTGAATATGCATGTAGAATTTATTTACGCTAAGCTGCCAGGGAACGACGTGTTTTGCGGTCGGCCGCCGCGCCGTAAGCAGAATTTGATTGAATGTCGTCATACTGCCGTCGGTATTGGTTTGTTACGTGTTCGTATTAGATTCCATTATGTTTTTGAGGTGAAGAAAAATAATAGTGTTACACTCGAGTAAGTCCAGTAAATACGCATCTAGGATATATTTACGCTGACCTGGCAGGGAACGACGTGATTTGCGGTCGGCCACCGAAAGCAGAATTTGATTGAATGTCATCATGCTGACGTTCGTATTGGCTTGTTAGGTGTTCTTATTAGGTTTCATTGTATTTTTGAGTTTAAGAATAGTAGCATTATTTCACCTAAGTGAGTCCAGTGACTACACATGTAGAATTTATTTACCTACATAGCTTTTAACATGACTAGATTAAAAAGTTTATTAAAAGTAAATTTTAACTATTTATAAATAAAAAGCCTTAATAGATAAAAAAAATTGCAATCATCATAATTAAGCTTATCCTTTGTTACCGCCTTAAATGTAGCATCATATGTCTAAAGACTGACATATTTTCAAGTTAGCAATAAACACAATTTATTGCTTCAACTTGGGAACTCAATTTGATAATATCTTACAATTAGAACTTCGCAAGGACCTATAAAGCAAACAAGCCATAAAATAATATTTATATCTTGTGGTAAAATCAAATATTTGTCGTTTAATATCGATAAATAACTCGATTTATTCTCTTTATCCAGTTTATAAAGCGTAAATTTAGTATTCTGGGTAAATACTGACTTGAATTCACAGTTAGATTCTATTTTTGGTTATTATTGTATCTAACTAGTTCATAATAGAGCCTCTCGCTGAGAATAGACACGGTGATGGAATATTTGTAATTGGCCTATCAGATGGAATAATAAAACATATAGTACACATTTTTTAAAAATAAAAATGACGTAGGTACAGCGCATATCAAGTTTGCGCTTCTTTACGCTTTAGTACAATTTTCACTGATAGGTGATGAGTGATCACACATGACATAACCTAGGTCTAGCTAAAAGTGCCCTAACCGCCTTATACTGTCTTCCCCGTTAAAGACAAGCACATGATACACTATTAAAATTATGTAATTTTACTTAAAAATTATTTTATGTTTCAAGTAAAAACTAACTAACATGTAAAATCTGGGAAATTTAAAATTTCATTAATTTTCAGAAAATTTATGTAAAATTTCTAACTTTGGCTTAAATTTCCCAGATTTTTCGGGATCTTTACAGTTTTAAATATTTATTTGCATGTAAAATTACATAATCTTTAACAGTATAGTGCATCTGTATAGAATATATGTGTAAAGGATGAAGATTTCACCAAGCGGGAGGAGGCCTGAAATTGCTGCATCAGTCATGCTGGGATCACGGTCGGTGCAATCCGATTGAAAGGTCAGCAAATAAATAAAGAACAGGAACGTATCGCGTTTATTTTTGTGTACTATTTATTCTGCTATAGCTGTAAACCACGCGAGTCACCCCGACCCGTTGGAGTTATTTGAATAAAAAAGGTGTTCAGGCAAAAAAAAAATGCGTCTTAATAAGGGTAACAAAAAGTTTTATAAATATAGAAAAAGAATCAAAATGTCTCAAAAATGATATTTTCAAAACTTTCAACCCCCATATATCAACCATTTTAAAAAATTTTGAAAAACTGAATCGGCAGAAATATTCTATATAATTTCAAACCTTATCACAAAATTTCACTAGAATCCGTTGAGAAATGCGACCTGTAATCGAGAACAGTCGGACATTCCCGAACAAAAGCATTTTTGGCCAATCTCAAAAGTGAGACGCTTCACTCGCTCGGTCAAATCCAACGCAATAGTTTAAAGTACTTTTAGTTGTATAGAACATGGTCCAATAATTGGTGTAGATCTTACAAATTTTTGCCAACAGTGAAAGTGCGCGGTAATGCATCCAGTTCACCGCACCCGGCTGGATAGATAGTGCAATTAATTCAAGTACTACTAGTGTTGTAACAAATTAGAGAGTGAGAAGGATACACTTCACAAATTTTAACGATTATATTAAAAAAATGTTACAATTATATAAAAATTACTATATATTAACAAATAAATAGTTAACAATAATTATATTGCTTTTTCATGTTGGTCTAGGTGAAAAGATAAACAAACGTAGAAAATACTAGCTGCTTCTCTACCAGCGCATATTGTAAAAACTTTAAAAGCAGAGGAATGAGAGCGAATCAGTATTATGTCTATAAGCAATGAATGAATGAATTAATGAAAAACTCTTTATTGCACCAATACAAAAAAGAAACATAAAAAGGAAGTTTTACAACTTAAAATACATATAAGTTGTATTTTACAACTTAAAATACGAATAGGCGATCTTATCCTTAGAGCGATCTCTTCCTAAATCACCGGTGGATGGAGAGGAATGTAGGCACATCAGAAAAAAATGTAGGCTAGAAATGTTTTTTCCACCTTCATGCCAACAATCACACTTAACGTGGCCTTTGGGTCTTACGGCCTTAGGCTCTTTATTTATTTGATACTGTATTGCGCACATATTAGCAAAAAAAAGAAACTCATATGGAGACAAATGTATGCAAAAATCGGTCTTATAGGACAGTTAATCTATTCCAGGCAGTTATAGAGACACAGAAATTTTGTCAAGTTAAAGTGAGGTGTAATCATTCTGCTCCGTTAGAGAGAAAAAACGTGAAAGTGTATAATATTATTGATAGTTGAAACAATTTGACATGCCCACATAATTACATGAACGTGATTGTAAAAGCTTATTTTTCAAAATATCGGTGGTTACTTACCTTTCTGCTAGTTACTATATTTTATGCTGTGACGTAACGACAGTGCTGCAGAGTTTCCATCGATACGTGTAATAGCTTTTTAATTGATTAAACTAATCCTATTAAGAATTTTGCAATACACTTGTAATCTTAGCGAGTTCCCGGTTCTACTTATGTTTTGTTGCAATAAAGATATTGACTAACTACTTTGTGTACTACTGATGACCTCCGTAATGCAAGTCCGCCAATCCGTAGGTTCTAGGCTCGATCCCCAATCAGAGTAAAATGAAAAATGCCCTTTTTCTACTAGAATACTACTACTACTAACCTAAATTGTTTAATATTTGGTCAGTACTTCATTTAGTAGGCGAATAGTTAAAGTTTTTTTTTTTTAATTTAAACATGATATAACTATGCTGCTTACACATTCTTTCAACGTTGTTTGGCTATTTATAATTGTAAATCATCAAATATAGTTATTTTTTTGAAAAAAAAATAAACAATTACAAAAAGGCATTAACAACTTATCTTTTTTGAAAATGAATCATCATCAGGTATTTTTTTTGTCTCCACTGCAGGAGCACGATCCTCTCTGTACTACTAGAGCCATACTTGGCAAGAGCAGCCAGAGGACATGGCCTACACTCTCCACCCTGGCCAGACGGGTTGTAGAGGTCTCATTGATATTTATAAGCTTTGTTTAGCTTGTATTCCCTAATTGAAAATGAATAAAGAATAACAATTACCCACCTGAAGAATAATAACACATCTTTCGTGTGTTTTTCTTCACCCTATATCTTATTATTGCGATTACTATGAAGTAATCGCTTTTGATTCGCATTCTCTCTTATTTATTAACTTTAGTATCAAAATTTACCTATCTAAAGCACTAAAGTTCTATCTATATATATATATATATAAAAGAAGAAACTGAATGACTGACTGACTTACTGACTGACATATCAACGCACAGCCCAAACTGCTGGGTCTAGAAACTCCAAATTTGGCACATAGGGTCCTTATAAGGTCTAGGGGTGCACTTAGGAAGGATTTTTTCAAAATTCACCCCCTAAAGGGGTGAAACGAGGGTCCAAAGTTTGTCTGGACAAACATGATTAGTTTGACCATTTTATTTGAAACTTCGCGAGAGTACTTCCGGCGGTAAATAAGTAAAAACATGTTTCAGGATTTTTCAAAATTCATCCCTAAGGGGGTGAAACGGGGGTCCAAAGTTTTTATGGAGAAACGAGATTCGTTTGAATATTTTATTCGAAACTTCGCACAAGTATTCTCGGCTCTAAATAAGTAATATACATTGCAGGATTTTTCAAAATTCATCCCTTAAGGGGGTGAAATGGGGGTCCAAAGTTTGTATGGAGAAAAAAGATTAGATTGACCATTTTATTCGAAACTTCGCAAAAGTACTTCCGGTGGTAAATAACTGAATACGTTTATTAGGATTTTTCAAAATTCATCCCCAAATATTTTGAACCGTTACGTCGCTCTCTTTCGGTCTAGCAAATGAAAGGAACGGAAACGAAAACAAGAACGGGAATGGAAACAGGGAACAGGGAACAGGGAACAGGGATGAAGTCGCGGGTTAAAGCTAGTTATGTATAAGATGGTTTTTAGTAACAGACATAGAATGACTGTATGATTTATTTATTTTAACGTTTTTCTACTCATACACAAAAGTAACAAGTACATACAATAGGTCAATAAGTTAACGCTAAAAACATTTTCTAAATGTTACCAGGATAAAATCAAATGAGCCAAATCGGTCAAATGGCTGTCGAGATATAGAAGTGTAAACATGTTACATTCATAGTTAGAGAAAACTATTAATAGATACGTATGTCTTGTATGCTCGTATATTCTGACGATGAAGTTCATAAATCTAGTTAGAAACTGAAGCCATGGCTTGAGCTTCGGAACCCTATGAACTTAATCTAAGACCTACTCTTGAGTTATAGTGACATTCTCCTTGCTATTATTCTAGTAGGCAGCTATATTTTAGTATATGTGTCGTAGCCATATCGTAAATTTAATCTCTTCATTAAATGATCGAGAATTTCATGAAATGGTCGCATTTCATGAAATTCTCTACTACTACTGGCTACTAGCCACATCGTGATGTGGATTGGGCGGATCAAAGATAAGAAATTGTTTCTCGATATGAAACAATTTCGACAATTTCATGAATTCACCGCGTCACTTCATGAAATGGTTGATCATATCGTAAAATTGTTATATTTTTAGTTTACACTATACATTCATGTTGTGCGGCTTGGGGTGGCCCAAGGGCCACCCCGCCGCAACCTTAACCTACCTATAGCGCTCTGTCACAAGATTTTGTTTTTGTTTGCTTTTTTCAGCCTGTTTATACGATCCGGCCAAACGTGGATCACAAAATCGTGAAACGTTGACGATTTCATGATCTGGTCAAATTAAGTTGGCCGTTTCATGAAATGCGACCATTTCATAAAGTGATCAAATCTACGATATGGCCACGACATATGCATACATACTATTTACGTTTGTATCCCTTACAGAGCAGAAAGATTCTAGAATATTAAGACCCAAAGACCACTTTTAAAAATGATAGTGGGCGTAAAGGTGGAAAATGGAACTGTGGAATCAACTTCCTGCAGCAGTGTTCCCGGACCGATATTACATTGAAACCTTCAAAAAACGAGTCTATATCTTCCTGAAAGGCCGGCAACGCTTCTGTTACACCCCTGGTGTTGCAGTTGTCCATGGGCAGCGGTGATCACTTACCATCAGGTGACCCGCTTGTTTGTTTGCCGCCCTATAACATCAAGTAAAAAAAGACATAGTAAGGTTTAGCAATTACGATGCCTATTTACATATAATTCAAATAAGTTCAAATAAGTTCGCGTTGCATCTAATTTATTAGGCGAAGTATTTGATATATTAATTTAAATTGTAGAGTACGATTTTTGACACTTTTGTTAGTATTTTAATAAGATGAAAAAAACATCTCAATAGAAATATTTTTTTAAATATGGTGTTACTTAGCAGACTTTTCAATATTGTCGTTCGGATAGGACGACTTAAAAAACTTTTTGAACTAAAAATAAGATCATGAAACATTCGTATTATAACAAAGATAAAATTTTTATTGATCGTTTAATTTTAATAAATACGAATAAAGGTTTTAGCGGTTAAAACCTATTTATTCGGGTTGATCGGACCACACCCACCTTATATCTCTCTCGGCCCGTCGCGGGCAAAGTCGGCCAGCGCTGACTCATTCTCAGTCAGTTTTGAATTCTCTTTGCAGTCAGTGTTCATATTCCATGAGCGTCAGACTTGTGCAAGTCTTTTTCCACGAAGATATTTAATTTCGAAGATATTTAGTTATAAAAAAACGTGTGTTATAATTATTTATTTATTTTTTATTTATGTATTTTTTTTTTTCTTTGATATCAATTCAAGTTTCACTTTTTGAGCGTGGTACCGTGGTGGTAGTACACTTTTTAAGTAGTTGATTCCTTGAGCTAATAACACAACTTTATTAATATGAGGTGACTGAAGGCAAAATTATGTTTCTTAATGAGTTCATTGACCTTTACAAGATTTTTCTGATCGCCGAAAAATGGCAGCGCAGGTCTGCTTCCGGCGTTTTCTTCTCCGAGGATAAATGCATAAGAAAGAAACAGTTAATAACTTCACTACAACAACCATAAACCACATTCCTGTTTGCAAACTTTAAATATATTTCTGTCTGCAAACTTATTTCTCTTCAAACAATACAGTGACAGTAATGCGCAATTGGAAAATCACTCTTCAATTGCAATATCACTCATCACTTTATGTGCAACTTTGCGAATAAATGCTCGATAAAATTGATTGATTCCATTCAATTACCAAACAATGCGATACCTCCAATAAGAATTAACGACTCTCCGTCATTGTTATAAAAACCTGGATGTACCATGATATTTCAACAGAATCAATTGATTTAAAAAAAAAAAACAATATATATTTTTCGTACAACATTTTATTGTAAGGCCTAAAGTACGTATCAAAACAAGTGCGATAAACGCAAACATGATAGGGTTGCGTCGTTTACTTCCATGGTCACCTTACGGTTTCATCGTCAGATTAGCTATTTGTCATAATAACATTGCATTTTCATCCGACTTACACAAGTATACAATCCGCTATTTTCCAACTAGTCAAATCAGAAACTTTTTTCTAAACGTCAAAACAAACAATTTCTATGCAATTTGTATGAAATACAGGCAGATGACGTCATAGTTTCTTGGAGTCAAATAGCGCTCTTACTATCAGTTTTTCTTCAATAATAAATCTAAAATCACATTAAAATGACTGAATCACATTAAAGTGACTCTATTTTGGGCCGTTTTATTTTCTTATTACTACAAAATAAGATTGACTCAGGAAAACACCCAATTGTTCAGCTCAATCGGTTGAGGATAACTGGTTTAAAAATGAGTTGCAAGACCTAAGCAAGCATACAAGATACATTTAATTAATCGATAAAGCTAAAAACTAAGACCTATGCTGGTCTAAAAGAAAAGAAAAACAAAGGACGTTCCAACTCTTACAGGTTGTAAAAACCGTTATAGGAAATGAACAAAAACAGGAATCATGTTAATAGCAATGCTGTGACTATTTTCAAAATGCACTTGCCCCATTATGATACACGAGGACAAAGGCCTGAGTCTAAGTCCTTGGTTCTATCTACCTATTAGAGTTGAAGACTATTTGAGCCAACGCTGTTTCCATTAGAAAAAAAAAATAGATAGGTATGTTGTGGAATATGACATAAAAAAAAATCTTGGATTGTTTAATCTTAAATAATTAATACACTATTTCTTAGGAATTCTCTTTTAAATAAATAATTTGCTGTTTATTTATTTTTTATTTAACTTTCTTACAAAAATTGTAAGAGCCGGACTTAAGGCCCATGGCCTTTTCTACCTGTCAACCTGCAGGTGGCCGGGCGGCCAGTGGTCGGAAGGAAGTGTGCTTCTTTGGTGATGAAATGATGAAGATGTGATTGAATATGACTCGTTTATTGAATGACTATTACAAGAAATAATGTGTATGCACTGTGGATGTCTGATAGCGAGTGGGGGCCCGCATAGCTGCGTCGCCGATGGCCGGTGTGCGTCTGTGTGCGTGTGATGGTGTCGATGTAGTGCGTCGACAGCAGGTGATGCCGATAAAAGCTAATTTTTGACGACATGGTTATTCTAATTTAACTATAATTTAATTACTATTTTCAAATTTTACCGCAAATACATAAAATAAATACATTAAATTTAACGATAATTTTATTTATTTATATACCTACATATCTATATATTTATAAACATACATATAAAAAATACACAAATATTGCATAAATTCATAAACCCTACATAGACTACATAAATATTACTATACTCTATGACAGTTGGTGAAAATAATGAGCGCGCACAGCACTCTTAAATGCTTGGCGACTAGGATATCAACGGGAAGGGCGTTCCAAAGCATCACGGCTTGCTTGGTGAATGATTGATCGAAAAACCCACTCCGGCAGCGAGGCACATCGAGAAGAAGATTGTTGGAAGAACAAAGAACTCTAAGATGGGTATCACCCTGAAAAGTGATCTTGTTTTTCAGATACATCGGTGTTTTTGGTTTGCTGTTCAGAGTATTGACACCATAATACTGACATTTTCACTACCTCATACTTAGACAAGTTTCGGTTTGGGCCGCCTCATATTCATACAGGTTTCTTTTTATAGACCTCCTCGTATTAAGACTAGTTTTCGTTTGGACAATTTCATAATTTTGAAGAAATATTACTTCAGACCATCTCTATTTTGGACGAGACCACTTCCTATTATGACAACATGCGATTAAGACAGCGTTTAAGACGAGTTCTACATAGACTATTTCCGTTTAAAACCATTCGATACTAACTCGATGTAGATGTAGACATCTAGAATTCAAAAGCCATGTAGCAGTTTTATTGGTCTGCGGCTTTTTCGCGAACGATACCAGCTTTTACTGGGTTAATAGCTTCGTGTTTTCCATAATTGTCGTTCGTTTTAATGACGTCCATCGACCACCGCATTCGGCGATAAATTTCTCAATCGGAACGTGAATAGGAAAGAGTGGGACAGAGTATTTCTTCGGACGGGTATTGGAGATCAATTAATTTATTTTAAGAACGGAGTTCTTTTTTGGACGGTATGGACTAAGGGGCTATTAATTAAAAAATATATATTAATTAATATTTAATGCTCTCAGGCGCGAAAAATAGTGTAACATGTTTCCGTCTCGAAATAACGTAAAAGGTATCTAGCTCTCTATATAAATAGCTCAGTTTGGAGAGCTTGAACCTGATATGGTCGATGTTTCCCGTTCAAACCTAGCACACGCCAATTTATTATTATTATAATTCATAAAAAATTTAAGATTTTTTCGTCGCTTTTTTTTTGTCAGGAATTTATAATTTATTACGAAAGTAACTTCATCCGAACCGAGTATCCACGACTCTAACGCAGTCAGTTTTTTTTTATATGGCAGTGTTGGCAGAGCTGATATATACTGTGAGGCAGGAGTTCGAGCCTGAATTGGTGCGGCTTTTTTGCAAGCTTTTATTTAACTTGCAATGTGCCTTGTATTTAGGTATGTATGTTTGTTTAGGTCATATCTAGCAACTCAATTTTCAACCAGTTATCTTCAACCGACTGAACTGAAATTTTGCATACTTGTGAAAGTCGGATGACAATACAATATTTTGAAATCAATGAAATATTCTGATGATGGAGCCAGTTTGACTATCTTAAAAACAACAAAATCTGGCTTGAGCTTGGCGCGGGTCCCTCCTTAAGGTTTGTATATTCAGAAATGTCATAATTTGACAGAACTCAATTATAAATCAACATTACTTCATTGAGTATTTGTCTGACGAGCACTTTACATTTTAGGACATTGTCTACCTTAAAGTGGATCATGGAGACGGAAGGTGGTCGATGGAACTCTGTAATAAAATGACGCAACTCCATCGAGTTTGGGCTTATTTCATTTTATTTTTAAAAAGATTATTACCTCTGAGTTTGTACCCATGCCACCCCGAAGGTAGTGGCATGGGTCCACCCAGTAGTGGTTTTGAAAATGAGTCTATCAATGCAATACCATGTTTTTATCCCTAATGAGGCAGATATAGAATTTTGACTTAAGGGACTACTTGAATTTCTCGGGGTACAGTGCTGCCCCCATTTGAAATAAACTATTTGAAAAGGAGCGGAGACATTATTTAAAATTTTGCCTGGATATAATCCTAAATAACCCTTCAAACTATTTTACGAAATATTGTTTATGTTTTAAAGTGCGAATGTGAAGCTTTTTATAGCATTTTAGTTAAAAATGGCCACTTTTGGCAAAAAATGCTTTAAAAAGCTTCACGTTTTCACTTTAAAATATAAACAGTAGTTCATTAAATATCTTGAAGGGTTATCTAGGGTTATATCATATATTTTCAAATGATTTCTTTCAAATGAGGGCAACACTGGACCTCGAAAAATTCAGGTAGCCCCTTAACTGAGTGACCTATTTACACAAATCGCATTTAAATACATTCCCTCGATTATCTATTACGATCTACGCCTAAAGATTGCAAGGGTTCCTTACCCAAAGGGTAAAAATGGGACCCTACTACCAAGGCTCCGCTGTCCGTGTCTGTCCGTCCGTCTGTCTGTCACCAGGCTGTATCTCATGGACCGTGATAGCTAGACAGATGATGTATTTTTATTGCCTCTATAACAACAAATACAACAAAAAAAAAATGAATATTTAAGTAGGACTCCCATACAACAAAAGTGATTTTTTATTGATAATGGAACAAAAACCTTTGTGCGCAAGTCCGGCTTGCACTTGGCTGGGTATGTTTTCTTCCGGACCAGCATGAAAAAAACGTTCTGAAACACAAAATGACCGGGGCTTAAAAAGTTTTCTCACAAAAAACGTTTGCAAAGTAAATCGAGCAGAAACCAGAGCAAGTAACAAAGCTAATATAATAGAATCCCGAATCCCGACGTAATAACGTCCGCATTAAAAAGAGGAGAAATTCCGATACTTGAGATCCAGCAATCATACTTAACTCGAATCACAATCGTGTTGAATCAAGTCCATTTTCTGTCTATTTTAGGGACAAGGATTTGATCGTGGATTTTGTTCAAGTTAAAATTTTTGAACGAAGTGATTTACATCGCGGCTGTGTGAAACGAGACAGCCAAGTTGTAATGATATAAGATGAGATAACAAAACGTACTTTTGTGACCTTCGAGAAATCTTTTTACCCCCTTTACTTGAATTTTGACTTGAATATAAACTGTCTTATTATAAAACCTAGACTAACTTTGTTACTAGGTTTAAACCATTGTCCGACTAAATCAAGTTGACATCTATATATCACACTATCTCACCTGTCAATGTCAACTTCATTTTAGGCGGATATAATCATACGGTATTAGTATAACACTTAGATAGGATAAACAGCTTTTACACGCCTCATAAGCGGAGCGGTGAGGTGATGCATTACATGTCAGCATATTTCTGGACTTAAACTGTCTCTTTTATACTCAGATTGCACTACAACAATAATATAATTAGAGCGATATGAAGAACAACCCTTTTATAAACACATTTAATACTTGTAAAAATATTTGTCAAGCATAATATATAAAATAAACTGATTTAAAAACCGTATTGTTGGACGTCCGGATATGTGTGTATGTGGGTGCCACGATTACGCTCGAAATACTTAATGTAGTTGTACTATTTTTTTTAATAGCTTATCACGTCATGGGGTTGTTTTCTATTGAAAATGACTATCTGATTCGATTTCGTTTAATCATAATTAATAAAATACTCAAAAATTTGCTCGCATCTTGTAAACCAACAAATCTGACGAGAGAGATGGGAGATATTTTATAAGTTTCTAGTTTTTGGTTATTCTTTTACGTTTAGTTGATTGTATTTGAGAAAATAATGCGTAAATCAATTAAAGAATACTTTGACTTATTTATATTAAAAGAAATTCTCTTTAGGCATATTTTAAAAATTTAAATTAAAAAAAATGCCAGTCTCAGGTTTTGATTTCAGTGGCGCGATTTTTCAAACGCGGAGTCACTAAACGAACGGTTTTTCACATGGAAAAACCATTCGTTTAGGTGACTCCGCGTTTGAAAAATGGCACTCCTGAACGGTTGACTTGCTTGTCAGGAATGATTCATTGTACAAGGAAATTTTAATACCTACTCGACATTTGATATTGTCAAATATTTGTAGATACATTCAGCATTGTCATTTAAGGCGCGTTCAAAAAATTATTTTGTTTTTCCTTTTTTAATGAGCTTTATGAGACTTTTGGCTTTTCCGAACTTATTATTTAATTTTTTATTTTATTTGTTTATTTACAACAGGTAAATAAATATTCCAAGTGGAAAACGATTTTACACAATGATTAAACAATGAAATCATGAAAGCAGAATAAAAGATAAAGTGAAAGTTGTATCGGCTACTGATATCAAACGAGACTACTTATTAATAAAATGTGAGTACTAGTACTTATTCTGTGCTTATAGTAATGACTGATTAGACTAAAAAATATATGTTGGTTTAATAAATATTTAGTTTAGTTTCGTAATAATACTTATTTCTGAGCAAAGTTATTTTTTTAAATTTAGTATATATTAGCCAAATCTAATATAATAAAGCTTATTGTGCAAAGCAAAGCCACTGCAGGTCAAAATAAATGTTTTATACTCGGCTTTATTCAAAGAAATATTTAGCTTATGAAATGCTTAGAAGTAAGCAAACAATGAGTGGTTATGCTAGACGGACTAGACGAATTTCTGTTTTATGAAAAGCAAAGGTTCACAAACTTCTTTTTTATTTAGCTAAGGTAAATTTATCAGCGGATTAGCTCGTTGAAGTGGCAGTGGGCGGGACACATAGCGCGACGAACTGATGGCCGATGGGGAAAAAAGGTCCTCGAATGGTAGCCACGTACTGGCAACCGAAGCGTAGGACACCCACCCACAAGGTGGTCTGATGACCTGACGAAGGTCGCTGGAAGGTGCTGGACGCAGGCAGGGAAATCTTTAGGAGAGGCGTATGTCTAGCAGTGAACGTTATGCGGCTGAGATGATGATGATGATGATGAAAAAAAACTTCCACTCATTGGACACTAACAGTCTTTGGACAGAAGTGGGGTGACCACAAGTGCTTCGGAAAGCACGTATAAGCCGATG
Organism: Acrobasis suavella; assembly: GCA_943193695.1. Taxonomy (NCBI): domain Eukaryota; kingdom Metazoa; phylum Arthropoda; class Insecta; order Lepidoptera; family Pyralidae; genus Acrobasis; species Acrobasis suavella. Next base: position 5,905,337 of record OW971933.1, on the reverse strand, counting down.
GTCCCGGCTGTCATCATTGTATGACAGTCGTTAAGCTGTGTCAGATACCTATAGACAGCTTATCTGACACCAGTGTTAGCCACTTACACACACGAAAAATAACAATAAAATTGGACAGAACACAATAAAACCTTACTTATTAAGGTTACTTCCCAAACGGGAACACTGCAGCTACAGAGTATAAAAGATATAAAGTAATAATGAACTAATAAGTCCGATGATTGTCAGGGTCCAATGACTGGAAGTTTATCAATCTTTTCGACATCAACCTACAAAGTAGTAACACGACCTGAGAAGAGAGAGACCCTCTGGATGTAAGTGTTTCTTTATCGAATTGGTTCATGTTTGAACCTAAAAAGTTATTGGAATTATCATGCATATCTTAACCATCAATTTCATTATAAGATGCAAAAGTGTTGTGTCCATCTGACGGAGAATTAAGCTCACTTTGCTCACAGATAATTTTGGATCTTACAGACAGAGACAGGTGTATTATTCGGCTAAGTGCCTACTTTCTAGACCAGTTTGAGAAGCTCTACTTCAACTGAGGATTTATAGCCGCGTCTGGCACTTTTTGCCAGAACATGTGTTTCTAGCAGTCTGCTCTTTGTAACCCAGTGCACATAAAATGGACAAACACTGCGATAAATCATACTTATTTACCTACATTTGTCCTGAGGTTGGGTTTTAAATAAGTTTTTTATTAGGGGATACTTGACTTTTTCGGGGTCCAGTGCTGCCCTCATTTGAAATAAATTATTTGAAAGGAAACGGAGATATCATTTCATTTTTTTTTTGACCAAGCCCTACGTAATCTTTCAAACTATTTATGAACTTCTATTTACAGTAAAAAGGAAGAACGTGAAGCTTTTTATGCACATTTGTGAAAAACGGCCACTTTCGGCTAATGTACGTAGAAAATCTTCACGTTCTCACTTTAAACTGTAAACAGTAGTTCATTAAAAAGTTCGAAGGGTTATCTAGGGCTTGATCAAGACAACATTTAAAATATCTCCGTTTCCTTACAAATAATTTATTATAAATGGGGGCAGCACAGGACCCCGAAAAATTTAAGTATTTTTATAAAAACATTTTTTGATTCCTGATGTGACTGCAGCAGAATTCAGTTGATGAATTTTATTTATCGGGTACAACATTTACTGTAGGCCTCAAAAATGGAGTCTCAATTTCTCATACAATTAGTATGAAAAATTGAAAATTGAAAAAACTCTATTTCTGAGGCCTACCGTACTTTTGAAGACCTTATAATGAGGCAGAGACAAAGGACCGCCATAGCTACATTGGTCAATCAAAGATCATCTAAAATCCTACTAATATTAAAAATGCAAAAGTTTTATGGATGTTCGTTCCGCTTTTACGCCAAAACGGCTAAGATTTAAATGTGTATTCAGTAAGTTAAGTGTAAATTATATTAAAATATAATTTATTTTTAAAGAAAAGCCACCGATACCAGCGCTTCGGAACGACCACTGCTGAGAAGAAACGCCGACAGAAACTCATTTTCACAGTATTGACCAATACTGCCTACTCGCCAGAAGGGCTTTGTCATATTATTATTATTATTGTCTTTTAATTAATAAATACTTGTAATATAATACAATGTTGAGGCTAAACAGATTGGAAATAATTTGGCATGTAGGTAGCTTGTTACCTGGATTAACACATATGATACTTTTTAACCCAAAAAAACTTAAAACCCCGTGTGATTGATTATTTAACATTTAACATTTGGACGCCTCGGGCGTCACCCTGGCCCACGAACAATAGAAACTCTTTTGTGTCTGTAATGATGGCGTTCAGAGAGTTAATCGCGGTAATTCCCATAATACTAATAACAGTAGATACCTATATTAAACAATATCATCATTATCTTCACCAATTGTCATAGAGATAAATATTTATGTAGTCTATGTAGGGTTTATAAATTTATGCAATATTTATGTATTTTTACATTTATGTTTATAAATATAAAGATTAGTATATAAATGAATATAATTATCGTTAATGTATTTTGGTAAAACTTGAAGATAATAATTAAATTATAGTTAAATAAGAATGTACCATGTCGTCCAAAATTAGCTTTTATCCGCATCACCTGTTGGTTGACTGGTAGAAAAGACCCTGGGCCTTAAGTCCGCCTGCTACAATTTTTATAATAAAGTTAAATAAATAAAAATAAAAAAAATAAAATTAAACCATTTCGACCCAACAACAAGAACATAAAAATAGAATGCAATTAAACTTTTATTTCTAAAATAATATCCGCTTAAATCAAACAAGTCTGTCTGTAATAAGGACGTGCCTGCCGGCACTTCCGGTCCCAGTCCAGATGAAGTTAAATGAAATTTATTGAAAATTAATTATTTGTACTCGTACGGCAAAAAGTTTAATTACTTCGTGAATTTTGTGGGGTCGGACGCGGTCGTTAAAAGCTGGGACAGGCGTGCGTTACATGAGGTTTGGGATCGGACGTGTTTTTCTTTGATCAAACATTTTTTTTTATCAGGCTAACCAAACATTGGCTTGAAAAATAATTAGAAATTATAATTTCAAATTTATGAAATAACTACCTGCACCCCGTGGTGTTACCCGCAGAATAAGTAGTTTATGTGTTAATCCAGGGTGTCAACTTCCTGCCTACCAAATTTTATTAAAATTGGTCCAGCCGTTTGCGCGTGAAGAAGTAACAAATATACACACACACAAATTAGTATGAGTGTGTGAATTGTGATAAATAAAGACTTACATATTCAGGAATAGGTTTTGAAATACCTAAAATTAACTTGTCCAAAAAGCTACGTGTTGGATCTGTATCCGCCTCCCCACGTAAGTCTCCGCAAAGACCCGTGATATTCAAAGACAAAATCCACTGATATAACCCAGTGGATATGCTCGTTGAAGTGGCAGTGTGCGGGACACATAGCACGACGAACCGATGGCCGATGGGGCAAAAACAAATCTCGAGCTCTTCCGTGCTTCGGAGGGCACGTAGAAGCCGTTGGTCATCAGTGTGTGGTACTCGTTGAGCTATGTCAGATGCCTTTAGGCAGCCTGAAAAACCTGACACCAGTGTAGGCCATTTACACACACACGAAAATGAAAATAAAATATGAATGCATTAATTCAGAGACTTACTTATATGGCATCCAGGACCAACAGATTCTGAAGTCACCATTTCAGATGCAATCCACTTCCGGGGTTTCTTGTTGTTTGTCTGTTTTTCGTGTGTGAAAGTGGCCAACGCGGGTGTCAGATTTTTCAGGCTGCATAAGAGCTGGCTGCTATCTGCTATAAGGCTGCATCTGACATAGCTTGACGACTGCCATCTACTGATGATAGCTGGGACCAACGGCTTGGTCATCCACGGAGGTGCCACCAACGTGCCATCCACGGAGGCGTTTGATCCAAGTGCGGACCACGCCTGTGTTGCTTTACTTGCGAAAGCGCTAGTAATGCGCACTATTGCCGGGCCACCGAGCTTCTCACTCGGTGTTTACTTACCTACATATACACAAGCGTTAGTCATACATTTACATACTCTTAACAGAATTCAACATATAAGCCAACTTTGAGCGGAATTCGCAAGCCCTAGCAATAAGTGCGAGCTTGCGGTAACATGAGACGTGAGGTAACATTTTTAATTATAAAACGGCTTCGCTTTCATTACGCGCGGAATCTCAGGAACACAGCGTGTTTTTAATACGCAGCGGAATTCCGGTGGAGTTTTAGCAGCTTCTATATTCATTATGCTCGCTTATTTATTAACTAACTGCGGGCCGCGTCTGTACTTATGTTTTGAGATTGGATTTAAAAAACTCTCGGATGTTACCTGTGATCACTTATGGCTCTGAAACATGGGCACTTACTATGGGTCTCATAAGAAGGCTCAAGGTCACTAAACGCGCTATGGAAAGGGCTATTCTCAGTGTTTCCCTAAGTGATCGAATCAGAAATGAGGAAATTTGTAGGAGAATAAAAGTCACTGATTAGCTCGTTGAAGTGGCAGTTGGCGGGACACATAGCGCGACGTACCTATGGCCGATGGGGCAAGAAGGTTCTCGAATGGCGACTAAGGTCGCTGGAAAGCGCTGGATGGATGCAGGCTGCTCTAGATCGGTCATTTTGGAAATCCTTCGGAAAGGCCTATGTCCTGCAGTGGACGTTATGCGGCTGAAATGTTGATGAAACTCTAGGATACGTAGTAGATAGTTTAGATTTGGTACCCAAAGCTTGTTTCTTTTATAGTGTGGGAGAGAAAAAAAACTTAGAATGTACCAGCAGCTGTGCCATTTTTCAAACGCGTAGTTATTAAACGAACGTTTTTTGTTTGGAAAGAAATCATTCGTTTAGTGACTCAGTGTTCCAAAAATGGAACTTCTGCTTCTCTGGAATAGGTGAAAATGATAATCTTTTGAATAGGCGAAGTGGCTACGCACCACCCACTATTTTTATTCCTTTTTCCACCTTTTCGCCCAACTCGTGTATGTTTACTATTCTGCAATAAGGCTTTCCTAAAAGAGTTTTCTACCTACTCCTCAATATCTATTGGTATAAAATCACGGAGGTATTATGGAAAAACATCTCAAAATGAATGTACGGAGAATTTAATATGAACATTAACCCGAATTCAATAAAGAAATGCCCACTTCGGTTCCAAGGATGTCCTAAATGCTTCGGGTCTACCTGACCCACCTCGGGAATGGGTTATTACCGATCAAATAGGTCTTTTATATTCCCAATGCGATGCAATTTCAATGTAACGCACGTTTACTAGTAAACTAATGGCAAATTAGACATAAAAATAAAAATATATTTATGGCTGAATGCAAAATTACATTTTGCTATCAAAAATTGAAATTGTATGCGAGTCGTGGACACTATATTTTTCTTTTTTGAGTACAATCATTGCTCTCGTGAATGTTTTAGTTTCAATAATATGGCAATAACAGTACTTTATTGCCAGTTGTGATTGCTTTGGACTCTGTGATTGTACAATGAAATATTTATATTTAGATACATATACATTTCACACTATCACGTGTTTGTCTCTAACTCGGTAGACAGAACCCATTCAGTACTATGACGTTTTGAAAAATTCCAAAAACATAAGAATAGTTAAACATACAAATCATTTATAAAAATCGAATAGGATATGTATGAAAATTTTACTATCAAAACTTGTCTCAATTCAGTCTTCATTTACAATTCATATGGGATATACTATTGTAACACAGTTTCTATGGGATAATCCTAAATTGATACCTACACTCTATTGACCTGCTTACAAGAGAACACCAAAGATTAGCTACTGACAGAAAGGTTTCTGTTTCGTTACATAAACCACTCCTACTAGGAGGTTCTTTCAAAAGACAATGACGATACAAAATTGAATGTATATTAAGACTTGCTCTAAATGATAACAATACTTATACTAATTTAAAAAAATATTCATTGTACAGCGCAATCTAGTTAAAATAATAAACTCGTACACCGTACATATGCGTTGTACTTAAAAAAATATTGGTATTCTTTCTTTGTCCGGTCTATAGCTAAAATATGTTAACAGTTAAATATGAGCAACGGTATTTTTTGTGCAATACATCAAGTCGGCCATTGAGTATGAGGCAGGACATGAAGGATAGAGAAGGTGTGGCACTTTCTGCCTTGGTCGGTCGCATCGCACCGACACTGTGGGTTGTAGTTTGTCCGTTTGACTTTACATTATTTAAGGTAGTATCAGAACAACTCTTCCCTTTGCCTTTTATTTATCTCAACTTATGATTATATTCATAAACTTGGTGCACATTCCGGCTTTCGTTTTCATAGATAACATGACATAATGGCCACCTAAGATAACGATTTTACGACCAGCCTTTATAATATTTAATCTGACTCAATATTGATTTATACAATTGTTTCTGTCCGCTTAGCCATTCAACCTGATCACGAGTAATTTTCATCGGTTGCTATGGTTCACAATCTTTTCTTTTTCATTAAATATCTCTTTTAAAATTTTCGAAACGAAATTTATCTTATTTATTATATTATTTTAGCGGTAGAAAATAGTCAGTCAGCAGGTCATTCGAAAGAATTTTTGCCTAAGCTAAAACGCAAAAATTCTGTATCTTTAACTGGCGCAATTAATTATCATTAAACGTCTTTTTTGCTCCTTTTTGCGATCCTTGTCACTAACGAACTTTGATAAGCTATTTGCGCTTATTAAATATAAATTACATTTTTATTAGACTGCCTAAGTCTGCGTGTAATTTAGGAATTAATTTATGTCTGTCCTTGTATACAGGGATCGCTCTGGCATTAATCATGTCTTAGTGTGACCAACTGTCGAATTCACCCGATATATCTTCCTTTGATAATAAAGCTTAATCCATTATAATCAATGCATTTGATGTGATATTATAATGTTAGTTATTGACACTGAAAATAAACGTTTCTTTTAAAGGTACCCTCTGTCTCATTTAGTTTTGAGTCTATGACTCTCTTAACTGTTTGTATACCTATAATATAATACTTGCGAGAAGCAGAAGCATTCCATTTTCAATCGAGAAAATGTCTTCAAGTTATCGGGAACGTGGAATACAGTGATTGAGCTGTGTTAAAAGTGTGTGTGAACAACAAAAAACAATCACTGAACGGACACCGTCAGTTTTGTTTTTAAGGACTTAAGCAACAAACGACGAAAAAGAGGGTAGACCGGTATGGTTACCCGTGACAGCCGAACCTCCACCGCAGTTCCTCAATCTGCTAGCGACCATGACGGCAGAAGGGTCGTCGGGATATTTGGCTAAAAATGATATTAATTGCGATAAGTCCCGTAGGACTAATAACAGTCATTGTGAACGCGAAACTCTAAAATCATGTACAATTTAGTTCAAATTAAAACATGTGATTAAAAATTTCGCCACAAGTAGGATTCGAACCCATATGTTTTTTATTTGGATAGTAATCCGAGCATTTTAATTCTGTTAAAAACCAATAATTTATAATTAAGTTATTAATCTATGTCTGACCATGTATACAGGACTCGCTCTGGCATCAATCTTGTCTCAGTGTGACCACATGTTGATTCCGCCCGATATATCTCCCCTTGACTATATATCTTAATCTATTATTAATCATCAATGCGATTGATGTTAGTTATAGGCATTGAAAATAAACGTTTTATTTTAAAAATACCCTCTGTATAATTAAGTTTTGAATCTATGACTCTCTTAACATACGTATACCTTGAAATTGTCTTTGGCGTCAATCGTAAATTCGTAACATAACTATGCCAATGTCGATTCCGTTTAAATCTTATAGCGATTTATTTCTACCAATAAACAGTAATATAATAAAGCTTTATATGCTTGAAATCAAATATAGTATTGCTAGATTGCCTTAGTCTTCGTATAATTTAGATATTAATCTATAATCTATATCTGTCCTTGTATATAGGAATCGCTTTGGCATCAATCATGTCTTAGTGTGACCAAGTGTCGATTCCGTCTTTTGACGATATAAACTAATTTGTTATTAATCAATGTGACTGATATAATATTACAATGTTAGTTATAGTCGCTGAAAATAAACGTTTCTTTTAAATCCTCTGTCTCATATAGTTTTTAGTCTATGACTCTCTTAACTGTCTTTGTATACCTAAAAACTTGCTTTGACTTCAAACATGACGTAATACGTCTATATCAATGTCTATTCCGTTGAAAATTTATAGCGTTCCATTTTTTACCAATGAACAGTTATAATAATAAAGCTTTATATCAAATAATAGTTTTGTTAGACTGCCTTAGTCTGCGTATAATTTAGTTATTAATCTATGTCCGTTCTTGTATACAAGGCTCGCTCTGGCATCAATCATGTCTCAGTGTGACCACCTGTCGATTCCGCCCGATGCGTCTTCATCGGACGCCAGACATTTACTAATCTGCCCTTAATCTAAATGGAGGTAATTGTGTATTTATGATTGAATTGGTACATTGATCACTGTACTAATCGATGTTCTTGATATTGGGGATTACCTGACGAGGGCATCTCCGTGTACCGTGTTTACTAACCAGTTAGTATAAGCATGTTTTAATTATTTTATTATAATATAAGCATAACAATATATCACTACATGTCAGTTGTGTCAAACTTTTAGAACGCACATACACATGTTGTATAAAAGTTCATGTTTTCGAATCAAACGTGATTTATTTATTACAAATGTAATAGGCGGACTTAAAGCCATAGCCTTTATCTACTAGTTAATCCACTGGTGGTTTTTGTGAAGATTTTATTCTGCTGCAAGTCCATTGAAAAACTATTGATCGGTTCAACACCCATCAGCAACTGTTACAACCACAATATTTTTCTTAATTTTCTTGACCTATCAGGGACTATGATCCATCGATTGTCAGTAAGTAGAGTGTCATTATTGTACAAGTAAGTTTTATCTACGCTGGTCTGGGAGAAAAGAAAAACTTCTCTTCTACGCAGATCGTAAAAGGTGATCGAGGGAATGAGCAAGAATACGAACCATGTCAGGCGATGCGGATAGCAATCAGTCATCTTTTTATTCCTCTTTCTATCTTCTTGCTCTTTATCACGCCAAAAGTAGTATTTGGGTCTTGCGGGCATGTACGCTCTGTCTGTTTAGAGCCACAAACAAGTAATTATTTAGAAAATATATTTTTTAAACCAAGCTTTTATCTAAAGTGCTCCTCAAGACTAATCAAACCAGCCCAAACTCGATGCGGTTGCGTCGTTTCATTACAGAGTTCCTATGGCCACCCTTCAGCGCCATCATCAGATCAGCTCCATGTATTCATAATATTGTATTGTCACGCGATATACATATGCGTGCAAAATTTCAGCTCAATCTAATACCGGGACGTGGGTCAAATTTAACTTGCGTGATTTGATTACAGACAGACAGAAAATAGAACAGGTGAAACTAAATAAAAGCTTGTAAAAACAAAATGTTCTGCCTACCTCATTAGGAAAAACAAGTTTATTTACTAAACAAATTAAAAAAAAATACTGTCAAGAATGTCATCTAGTGATGACTAGGGGAACTGCAGATACGAATTGATATCCGTAGCACTATCTATTATTTGCAAGAGAAAGTCCTGACTTTCAAGCGTTAACTCCTAATAACTTATAACGGCTGAAACGATATTGCACCAAACATAGAACCACCGCATGGAGACTTATTTTTTCTTTCACGTAAAAAACCGTATCGAAATCAGTTCATCCGTTCGAGCGCTACTATGCCACCGACAGACAGACAGACATTAGCGTCAAACTTATAACACCCCTCTATTTTATCAGTGGTTAAACATGATAGTGTTTGTATGTTAATTGTGTACCTACAAGTAATATGCTAAACCCACAGATTAGATACTCGGACTAGTTGCTAAACCTATTCGTGGTTGATCAAATTAAAACTCGGTAGCAGCCGATACGGAGACTCGGCCACATAAAAACCAACCTTTTTTAAAGCACGTACTAACAGATTTGTACTTTAAACATAAAAAAGCCCCAAAGTTTGCGATACGAGATAAAAGATAACGGAATACCGTTACAACACAGACTTAAATACCATTTGGGGTCAAGCCCCCGAAACTTCTAACAATTTGTAATTAATGCAAAAAGCTCGTCAGTATCGACGGAATATCCTTAACTTTGGAATATTTGCGGAGGTTCTACTCGAAAGACCTATTGGAATTTTCGATTGTTGTATGAATCAACATAAATCAATATAAAATAGGTATATTTATTTATTTAATATTGATTTCTGTTGATTTCCAACGCAAAAATAGGTATATTTATTCGGCCGATCGGTCGCAGGCCAGTGGGCCGTCTTAGGTACCGCTGGAGCGACGTGGTGATGTCGGGCCTGTGCGAGCTTCAAGTTGGCGACAGCTGGCAAGAGCTAGCACAGGACTAAGAGCGCTGGCGTGCTCTTGTGCTGAACGACACGATAAGAAGAAGGCCAAGACTCATTTTGGGTCACTGAGCCAGGATAGAGAGTAAGTATATTTATAAACAGAAGCACAGTGCCAGTGTGGTCATGACGACCAGATGCAACACCTCCTTTCATGCCATTTATGACCCACCAGCTCTACCATGCTTGATCTACACTTTGCCTCACAGGAAGGCATGAGAGAAGCAACGTAATGGAAGAACAAAATTTGAAATTTGAGTTATGACAACGACACGATAAGAAGAAGTAGGTACCGTCAAGTACCAAGATACCTGATCGGGCCCTCTACTTGTATCTTCAATTTTCTCTTAAACTAAAAATAATACTAATATGAAAATTTATATTCAGAAAGACTTTATTAAAATCTGTCTGAAAAAAAATTTTCATGTAAACAGTTTCAGTTTAAGAGAAAATTCAAAATATATAAGTAGAGGGCCTGGTCAGGTATCTTGTTACTTGACTGTACATCAAAAAGCGTTGGACGTCCAGCAATGAGATCGGTTGACTACATAGTGTAGGTCACGGGTCAAAATAATATTCGCTGGTTAATATGTATGATTATTTTTGACGTCATCTTCCAATTTGCATAAAATATCAATAATTTTGAGCTATTACCTAGTTGGCGGCGGGAATGATGCTCTTCATGAGATGATTGATGAAATTTCAGTTTTCCTTTAAATAGGTAATGAAACAAGAAATATTATTGGAAAAGACCGTCATTTTAGTCTATAGTAGTATCATGGGATAAATTTCAATGTTGCTAGCGAGAATGAACATCAATTACCGCTTTAGTTTTGAAAACTCCAGAGCTTATGTCCATGGCGGTGGGCTATGATAAAATGTAAGACAGCTTCTTAAATGTCAAAGAATAGAAAAAAAAATTGAAACCAAATCACGAGTGGCAATTTTAATAAAAATATTATTAGAAAAAGTGCCTTCAAATCAAAGCCTCAAACTTAACTAACGGGACTAGTTTGTCGTTAATCATTTGGTGTACCAAACTAAAACCTAATTAATTCGTCACGAATCAGTTCGATAAATATGGTGCAAAGTTGTGTTAGAGGGACAGACAGACACAGGAGCGATCTTTATAGAGCTGGGCTACTTTTGCAGCACGAAACAGCTACGAGTATCTTTTTCTATCGCTCAGAATCGCGATTAACCAGAGCAAGAGATGAAGCATTCCTACGTTCTCTTGTAGGCTTTTCTATCACTTTGAAACACAAAACCCAAAAAATCAACTTCTTAGTCGCTTACGGAAATTCTCTCTCATTTTGGTCTCAATTACGTGATCTCACAATTAGCACTTTGGTTTTAGTTGGCGGACTAATGGTAATACTCATGAACTCCGACGCCAAACGTTCCTTTCGTAATTTTCGTTATACCCACTCATTTTACAGCAGAGAATTATTTAGATAGATTGTGCTGAGTACTCAATTTTCATTTCATGCAAGTACAATTATATCTTCTTCTTAGACGGAATTAGAAAACTGAAACCATTAACTTTTTAGTAATAGAATTTCTTTTCCTAAAAAGCTAGTGTAATTTGTTTTTTGACCAAGACTTTTGATGTTATATAAATAAATTATTGAGCTCTCAATTCAGATAAAATAAGAAAAATCAAGGCTGGATGAAATATACTCAATATTTTTCTATAAAAAAGGTTACTTATTTTCTGTTATTACTTAAAAATGAAGAAAAATAAAAAAAATCATAGAAAACTGTATTAGCTACTAAGTTTCAAATGCAACTGCGTCAACAATGCAAGCATATCTACGACTAAAGATTTATAAAAGTACAAGATGGATATAGCGTATTGTAAAATATGCCCAAATTCAAAATATTTTTGTGTAACTTTAAAAAGGTTGTATTTGTTAATACTACACAAACTATCGGTAAAGCAGTACAATACCATTTCCAAGGTAAGATAATTTAGAAATTGACACATTTTACAATTTGAAAAATCCAATTCCGTGTGAAGATTTTCAAGTCAGGGTGATAATGACGTTTTGTATGGAAACTTGTCTACTTGTCAAATAGATCGCTATCTCTTTTGCTCCTGGGAGAATGGCAAATATCGCATTATCTGACGCACTCGGCTAATGTGGTCTTTTTTTAAAAATCTATGTTCGGTTCCAAGACGCTACGATACGCAAGAATTCTAGTATTGGTTAGTTGGTCTCCGAATCGTATACGAGTATCAATCGATCAAAGCAAATAAATCATTTATCTATCAGAAGCACTGTAGACCAAGCGGTATCGGGACTATTCTTTTTTACCCGACTGCGCCAGAAGGATGGTTATGTTTTTCGAGAGTATGTATTTACGGATGTATGTATTTATGGATGTACCTATGTATGTATGTATGTATAATGGTTTGGCATGCTCTGCAGCCTGAACGGCTCGATGGATTTTAGCTTGAGAGGTGTCGTTAGATTCGTATTTACTGTGAGAGTGACACTGGGTATATCAAAATACAAAAAAAAACGAAGTACTTAAAAAAAGGCAGCCGGGTTTTTAGTTTTTGTAATGATTACTTGTTTCGTGTGTAGCCGCGAGTTGTTGTACCTTTGAGTTTGAAATCAAAGACCATCATTTCGCTACCTTCCAACAACTCAAATCAGTTTTTTTTCTAACGTTAAAACAAAAATGTTCTATGGCGTTTTTATGAATTCCAGGCTAATGTCGTCATAGTTTCTTGGAGTCAAAAAGCGCTCTTGATATCAGTTAAAAATAGATATGATCAATGAAAAGTGTCATTATTTTGTAAACTTTTTTTCCGCAACGGTACCAAATAATGCCAAGCATATAACTAGTTTTTGACAGTCAAATTTGAGCTTCAAAGAAAATATGAGAGTGTAGAAATTTTCCATACTGAAGGTCAAAATAAAAGTTTGACTACTTTTGTATTTGCAAGTCTGATTATGTCTAGGGTAAGGAGACAATACGGTTCTCCATCGAGCCACCAAGCTCATTAACCATAAAGCTACCTTCGTATCGATACAAATGATCCAATGAACCATCTGTTCCTTCATGCAAAAGCTTAAAATGAACAAAGAACCTTGATGTTTGTATTCCAATGCAACTGTTCTTGGCTTGTTACCAAGTTTTGTCTGAAGCATTGCTCTGACAAATACTCGCAAAACAAATAATGCCAATTATGGAATATACCTTCCATCGCGCAACTTTGACATCATTAAAAATAAATTCGTTTATTGCAGGCAAAAAGACATACAAGTATATTTTTTGCCCGTATTCATAAAATATAAAACTAGCACTACTTTGTAGGTGTAATTTCTGCGACGCACAGCGCAATGATTTGAGTCCTGGGCTATTACTCCATAAAATAATACGTAAGTCGTACGATAATGACGTCATATTTCTATTATAAACCAAATTAGACTTTATCATCATACGTTAGTGCTCATGTTGATTGTAACGTCCGTCTTGCGTGATTGCGTGCCGCTATTAGAGTAACCCCCTATATAAGAATGAAAGACGAGGCCAGAAATCTTTGATGCTGGGGATATTGCAATAGCAACGTCACCTGCCATAATCATGATTACTGACTATTGTAGGCAGGTGGTGGCTTGCCGCCCACTACCCAGACAGGGGCTCTGACCGGCTCTCTGGAGCACTCGGGTCCATGGTGTCGTTACTCACCAACAGCTTGTCACAAGGTGCCCTGCGGCCTATTATTATTATTAACAGCCGTCGATGTCCCAGTATTGGGCAAAGGCCTCTTTCTCACTTCTCCATGACTCTCTATTTTGTGCTATTGATTGCCAATTTTTATTGTATTTATTGAGGTCATCATACCAGCGTGTCCGAGGGCGGCCACGTTGGCGCTTGCCATTTGGGATCCAGATGGTAACCCTTTTTGCCCATTGGTCTTGGCACATCCTGACTACATGCCCAGCCCAGTCCCATTTTAAATTTGCAGCGTGGTGTTTCGTAAGCAACGCCGAGAATACTACGCTCCATGCTTCGCTGGCAAATCAGCATATGCAGCATATGAAGTGTGTAGGAATATACAATTTATTACAATGCGACACAAATAAGTTGAACAAAACTGGCGGACTTCAAAGCATTTTTGTACAAATTTTCGGCACGTAGGTTGACCAAACAAAAATGCGTTGAAGTCCGCCATTTTCGTTCCGCCATTTTGGTTCAATTTACGTGTTGGGAATTTGTTACAAAAATGCGTTGAAGTCCGCCATTTTTGTTTAACTTATTTGTGTCGCATTGTACTCTTAATCACTCCCCGTCTAATGTCCCATTGCCTTATTGCTTTGACATTAGTGCCTTGGTTAGGAGATTGACATGGAATCAAGATTGTTCCAAGTCAAGTGAAGACTGGCCTTGCTTCTTCTCAGATAGGGGTAGTTGTAGACTATAAATTGGTAGAGAGGCATAAGACTGGCAACTTACCGGTGTAATTTGAGCCAATCGACAAGAAAAGAAGAAAAAGTAGACTATACGAAGATAACGTTAATGATCCATTTGTAATTGCTCTTGAACTTACTTATCTGATCTCGTCGATCAGGTATTTGTTATAAGTGTCAAATAGGTTATCAGGTAATTTGGACCAAAACAGCCTGATTATAAATCTATATGGACAAATCGCACTGATTGCGCTAGCCACAAAGTAAGCTTAAACTTATGTTACTCGATACTTATACCACAGAACTAGTACTAGAACTCACGGACAGAAGACTTACTCAGTAAAGAAATTCAAAGAAATATCTACTTAATGCCGTTAGAGCTATGGTTTAATTTAGCTCGCGTCAAATCTCCTCACATCCAATGCATCAATTTCATTTTTATTACTTTATACAAATGATTAATGTAAATGAATTTTCCCCTTCGAAGTGGTCGCCACTTGCATAGTAATAATGTAGGTATGTTTTTGATACCTAAACGGGGAGGGAAACAGGCCTGCTAATGCTCAACGATACTACATTTTATGACAAATACATTTATAGATAAACAACCAAGACCGAGGACGATTTGAAAAAGGCCATTTTCCAACTTGCCCCGGCCGAGAATCGAACCTGGAACCTCCGAGTGGCGGACTAGCATGGTTACCACTATGCCACAGAGGTCATCGAATTCCAGTCAGATTGACTGAATGCAAGATTAAGAGTCTCCTCAAAATTAAATTTTCACAAAAATATTTTACATTAAGCTAATTTTAAAAATAGCTGACCCAAAAACGTCGACTCACCTGAAATAAAGCCATATTAAATTAGCCTTATAAACTCTTAGGCCATTCTCTTAACTGCCCTTTTGTAACAAAAATTATGTCGTATCCCATTATATTGTACTGGATGAATTCATTAAACTTTATAAGTCATTTTCTTTAGAATTGTGGAACAGAATTGTACAAGTAATATACTGCGCAAGGAAGGTACCTACATAGGTATTAAAATGATTTTAAAAAATTAAAATTTTATAGATAATGATACTTTTGATTTTGATAAGATTTATATGAGACCTCCGAAAAAGTAGGCCATTTTAAACAAAAAAAGAATTTTCCAAATTGGTCCAAACGTCTTCGAGTAATCGACGAACACACATAAAATAGATACATTCTAATTGCTTTGACTCTTAATCACTTACATAATTCCTATGACTATGTTTTGAACCAGTATTTCTTACATGCTAAGCTTTATTTGAGCTTATAAAGTGCTCGGTTGCAGCAAACGTATGAGAAAGTTTGGCCATTTCTCAGTGAAGTCGGAATAAGCCACGCAGTTCTGGAATGGCGTAAGTTACAAACGGTGACATGCGGAATAAGTTTATTTTGTGCTTGAAGATGCCTTATGTTTAGGTAAAACATGTTTCGCGAACACAGAATAATGAATCGAAAGCCAAGGTATAGAAAAACCACTAATGGATAGGAAATTTGCAAAATTTAGCCAAGCCACTTAGTCGCCAAGCGTTGAGTGCTACGCGCACATTATCTTCACAAATTGCCATAGAGTATTACAAATATTTGCGTATATTTTATGAATTCACGCAGTATTTATGTAATTAGATTTATATTTACATATGATTTATATCTGTGCCCATAGCTGTGGAAACTATGTCACGCTGTATTGCATTAGCCATCCTTTCCACCAAATTCGTGGGGGAGCGGGAGTCCCCATTCTTCTCAGCTATCCGGCGTATGCGCCCCATAATGGGTCTCTGGGACGCATACGCCGGATAGCTGCCGGCCGGCGGCGCCTACCCACTACTGTCATGCCACTAAATGTCCTAACGAATCCGCTACCAATTAGGTAGGACTATGGATAGTATCGAGTCACCGATAGTATCGATTGTCAATAGTTTGAACTACTATTGATGAAAGGTAAAACTATCGATGGTATCGATACTTTTGAATTTAGATACTATTGACAGTATTCAATACTATAGATAGTAGCGATCAGCTATCCGGCGTATGCGCCCCATAATAGGCCTCTGGGGCGCATACGCCGGATAGCTGAGAAGAATGGGGACTCCCGCTCCCCCACTAATTTGGTGGAAAGGATGGCTAATGCAATGCGTGATAATGCCGCTAGTGTACTAGGCACCTTTGTGCCAGAAACGTTAAGAGGTTTTAAATGTTGACTTTGTTGTTGAACAATTTGGAATGTATGTAATAAAAAAAATATTTTAAAATATTATATGTAGGTATATTTTTGGTAATGAATTATAGTTATACAACGTGAAAGAGACATACCCGTAATAAATTGAACCACGGGATATACTAGATCACTATGATTTATTCCAATCAGTACTTTTGTGTTTTTATCAGTACCAACTGTAGGTTGACTGGTAGAAAAGGCCTTTGGCCTTAAGTTTTTATAATTTTTGTAATAGAGTTTATTAAATAAAATAAATAAATACAGCGAACTAAAGTCCCACTTAGTTTGCATGCCGCATAAACTTTCTACTTATTATTAGCCCAGCGTGCACTGAAGTGTACCTTATTTCTGCAAAATAGTGCTGCAAGCAATAGTATAAAATATCGATAGTCTATCGATACTACCGTGGCCTTGAAAAACAGTCACAATGACGTAGGGTTAGGCATTAACATTTACCTAACGGCACAATATCGAACGTAATACATTTGTCGCTAGTATCCGACATTATATTAGGGTGGACAGGGTAGACAAGTTCTATGTATCTGTATGAAATGCACGCTACTGCAATATCGATGGGGCTATCAATAGTATCGAATAGCCGATAATATCGAATAACCGATAGTAACGATTTTCAATAGTTTGCAATACTATTGATGTAAGGTAAAACTGTCGATAGTATCGATACTATTGAATTTAGAGACAATCGATAATACTGTTAGCATCAATTGTCAATAGTTTGCACTACTATTGATTAAAGGTAAAATAATTGATAGTATCGATACTGATAAATATCGAATACTGTCAATAGTATATAAATTCAAAAGTATCGATACTATCGTTAGTTTTACCTTTCATAAGTAGTAGTAGTAGTGCAAACTATTGACAATCGATACTATCGGTTACTCGATACTATCGATAGTCCTATTGATATTGTGATTGTTTTTCGAGATCAACTATTGATAGTCAAACTATCTATAGCTATGCAACGCTACCGCAAAGCGACGGTCCGTATCCCTTTATCTCTAGTAATTTTTCAGCAATATCAACCATGAGTTTGTGAATAAGCCACATTTGTGCGGTGGCTTAGTTTCATACCTATACTGCGGAGTGCGCCTGGCTTGTTGCAAGTACGACAGCCGATGATGCTGCAGCCACGGATGACGGATGCAGCATAGGTAGCAAGTATTAACTAATTAGTAGCGGGTACGTTAGGACATTTAGAGGCAGGTATGCTAGGAATGACAGTAGTGGGTGGGCGCCGGCCGGCAAGAGTTTGGATAAACGTTTTTAGTTTAAGAAACAGGTAAAGGCACACTTTCTCCAAAAACTGTCATATAGATCATTGTGTATTAGTTGTATGTATATTGTCTTGATGATTATTATTGCATAAGGTCTTTTTATCGCTACATACCTATTCAAGTTTTGCACTACCCCTGAAATTTTCCACGTCACCCGTTGGTTGACTGGTTGATGAGGCCTTAGGCTTTAAGCCGCCATTACACTTGTATTTGTGTATGAAGTTAAATATAGTAGATTGTGCTTCAAGGGAATAATGTAATATTTTGAAGGCGAGGGCGCTATTTCGAATCCAGAGCGAAACGAAGGATTCCACAGTTGAATCACGAGCTGAGCGAGTAATTCTACGGTGGAATCCTGAGTGTAGCGAGAGATTCATGTATATCGCCCGAGATAAAAATATTACCGTACCCGAGTAGCACACTCTACTTTTCATCTCCATCTATGAGAAAAATTAGCACATACAAAACAGAATATAAAGAACAATAGAACACCTACAATACCTAATCAGACTTCAACCGACAATTTAATACTAACCTTTGTTTGGTGTCGTTTTCATAAAATAAATACTAAGAAGTATTTTTTCGAAGACCACCAACTTAAGATAAAATTTTCACTCATAACTTTGTTTGCGTGGTAATTCATATCTTTTAATTTTTATAAGTAAACTTGATAACTATTCACTATTGGCTTAAACTCACGAAAAAGTATTTATATTTTACATAAATAATTACATAATTTTTAACATTATTTTTGATTCTACATAGATTACACTCGTGTTCTGTTTTTAAATTGGTTTTAATCTCTAGAGATCTTCTTTTTCACGTTTTAGTCCCGAGAAAATAACCAGTAACTTTAGCTCCAAATGTTTTGGGATGGAAACATCGTTTTTCGAGTAGATGAGATGAAAAATAAATTAATTAACTAACTGATGGCGGGAGCATACAAACTACGGCTAAAAAATTTTAAAATTTAGTTGCAAGTCGGAAGCCTTAATATTATTTATGTAATTGCTCTGTGCACTGTGCCTTTCATTTAGTAATTACATAAATAACTTTTTTTTTGTTGTTTCGGTATCTGCACTTGCACCAACAATTTAAACCATTTTAAATATACCGCACTGCATATGCTAGAGTTCGTTGCACTTATTATAACAGGGTGCTTTGAGCTACAAAATAAAAAGAGTTACAATAGGTACACCACAACATGATTTATAAATAATCCGCAAATAGCGAGTTCGACTCGCGCACGCATAATTCTGATTACAAATGGATCTATGAAAAATCACGTTTGTTTTACGGGAGCCCTACTTAAATATTTATTTTATAAAGTTAAAGATGATTAAAAGACTTCATAGTAATCAAATAGATGTGCCTGAGCATGTTGACAGGATGAAAGTTGGAAGAAGAATGCGTCAGAATGATGAAGAAGGAATGTATAAAGATATAAAAATGGAATTTAGAAATGAAATTTAAAAGTAGACGGAATTAGATGATAGAGAAATAAGGTGGGTAACAACATAAATGATGAACGAAAAATAAAGGTCGGGGTATTTCTCGGAGCGCAACAATTTTGAGGAGCACCTATTGAGGCGCATCGCGCACTTAATGACCACGACACACAAAGTGCACCACTTTAACTATTCCTCGGAGCGCACCTGTTTAAACGTGGGTGCGCTTCGAGGAATAAAATTTTAAAATGTTTGAGGTATTGCAGCAGATAGTGCAGATTCTAGTTGATCACGAAAGCATTTGAAAAGGTGCGCTCCAAGGAATAGTAAAGGTGCGTCCCATCAGGTGCGCCATATTAGGTGCGCCTCAAAATGGTTGCGCTTCGAGAAATACCCCTGAAGATTATTACAAGTGTATCTGCATACGGTTTCTATGAAAGAAACAAAAAGTAATTATAACATCAAAGATTGTAATTTCATTGAAAATTTTATATTAGAAAGCTTTGACTTCTTCCAATTCATATAAATAAATGAGTATAGAATTAATTTAAGTCTCGTACGATTCCTTCTCGAACAATGTCCAGATTGAAGTCCCTCGAAAGATATTAATTTCTCAACTTAGACGATGGAGGGCAATTAAAACTTCGGGCAATGTGGATGGCACGGGACCTTGCAACTCTTAATTCTTTTCCATTTAATTTCATCTTCGAATCGTCTATGATAAATGGTGGAGAATTTCGTTGAGTTGGACATTACTAAATACTTTCTTATTATAATTTAGTTTTAAGTTTGTATATGTTTTTTTAACTCCTTTGCAAAATGAATGAATATATGTATGTTTATAATAGAGAATATGCACTTTTTTTTTATTTGCTTAAGGGGCTACATGAATTTTTCGGGATCCAGTGCTGCCCCCATTTGAAATAAAGCATTTGAAAAGAAACGGAGATTTCATTTAAAATTTGATCTTGATCAGACCCTGGATAACCTTTCAAACTATTTTATAAACTACTGTTTAAAGTTTAAAGTGAGTTAAAATGGGGGCAAATAAGATCCTTATTAACCGCAGTAAACAAATATGAAAGAATTTATAAGATATCTTAATCAGCGACGAACATGTAATACTTTAAAGTTTTAATTAGAAAGAGAAGTCCGATATGGACTGGTGACGTCAAAGTCCATATCCTCTATACATTTGCTATAGAACATAGCGTTTTTGCGAGTGAGGTAGATATATTTTCGTAAAATCGTTATATCTCGTTCGTTTTTCAACCAATTTTTATTGTTTTCACTGTTAGTACTTAACTTTTGAATATTTATGTATAAACTGGTTAGATAACAAGTATTTTTTTCGTTTTTCGTGCATATTCCCTATGGGATGTGCAGGCAGGAAGTTTTAGCTTCAAGGAAGAGGTCTCTCGACGCATCTTACTCGGCTGGGCAGCGTTCGGAAAGCTATGCAGTGTCTTCTCGTCCAAAATACTTCAGTGTTTCAAGACTAAAGTACAACCAAGTGTGTCACCAGTGATCACTTATGGCTTCGAAACGTGGTCCCTTACTATGGGTTTCATGAGAAGGCTCAAGGTTGTTCAACGCGCTATGGAGTGGGTTTTGCTCAGTGTTTCTCTACGTGATCGAATCAGAAATGAGGAAATTCGTAGGAGAACAAAAGTCACTGATATAGCCCAGCGGATAAGCTCGTTCAAATGGCAGTGGGCGGGACACATAGCGCAACGAACCGATGGCCGAAGGTGGAAAAAGTTTAGCCAAACCTTTAGGTTATATGGCCCTGAATTCACCAAATTAATCAGAGACCAAATTAGTATAAAGGCTTTTAAATAAATAAAAACTCATCGAAATCAGTTCACAACTGGAAAAATTATCGCGTAGAATACATACAAAAAAGAGGATTCACTCATTTCTCATAAGTGTATTAATATATGCTTTGTCATAAGGACTGCATCATAACATTTTTATTATCATAATTGTTGTTTCACATAATGTTTATTATAGTTATAATGGTTCTGTAGCCATAATCATAATTTTGAACACTGTTTTTTTTCATATAATTGTTTCTCATAATGACTTTTTCATAACTCTTCTAGTCATAATCATAGTTTAACATAATATAATTTGTTTATAATATTCTTGTAGACATATACATCTTATTGTTCCTGCCCTTATCCCATTAATTGGGGTTAACCAAAATATGTTATGTATAATTTTTACACCCATAACATTTTATTCGTCCGGGAATCGTTGTAATGCTGACCTATGTGGTAAACTAGCCACCAACAGTAGACTAGTTATTACAGAGTCATATATTATATATAATTTTATGATTTGGTGGCCCATTTTATGATTTCAAAAGTAGTGTTGTTTATATACAAGTTTTTTTTACATTATGAGTAATTACTATTATTATAAAATTATATTAAGATTATAGCTGCATATTTATGACGAAATTATGCAAAAATAATATTTATGAGTAATTATGATTGTGTATAAAAGCATTATTTCAAATTATATTACAAATATTTTATGAGAATCATTAGAGACACAAAAAAAACATACAGGTCCAATTGATAACCTCCTCCTTTTTTTAAGTAAGTAAAAATGTGGCAATGGCACAATGTGGCAACATTTTATTTCACAATAAGGTTTTTTTTTTTGTTTTTCGTGTGCGGAAATGGCCAACACCGGTGTCAGATTTTTCAAGCAGTCCATCTGACATAACTTGATAACTAGCTACAGCTTTATGTGCCTTCCGAAGCACGGTAAAATAAGGAAGAATGCCAACCAAATCACTGGAACTACTTAAAAAAATTAAGCAATGGATTTCCAGCACCAGCGAGTGGAAAAGATTAATGTAAAATACCACTCAGAATGCAAATATTTGTTTTAAAAGCAATCGAAATAAAATACATTAATATTATGATATTTACTTGCAGTATTGACGATCAATTGAATTGATATTTTGTTTGGTTTGCTTTAAAATTGGACATTTACACATTTATCATTTCGTGAAAGCAAAAACCAGATAAAACTACTTTAAAATTCGTACTTTATTCATAAAATAACTTCCAAGTAAATTTCTGCAAATCTTATGACATTTTTCTTTGTGTCTCCTAATGAAAGCATAGGAAGTTGTTAGTGCGTCTCCGAATCTTCTTCGTGGTCTTCTACGCCTTTGAAATCCTGGCTCCCAAAGGCTGGCTACACACTATGCTGATTTCATTGCCTGCTTTTCAACGATTGGTCAAAATTGTATCATTATAAAACTTCAGTAGTAGTGATTTGAATTTCAGCGAATGAATTGCCAAGCATGAGGTACTCTCCGAGTCCATCTCTCGGCACATATACTTCTTAGCCATATACCTAGATTTCTTCTACGTCATGATACTGGTATCGGCACTTTAGTTCTTTATCGCTTATGCAACTATTATAAGTGACGATTTTTAAATGACTTAATATTGTTAAAATTTACTTAGTGTTATACTGCTAGTGTAGTCGACAATATTCGAAAAAAATAAAGTACAAGTTTATTGAAAGGCAAATAAAAAAAAACCCGACACCATCTATTCATGAATGGTGGAACTACATATTCCAACCGATGTTAAGTAGAGTTGATATCCGTAGCGCCATCTATTAGTTGCCAGGTAAATTAAAAACTTCCGACTTTCAAGCGTTAACCTTTAATAACTTTTAAACGGCTGAACCGACATTCATTTGTTTATTTGTTTATTGTGATAAAAACGTTTTACAGCAATTACATTTATCACACATTACAATCTCAAAACATTAATTATTGCTCAAAACTACCGTAAGAGTTGTGCTTTCTCGTGAAAAAACCGTATCGAAATCAGTCCATCCATTCGAGAACTACAATGCCATAGACAGACAGACAGACTTTAGTTTGACAGCGTCAAACTTTTAACATCCCTCTTTTCTGTCGGGGTTAAAAATAAAATACACAAGCTGTTATTTAAACTTTTTATATACCCACACTAAATACAAATCTGACGACACCTCTCAAGCTAAAATCCATCGAGCAGTTCAGGCTGCAGAGTGTGGCAAACATTTGAATCAGGCGCCCAAAAATCCACCAATTTGCTTTTTTTTAAATTGATTGTATAGTGTCACTCTCACAGTAAATACGAATCTAACGATACCTCTCAAACTAAAATCCATCGAGCAGTTCAGGCTGCAGAGTGTGCCAAACATTTGAATTAGGCGCCCAAAAATCCACCAATTTGCTTTTTTTTAATTGATTGTATAGTATCACACTCACAGTAAATACGAATCTAACGATACCTCTCAAGATAAAATCCATCGAGCAGTTCAGGCTGCAGAGTGTGCCAAACATTTGAATTAGGCGCCCCTAAAAATCCGCTATTTTTTTTTTTATTATTTGATTATACAGTGTCACTCTCACAGTAAATACAAATCTGACGACACCTCTCAAGCTAAAATCCATCGAGCAGTTCAGGCTGCAGAGTGTGTCAAACATTTGAATTAGGCGCCCAAAAATCCGCTATTTTGTTTTTTTTTTTTATTTCATTATACAGTATCACTCTCACAGTAAATACAAATCTGACGACACCTCTCAAGCTAAAATCCATCGAGCCGTTCAGGCTGCAGAGCGTGCCAAACAGTTATACATACTCTCGAAAAACATAACCTTAAACAACCAACCAAGGACCAATAAAAAAAACAGTCGCCATTATAACAACGTAAAAAATTAACTTAAATGATAAAATCTTTTACGCAGTAGTAAAGTGTTACTTTTCTAATATCTCCAAACAACGGCCATTCGTTGCCCTAAAACCAATAATGACTGAATAAAGGCCACCACAACAGTTCTAGAGAGTTATGGCGCTACGTCTGCGGCTAATGGGAATTTATCGACTATAAAACTTTATACAGACACCTGTGCAACATAGTGTGAAAGGCTTTTGAGGCGACATTAATAAAAATGTACGCGTATAAATTTACAGCATGTCGTTTGTCGGGCGTATCGCTCGTACATCGTATTTCGAACAAAGTTGCGTTTGTCACATTGATATGAAGAGATCCGTTAAAATAATTATCCGTTAAGATTATTAAAAAATGTAATTAATTTGAATAAAAGTGTTTCATAAACTTTTTAATATATTATATTTTAGATATTGTAGACATGTTTGTATATTGTGTAGACATTTTTATTTCAAATTTTTGATGACCCTATTCTCGATACACACACACATAAACAATAAAAAAATGTCTACAAAATCTAACATATAATACATTAAAAAGTTTATGAAACATTTTTTTTCAAATGAGTCATATTTTATAAAATTCTTTAAATTAAAGGATTCACTTAATACACCTCTAATGGCAGGGTTCCCCTTCCCTGACCTATACAATTTTTTGTATATTCCACTTTCATTACATGTTGCTTGCTATAGCTATACAAATATGGCTATATAATAGTCACTCAGACTATTTTGTGACATGATCATGACGTAACATTATATAAATATAAAAATACATAATAAATACAAATTATATTTTAAACTTATGATTATGCTGCTGCTGAGATGATGATGATATTTTAATAATGAAATCGTTAAAAATTTTACAATTTTAGTATCAAGTGATAAAAAAATCCAGGATAAATAATAGATTTGACTTTGATTAAGCTTTAGTATACTAACAACAACAACCCTTATTTATATCATGTTTTCAACAGCATTCTTCCATCAAGCAGTTTTCAAAACATTACTTCAACAAACCCAAATCCGCAAATACTCGTAGATACGAAAAGTGTTATATTTTGTCGCAAAGCTAGTAGTTGTCAACAGATCGTAAACCTAAAACTGTGAGTATCGGAAAGTTACTTCGACACGAATGCTAAACAAAAAATATATTGCAGTCTACTTCGCTGCGAGTGAAACATTATTTTATTTTGTATGTTACCTAGTTTACATTTTTATTTTCAACTTTCTGTCGTAATATTATTATTATTATTTTTTTGCTTTATTATCAATTTATATTGATCTCACCACCCAAGATTTTCCTACTTACACTATATGAACGGAAATGTAAATAATTCAGGAATTCTACATAATTCCTAGGCATTCTATACAATTCCCAGTTCATTTAGAAAATATATTAAATATTTTATCACATAATATATGATAAGAAATTCCTAGGAACTTTACTCTATCTCTCCTATCTTTGGAAAAATTGGATGAAAGAATCGCACGCGCGTCTCAAGTCACATTTACCCTGGGGGAGACCTTCGGATGTTGTCTTAATATGTAGGCCAGTAGCTGACTCTCTACGTGAGTAACCCGTTTTTTCGCATAATAATAAGAAGACAGTACCCGTAGTTGTGATATAATTTATTATACTCTGCCTCAATAAAAATACATAATCAAATAAACCAGGTCATCCAATAGCACATAATTTATTTTCCTAATCAATTATCTCGTAAGGAGAGGTTCTTATTTCTTTCTAATTAAATAGCTGCGTGAAGCCACCCACGGGAAGTAGGTCGCGCTGCGTGGCCTCTGTAGACTTAGATAATATAGACGAACAAATTATGAAAAAAAGTAAGTGATTAGAAGAAAATACAATTTTTTTATTACTTTCGAACGGGGTTACCAAATCAATATATTTTTTTTTATTTATGTACTATATGAATTGATATACATTTTTTGAAGTATGAATTAGGGCTTACAGTTGGTCAACCTAACACTAAACTAACCAACCAGTACAGAATGAATTTGAGCAACCCGTCTAACTAATACCTTACAATTCAATATAAAAATAAGTTTGGAAAATTTAAAGTTGTAGGCCTCTTAACGCTCATTAAAAAACACATATAAATATTGAGAGTAGAGCCCTACCTCTACGATCCGCTTATGAGTCGTGCAAAAATTGTTAGGTATTCTATAAATGGATGGAACGAGGCACTCGCAGCCGCATACTACCACGAGCAGCATTACGCGATCACAGAATGTGATTTTAGATCTAGTTTCATTGCTCTATTGCATTGATTTTGCTCTGTTACTCCATGTTACTAAGTCTTCTGTGCAGAGTGGACTAGATTACTAGAAAAAGTGGAATCCCGAGGCACTCTCAGCCGCATACTAATACCACGAGCGGGATTAGCCGATCACAGAATGTGATTTTAGATCTAGTTGATTGCTCTATTGCATCGGTTTTTGCTCTGTTACTCTATGGTAACAATAATAATAAAGCCTTTTATTCAGATTCTTTACCTAGAAACAGTATATAGTTATATCACAATAATTGAAGGTTTTATCCACTTTTATAGAAAGTTAAGAATAAAGAAGAATTTTAATAACATTACAATTTACGTTTCCTATTTGAAATAGTACTCAACTACTTGATATTACTTGAAAGTAAGAGAATGAAAGTTTTTAAGCAAACACTTAGGTTTTTCTATAAGAAATTACTCCTTTCCAATCTGTGCATAAAGTACCAAAAAACATTAAAGAAATTGACAATGAAAAGTATTTTATGACACAATTTATATTAATTTTGTTAAAAAAATGTTATTACTCCGTAAAAGAATATCTGGAAGACAAGTAATTGTAAATGTAGGTAGGTTTAATTAAATGTAAATACAAAATGTATGAATGTAAGTAAATTAAATATGCAATTTTGTAAGTAATATTATTTTTAGTAGTGTTAAAATAATGAATGAATATGACATTTATCAATGTCGACACATATATATTTTAAATTAAGTAGTTCTTTAATTTTAATAACATTTTATGTTGCATCACCCTAACAGGGTATTTATGTACAAGAATTTAATTTAAATAAGACAAATTGTTTTATCTTAATATTTTTATAATGTGCATGTAAGCAATGAATAAATGAAACTGAAACTGCATATTTAATACAAATCGTATAATTTCTATTTTTAGCCGAAAAGGTTCCAACTCACTCATGATTTTTATGAAACGCCTACGTTAGCCCAGGTGTCCACGCTATAAAACTTTTCATAAAGGTTTTCACGGGATTTCATAAAATTTGGACGCCGTAATTTTTTTAGTGCGCGTAGACGAATGTTATGGATCTTAAACAACTCCATTTGGAGAGAAACTTTCGTGACCATAAAAGAAAACATGAAAAGGTACGTACTCGTGTAGCTTATTTGAGAAGATTTACTTTGATCAACTTTGAATAGCGTTTCCTAACGTAGCGTTTGCATAACGCCCAATAGGTTTGGCGTTATGAAAAATACTATGAAATTAATGGAAGGAAGTTTCTTTTCGGACTTGGCAAATGAGCGCTAGGCGAAAAAAAGTAAGATTTTTCTGTCACTTTTTTTTTCGTAATTTCACAAAGTCTATCTCGTCGATGCTCAGTTGGGAGAGCGTATGCCTGAGATAGTCGATGTCCAAGGTTCAAACCCAGCACACGCCTATATTTTTTATTAGTACAAAGTATAAGATTTTTCCGTCCCTTTTTTCCTTCACGAATTTGTTATTAACTAAGTGAGAAACTTTAGTCCGACCGAGTGTTCCACAACACATTCTTTTTATTATACAATATGTAAAAAAACTCTGTCTGATCTTCGCAGGAGCTATTCAGACCGTCAATATGAACAACTTTTCCTATGGGACTAATGCTTGAAACTTGAAAAAAATCGACATTTTCATACAAAAGTGTTCGGGCGGCCCGTTAATTTGTATGAAAATGACGATTTTATATTTCATATATTTCTAGAGTCCCAACTTCGAAACGCAATAGTTGGATATTTTAATTTTCAATTTTATTAGTTCATTTACACTTGAAATTTTACAAATAAAACATGCTACTTATTTCTAAAGAAAATTCTTCCAGCAGACCAGAGAGAGGAAATGGGAAGAAAGAAGTAATAATTACTATATAGAAATTAATATGATTAATTAAAATAAGTACTTATACGTTTTTAGCCTCAGTTTCCCAGATGGGAATATAGAAATGCCTCCCAAATTATTTAATTTATGTACCCAAACAAAAATCGTTATCATTAGGAGTGTCAGAAACAGTCTATGAATCATTTACAGGTGAGTTGACATGAACAACCTAATTGGTGAGATATCTACCGGGTGTAAATGTACCCCCGACATTTACTTGAAGAATAAGCTCTCAATAGAACAACTTTTATGATGAGGCCAATGCTGGGATGCCAAAAAATTACACTTCCTGCTCCCACTAGCTGAGATTTACTAAAAAGTTCTAAGACCGGGTAAGGGTCGCCCTCGGCAAACTCACTGAGACCAGATTGCAGACATTCTAAAAAAAGGAGAGGTCAGGAGTACCTATAATCATCAGGATCGTGAAGGTACATAGTTTCTGCATATAAGTATGTACCAGTAGCCACATAAATAGTAACATTCTTGTGAAAAAAAAACGATTTGATGAAATCCTTGCAGGATTCGGACTCCAAGTTCATTAACGGGTTGTTGTTTAAGGTGTCAGCAGTAGATTTACACCAGTTGTGTGCATAGTACTGTGATTTATTAGCTTTCCTGCCTAAATACTCACCGTAGCTCAGTATATCGACCACAAGGACGATATTTGCGGTTATGCGGCTTGTGGTTCAGTAGCAAATCAGCTATTGTTGGACGTGTGTACATTGCACCATTCATGCACATAGCAGAAATGTGGTATTATGGGAATATTTGATAGATAAGTATTATAAGAAATAAGTAGGTACTTATAAGCTTTGGCTAAGAGGCCGAAGCCAACAAGACGAATGATATAAGCGAAAATTTGATGGGGTTGACGTTTTATTCCAGGGTTCCTATGGTCACTTTTCCCATTAGATTAGCTTTTTGTTATAATTATTTGCATTGTCATTTGATTTACATATTTTGTGTACAAAATTTCATCTCGGAGGTATATCGGAAAGTGGATCAAATGTAACTTGTCAGTTTTGATTTGTAAAATAAAACTTGTAAAAAGAAATTATAATACTCGCAATGAACAAGATAGCGATAAAGACCTTGTTACAAGATCGACTGAAATGATCGATCGATAAAATGAAAGTCAATAAATGGCTCATACAGGATTAATTGCTTCTAAACAATATAAATAAACTTGTCTTGTCGCAACTAAGCATACGTACGTACGTTACATGTCCTTCTAGACTAATAGAACAGGTAGAGCACTTCATAGAAGCGGAGTATCATTTTGGCCTACACTACTACAAACGAAACTATACATCCGTGCACACGTTAATGTGTGTATTCATCGGCAGCCAAGCTCAACACCCTCGACAAGTCAAAGAACGGGGCAAAGGTCCGTGGACGAGAAACGGGGACGCAAACTGCGTGGGACCTTAGGAGATTCCGATCTGTATATAATACTTAATAAATAAATATACAAGGACAAATAACACTGATTGAGCTAACCCCAAAGTAAGTTCGAGACTTGTGTTATGGGATACTAACTCAACGATACCATACTTTATAACAAATACATATATAGATAAACATCCAAGACCCAGGACAATTTGTAAAAGGCCATTTTCCAACTTGCACTGACCGGGGATCGAACCCGGGACCTCTGGGTGGCAGACTAGCATAGTGACCACTACGCCACGGAGGTCCTCATATATACTTATATGAATTCGCTGCTTATGGAGTTTTCATTCATTCATTCATCTCAGCTCTTCCGCCCACTTCTGAGCATTGGCCTCCCTAATAGAGTTTATCTTCGATTAATACTAACTGAGTGAGCAACTAGTTTGTTACGAGTAAACAGACAGGTGAATTAATGTCTTGCGGTGGTCCGTGTACAGTGTGTATACATTTACCATGATTTATTGACCTTTCACGACGTGAGGTGCAATCTAGATACAGTCCACTACCTATTGTGCATCGAAATAACGTCGTCAAGGCTCCTTGTTTTGAAAATGTTAACCTGAGCAATCTTGTCTTTAATTTACTCTTCCTGTACGTTACATGACATGTGAATATTTAAACTATTTAACTTTTGTGGTGACGTTGAATTTTCTATATTATTTTTACATTTTCCATGCTAATTATCATCATCATCAACCGATTTCAGGTACCTTCTTTTGGACATGAGCCTTCTTTTGTGTCCTCCTTATTTCTTCTTCTTCATTAAAAGCTAAGCTCTTGTCTGTGAAGCAACCAATCCCTTAAATCTCGCACTGTCCAACCAACTCCTTTACTTCTCTGTGGGTTGAAAACTTGAAACATGGATTTAATCTTTCAGTTGTTTAAAAATTGTTCTCCTTATTTCATGCAAATAGAATTTGTAATAAGTAACTATTTAAAAAATATCAACAAGCTTTTACCTATAACAATGACTTAGAAAGGTTAAAGAGATCTTCAATACATAAATCAATCAAGCTCAAATTCGGTGAGGTTATGTTGTTTTATCACAGAGATGCCATGACCACCTTGCAGTTCAGATTAGCCCCATGTTATTATAATATTGCATTGCCACGCGATATACGTATGCGTGCAAAATTCTAGCTCAATCGAAAACCGGTAAGTGGGTCAAATTTTACTTGCAAGACTTCATTACAGACAGACATTGGGACAGGTAAAACTAAATAAAACTTGAATTCTTTAAATTGTTTTTAATTTTCTTGCAATTTCCGACTAAATATGTATGTTATTCAACATGCGGACAGCTCGCAACGCTCTGCGGAGATGCAGCATGTTTTATACAAATCTTTTGTATTGCTTACTTGCAGTTGAGAATTCCGTGAAATTGTTACTATGCATATTGCAAGTATTCCGATAATGAATTCAAAATTTTAAATTTAAATTAATCAAAACCTTAACTATTTAGATCATAGAAATATAAAGGGAAGCAGACTAAACATTATTGTATAATAAATACCGCGTGGCATAAATTTACACTTAGCTACATTAGTTTTGTTATTTTCTTTAACATAAATGGTAATATCACTGGTCGACAAAATTTTAGATTTTTTTTCCCACTGGAGAAAGACTAGTTGTCTCTTACAGATTTTTGTATAGTGTATATGGATATAATTTACTTTTGTTTCTAGGAGGTCTGAGTTGAGAATAATGTTATATCAAAAATCCAATTTTCCCCAATTTCTGATGTTTATAATTATTTATAGTAAATAGCTTTTGTGCAGGTTATTTAATTTTGTAACAAAAAATGATGTAATCAGCCTTCTATATTCAAAACAAATTTTTTTTTTACTTTTGTACCTTTTTTATCTATGGAGATATATAAAGATTTAAGTTACCGTAATATTTCCCATACATTGTGTACTGCGCGCATTGTAGGGCGTTATACCGACCCATTAAAAATCTGTAATAAGTCATTTTTATAAATAATTTAGCAATGATGTAAAAAATATTGTAAAATGTAAGGTTTGCACAGTGTTAAGCTGCTATTAGAAAATTGAAAATCACCTCATTGAATTTATGGTTTAATTTTGAAATTGCCGAAAAAATAAGAAATTTGAAATTTTGACGTGTAATATTTGAAAATTTTGACGTCCTACACATTTTTTATAACCAGGTTCATGTTTTTTGTACTGAATTCTTTTTAGAAATCGCTGTAAGCATCCTTGTGGCAAAATCTGGTTGACCAGTTATATTTGGAACAAAAATAGTAAAGTGCTATTCTTATGAGTTATGAATGTGAAAGAGTACTTAGTTTACAAACACCCGCAATAACTGTTTTTAATATATTATTTGGGCAATTAAAAATTAGCTATGAATAAAAAGTTACCACGCGTTCTAATCGTACTTTAGATAGAAAAAAATTATTCAATGATATATTTTAGTCATCTTTTTAGTTTTTTAGTGCGTCTTCTCTTTATGACCGTGAATTAAATGGGTTACTTACTTAGAGAGTCAGCTACTTGCCGACATGTTTCGACCGTCTGGCCGTCTTCATCAGGGTGAATCTGTTTAGTAGGGTGAATTAGTTTAGTACTTGTGAGTTTTTTTTTTAGTAAAAATAAAGCTATGATTAACTGAGAAAGGCCAGCACTGTCTTCTGTGCAAAGTTAGATCTAATCCACTGCGATCAGCAACCCGTTTGCCCAGTGCGTGGTGATAATAGGAAAATTCTCTATTTATTGTGAAAGTCCTTTAGTCCAACAGGAGACTGGTATAGGATATAGAGAGATGTTTCAAATACAATATCTATATATATAAAAGCGAAAATCACTCACTTACTCACTTACTCACTCACTCATCACGAAATTTCGAAAACTACTTAGCCAATGAAGATGAAATTTGGCGGATAGTTAGATTGTGACTAGGAGACATCCGCTAAGATTTGGAAATTCCATCCCTAAGGGGGTGAAATAAGGTTTGCCAGTTTGTATGAAACTTCGTAATTTTTAAAGTGAGAGGCAGAATTTTTTTTATTTATTTTAGTAGTTAGTAGAAAATAATAATGCATTCATTAGATTTTGAAAATATCATCCCTATAGGGGTGAAATATGAGTGGTAAGCTTTACACATGACGTGTTTGAGCGGAGTGGGAGCGGGAGCGGGAGCTTGACAAGGTTCGTCGGGTCCCCTCGCTAGGTCTTTAAATCCCTATACTTTTATAAAGATTGTTGTATTGAAGAAGTATTCAAACATTTTAAATTTTTAACATAATAATTCATAGGTCATATCAAAATTAATAACGTAAAAAAAAACAAATAAAAATCACATTAAAAACATTTTCTAGACTTCTTTTACAGCTAGTACATATATATACCTACGTACTACATCATCCGTAATACGATAAAGTCCCATCCTATACTGTACGTGTACATATTTATCAATTCAACAGCAGGAAAATGTGACAAATGCACGTGAAAGTAGGCTTTTGTGTAGAAAACTTTACACGCGGCACTTACAGGAAATTGTTATACTTTTTGAGTACATTCACGGGTAGTTATTTCATATTTATTACTGTAAAATAATTGCCCGAGAGAAATAGGGAATTGGTAACTATCGATTTATTTTGAGGTAACTTGCTAATAGTTATAGCTCGTTAAAACCAAGACAGAAGATTCCGAAAAAATATTTATGTAGTGTGCATACAATATGCCACCTAGTGGCGGCTAATCGAATCACTTATTGAAAGAGATGCTTTATAGCATCAACTATGATAGTACTAGGTAGCTAATGCAATGCAAGACATAGATGGCGCTTGTGTCTAACAATTACATTACCAGCCATTGTACGCAGTGTAGCATGGTTAAAATTAATTGACAATACCAGGGGAGCCACACGTTTTTCTGGAATAAAATTTGACATTGTGTTGATACAGGCAATAAGCTAATTATATGAAAGATTTATTTCAATCTATTACCATTCTGGCGTGAGATAAGAACAAACATCCATACAAACATTCGCTTTTATTAGTAGGAATAAGGATAAAGAATAAAATATTTAGTGACAGGTTTATCAAACGTGTTTGGGCATATTTGGACGAGCTAAAGGGATGTGCCTAGCAACCCATCACTATTTTGGTTCTTTTTTCACCTTTTGTCCATGACCATGCTAAATGACTTTTAGGTTCTACATAGGGCGCACTATAAGTTTCCGGAACTGGCCACTTACATAAACAATATTTAAAAATTTATTGCAACATTTGAAAATAGAACTCTTTGGCTGTAGAATGCAGTTTGTTTCATCTGACTGTCTTTTGTTTTTACCTTGTGGCGCCATTTAAAAAATTGTGTGTCTGCATCAACATGGTTTAACTCGGGAAAATTTTCGTAGTATGATTTTCTACGATTTTAAGTGTAATTTGACAGCTCAACAGAGCATCGCTCGGCTTGAAAAAGCTTTTGGCAATGAAGCACCATGCAAGACAACTGTTTATAGCTGGTTTGCAGAATTCAAGCGTGGTCGTATCAATCTCAGTGACGAATCTCGCGATGGTCGGCCGTCCACCGCTGTGACCAACAAAAACATCGATGCTGTGCGCCGTATGATTGAAACAGACAGGCATGTGACCTACCATGAAATTCGCGCATCCTTAGAAATAGGCATGAGTCAAATACAATTAATCCTACACAAACATTTGGGTGTGAGA
This sequence comes from Acrobasis suavella, assembly GCA_943193695.1. Classification (NCBI taxonomy): domain Eukaryota; kingdom Metazoa; phylum Arthropoda; class Insecta; order Lepidoptera; family Pyralidae; genus Acrobasis; species Acrobasis suavella. The sequence continues at coordinate 5,870,884 of OW971933.1, read as the reverse complement.
AAGCTGTGCTCGCGGTGGATCCCACACAACTTGACCGAGGCTCAAAAAACGGACCGCGTCACTTGGTGCAGTGCCATGCTTACCAGATTCAACGAAGGTGCGTCAAATTTGGTGTGGGACATAGTAACAGGTGACGAAACATGGATTTATTGCTACGATCCCAAAACAAAGCAGCAATCGAGCGTATGGGTCTTTCAAGATGAGCCGATACCAACCAAAGTGGCGCGCGTGAAAAGTGCATCTAAGCGGATGATTGCTTCTTTTTTTAATAAAACTGGACACGTGGCTACTGTTGCTTTAGAGAATCGTCGTACAGTAAATAGTGACTGGTACACGACCATTTGTTTGCCGGAAGTTATTGACGAACTCCGTAAAAATAACCGTAAACGCCGTATCATCCTGCACCACGACAATGCTAGTTCTCACACGGCCAGACAGACAAACGACTTTTTGAAGGCGAAAAATGTAGAACTCATGAGTCATCCTGCATACAGTCCCGACCTGGCACCTTGTGACTTTTTTCTGTTCCCAAAAATTAAGAACCAATTACGCGATCAACGATTTTCATCACCAGAAGAGGCTGTCGAGGAGTATGAAAAACACGTTTCAGAGGTCACCACAGAGGAGTGGCACAAAAGTTTTCAAAACTGGTTTCATCGAATAAAAAGTGCATAGACGCCAAGGGAGATTATTTTGAAAAACAATAAATTAATTTTGTACCTTTAATAGAATTTTTTCATATTCATTCCGGAAACTTATAGTGCGCCCCACGTATTTACCCATGGTCGGTCATGGTCGGTCATGGTCGGTCAAAATCAAGTAGGACTCGGTCTGCCCCATTAGAGACAATAACGTGATAGGTATTGTGTATATAAAATGATAAGGCTGTGGATTTACGGCCGCCTGCCTGCCTGACTGATCTGGGAGAAAAGAAAAAACTGAGAATGTACCAGCTGCTTTTCTTCCCGCGCAGATCGTAGAAGCCGATCGAAGGGCTGAAAAAAATGCGAATAATTGTAACAAAAGATGCGGCTAGTAGTAAGTAGGCCGTGTGGTTTTCGGCAGAGTAGAATAGGACCACTTCAAGTCCTCCCGTGGAAGTCGTAGAAGGCGACTGACAAGCTAAACAAAGCTTTAAACATCAATGAGACCTCTCCAACCCGTCTTGCCAGCGTGGAGAGTGTAGGCCAAGTCCTCTGGCTGCTCTAACCAAGTTAGGCTTTGGTAGTACAGAGAGGGTCGTGCTCCTGCAGTGGAGACAAAAAGACTTGATGATGATGCGGCTAGTACCCATCACTATTTGTTTCCTTTCTCCACCTCTCTCACCATCACACTAAAAATGGCCTTAATTCTTGCTAACCTGGGCTTGGTCTATAGTGGCCGCAAGACCCAAAGTGCATTGTCTATCCCGTTAGGAATAAAAGACTTGACAGTACGTATGTATACCTGCTTGACGTCAACTCTCCTTGGGAATGACCCAATAAGCCCGTTCCATTCCACGCTAAGAATAAAAGCGATTTGACAACAGCACTTAGAAGATTACCGACGAATTTCCCTAAAACGAAATCTGTTATTCCCGTTTGCATTTATTTTGCCATTTCCCAAATGCAAATTTAGTTTGCTTATTTCTGTTGCCTTTATTACCAGAGGAAAATTTACAAAGTGACCGCTTGTATTTTTAACTAAAAATGGAACGTTCTCAGCTTGTAATTCTGGTTTGTGTTCGGAACTATTTTCTCTCTTAGCTGTTTAATGCTTATGTTCTGTTATTAACTGAGTAGTGTATATTTTGTCTATAGTATTTGCCTTGTACTTTCCTAGAATAGGGGTAAAGCGAGTTCCGAGAATTCCTACAAGCTGAATTTTGCTAGCAAAGCAAATGTGAATTTCAAACTAAAACAAGTCATTATTTATCAACAAACGTGAATATACCTATAAAGTTGAAAAGCGTTTCTCATTCTATATCATCCAATATCATTTATTTATATACAATATACACCAGTTAGCTCGTGCAAACGAGGCATCCTAAGGCACCACGTGGAGAGGCGAAACACGTGTCGCGTATGCGGTGTCCGATGTTGATGCAGCCGCAGCGGATGCAGCAGTATCAGAGGGAGCATGCATCAGCTGTTGGTGGCGGGTGCACACGGGCAGTTGGTGGTAGGTATGCTGGGACTAACAGTAGTGGGTGGGCGCCGGGCGGCAATAGTTTGCATGAACTAACTGGTGGCGGAATTGCACAAAGTAATTCAAATCATATAGTATGTAACTTTGACTTCCGCAAAGTAACACCTGAATCTATTAACTATCATCTATTTATGTCTTTAAATTTTTTCGATACTATGTTTGATAAGTTTTTTTTTTGTTGAAGAAAAAATGGAATCAAAATAGTGTAGGGTTGCGAGCCGCATCGCTTATCAACATAATTCAGATTATCGCCTTTTCCCTCTATCAGCTTCTACGATCTGCGTGAGAAGAGGAGCACTGGCACGATCTACGTTCTTTCTTTTTTCCAGATCAGCATGGCGATATTGTAAAGCACTGCAAAGAATTTTAAAATACTGTTTTTATTTATATACGACGTATTAATCTCCCTAAATACGGAGATCTTAAAACAAAGCGCGATAAAACCTTGCATAAACCCACACAGCATTCATTCACGTGACAATAAAAAACCACAAATTAATTTGCAACCCTCAACAATACGACTGAAAAGTATGGTGCATTTTTAAAACATCCTAGAATTTGTGAGTTCATAGTCTATAATGTAAATCTGCATTGAAATATTGGCCTAAGAGCCAGCGACGGCCAGACCTCCGTTATTTTATAAAGGTTGTAAGTTTTTATAGGTATGTATGTCCTCAATACAGACAAGAATTTCATGTGGCATTAGGTCCGCCTCGTGCACATTTGTTTAAAACTGTGCCATAAAGTTTAAATAAATAAGAAAAGTCCCCGAGTCTGAAACGTGAGTAGCGGTGCCTTTGGTATATATTTGTGTAGTAAATAATGATCGCAAGGCAGTAAAGTTGTACCAAATTGTAACCTAATACTGTCAAATCATAAAGCTAGTTTTATATATATTTCATTAGTTACGATGTTAGAAATCACATTGCACATTGCCAGACACTTTGTGTGGTTCCATCCCCTGGCAGACACTCTTAAAATAATAAAAATTGTAAGTATCTATACTTCCGTTATATCATATCAATAGTAGAATTTTAACTACTTACTCATGTTTCCTTAGAAGCCAGACAGTTTCCATGGGTATTTAATCTTGCCAGACACATTGAAGATAATCGTTCTTACCTGTATTGGGGCCGTAAGAAACTTTCAACCTTTATAGAATAACGGAGGTCTGGCCGTCACTAGCTCTCGCTCTAAAGTGGGCGGGCAACCAAAGGAAGGAAAATTAAAAATATTTTCGGCCATCCGTGCCACTAACGAGCTGCCCGCCCATCTGCATTTTTGTATCAACCAAAGGGCTATATTGTACTAAAATACTAGAGAAGTCACCACTTATCACTGTTTTGTCTCGTTCAAAAGTGATGTGGACCGAGTAAAAAACTTATTATTTTATTTAGCCCGTGAACTAGTTTATCCAAAAATAAAGGACCCATATTTTTTCGTTTAGCAAAGTAGTAAAAATTCACAAAGATACAGCGCTTCTAAGTTTCAGAGTGGGGGTAATTTACGTCGTCTGTATTTAAAAATCGGAGCTGATTATGACATCTCGCGAAATTTATAAGCGTCACATGTATCTTACTAATCAGAGAAAAGAAAAAATACGTATACTATACGTTTTAATAATCTACCTACAGAGCAAAATAAAAAAAAATTGTCACATCCCTATTGTAGCTGTAAACCATAGTAGCCATAAACTTCATTTTGTCACTGCTTGCTCTCAAGCGCTTAGTGTTCTTTTGACAGTTTAAAAGCGAAAACTTTACGAAAACATGGTAAACATAAATTAAAAAAAAATATGCCTTGGTGTGGGTTAAAAAACTGTAAGAATAGGCTAAGGAACACGGAAAAGTGTAAATAAATAACTTTTCATCGGTAAGTAAACAGATTTCATTATTTGGAAATTAAATACGTACGTATGTCAAATTCACGCCGCCATATATATTTAACAGTAAAAGAAACAGTCATAAATACACATACATATAATACATACATAGACTGCTAAAATCACAACCTTTCCTCTTGGCTTTGCCGTAGTCGGGTAAAAATAGATCAAAGGCCAATATTTGAGATAGCTAGTCTATGTCAATCTATGTCAATGGTATCAACAAAATTGGATTTACTTTTACCGAGTTTTTGACTTGCCCCTTTTTAACGCGGCCCGTGACAGGATTTTTATAAATTTTGATTTTACCCACCTTTATTATCTTTTGTCCTGATTTTCTCGCATAATACAATATTATAACGGATTTTTGTGGCCTTATTTAAATTGTTTTATATTTTATTTTTGTTGAGTTTATTTGAGCGCCTGTTTTTAAACGATCAGTATTCGTGTGTAAACAGTCACCTTTATTTGCTTTTTTTACTTTTATTTAAGTACTCGCTTTAGAGATCGAAATGAAAAAAAAAATATAATTCTAACCACATTCAAAATAAGGAAAGACAAAAGTTATTTCTTGGAATAAATTATAATCTAGGGTTTTTAAAAAACACATTCTTATCCTAGTGCAGTACAAAGTAAATCCAAATCTAGATTTATTCTCCGACTAGCTGATGCCCGCGACTTCGTTCGCGTGGACTTTATAACTCCGGCGTATTAATATAAATAACAACTAATGAAAGAGAGAGAGAAAGATAGAGAGAGATAAGAAAGTACTTGTAACAGTGTTAGGAGTTAAAAGTCAATATTATTTTAATTCTTTTCTTCGGGAGCTAATATGAAAAGAGCTGAAGTGTTACTAACCCTGGAGAAAGCCACATTAAGTTGGCCATGCGAAAAACCAGTCCTTAGATCGACATCAGCAGCTTTAAGCCTCTAAAACTGTGACTTATTTTCATAGCAAAGCAAGTAAACACATGGAACTGTGTATTTTCAAAAGGAAAATTGTTGGGGTTGAGTAGCATACGCGGAATAAATACAGTTTCACTGGCACCACTCACAGTAAACTTTAAGTGTCTCAGCAGACAATGCCGAAGTTTAGCGGCTAAAGTTCGGTGGGGATGACATACTAAATAAGCTGAAGTCCAGCCGCTGAAGTTCGGTGGAAACGCCGGACAGTAGTGAAGTGCCGATATGAGAATTTAATCTTCCGTCTTTGGCGCGTCTGCGGCGAACGGAAACGGGAGCGGAAGAGGGAACGGAAGTGGAAGAGGGAACGGGAACGGAAGCGGCAGCGGCGGCGGCGGCGGCGGCGGCGGCGGCGGGAGTGGGCGAGGGAGCAGGAGCAGGAGTGGGAGCGGAACGGGTACGGGAACGGGTAAGGGTACGGGTACGGGTACGGGAGCGGGTGCGGGTGCGGGTGCGGGTGCGGGTGCGGGTGCGGGTGCGGGTGCGGGTGCGGGTGCGGGTGCGGGTGCGGGTGCGGGTGCGGGTGCGGGTGCGGGTGCGGGTGCGGGTGCGGGTGCGGGTGCGGGTGCGGGTGCGGGTGCGGGTGCGGGTGCGGGTGCGGGTGCGGGTGCGGGTGCGGGTGCGGGTGCGGGTGCGGGTGCGGGTGCGGGTGCGGGTGCGGGTGCGGGTGCGGGTGCGGGTGCGGGTGCGGGTGCGGGTGCGGGTGCGGGTGCGGGTGCGGGTACGGGTCCGATTCAGGCAAAAGCATCGGAAGTTCGGCATTATGTGTTGCTAGTAATGCAAATAACATTGCAGGCATGCATTGGCTGAAATTCAGCCGCTGAACTTCGGCATACAGTGCTGAGACACTAAGTTGGGTTCCGTTACACAGTTTCGGCGGAGTCAAATTTCGCATCAGCATTATTATAGAAATTAACAATAATTTGTTTATTAACATAAGTTGTTTATTAATTGATTTGTATTGTTAATTTTTTAGTGTCAATATGGCACGTTCACATAACCAAGATTTTTTCTGGTGTGTTATGCTCTGAAGGTCCGCAAATACTGAACTTTTAAATTCTTCTTCGGACGAAACAACTTTTTTTTTTGGAAAAATTTTCAATGTACAGACACATTTTTTTTTACTCTTTTATAATAGTATAGATTTAGTATGTTTTTGTTCAGCGGCAACAAAAAAAAATCATCTGTAAAAATTTCAACTGTCTAGCTATAATGGTTCATAAGATACAGCCTGGTGACAGACAGACAGACAGACAAACAGTCGGACGGTCTAAGTAATAGGGTCCCGTTTCTACCTATTTGGGTAAGGAACTCTAAAAATCGAATAAAATAAGTATTTATGGGGGGCTCCCATACTACAAACGTGATTTTTCATAGATTATGGTACGGAACCCTTCGCGCGCGTCCGACTCGAGCTTGGCCAGTTGTATTATAACTCAACAAAAAGTTCTCATCAGACTTAACAACTTTTGCTAAGGCGGCATTTTAATATTTCTTATAGTTTAGCTGGACCATTATAGTTCTGCATCATGTGTTCCATTTTCCAAAATCAATTATAGCCTATATGTTGCCCAGGCTTCACAGCTATATAACAAAAAAAGTTTCATTCGAATCCGTCCAGTATTTCCGGAGATTAGCGTGTACAAACAGACAAACAGACAAACAGACAAACAGACAGACATTTTTTTTTATTTTCTTACTCTATTACTATATCTTCATTGCACCAAATATTTTTTTTTGAAAAATTTTCAATGTACAGACACATTTTTTTTACTCTTTTATTATAGTATATAGATTGCGCGCTTTCAGTCGCTTCTCGGTTTTCAGGCTGGTATTTCTTGAAAGGTACCTAAATTATAAGCGATAATCTAAAACGGCCCCAAAAATATTATAAACTATTCCTGAATGCTTTGTATATTAATTATACCTAAAATTTTTGACCGTCTCCATTTTGTTGTAATTAGATTTTTTCATATCAATCAACAAATTAAAATTTTTACAAATTTTAATTTGTAAAAATTTCCTAACTATTAAAAATATCCTCATGATAAGAAGAGGTCTCCATAAATACCTACGGCCTTCTTTTCGCGATTAATTTATTTGTTGTCTTATTTCCTGGAATACTACCTTAGAGAATGATAAATATTATTATACTTAAACTGAAACTTACTGTAAAAATTACATTCTACCTTTTCTCTGATCCTCGTTACACAAATTTGCCAAGAATGACCCTTGTTTCATGCAAGACTTTAATAGGGACTACACTAAGAGAAAAAAAAGACTTGTTGCAAAAATTTGTGCTACACGTTTCCAAAATGGAGTGACTGTTGAACTCAGGGCTAGTAGTAGTTAAAATGTGCTTTACATGGTCCACCTAATTAGAACAAAAGTTTGGTACCACCTAACCCAATTGCAGGTAGCAAAACTGGTTCATCTATTTCTTTCTCTGAGTGTGAGACATAAGTCGCGCGGCTATCGTATTGGGCACCTTTGTTTAGCGGGAATGTCAAGGGGCAGGTTAGAAATATTGTAATTACTTCTATAAAATTGCATTTTGTTAAATTGCTCTCTAGGGCTCCGTACCCAAAGGGTGAAAACGGGACCCTATTACTAAGACTTCGCTGTCCGTTCGTCTGTCTGTCTGTCCGTCATCAGGCTGTATCTCTTGGATCGTTACAGCTAGAGAATGGAAATTTTCACACATGATATAACAACAAATAAAACAGAATAAAATAAATATTTAAGTGGAGCTCCCATACTATGGGTATAATGGCTGTGACACTCCCCGTTTAGGTAGAAAATATACCTAAATTATTACTATGCGCGTGGCGACCACTTCGAAGGGGGAAAATTTAGTTATATGAATTGATTGTCTGTCTTAGTGTAATAATGAAATTGGCTTGCAATCGAAGAGGCGAGGAGTTCTGACGCGAGCTTAATTAAACCATAGTACTAACCACATTAGGTAGATATTTCTTTGAATTACTTTTCTGAGTAAGACTTCTGTATGTGAGTACTAGTACTTATTCTGTGATAATGGTAGGAATCTAAATATATATAACTCAAAGGTGACTGACTGACTGACATAGTGATCTATCAACGCACAGTCCAAACCACTGGACGAATCGGGCTGAAATTTGGCATGCAGGTAGATGTTATGACGTAGGCATCCGCTAAGAAAGGATTTTGATCAATTCTACCCCCAAGGGGATAAAATAGGGGATGAAAGTTTGTATAAAACTTTGTCAATTTTAAACCGATCGGGCTGAGACTTTGCATGCATAAAGCTACTATGACGTAGGCATCCCTTAAGAAAGGATTTTGATAAATAACACCCCTACGCGAGCGATGCCGCGGGTTCAAAAGCTAGTGTTTTATAAAGATAAACAAGTATATACCTCTAATTATTGGGCGTAAGATGTTTGTACCAATATTTTTTCCGCCTTTGCCTTACACCACAAAGTGAGTTCTGAAGGTGCTGAGTGTCAGGTACATCTAGAACTTATAGAGAATAATGTCGGGTGATGATCGACGACTGAAGACGTTTGCGTGTATTTATTCTTAGACTGTAATAAATGACTACGATTTAGATATAAATACTCCATCGGCGGTCTGGACGCGTTTCGTGCGTCGGCTATTTTTTGTAAACCAGCAAATAAGTCGCGATTCGTGCGTCGTTGATTTAAACCCATAGATTTACTAAGTGGTAAGACATGACATTAAAACTTATTTTGTGAGCCGAGAGTCCATTTGCTGCAAGTGAATTAAGAAACTCAACTGGATAATTGGTGGCGTCGTCAACAACACTATCCAAGAAATTAACAATAATTTGCGTCATAAGTTCTTTATTAATTGATTGTATTGTTAATATTTTGGTGTCAATATGGCGCGTTCACATAACCAAGAATTTTTCTGGTGTGTTATGCTCTGAAGGTCCGCAAATACTGAACTTATAAGTTCTTCTTCAGACGAAACAACTTTTTTTGGAAAAATTTTCAATGTACAGACACATTTTTTTACTCTTTTATTATAGTATAGATTTAGTATGATTTTGTTCAGCGGCAACAAAAAAACATCATCTATAAAATTGAAATTTTTATAGATGATGTTTTTTTGTTGTCTAGCTACAATGGTTCATGAGATACAGCCTTGTGACAGACAGACAGACAAACAGTCGGACGGTCTAAGTAATAGGGTCCCGTTTCTACCCATTTGGGTAAGGAACCCTAAAAATCGAATAAAATAAGTATTTATGGGGGGCTCCCATACTACAAACGTGATTTTTCATAGATCGTCGTGTCCGACTCGCGCTTGGCCAGTTGTATTATAACTCAACAAAAAGTTCTCATCAGACTGAACAACTTTTGCTAAGGCGGCATTTTAATATTTCTTATAGTTTAGCTGGACCATCATAGTTCTGCATCATGTGTTCCATTTTCCAAAATCAATTATAGCCTATATGTTGCCCAGGCTTCACAGCTATATAACAAAAAAAGTTTCATTCGAATCCGTCCAGTATTTCCGGAGATTAGCGTGTACAAACAGACAAACAGACAAACAGACAGACATTTTTTTTTATTTTCTTACTCTATTACTATATCTCCATCGCCCCAAATATTTTTTTTTGAAAAATTTTTATTGTACAGACTCATTTTTTTTACTCTTTTATTATAGTATAGATAATGATTCACTCTTTCTCTATTTTCTTTACAATTTAAAAATGAAATGACCTTTTATTTTAATATGTCATGTCTGAATACTTAGTAAATCTATGGATTTAAATCAATGACTCACGAATCGCGACTAACATTCTTGTTTATAAAAAATAGCTGACGCACGAAACGCGTCGGCAAGTTGTTAAATAAATGACTGATTTAACTTTCATCTACACGTATAGGTGTAAGGTTGAAAACTTGTTTGTTTTTCGTATGTGTAAGTGGCCAGCACTGGTGTCAGATTTTCCAAGCTGCCTGAAGACATCTGACATAGTTTAACGACTGCCATACAATTATGGCAGCCGGGATGGAAACGATTTATACGTGCCGTCCGAAGCACGGAGGAGCTTGAGTAATTTTTATACCACTTGTGGTCACCCATCCACGTGCGAACCACTCCCTGAGTCGCTTTACTTGAAAAAGCGCTATTAATGCGCAGTCCCGCTGGGACACCGAGCTCCTCTGGTTGAAAAAGTTTGTAAACTATACAGTAAATAAATAAATATATAGGGACAATTTACACTGATTTACGCTAGCCCCAAAGTAAATTCGAGACATGTGTTATGGGATACTAACTCAACGATACTATATTATATAACAAATACATATATAGATAAACATCCAAGACCCAGGACAATTTGAAAAAGGCCATTTTCCAACTTGCCCTGACCGGGGATCGAACCCGGGCCCTCTGGGTGGCGGACTAGCATGGTGAAGCCACGGAGGTCGTGAAATCACAGTAGAAACATATAATTATTTTTCATTCCTAAAAACCGACTTCACTCCCAAACTACTCAACCGATTTTGATAAAATTTATATGGGACCACCTGACAAGTATGCTTTTTGAAGCAAACAAAGACTAGACCAATAGGGAATATGCATAGAAATTAATTGTTATCTAACCAGTTTTTCCATAAATATTCAAAAGTAAATTACTAACAGTGAAAACAGAATAAGAATGGGTTAAAAAACAAACGAGATATAACTATTTTACGAAAATATGTCTATCTCACTCGCAAAAACGCTATTTTCTATGACAACTGGACTGGACTGGACTGGTGACGTCAAAGTCTATATTATCTATACATGATAATATAGACTTTGACGTCACCAGTCCATATCGGACTTCTCTTTCTAATTAAAACTTAAAAGTATCACATGTTCGTCGCTGATTAAGATATTTTACAAATTCTTTCATATTTGTTTACTGTGGTTAATAATTCTTTTTTCAAATTGGTCTAGTCGTCTTGGAGTTATCAGGGAACATACATAAAAACACAACTACATTCGAATTGATAACCTTCATCTTTTTTGAAGTCAGTTTAAAAAGGGTAACGAGCAGCACAGAAAGAAAAGAAAAAAAATCTTTATTCGGCAAAAATCACAGGACCGAGATGGAATAGGCGAAGAGAGGACTATGCTCAGCAGTGAGCGGAATAAGGGCTGGGATGATGATCATCATCATCATTTCAGCCGCATAACGTCCACTGCAGGACATAGGCCTCTCCCAAGGCTTTCCAAAACGACCGATCTAGTGCGGCCTGCATCCAGCGCTATATGATGATGATACTTGTCCTATATGCAATCGGACTACATTTGCAACATTTTCATTAACAACATTTTTTTATGAAGTTACGACCACAACTTATAATAAATACAGAATTAAATGTATCCTGTATAAAAAGAACTCAAATTTAATTAAATTTATGAAGTTATATATAGTCAAAATATGAGTAACTTTACTCCAGCGCTAAAACTCCAACTATTTCAATACAGCCAGAAAATTTCCAATATCCTTACATAGCCTGCAGTGCGCCGATTTCAATTTTTAGTAAGCTGGACTGGATTATGCTGAGTGGTGCCATTTCGGTGTAAAACTAATTTTAGTTATTTAGTAATCCTACTGATGTATACTAATTTGCACTGATTAAAATATTTTTCTTTCTTTCTTTCTTTCTACTAATATGTAATTTTGACATTACCAGTCTCAGTTTTAAATAACTTCTGATTTATATCATTATAAATCCGGTGAATAAAAATTTCGTTAAAATTAAAAATCTAGTAACGAAATCCAGTAACAATAAGATAGTTGTACCGATAGTCTGGAGTGCCATTTTTGAAACGTGGAGTGACCTAACAGAATGGTTTTTTCATACAAAATACCGTTCGTTGAGTAATTCCGCGTTTTAAAAATGGCACCACTGATCTGCCTTTGTAGCCTGATACCGTTGAGAAACTCCGATAATGTTATGTCGCCCGAAAGGCAAGTGCCATCCCACTCGTTAATATTGGGAAAAGCAAGATAGTGATGAATGATAGTGCTCGATATACGCTATCATCGGAGATGGTACTCTTGCTGGTACGCAATTGAGCGAATGATTTGCTATGACGTCACAAAATTGCAAGCAAATACTCTTGCTCTCTTTCTCTTGGTCATGGTGCAAACTGACAAAGTAATAATGCTGTAAGAGGTCATGGTAAGCCTCCAAACGTAATCAAAACCGGACGTTCACTTACTTGCCACCCTTAGTCCATAGTACAAACAAAATGTAGGTCAGTGTCGCAGTGGCATATGGAGCTAGTATCTGCTGGTATCGTGTTTGCAGATATTGAACGACAAAGAAACAACCACAAAGGCATGTCAGACGCAGTGGTTTGTGTATTTATACCTCCAGAATATAGTTAGAATTTCTCTTTTTAGATTTTTATTTATAGGTTGACTAGGACACAAACGGCCATAGAGTTCCGTCTGGATTTGGGTATATTTCCAAAACCACATTCCTTCTCACCCGACTACTGTGAAGCCAAAAGAAGGCATGTATTTCGTAAACTGATTACATCAGAAATTACTAAACTCATATTCTGCTACTCACAAGTATAAAAATTACGTTTGTTTGCGTGGGTCCAAAAAGTCTTCACTCACCTGACAGAGGGGGTCTGGAAAATCTTCCCTAATTTAAAAGGCCGAATAAAACTTCATAACCCTTAAAATCATAATTTGCATCCAAATTCCATTAAACGTACAAAAGTTGTACAACTGTGGGCAGGATACAATAGGGGGCTGTGGGTCAGGTCACTTTTTTCGAATTATGCAGATTGTTCGTGTAACGTCGACTTTCTTTTAAAATTTTATTTTGCATCACAATTTGAAACCAGTGAGCCTTTTATTATGAGGACCATGATTGATTTGCAAACTTAATTAGATTTAGGTGCGATGCGAGATTTCTGACCCATCAGGAAACTATCCTGTTAATATTTGTTTGAACTGTCCACGGATCTGTTCACGCCTTCAAAAGTTCAATGAAAAAAAAAAAACAAACTAGTGCAAGCTATAAAATTAGCCATTCAAAGAGGAAACGCAGCAAGCGTAATGGGCACTTTTGAGCCGGGTACAATTCGGGGTGGGATTTTTGATTAGGGTTTATAATATATAATTGTGATTTATATTAAGACTTTTTAGGCATACACATTTAAGGAAAACAATCCGGACCAATACTAAAAAATTTATGTATTTATCAAAGTATCATTGTTATCTGTTTTAACCTACTTCAAAAAAGTAGGTTATCAATTCGTCGGAATATTTTTTTTTATTTATGTTCACAGATTATTTTAAATTTTTGGATTGGGCTATTTTGGATTAAGAGTGAAGTCAAAAATTACATATTAGCTAATAAAGAATTGAAATGAAAAAAAATCCCACCCCCCAAACCCCATCTCTATGTATAACAACATAGAGATGGGTTTTATGCCCGGGCGTATTGGATGTATTTCATAAATGCCGAAGAAATGTCCATTGATAGGGCAAAACATTAACAGAACTTTTGTTTACTTTTTCATTCAAATAGATTTCTTGAAAAACATATTTAGATTATGAGTAATAAATTGGCAATGAAACACAATAAGTTGATATTGTTTGATGACTTAGAGCAAGCAAAATATTACTTTTTCGGCTGTCCAGTCGAGTCGACGGCGCAACGCGAGCGCATAAAAACTAGAATTTATTGGGAGAAGCTAGATTAATTGTGATTTAACGTGACTGTGATTATTTTATACTCGAATTATCTTATTATAGTTATGATTTACAAAATTCCGATTAAGTTCCTGCTTCTTTTTACTAATATTAAATAATTTTTTTCTGCCCAGCGATCAGGCATTTATTTAGGTGTAAACTCTTTTTTGCCCAATACGCCTGTTTATGCCCATTTATGCCTTATTTGTTTTTGCCCTCAATCCAACTCTAGTTATACTTAAATATTTAGTTTGGTTCTAAATGCTTCTTTTCTAGAAATGAGCCATCCTTTTAGGAGAGAAACAAAAAGTTGGAAGAGTGATTGCTTATTGACAGTCCCTTCCTCCATTAGCTGAGTTCTGAACTTTATCCGTTCGGAATCCGGTTACTTTTGTTAACTTATGAAACTTGGAGATAATACAAATTGGAAAAGTTTATTGTGTTATGTTAAATTTGTTGTTCTGTTGTAAATTTGAGAACAGGCTTTTCATCGGAATGATTTTAGTTTACATCTTTCTTGTCACGTGTCTTTATTAAAAAAAACATTTTTGGCAGCAAATTTTTTATCCCTGGTAAGTCTGAAGTCTCTCAATAGACTCCGGCCTGGTGTTGGAAGCGACACTGACGCCCGACGCCGACGCCGACGCCGACGCCGACGCCGACGCCGACGCCGATGCCGACGCCGACGCCGACGCCGACGCCGATGCCTACGCCGACGCCGATGCCGACGCCGACGCTGACGCCCACACCGACGACGACGCCGCGGCCGATGCCGACGCCGATGCCAACGCCGACGAATATTTACGCAGTCTGAGAATAATAATTTTAACCGCCGCTTTATTCGTATTTTACAGGTAAGTTAAACGATCAATCATATTTTCATTTTTAACGTAATAAGAATGTTTAGTGATCTTATTTTTAGTACAAAAAGTTTTTCTTAAGTCGTCTTATTTGAGCGATCATATTAAAAATTTTGCTATGTATGACCATATTTCGAAAAATATTTACGTGGAGATTTTTTTATCAAATGTGTTTTCATCTTATAAAAAAAATACTAAGAAAAGAGACAAGAACCGTATTCTAAACACCGGACAATAATAAAGCTAACGATAGAGGGATCGCCGTGGCCAGATATTGGTTTGTTTTCGTGTGTGTTCGTGGCCAAAACTGGTGTCAGATTTTTCAAGCTGCCTGAAGACATTCATACCATACAATGATGACAACCGGGACCAACGCCGTTTAACGTGACTTCCGAAGCACGTCAGAGGTCGATAAACTTTTTTTATGCCACTCGTGGTCATCCATCCAAGTGCGCACCACGCCCGGTGACGCTTTACTACCATTTACACTTGACAAGAATACATTTACTACCACGTCTTTTTAACCGACTTCCAAAAAGTAGAAGGTTATCAATTCGTCGCTATCTTTTTCTTTTTGTATGTTTACCGACAGTTCAAAGATGCTTGGGATGATTTGAAAAACTCTTTGAAAAGGTATACTGATCAGGTGGTCTCATAGAAATTTTATCAAAATCGGTTGAATGGTTTGGGACTGAAGTCGGGTTTTACTCTTGAAAAATTAAGTAAGCTAAAATCAGTATCAAGGATAAAAATGCTATAGGTACATTCTAAGTTCTTTCTTTTCTCCCTGAACAGCACAAATGATACACCGACACCGACGCCGACGCTGACGCCGACGCCGACGCCGACGCCGACGCCGACGCCGACGCCGACGCCGACGCCGACGCCGACGCCGACGCCGATGCCGACGCCGACGCCGACGCCTACGCCGAGGCCGAGGCCGACGCCGACGCCGACTCCGACGCCGACGCCGACGCCGACGCCGACGCCGAAGCCGACGCCGACGCAGACGCCGATGCCAACGCCGTAATTAATAATTATTATTGACCGAGCGCACGAAGCGTGTCAGTTTCGAAATAGTCCAAAAATGCTTTTCTCCGGCTGTCCGTCAGTTTTTCCGGCTGTTCTCGTCTACAGGTCGCATTTCATATTCATATTCATATCACATAAAATTTGTAACAAGCACACATGCACATTTCATTACATTGTCAAAAAAGGTCTTATTATTTTACAAGTTTTACCTTTATAAGGCATTGTGAAGTCGATATTTCTCAACCGATTCCTGTAAAATTTTGTTAGAATGTTCGTAGATTTTTTTCGATTCAGTTTAAAAAAAATCAAAATGACTAAAATATGAGGGTTTAAGACTTTATAAATATCATATCTCAGCCATTTAAAAAAAAATCAAATACGTCATAAATATATTTTATTACTCGAGACACAACTTTTTTGTCTAAACACCTTTTATTATCTGTTAAACTGGCTGCACCACACGCGAGGTCTACAGCGAGCCACTAGTTCAAAAATAGTTTAACACAGTTCAGGACACTCAGTCAGACGTAACAGAAATAAATATTGAATTAAGTCCACCCTTAAGTGTCCTGAAATTTTTAAGGACATACATGAGTTTCGTTTTATAATAAATACATCTCGGCATTTCCTTAAACAATCAAAACTTTTCCCATTCACAATCGGGACAAGATATACGACTTTGCATTGCAGCATGGAATCATTCCAACAAACTAGACAGCATTTGAATGAGTATTTATTACCTTGCATCCCCGAAACTTGAAACTGTTACTGTAAATTTCGTTAGCACTTTGTCTCTGCTTTGCTTCGAAGTAAATTGCCAAGTATTTTATTTCAAAGTGAGCTCATTTGAGTGCCGCTTCATTTTCGGAATATTTTGGACGAGATGTTTAACAATTGGGTACTTTACTTTTTATTTGAATTCCTTTTAAACATTCTTTATGTGGGAGAAAAAAAAATTACAACGTTTGGTACCTTTTTCTTTTCTTCCCGCGCAGATCTCGAAAGCCGAACGAAAAATGGGCAGGAAGCTATTATGTTCATAGGCGATGTGGCTAGTAATCCATCACTACTTTGATTTCTTTTTCCACCTTTACGCCCACCATCACACTTCTTGTTATTTTTCGTGTGTGTAAGTATATGTATATATATAAATAGGCTACCTGAAAAATCAGACACCAAATATATATATATACATATATATATATATATATATATATACATATATATATATATATATATATATATATATATATATATATATATATATATATATATATATATATATATATATCCTCAGCCAGGACCAACGGCTTTTACGAGATACCTTTTGAAGCACGGAGGAGGTCGAGATTTTTTTAAACTACTGGTGGTCACCTATCCAAATGCGGACCACGCCTGGTGTCGCTTTACTTGCGAAAGCGCTACCAGTTCGCACTCCCGCCGGGCCACCGAGCAACTCTCCATCATTCTGAAAGTGGACTTAGGGTCTTGTGGCCCAGGGCTCTGTCTGTTTTGAGCCACAGAACTTAAAATAATCTGTGTACCCTATTAGGGATAAGGTCGTGATAGTGTATGTATGATGTATGTTTGTATTTATTTCAATATTTCGTTTTATTCAAACCAGTTGCAATTAATATAAATCTAGAGTTTCCATATCAAAAACTATTCATTCTAAATAATATTAGAATAGCTGTACACCAAACTGAAAAACAAACCAAATCACTGTGTGGTTTCAAGTAGAATATAATAGGACCACTCCAAGCCTTCCCGTAGATGTAGAAGGTGACTAAGGAAAAATAAATTTTGTTGTTATAAGTTGTTTTTCCATGTAGGTTTGCATGTTAATTACCAATATAATGCTTTTTTTACCACAAAGCCTATAAATATCAATGAGATCCTCCCCCCCCCCCCAACCCGTTGGGCTATAATGGAGAGTGTAGGTCAAATCCCCTGGCTGCTCTGGCCAAGTATGTCTCTAGTAGTACAGAGAGGGTCGTACTCCTGCAGTGGAAACTAGAAAGACCCAAACTAGAGCATTTCAGAAATGGCCCTTTATTTGAAATAGGTGATATAGGATATTATATTGGTAGAGGATATTCAATAAACCAATACAAAATTTAAAGACCACTTGATTTTCAGAAGCCGTAAGCTATAAAAACTTTTCCGGTGGAATTTTTAATCCTGCTAAGTTGCCGGCGCTGTTTTATTAATATTGTAAGTATGGAAACCCGTTAACTTAATAACGGCGTGTCGCTTCAAAGATACGCTTGACTGAACACACTGCACAGTCTGTACATACTAAATTTTACGAGTATTTCAAGCCATTTTAAGTTTCTACACACACTGCCAACGTTATGCTGCTAAATTTAAGATGACGCTGCGAAAATATGACAGTGGACTTATATGTGTATAGAGTTTCTGATTTACGATTTTCTAAATATTGGGATTTTTCGAGGGAATAAGCAAAAATATGAATCATAATAATGAGCGATACAGCTGCCCATCATTAATTTGATTAATTTTTTTACCTTATTACCATGGCATCCCGCTAAAAGTGGCCTAGTCTCATGGTCATGTTTGCAGCCAAAAGACCCTAAATGCTCTGATTTAAAATGCCCCATTAAGGAAAAGACATGATAGTGTATACATACATATAAGTGTGTATGTAAGTATTTGAACTTTAAAATAAAGTATATGAAAGGTTGGCCATATTGTTATCACAAAAGGCACAACATATTTTTTTAAATAATTGTCAAAAGATATATAATTCAATATGACTACTTTTACTAGCCTAATATATATGTCGCAGCCAAATGGTTAAAATAGCCGTTCAATCGAATAGCTAGCCCTTTGACTGAACAACGCCTTTCAATCACACGTCTAGCTTTTTAATTGAATATTTGAGGCACTTAAAACGTTCAATACTACAGCTGATTCAAAAGCCGCCGTCTAATTAAATTAGTTCAGCGCTCACCATCGCGGCGCTAGGTGCGTTTTTTTTTTCAATATGGCGTCAACTAGCCGGTGTTTTCGATTGTTTCAAGATATTTTTTGGAAAGAAATTAGTAATATACGTTACTTTTTAAAGAAAAATAGGTTTCATGTTATTCACTTTTGATTTATGAAAGAGTTAAGATTTTTGTTATCTACTTTCTAATTAATACGACGGTTTTTTAAGATAGTATTTTTAAAAATTAAATATTACGAACGAATAATACTTATATAATTTCTTACTTCGTAAATTTTTGAGTTTTTAATTTTTTGTTAGGTGCAATAAAGAATATTATGATTACTAATTTGTTTTTTTATTGTTACTTATTTCATCAAACTTTTGGTCACCTCTTTAACTTAATCCGAGAATAACAAAAAGAGATTACAAGAAGTTTTCCTATTCTTTCAAATTACATTATAAACTAATGGCACCTTAGTTATTTTGTCATTTAACTAGTTGGCTAAGCGTCGTCTAGTTGTAGTGTTGAACGTTGCAGTCAACAAGTCGGCTAAGCGACGCATAGCCGTGTGATTGAATGGCGTTGTTCAGTCAAAACGCTAGCTGTTTGATTAAACGGCTATTTTAACCAGTTGGCTGCGACATATACATGTAATTATAGAGTACAAATTATTCGATTGCTAATCATCATCATTTTAGCCGCATAACGTCCACTGCTGGATATATGCCTCTCAGCGACCTTGGTCAGATCGTCTGACCACCTTGTGGGTGGGTGTCCTACGCTTCGCTTGCCAGTACGCCGTCGCCATTCGAGAACCTTTTTGCCCCATCGGCCATCAGTTCTTCACGCTATGTGTAATTGATAATTATATGTATTCAATTGCTAATAAATTAATGAATTCTTAGCTTTTTTTTTAAATGTTTTACAGATTATATTGTACCGTACTTTCAACCACAGCTCAAATTAAAATATTTGTACAGGCTTTTATTGTAAGGCTAAAGTACGTATTAAGACAAATGAAAGAACCCCAAACTCGATGGAGTTGCGTGGTTTTATTACTGAGTTCCATCTACCACCTTCCGTCTCCGTGATCAGACCCTGACATCGTTCACCATAAAGTGCTCGTCAAGACAAATCAAACGAGTCCTACTTAATAAGGTGATGTTGTTTAATAACTGAATTCTGTCAAATATCTCCCGGCTCTATCATCAGAACCGGTCATTGACTCCATAATATTGTATTGTCATCCGACTTACACAGGTAAGCAAAGTTTCAGCTCAAGTAGTTGAGAATAACTGGTTGAAAATTTTATTTCAAGATTTGACCTAAACAAACATTCATACATAGTTACATACAAGATAAATAGCTAGTTAAAGAAAAGGTGGTAAAAAATTAATAATTCATACAAAAACAAAATTCACTTTCAATTCAATAACTAACAACAAGAAAACTTTTTAAAACCTAATACGAATTCACAAAAACTTTACACGAAGCCTTCACAAAACTTTATAAATCAGGTCTAACCCGCATAAATTAAAACCCGTTGGAATGTTTTCGAGAAAACACCTATCGTGAAATTAAACCGATCCTACGTCCCTATTGAACTTAGTCTAAAGAGATCCCACACACACACACACACGCATACACACTATATACCTAACTAGCCGATGCCCGCGGCGTTGCCCGCGTGGAATATTTTTGACAATCCCACGGTAGCCTCATTAAGGCAAGGTTTTCTGGGATAAAAATTATCCTATGTGTTAATCCAAGTAATAAGCTATCTACATGCCAAGTTTCATTTCAATATATACAGCCTTTGCGTGAAAGAGTAACAAACATCCATCCATACATACAAGTAAGATGGGTCAGACAAAGTATTTTCTGTCTTGCGGCTCTTAGCAGAGCCCAGGGCCGCAAGACTCAAAGGCCACTTTCAGCTTGAGAGCGGGATGGATTCCTATGCGCAGGTAGAGAGGTGGGCAGCTGATAGCATTTTTAGTTTTTTTTATTCCACCAGACCAGCATTAAAGAAACGACGATGTCATGATATGGTAGAGAGAACGAAATCCAAATATGTGTTAATCTCTTTCATCATACACAACTGCCTAAAAAATGGAGTAAAATGTTTTAAGTATACCGGGTATAGTAAATACCATAGGCATGAAATTGCTTCTTTTAGATAACATTGACACTCTCCTTGGGTTCCTTCAAAAAAACCAATATAAATCTCCTTCAAGAATTCGAGTTTCTTTGAGCTGCCTTTTAATTTATAGTACCTATATTTGATGTTTATTCATATGTAAGTGTTTTGGTGTAGACTAAAACACCAAACCGACAATAAAGTCCTATGAAGGTAGGTATGTTTGTTTTGTACGGCCATCTGGTTTATATTTTTGAAGATGCAGTTTTTGTTCCGATAGAGGGAATGGAAATCTTGTTAACGGAAGATGCGGCTAGTAAACTGTTACTATTTTGATTTCTTTTTCCATCTTCTCTCCCACAATCACGATAAGAGTGGCCTTTGAGACTTGTGGCCCTGAGCTTTGTCTGGTCAGAGACGCAAGACCTAAAATGGCTTGTCTGCCCCATTAAGGACAAAGACGTGATTGTAGGTACGTATGTATTGTAAAACGGCCTAGGCCACATTGCACCCCGAAAAAAGGCCCTCTAAGAATGCTCGCAAATTAAAATAGTTTAAAATCATAAACTATTTAAATTCTTTAATCAAATGTAGGTCGCGGTGTCGAGTGACCAAAGGGTTGGCAATTACTTCGCCCAAGGAATAAGCATTGCCATCCAACATAACAATGCTGCCAGCCTTTTGGGCACTTTATCACAGGGATCTGCACCACGTTTTTTAATTTATAAATTTTTATTTTCTGTTTTTATTTAATTTAAATTTAGTTTTTAGTACTTATAGACTTTAATAATTTTTAATTTTAGTTTTATAATTGAAATCTCTTTTTGTTATTGAAGTTTTCATGAATAAATAGAACAGCGACGTTTTAAATATATTCTCTATGTTATTTATATTATTGATATGAATTTGAGCGATCCTATTTAATCGGATCTGAATACTTTCAAGTTGTACGATTGATGTCGAGTTTGAGCGGTGGATTAACCGTTTGATCATTTTTTGCTTAGCAACCAATTATGGGTTCATCGGATTGGGAAAATATTAACTTCGGAGTAAATATGGCTGTTTGATTTATGTTTTTGTTAACTGTATACTCATGTGATTTTGAATATTTCTTCCATATTTATTTATCTTATAAATAAACAAATCTTCTGGCATTTTCCACTGACTTCAAAATGAAGGAGGTTATCAATTTGAATGTATAATAGGTTGGGGGAAAAGTCTTTTCGCATTTTATATGAAAATTCAAAACATTTTTAATATAGTTTATTTACATTTAACTAAAGTATGTAGGTACCATTTTGTTCGATAACTTTTTGCCATCTTATAGGTAGTGACATGATCCTATTGCTATAGAAATTTTGGGGCTTCTGATCAAAAAACTGCGTCAAGTAGTTTTGGCAGTCCTGTCGTAATGTTAACCTGACATTGACTAAAGAATTCTGAAGAGACCGAAACAGGTGGAAATCTGAAGGTGCTAGGTCAGGACTATACGGCGGATGCATTAACACCTCCCAGCCAAACTCTCTTAATTTTTTCTGAGTGGTTAAAGATGTGTGAGGTCTAGCGTTATCATGATGAAAAACCACACCCCTTCTGTTGATGTTGTCCGGCTGCTTTCTCTCGACTTCTTGCTTAAATCTTATCAGTTGTTCGCAGTAGAGTTCTGAATCGATGGTCCTGCCTGGTGGTAACAGCTCATAATGAATAATGCCCTTCCAATCCCACCACACACACAGCATCACCTTGTTGCGAGTTAACCCGGGTTTCGCCACAGTCTGTGAAGCCTGACCGGCCTTTGACCATGACCTTTTTCGCACCTTTTTGTCGTACGTGATCCACTTTTCATCACCAGTTATCAATTTCTTCAAAAATGGTTCGATCTCATTACGTCGTAATAAAGAATCACAAATGAGTACACGGTTCGTTAGGTTTCTTTCAGAGAGCTCGTGAGGTACCCAAATATCGAGCTTTTTTGTGTACCCATTTTTTTTCAAATGCGCCAAAACTGTTTTGTGGTCAATTCCCAGTTCTTCAGCTACGTCGTAACTACTGATATGCCGATCTTGCTCCACTTTTTCAAAAATAGCATCCATTTCATCCGTAACAGGGCGACCAGAACGACGTGCATCTTTGAAATCAAAATTTCCGGATTAAAACGCTTAAACCAAGTTTGTGCTACTCTCACAGACACTGCACTAGGTTCATAAACATCGCAAATTTTTATCGCGGCTTGCGTTGCATTTTTACCTTTTTGGTAGTAAAATTTTAAAATGTATCTAATTTCTTCATTAGATTCACTCATCTTGACGGTAAGAAAAACAGATGAAAATCACGCATTTTCCTAATTTGAATTTGGAATTATCTTCTTTAAAATTTAAACTTTTAAATGATACCAAAACCAGCCAGGTACAAATAGTATAGCCAAAGTGGTTTTATTACAAGTTTATACATACTATATGCGAAAAGACTTTTTCCCCAACCTAATATAATATGCTTTTTTAAGTATTTCCTCCGAATACTCGAAGACGCTTGGACAAATTTAGAAAATTCTTCTATTGTTTAAAAGGGCATACTTGTGGTGATCCAATAGAAAATTTATCAAAATCGGTCGTGTAGTTTGGTGAAAAATTGCCACGCGTTCTAAGTATGTAACTTAGAACGCGTGGCAATTTTTCACTCGTAGCTTATTTTTTAATTGCCTAAATAATATAATTATAAACAGTTTTTGCTGGTATTTGTATTCGAAGTACTCTTTCACATTCATAAAGGATATGACTTAACAATTTTTGTTTCAAATATTGCCAATTATAATCTTCTTCTCGAGTCGAAAGGCTTCGAGTATAATAAATTTGACCAGCGTTTGGCCACGGCAACTCCCCGATCATTTGCCTCATTAAGGTCCTGTAATGTGCAGGAAGTGGGGCTTTTTGGGCAGGACAATAAGTGGGTCATTGATTGGATAGCACCACACTCGCATTTATCGTTTTTGGAGAAACGCCACCTAACTCGGTTCTCTTGACATCCTCCAAACGCCAGTCTGATGTCTATTTGCCAATTATGAAAAAAAAAACAACAAAACTAATGTAGCTTATGTGTAAATTCATGCCACGCGGCATTCTTTGTAATATGCAATAACCTTTAGTCTTCCCTTTATATGTCTGTGGCTCGTTCTCAATTAACTCAGCATAAGTATAATTTCATATTGAAACTTCCAAGTATGAGAAATGAGCACCTGTGACCTCAACTTTATTAATTTAGTGCAGTGCCGTACAACTAATAACATGTTTGTTGGAAAAACGCCAATACTGCAAGCGTTTTGTTTACAACGTCTTTTGTTCGTGTAATTGATTTCTCAGAATATCAATGTGATTTATTTCTATTTATTTTAAATTTATTTAGTTTCTCTAGTTGGAAAAGTGAAAAATGTTTTATACCATTCCAATGAAGTCAATAGACTGTTATGAATAAGTTATCGATAAGTTATTTACTGCATCTATCATGGTGTTTTCTTTTTCATGTCAGCCTAAGAGAAGAGATAATAAAACACATAAAAGCAAAATAATAAAGTTAAAAATAAAGGTAAGTACATATTTGTTCTAGACTGCGTGAAGTCTAGAGCGAGTGGCTAATTAGATTTAGATTGAGTTAGTATCGAATTGTCTAAAACGCAAATAGCAAAAACGGAAATAGTATCAAATGTTATTTTGAGAGTTGAGTTTAGGGGTATGTTGTTACAACAACCAATATTCAATCCATTCAAAAGAAGAAGAAAAAAACGTAAAATTTACCAGACCTGCTAGTCTATCTGCACCTCCGTGGCGTAGTGGTCACCATGCTAGTCCGCCATCTAGAGGTCCCGGGTTCGATCCCCGGTCAGGGCAAGTTGGAAAATGGACTTTTTCAAATTGTCCTGGGTCTTGAATGTTTATCTATATATGTATTTGTTATAAAAATGTATCGCTGAGTTAGTATCTCATAACACAAGTCTTGAACTTACTTTGGGCCTAGCTCAATAAGTGTTATTTGTCCCTATATATTTATTTATCCGCACAAGTTGTTAAATCCGAATAATATTGCTAAAATCTTATAAATTATTTCGAAGTGTGATGCGGTGATGATGATGTGACCCGATCATATAATTCTTAAAATAGAAAATTGTTTAATTGTCTCTACCGACACAAGTACAAAAACATAAAATTATACATACATTAGTTACACTATACAGACTTAATGTTTTTCAATCCTTAAAACCGACTTCATCCCCAAAAGACACACCAATTTTGATGAAATTTCTCAAACAAAAAAAGGTCCAGGCGTCTTCGAGTAATCGGTAAACACACAATAAAAGCAAGCGCAGCCTAGGACACCCACCTGCTAGGTGGTCAGATGACCTAAGCAAGGTTGCAGGAAAGCGCTGGATGCGGGCCGCTTCCGATCGGTGGTTTTGGAACTCCTTGGGGGAGGTCTATGTCCAGCAATGGACTTTCTGTTGCTGATATTATGATGAAGATACAATTAAAAAAAAGATTGCAAAGAATTGATAAACTCCTCCTTTTTGGAAGTTGGTTAAAAAAAATCACAATAAACTAATTAAAACAGTGATGGGTTTTAGCCGCATCACCTATGAACTTGGTTGTTTGATTCGCATTTTGCCAATTACCGCTCAATCGGCCTCCAAGATTTGCGCGGGAAAAGAAGCAGCAGGTTCATTCTTTAGGTAGGCGCACAAAGATGGCAGCACACACGACTAGCAAAAAATTGACAAAGAAAGTATTGTATATACTTTAAAAATATTAATTTATAAATTCTTATAATATAATACAATGTTGACACATTATAACATGTCATGCTTGCGAACAAGTAAACAAGCATTAATTGCGTACTAATAAATATTAATTAGTCAAAAAAGCGAAGCCGAGCTGACCAGTCCCTCCCGGCAGTACCCGTAAGGGTTTAGGACTTGATTAGTAAGTGTGTATCTTTATGATAACATTTTTAACTTATTTGTCAGTATAATTTAGGTATAACTCATTTCTTATCAAAGTACAATGAAATCTCTATTGATGGTGACAAGTTAGACTCTCGCTTTGCCGGCACTTAATTTAAGGTCTTTTGTGAGTTAGCAAAACGTACGACTACAACAATGGCCTTCGAGATTAGGCTCACAAAGCGTTGAATTTATTGTAGTTTGTACATGACTCGGTCAATGGATGGAAGCTTGGTAACGAATAATTTTAACCGAATTTTTAAAAAAAGTGGAGATTACCAATTTGCCGGAATCTTTTGTTTTTTTTTTTATATTCAACGATTACTCAAAGACGCTTAGACTAATTTGGTAAATTGTTTTTTTTTGTTTCAAAGAACAAACCTACTTGTCAGGTCATCCCATGGGAATTTTAACAAAATCGATTGTGTAGTTTGTTAAGGAAGTAGGATTTTAGTTTTGAAAAATTATTGTATTTATGTTTTCCGATTACTCAAAGTCGCCTGGACCAGAGTAGATTTCTTTTTTATCTAAAAGGGCGTACTACATAAATTTGATCAACATTGATTGTGTAGTTTGGTGTTAAATTCGGTTTTTAAATCATGAAAAATTATATTACTCCAAAATACATTTAATTGAATGGGATCCCGTTGGTTTTCCCATTATTATTTTTTATTTATAACTTACTTCGCCCCCCGGTATAAAGTAGCCTATGTGTTAATCCAGGGCATCGTCTTCCTACCAAATTTTATCGAAATTGGTCCAGCCGTTTGCGCGTGAAGAAGTAACAAACACACACACACACATACACTCGCAAACTTTCTCTTTTATAATATTGGTGTGATTTCAATTGTAATAATGTTTTTCTCATATTTAGAATAGAAAACAATATAAAATAAAAACAAGAAAACAAAACGAAAACTAAACTATATCTAAAATTTAAAACTAATCTTAAAATTAAAACAATTTAAAGATAGCAATTTTCATCAAAAGCGCCACATCGAGGCAACGTGTCCAAAAAACTGGCAGCAATTCCCTGCTTGATAGCTAAGCTAATCCGTTGGGTGAAAAAACAGCCAGTTCTTGGGTTTCCAGTTGTCTCGAAGAGGCGCGTTGTAATATATTTAACAAATTTCTTTGCTTCAGTACCCTAGGGACTTAAAGTCTCAACACAAAATTGCACGAAATAATTGTCGACCAGACCCCCTCTCATTCCCCGACCGGACCCATGGGGAAAATGGAGACAGACGAACTTTACCTTTATTACATTCATATAAAGTTTCAGTTTATCAGGCAATTATTGGCCTTTATCTATAGAATGGATATATTTCCTTATCTTCGTCATTTTCTGCTTCCGCAGAACAGGCAGCAGCTCCAGCGGCTTTGGACGTAACCAAAATATGCAACGGCGCTTATGTATCCACACTCGTGGCATCGCAAACTAAACTCTTGCCTTGTTACCAAGGGACTAAAGAAAGGCTGTCTGGACGCCTTTTATCAGCGCGGATGATTCCGTTAGGCTCCAAAACAAATGGAGTAAAGGCCGTCGTCAAGACTCGTCGAATAATGTCGTTTAGCGAGGAATGCCGTAGGATTCATCCTGCACTTCTAGTACAAGCAAGACCATGATGATCTCTCTCATCCACAGTTGTACCACAAAGACAAGTGTGTGGTTGGTTTAATGTTGCACCAAAACGAAGGCCAATGGTCAACGTGAATGTGCAGTTGTCCAGAAGGGTGCCAACATGTGCAGAAGGAAGCGTAAGCAACCAGTGCCCGGACCCTTTTCCTGTCAAAGTCAAAAGACTAAAATACAATAAAATAATTTTATTAATTAAAACATTACACAGACAAGCTATTAAAACTAAACAAAAAAAAAACACATAAAATACAGAAGATATTATACAAAAACATTTTGAGTTGCAGCAATTCAAAAGAACCTAAAGTTCAGCGTACACCACACGGATTCTTTTGGACGCGTCAACGGATTTTTTTTTTGGCACAATAAAATAACTAACTTTACAGTACAGTGCAGGCAAAACATTATTACAAAACAATACAAATAAAAATAAAATAAATTCGTATCAATAAAAACTATGTACTTATGTAAAATGTTGTTTTGTGATCCAATGAATACTTATTAAGAAATTAAAACTGAATGAAATGAAGTAAAAACATGAACAAAAAAACTGATGATGATGATGATGATTAAACATAAGGTTCTGCAATTTTTACAAATTCCTCCATACGAACTCTCATACAATACAATGCCAATTGAATTTGTAAAACGGAACCTCCGTTTTACAAATTTACTCTCATTATTCGTACTAAAGTTTTGATTAGATTTGCCCATTGTTCGAGGAAAAACTCCTTGGCTTGTGTTCAAACAATCTAGATTGGTTGCTACCTAATTTTAGATTTACCCAGTGTAATATTTTAGGAAATTCTGAAAATGAAGCATATTTTTTACTTATATACGAGTTCAAATCGTTTTGTTTAAAACAAATTATTTTTCTTGGAGGTCTCTGCCTATCTCTGTGGAAAACAAGCGTGATAATCAGAGGTCGGAATTAGGTAGAGTTATTTATGTACTAAAACTGATTTTATACAGCGAAAGAATTAAGTGGATATACCTCAGCTTCCGAGATTAATTTTAAAGAGCAGAAATATCACGTTATTTATTTAATAAAAAAATAATTACTCTTACACTTAATTTAAACCAATTGCCTATATGTAAAAACGAATAAAAATACTAATAAAAATTTTATGTTAATTATCTTTCTTTTATTTGTGTTACCTATCTCTGAGGTTTTTATTATTATTTATTTGTAATATTGTTGGCAACACGGGATTGTCCATTAGAAATCCCGGGAAGATCCATATTAATATCAACATTTCGATGCAAGTACATAAATAACCCTACCTAATTCCGACCTCTGGTGATAATCGTATGTACAAATTCTTTTGCTTATATATTCCTTAGATATACGTGGGTGTCTTAAGAGGCGACTAGGGAAGTTATAGGAACAGAATTTAATAAAAGTATTACATAGGTACTCCTAGGATTCCCTGCAATATGCGTCCCCGTTCTCTGTCCCCGCACCTCTCCCCCGTTCTCGCCTTGACGCGTGTATTGAGAGGGAAACACGAAGTCTTTGACGTGTGCGTGCAATGATGTATAGTATTTTTTGCAGTAGTTTAAGGATTAAGTAATACTTTGCTAGTATGAAATGCTAAATCTGTGGTGTAGGTATCATGGCCCGGGTAGAAGCAGAATCCTCTATGCAAAAACTTTATACCATCTACTGCGATCATCAAAATTCAAAATTCAAATATTTACACTCTTACACGTTAATAAGTATAATTAACATTATAATTTTTAAAGAAAAGCTACCGGTACCAGCGCTTCGTAACGACCACTGCTGAGAAGAAACGCCGAAAGAAACTCATTTTCACAGTATTGGTCGCCTACTCGCCAGAAGGGCTTTGTCATATTATAATTATGTCTTTTTTAAATAATAAATACTTTTAATATAATACAATGTTAATACATTATAACATGTAATCCTTGCGAACGAGTTAACAAACATAAATTACGTAATGAGAAGAAATACTAAGTAGCCTTCAAACGATCTGCCCAGCGTGATAAATGGGTAAAAGCTCCCTTCATTGGAGAAGGCTTTTAGACCAGCAGTGGACTGGTATAGACTTCAACAAGAAGAAGTCATCATCATTACAAAACAAGTTAATTTAAGATCGATTCATAAATTAGATTAAAAAAATTTCCTTAAAATAAAATTTTATAACGAAGAAAATTTTTTAACATTAATTAACGATAATTAACAACGTAACGACCAATTAATTTGTCGAATTTCAAACAAACTTCTTCCGATTAACAAGACAGTCCAATTACCTTCTATTTTTGTCTTTCAAAAATTATATAAAGATAACAAGACAAGTTTTAACAAACAAATCCAAAGGCTATGGCCTTAACGGGGCAGACAGAGCCCAGGGCCACAAGATCCAAAAGCCACTTTTGGCGAGATAGGCGTGCCGATGGAAAAATAGATTTAAAATAGTGATGGGTTGCTAGACGCATTGCCTAATAGCATGATTCAGAGTCTCGCCCACAACATAATGATTATAATAAATTAGCTTCATAATATCTCACATACATTGCTTGTGTATTACTTCCGATAAAACATATTCCTCACAAGTTTGTTTACTTGAAAATCAATCATGACTAAGAACCACCGCAAGAGAAGTTGTTTTCACGTAAAAACACCGCTTTGAAATCAGTTCATCCGTTCGAGCGCTACGATGCCACAGACAGACAGACCTACAAGCATTAGCGTCAAATTTATAAACCCCTCTTTAAACTTAAAAACTAATGCGCAACGTATAACGTTAAATTTTCTTTCGTGTTATGTATAGTGCAACGTAGTGAGGGTCGAAACCGACGCAAATCATCGACAATCTTTGGTTTACGAGCATAGATAGTGCTGTAGCTTGCACGTTTCACCTTTTTATTTTATCCCTGGGTCAAGTTTATCCAAGATTTTCTACAAACTATTATAGTGGAAACTTGAAACTACGATAGTGAAAAATGCAAGTACATTTTAATCTAGCTCGAGTAAAATAAGCGTGGCCTCAGTCGGTTTAAACTGTAAAGGTTGTAATGTGACATTTTCAAATTGTCCTGTGTGTTAATCTATATATGTATTTATCATAAAATTTAATATCGTTGGGTAAATTTGATGGGATACTCAATCTATGTGATTTGTCCCTATATATTTATTTATTTATCTTTTTTATTTATGGTGAGCAGTCTATATAATAAGTATAAGTATTAAGATTTGGTTTATATAGGCGCACAATCTAGAATTTTCGCAGAAATGCAAAGAAAATCTTCACGTTCTCACTTTAAAAAGTAGTTCATAAATTATCTAGAGCCGCATAAGACAACATTTTCAATATATATCTGTTTTCTTTAAAATAATTTATTTCAAATAGGGCAGCACTGGACCCTGAAAAATTAATGTATCCCCTTAACAACGACGCGCCAAACGATTACTAACAGAAAAATGGAATCAAAGAATCAAAGGAGAATCAAATATTTTACTCAGTAATTGACGACACTTTTACACGTCAATAAGTTTTGGTATAAATTATGTGTAATGTTAATTTATATGTCAATTTACACAAATAATATCCGTAGTAGGTACAATTTTGACCGAATTAACAGAATAATTAATAATACTGAGTCATCCTCATCATCATAATTTCAGCCGCATAACTTCCACTGCTGGACATAGGCCTCTCCTAAGAATTTCCTAAATGACCGAACTAGAGCGGCCTGCATCCAACGTTTGTCCACCTTGTGGGTGGGTGTCCTACGTTTCGCTTACCAGTACGCGGTCGCCATTCGAGAACTTTTTTGGCCCAACGGCTATCGGTTCGTCGCGCTATGTGCGCGACGAGCTAATCCGCTGGGCTATGTCAGTGGCTTTTGATCTCCTACGAATTTTCTCATTTCTAATTCGATCACGTAGAGAACTAACTAGCTTTAAATATTAAACATCTAACAATAAATGAAGTCTTCTTGGTGTCATATCAAATGCCGTCATAAATTGGACAGCCGACACGGTACGGTCTTAACCTAATAAAATAGTTAGAAAAACGCTTACACTAAACCAATAGATTCAGCCGTTCAAAGGTTCACAATTTATTTCAGCACATTGAATTGCCTCGGTCTTACACGATGAAAACTGCAAGAACAAATTTCTCATTAGTTTTCTGATATATAAGTAAGTAATCGTCTATTAATCTTGTCATTTAAGAAAAAATAACGGGTCAACATTAGAAAGAAACGGAATAAGCTAGATATTTAGGGTTCCGTAGTAAAAAAGGAACCTTATAGTTTCGCCATGTCTGTCTGTCTGTATGTTTTGTGAAAGCTGTTATTTGGCATAGGTAATTGAGTATATTAGTCATGTTAAATAAGTGATAAAATAAAATTTTGAAAAAAAATATGTATGGTTGCTCCCATATATATGTATGTAAATTAGGAGTATATTGAAATGTTTTTTAAGAAAAAAAATTTTGTCTACCCTACGACACTGTGACTTGTAGCGACTAGTTGTCAAACGGGCGGTCTCTATACTGTCCGAACAAACGATACCTCCCCCGCTCACCGTTCTGGAGATCATGCACTGCGCTCACTTACCCCAAACGACTCTACTATATTGCGCAATTCGTTATAAAATTCCTTTAGTGCACGTAAATCATTTTTGTATACTTTCTGGACACAGTACCTTCATGTTTTGACTTTCAACGTTCATTAAGAGTTTTTGATGCATTGTCCTCTCCACAGGTTTCACTCTAGGCCATGCCAGAGCAAATATTTTGCACTTAACCGCTCGGAATTGTGGTGCGATGCACAAAGGAGGGTTTGCGTTGCTGTGACGCGCTTTGTGTTTGCACCATGTTATTGAACGTGACAATACGTTTGCGAGTGTGTAATTTTCTACAATAATCACTCTAATCTTGTATTCCTTTTTTTAACGTACGTTTTAAAAGGAACTTTTTACCATGTACGACCGAACTTCCTGCAGTAGTGTTCCCGGACCAATACGACATTGAAACCTTCAAAAAACGAGTCTATACCTGAAAAGCCAGCAACGCTTCTGTTACACCCATGGTGTTGCAGTTTTCCATGGGCAGCGATGATCACTTACCATTAGGTGACCCGTTTGTTCGTTTTCCGCCCTGTATCATTAAAAAAAACCCCTGAGAAAAAAGAAGGTGTTATAAGTTTGACGCTAATATCTGTCGGTCTGTCTGTGGCATCGTAGCGCTCAAATGGATGGACCGATTTTGATGATTGGTTTTTATTACGTAAAAGCTAGTTCTCTTGCGGTTGTTCTTAACTATGTTTCATGAAAATCCTCAGTTCAGCCGTCAAAAAGTTATTGGGGGTTAACTCTTGAAAGTCAGGGCTTTCTCTAGCAAATAATAGATGGTGCTACGGATATTCATCGCTTACGGATATAATGGTATCGGTAGTCCCGCTACTCATTACTAGATGGCGTTTTTGACAGTCAGGTTTTTTAATTTTCCTAGCAAATCATCATCATCATCCGAGCGTATTCCCTGTTGCATCCTCAGCAGTAACGCTTTAGAGCCCTATCCTATCCAGATTGGAAACAACTTTTCACAAAGTATGCTTCCCAGTGGGAATCGAACCCATGACCTCCGGGTCACAAGGCGAACGCCTTGGCCACTGGACCACGGAGGCAGTCGTTAATTTTCCTAGCAAATATATACGTATAAAAGTATACATATACTATGTAATAGGTATCGCGTTGATTTCACCGATTTTGATTAAATAATTGTAAAAGCTAGGGAAACTTATTATTGGCTTTATTACTGTAAAATAAGATTAAAATTTGGTGTTTTTATGCCGTTGGTTTTCTTAATAAATAAATAAAAAACTTGTTAAGCGCTAGTTTCAATTCAATTCAATTCAAATTCAATTTCAATTCAATTCAAATATATCTTTATTATCATAGGATATTTATAATATCTCTTAATAATCGTCACTTTGTTTTATTGCACAATTAATTATTGTTGACGTCAAAAAGTTACTTAGAGCTAAGTTTACTGCCGCCTCCAAAGCGCTAGTGCAGAAGAAGCGGTAACAAACTGCACTGCAGCATTTTCTCCAAGAACGTCAACTCACAATGAAATTAATATTTATAGTTGATATTTGGGCAGAGTATACATTGTTTGTTGTCATAATTTAAATTAATTTTTTAATGTCGAAATTTTGAAATAATGTCAAATCAAGTTGTAAATTCAGTATGTACTTAATGTACCAGATTATGACCATTTCTGAGTGTACAAACCTTTAAGAGGGACCCGCGCCGTTTCTAAAGTACTTGTGTGTACTTAACACACAAGTACTTTAGAAACTAGCGCTTTATTAAATAATTGCCTTCACTGGCATCAGATAACTGATGTCAATGAAGGCAAACAAGGAGCAAAGTAACTGGTTAAAGCTAAAGTGAGACACAGACACTATTAATGTGTGATATTAGGGTTACTCATAAAAAAGTAAGCTACTAGCGGACATGTTTCGACCTCATACTGTCTTTATCGCACGCACATTGGTGTAAGGGATAGTGTTCCCGAGGACTATAAGCTTTTAGCCCTAAATTTAAGCCTATTGGTCCTTTTTTAGGGCTATGTCATTTTTAAAAGCCTATAAGCTTAGCTTTTGAGCTTAAAAAGCCTTTCTTGTGACTGAAGGTTTTAAAAAGTTAAAGGCTTATATTAAGGCAAAAGCCATTTTTTTGTATCAGCCTGAGTAAGAAATAATAATTATGAATAAAGGATTTATTTTAATTTTGATTAATATAAAAAAGAAAACAAAATATATTTTACTTAAATATCGTCAAAACAACATCGAACCAAAAGCCTATAAAGACTTATAGTCCTTTAGGCTCGGCCTATTCAACAGTCCTAGCCTAAAAGACTAAAAGCCTTTATATGCTTTTAGCCTGTCAAGCCCCTTTATTAGTAGTCTAGGCTTCAAAAAAGGCTAAAAGCCTATAGTCCTCGGGATCACTAGTACGGGATGAAACGTCTAGTAGCTGACTTTTTACGTGAGTAACCCTTATATACCCTTATATTTATCATAAGTATTATTCATAAGCCATTTATACCCAAAGGCTGGGAAAAGGCCAACCTTCTTTTACAGGCCTTTATTAAGTTTCACCTGTCCCGTTGTCTGTCTGTAATAAAATTTCCCGGTTTCCGATTGAGCTGAAATTTTGTACGCAAACGTATCGCGTGACAATGCAATATTAGGATGACATTAGGTTGATCTGATGATGGAGCCGGAAGGTAGCCATAGGAACTCTATAATGAAACGATACAACCCCATCGAGTGACGGTGACGGTGACGGCGAGTTGGATTCGTCTCGATGAGCACTTTAATTTTTAAGTTCTAAGCTTGTTCTAAGGATTTTTTTTTTATTTACTTGTTTCTCCAATACCTTCTGTTCTTGGTCTTAAGGGTCGATCCTTTTCAAAAGCCTTTAACACAGCCCTTCTCATCCTAGGTCTTCTTAAATTCCCATAACTATCTTCACTGGCATCAGACAGACATGGCGAAAATGTAAGGTTTCATTTTTAATTAAGAAACCCTAAATATCTAGCTTATTCCGTTTCCTTCCAATGTTGACACGTTATTTTTTCTTAAATGACAAGATTATAACCCAATTTATTGCCATATGTTTTGAAATTGTTAGCATAGAGAGTGTAAAAGTATTTGTGAATACCAGTAACAAGCGTGTAGTAATTAGATTCCGTATGTCCGTCCGTGCGTCCGTACCGGTAAAAGTGCGATAAAAGTTGACAATGACATATTCCATGACTATTGCTCGCCGAGCGCTAAAATAAAATGTTTTTATCTTTTTCTATTTTTACAGCTTTGTTGTGCTGTTATTTTAGGGAAAATGCATTTATTTATTTTTTTGCTAACGAGAAAAGGAAATTCGATGTGCACTGCCAAATGTCGTTTCATTCTGTAAATGGTTACGTAAATTTTATTCTGTTTTTAATGTTCTAAAAAAGAATAGTAAAATGTACTCTGTATGCAATAGTCGTTTTATCGACATACTCATAATGTATTTAATAAAAACATAAATAAATGTTAATATTAAATTAAATATCTAAGAACTGACAGCTGACAATACGATAAGGAATGCGCCTTAGGCGATTGGCATACTGCAGTCCGCACAAACGCGCGTAGCGCGGGGCCGCCTTATAAAAATCACGCGCATAGACGCGGTGTCAGTGTGTTGTACTTTGCGTATTTTCTATACAAATATAGGTACTTGCATACAATCCGGCCCTGCGCTACGCAGCGGGGAAAAACGGAGCAGTGTGTGAATCGCCTAAACAGTAAACAAACTAACTTTTTAATAAGTTGCTTCTTCAACCCGCTTAGTTTTGCACCTCTTCTTACTTACTTACTAACTTCGCTTTGAAAGTACTGAAAATCATTGAGCCGTAACTCATATTTCAAAACATAATCCAAAATATTACAAAAAGTTCACAGCGTAATTATAAATTGTAATAAACGCGCCTAACCCACCCAGAAACAGTGAAAATTGACATTTTCAGAGACCTCACGCTACACTAGCGCCTCTAGCGGCGACTTCACACGCGATACCCCCCATTGCCTGAAGCTCTTGTCTGTGGAGCAACCAATCCCTTCCCTCTATCTAATCTATGCGCCTTATGCAGCGATAAATAGTGACTACTTATTTAAGTGTTCTCTCAGTTAATCCTAACCCCAAATTCCCAACTAATATTATAAGAGAAAAGTAAGTTTATTTATTTGTTTGTTTGTTTAAACTCTTCACGCTTGAACCACTGAACTTATTTAGATGAAATTTGGTACTGATATAGTTAAGAGGCTTTTCACATCTGGTTGGCTGTCTCGCTCGCACAATCAAACATTTTTAAAGATTATTAAAAAATGTGACTCATTTGAAGAAAATGATTTCATAAACTTTTTAATATTGTTAGATATTGTAGACATGTTTGTATATTGTGCAGACATTGACTACATCGAAAATTAGGTCATCAAAATTTTAAAATTTTGGTGACCTTATTCTCGATACACACACACATAAATAATAAAAAAACATGTCTACAATATCTAACATATAATATATTAAAAAGTTTATGAAACACTTTTCATCAAATGTGTCACATTTTTTAATAATCTTTAAAAATGTTTTATTGTGCGAGCGAGACAGCCAACCAAATGTAAAAAGCCTCTTAAGGTGATATAGACCGAGGAAAGGATATGTATGGTTTTTATCCTATGTCCTATATGTAAGCTATTAGAAACAGTATTCATATCCGCAAAATAACACTTAAGCACGCATTATCACCAATAAATGTAAATTCTCCAATTATGATATAAATCCCCATGAAAAAAATGACATCCAATTTTAACTTGAGAAATAATTTTAGGAAGGAATTTGGCCTTTAAGCCAAATTAAATATCGTACAAATTTGTTGATCAAAGTTGACATTTATAAAAATAAAACTCGCAGTTACTCTTCAGAATATCTTACGAAAGGTTCCGTAAGGTCTTCATGACTTGTTGTTTACAGAAAAAATTGGCAAAACAAAATTGTTACGTAGTTTGCCTTTATTTGCTGGTATATGTCTTACAGAAAAAGTCGTCTGCTAGTTAAAGCGTACATACGAGTATAACACCACCGCTAAAGCGTCCTTTTTTGTTAATATTACAAGCTTTTATTTAGTTTCACCTGTCCTGTTGTCTGTCGGTCTATCTGTCTGAAATCAAATCTTGCAAGTTAAATTTGACTCACTTCCCGGTATCCGATTGAGCTGAAATTTTGCACGCATACATATATAGTGTGACAATGCAATTACAATTACGATGACATGGAGCTGATCTGATGATGGAGCTGGAAGATGGCCATAGGGACTCTGTAATGAAACGACGAAACCTCATCAAGTTAGGGATCGTTTGATTCGTCTTGAGGAGCGCTTTAGATTTTTATCTTGTTGCTTGTATGCTTGTTTAAAAAATATTTCGTTTAATAATAACTTTTTTGTTATGACGCCTCGGCCTCAGCAACTGTGTAAGATTCTAACAAAATAGCGGCAAAAACCGCTGCCGCGAAGACCAACCGCTCGTATGTGCTCTCACAGTTCAAGATATAAAGATCGCTTATATCGACTGAAGTCCAGTTCTGCTTAGGAAGCGGCACTTATATAAACTGTACGTAAAAAGGTACCTCAGATCTTTTACTTATAGTTTTTATAAGTGCCGCAACAATCCGCTATTTTCCAAGAAGTCAAATCAGATACTTTTTTCTAAACGTCAAAACAAACAATTTCTTTGGGATTTATATGAAATACAGGCAGATAACGGCATAGTTTCTTGAAGTCAAATAGCGCTCTTATTACCAGTTTTTCTGCAATAATAAATCTAAAATCACGTCAAAATGGATATCTTTAAAGATAAGTGACATTATTTTGCGAAGTTTTTCTTATAACTACAAAATAAATTTATTTTTAACTCAGGAAATTTTCTAATCAATTTCGATAGAAACATTAACACCTTTCAAGTGATACAAACATCCAATGATAAATAAATGATTTTTGACTTTTGCCTTTCTTACTTAGAATCCTCACCGTACGGAACCCTTAAAAATACCACAAACCTTTTCATACATGAGTGACTAATCTGAAAAAGGCAATCGCAAATCAAAACACGGCTATAAAAAGTCAGCCAACATAAAACTGTCTGACTTGTCACTCTACATCACAAAAGGACTTTAAATATACAATATCTCAAAAGATTTATCGCAAGTAACGGGCAGAATTTTCAAAAATGGCGATGATAAAAG
Organism: Acrobasis suavella; assembly: GCA_943193695.1. NCBI lineage: Eukaryota > Metazoa > Arthropoda > Insecta > Lepidoptera > Pyralidae > Acrobasis > Acrobasis suavella. The sequence goes on along the minus strand of OW971933.1, from coordinate 5,832,696 downwards.
TGTTATTCCGTCGGGGTCACGACCTTTGGAGGCTCTTATTTTTCAATTTACGCACTGGCTGGCAGTAAAACAAACGCCAACATTTTGGAACTTTGCTAGATCTGATAAAAGATCTAATTTATACCCGGGAAGATGGGAGTTGCGGTGAGAAAGTTAGAGGACGTCACAAAATATCTCTTTTGCTTAGTCGAATGTTATCTTGGGTTGATACCAGACACCTTTATGAGGAAGTAAAATATTATACCAAGTTTCTAAAATGGTTTTTGACTGTGGCCAAGTAAGTAAGTAATAGCAAAGAAAATTTTTGTGGTTACTTCAATTATTTATACTAACTTCATGCAATTCGTAGGTTTTGGAATTTCATATCTCACGTATTTCATTCAAACAAAACCATATCCATACAACATACTTCAATTGGTACTAATTTTATAAATGTCAAAGTAAATATGTTAGATAATTTTTTTTTAATATACTTGTTACAAAATATTGTATCGTTGAGTAAGTATCCCATGACACAAGTCTCGAACTTATTTTCAGGCTAGTTCAATCTATTTAATTTGTCCGTATATATTTTTATGTATTTTTTTAACTCTCACTGTCTGTCTGTTGCCTCTTCACGTTTTAACAACTGAACCAATTTAGATGATATTCGGTATTGAGACATCATCCATTAAACGAATAAGAAGGGGAGTGGAATTTTGTATAGGCAATCCTATTTTGCCTGTAGACTTCGTAGACTTTATTATAAAGTACCAAATCTACGCAGACGAAGTGGGTAAAAGATAGTATCAAAGGTATTTATTTTTAATATATGAGACAAGTTTTTTATATTGACGGGTCAGTAACACCTTATTGTGGCTGTATATTTACATCTTATATAATCTGGTCAGTGAGGAGCTAAGTGGCCTAGCTGGAGTGCCCATTACTTGCGCTTTCGTAAGTTAAGCGACACCGGGCGTGGTCCGCAATTGAATGGGTGACCACAAGTGGCATAATTTTTTTTCCAGTTCCTTCATGCTTCGAAAAGCATGTATAAGCCGTTGATCCCGGCTGTCATCATTGTTTGGCAGTTGCAGCACCAGACACTAATCTAAGACTCCAGTGTTGGCCACTTACACAAACGAAAACAAACAAACAAACTCTGGTCAATTAAAGCGGTCCAATAAAAATATTTTATCACAAAACCCTTTAACTGCCGAAATTTAAAATTTAACTGATCTTTCTGATGACTAAAGTCAAAAAATATATTACTCGTCAAAAACGAGTTCACGAGATTTTCCCGAGGATATATATAATTGCCCTAAAAAGTATCCATCCCTCTTTCCCTAATGCACTGTCGGGAAATGGTGAATAATTATGGAGCCATTTTCCCCCCTTTAATTGCTTGCTGGGAAGTACCTGACATTCTTTTAAATGGCAATCTGAGGTTGCCTTCTCTAAGGACGTTCCGAAGTCTATAGATTTGCTTTTATGTTTCTTTATCTTGACCTTCCAACTTTATTGTAAGGCTTATTTGTGGTTGAAGAAAATTTCTTCTACGATAAAATTCTCGCCTTATAAATCTAATACTAGATCTAAAGGTTGAACTAGTCGATACAATTTCAAAGTTTAACATGTTATCGGTTTCATCTCATTATAATTTTTTTCTGTACGGATATAGAATAGTAAAAAAAAAGCCAACAAAGATTCGTTTTTTTTTTTTGCTTATTTTTATGCAACTTTCGGCGTAAGTAAGTAATAAAATAAGTGTAAAATCTACAAAACAAAGTGCACACTGGCACGGCTTATTTATTGAAGATTTTAATAAACTTTAATTGTAATCGATAAATGCTGTAGTTTTTGCATAAAACCCCTTTTCCCAAAGGACTTTACTTATTTTTTACGCGCTCGGTTTACTATGAATTTATCGTGCATTTCACCTCACTGCTTCGCCCGAACACAATGTTAGACGAGACAGCATACTTTTAGGCCACGCCCACCTATGAGTTCGAGCCTGCGACTAGTTCAACCTTAAATAACATGCTGGTAACATATTATCTTCTCCTTTATAACATGCAAACGTCAAAAAATGTAGCAATCCGTTCCTAAATTAAGCAACTCATGACATGTTCCAAATTTGGATAGGTGACACAAGAGGCACAAAAATTTCTCGAGCTCTTTCTTAAGGCATGTTAAGCCGTAACGTAGCCGGCTGTAATAATTGTGAATCGCAGATGTCAGATGCCAGGTAGCTTAAAAGTCTGACGATGTGTTGTCGGCCATTTAAAATACGAAAAAATAGATTAAGGTACTACATGATGTTTTGTTTTTCGTATGTGTAAGTGGCTAACACTAGTGAAAGACATCTAAAATTAATATGTTTATACAAATAACGTAAATAACATAGTTTAATGATACATAGCACAGACAGACATATATCAAGTAGACGGATAGAGTTCAACGATTTGTATGAGGACCGAGCGTGTAACATATCGCGTAGGTACTTTGGCGTCTCGATTGTAATTTAGAGATGAAAACCATAAGCCGCACGAAAACGATTCAAAAGAATCGATTAGAACGCGACAAACCGATTCTAGTCAGCGTAGCAACTGTGCTTGACAAGATGAAAACATCGGAGGTTCGTTTTCGTTGTGAAGACAAGTAAGTACCTCCCTACATACCTTTTACTTTATTCGTGTGACCACAAACAAATCACTAGGTGTAAATTGTTTGTTAATGAAATAATATTACGGAATTTATTGTGGGTGTATTTTTATCGATTCAAAATATCGAAATGAACCGACAAAGAAACTGATAATCATAATCTATAAAACTGAAATCATAAAAACTGAAAATTCTAATAAATTTCAAAGAGAAAATCTCAAAATTTTAAATCGTTAAACATATAGGTATGTTCCTACGAGTACCTACCTAACCAATAAATTGCGTTACATTGCGGTTTGATGACCTCCGTGGCGTAGTGGTCACCATACTAGTCCGCCACCCAGAGGCCCCGGGTTCGATCCCCGGTCAGGGCAAGTTGAAAAATGGCCTTTTTCAAATTGTCCTGGGTCTTGGATGTTTACCTAAATATGTATTTGTTATAAAAATAGTATCGTTGAGTTAGTATCCCCTATCACAAGTCTCGAACTTACTTTGGGGCTAGCTCAATCAGTGTTATTTGTCCCTATATATTTATTTATTATTTATTTGTCAGTACCTATCACAGTTATTTTGACAATCTTTGTGTCTGTATATGTATCTGTCTGGAGCATCGTAGCTCAGAATGAATGGACCGATTTCTATATGGTTTTATATGGGAAACGAAGTTCCTTTGCTGTGGTTTTTAGCTATGTTTGACGAAAATCGGTTCAGCCATTTAAAAGTTATTGGGGGTTAACTCTCGAAAGTCGTTTTTAATTTACCTGGCAAATGATAAATGGCGCTACGGATATTTTTAAGGAAACCAAAAAAATGGGCTCCCTCTGTGAAGTGTCTTAGCTCCTGTCCTGTCTAATATTTATACTTACACCTTACCCAGTCCCCTTGGTAACAATAGATTCCTATATACGTTAATGATGTAGCTCACATCTCTCAAACAAAGTCTTTCGGTCAGCTGAGGCCAACCTGTTAAGAGCCCTAGAAGACTTAGGTACACTATGCGGATAATACTTTAATAAAAATATAAAAATCGTCGTTTCAAATCGAGTCGAGTCGAGTTACGAAAATCGCAGCGTACAGCACTATTCTTACGTTTGCCATAAAAATTAGAATTTGGCCTTGAAATCGACTCGACAGTTGGAATTGCTTATTATGTATTACATCGCTGGATTTGAATGCAAATGAAGTCTGGCTTGTCTATTTAAAGCCGCAATGGAAAACTAGCGTTGGAAACAAATCGCCCGCTCCTGTTTTAGTGAAAATAAAATAGAGCTACAAAATAAATTGTTTTTTAATTCATGTCAGATATTTCAGGACGAAGAGTACTTACTAAGGAAAGAAAATACCTCGATTAACAGCTCCAACTTTATTGGTGATGTTTGAACAGTTAGTTACCGAATAACGAGTCATTTTTCTTTTGAAACCTGACGTTGCACGTGGAAAGCGGTCGGGAGCAGACTGAACTTTGTAGCGAACACAGGCGCCTTCAACATATCGTTTTAGCACGCGAGGTACATACACTTTTTCCTTTTTCTTGATACAGTTCTGTGATGCATAGCATGTTTTTAATAGAAGTTTTCGATTAAAATATAAAACAGGAATAAGCAAAAAAATTTTGGTGATAAGTTTTTATTTCCTGTAATTTCAAGGACAAATTTAAATAAGAAAACTGCGTATGATATTTCTGGTGGCACATTTAAGAACTGATTTAATATCCGGAGAGGATGAAAAAGTCTACCAAGTGTTGATGCCAAATATCTTCCATTATTTAGAAAATATCAGAAAAATTCTGAATTTCAAATGTAAAAGTGGATGTCTTTCATATCTTTCAAGCAGAATTAATTCTGCTATTCTAATTAGAAAGCTTTGATCTAAAAATATATTTTAGTATTTAGTTATCACTTTTACGGGACTTGCCGCGATTAATGTCATTTTTAGGGTTCCGTAGTAAACAAGGAATATAAATATAGTTTCGCCATGTCTGTCTGTCTGTCCGTCCGCGGTGTTGCTCAGCGACTATTAGTACTAGAAAGCTGTGATTTAGCATGGGTATGTTTATTAATTATGTGGAAAAAGCAGTTAAATAAAACATTGAAAAAAAATTTTTTAGGTTAGCGCCTAGTAGCTCCCATATTACACAAGTAAAGTGAAAAATAAATTTTTATTTCTTGACTAACCAATTATGTATGGTACCGTTAAATAGATATTTTAAAAATATTATGAGTTTGTCAACATTGTTTTTCGATTTAGGAATTCGTTTATGAAATATTTGGCTTTAAACTGAATTTCTTGTTAGAGTCAAGTGTCCCCCCGCCCCTCTATCTGCTAAACCGTTTTTATATGGACAAGTGAAAAAATTCACAGATATAGTATATATATATATCGAAATTTAAAGGAAAACTATCATCAGAGCTAAGTAGAGTTTACAAATTAAAAAGTTATAGAAGATCAACTCGGAAAAGGAAAAATTCATACAAATTCAATAGAAAATTAGTTTTTAGACTTTTTAGTGGCATGAACTCAAAGGTGGCATTCGTAACTACGGAACCCTACACTGGGCGTGGCCCGACACGCACTTGGCCAATTATTAGATAGATATTTTGACGATCCTTCTGCCGTCATGGTCTAAGATCATATGTTTCTATTATAAAATTTGAATGAGGTGAAAGCCTCGCCTCTAAAATGTGTTGAGGCTTCAAGAAAAGGTAAAAAAATGGAAAGCCGGGTCAACTCCTTACTCTATAAACAACTATCCCGATCATTTTCTATTGACAAACCAAATTCCCTGTAATCCCAAACTAACCTACAATACACTAATGGATAGTTATCGACCTAACTCAAAGCTAAAATAGGGTCATGTGTGTCAATTACCAATTAAAGACCTTTTATCCGTATCAAGTTGATCTGAACTTAATCTTAGTAGTCCGTATAAAGCCTTAACCCTTCGGTAGGTACAAATGGACCTTTTGTCGACAAGTGGGTTGGAATGTACATACAAATCTCGGCTAGCACGCCTGTCAATCACGCCCTAACGAATTGTTACAGTGACCTCGACGCCATTTTGTTTTTGCCGATCGAGCTATACCTTTATTTTTTGCGTGTTGTTTTCTCTAATACTGTAAGCTTCCTAGCTGGTCAGAGAGAAAAGATTTTTATCTTCCTGCGCACATCGTTAAAGCTGATCACGATGATTGGCGATCTAAATCAAGTCAATAGGCGATGCATCATTATAATGATGGATCATTATAATGATGTATAATTACAAAAAATGAAAAAACGGAACCCTTATAGCAGTCTTTCCCAAAGTGGGCGATAACGCCCCCTTGTGGGCGCTGGATGCTTTAAGGGGGGCGGTAACGGGTAATTAATATTTATTATTTTAATGCGTTCACAACGCTATTTATATCGTTAAAGGAATCAAACACTGAAAAAATTTCGTGTTTTAAAGTTTCGCAGGTGAGGTCCCCACTTCCGATACTCTTTATTATTGTAAAATTGTATTATTGTTGCTATTTTTTTTTTAAATTAACAATGTTGATTATTGTTATTTTTTATAAAAGATACTCTAATGTACTGTTGTATGTATTATTATTGCTCTCTCTTGTAAAAAAGTCTAGTTTAGAATATAGGTTGAATTAAACTACAGGCAAGACAAATATGTGATTCAGGTTTTTATGATAAAAAAATGGGGGGTGCTACAAAATAACAGATTTTTTAAAGTGGGCGTTTGACAAAATAAGTTTGGGAACCTCTGCCTTATAGGATCACTCGTGCGTCTGTCTATCCGTCCGTCTGTCACAGTCAATTTGCTCAGAATCTAATAGATTAAATCAGGTGAAATTGGGTAAAATGGTGTAATCCTAAGACCCAACCACAGATGTGAAAAATTAATAATAATTTATTTTTTAAATAAGGGTAATTTTTTATGGAACCCTCTCCACGCGAGTTCAACTAGCACTTGGCTGGTTTTCTATTTTTACGCCTACTAAAAATAATCTTTCAGTTTTACGACCTTAGGCTCTTTCTGCCCCGTTGAGGATAAAGATGTGATAGGTAGTGTATTTTTGTTAGAAAACAATGCTAGAATTTTTATATAAAAGGACGATACTTAACGGCCCATATTTTTTATTTTTCGTTCACGTAAATAAGTAAGTACATGAACCCTGGCAGGATGTTGCAAACTAAAAGTATGTAGTTGAGTTTATATAATAATAGTGATTTCAGGAATATTATGATTGGGATATGTCAGAAATTGTTAGTAACAAGTTAGTAATTAAATTCAATGTCAACAGATACATAAAACTTATACGTTAAATATTAATTTCAGTGAAATTCGGTCTTACTTAAATTAAATTGGATGTAGTTTCTGATTTCTGATCAAAAATTATTTAGAAACAAAAAAGTATTGTATAAATGTCGGTATAATTAATTGGTGATTGATGAACAGCTTAAGAATTCTTTAAAACTAATTCTGTTATTTGTCTTCTAACTACTCTTTAACAGAATAATAACCTTTTGTCAAAAACAAAGTTTTTTGATTTTTATTAATAGTTTTGTCATTATGTTCTAATTTTATTGATTTCGGTAGCTTATATGGTTTGATTTCACTCACATATGGTCCGTTATTGAATGTGTCCAGGTCTTTTTTCGACTGTAATGCCAGTTTATTATTTATGTCGTGTGTTTATGATGTGCGTATCTTTTATTTGTGTAAAGATTTGTGTATTTTTTCACACGAATGTGCGTGCATACGTGAATGATTAAAATTGAGGGTAATGTATTTTTTTTGTTTTATGAAACACGGCTTGCAACTACGAGTATGTCTGTATGCGTAAGACTTTAGCTCGACTGCACCTGCATGGGGAATGCATCCCTTACTTCCCTCCATCCCTATTTTCGCCCATTCCCTCGATCATCTTTTACGATTTTATCGGAAAAAGCAGCTGTGTTCAATGTTTGCTTCTTATTCTCTAAAACCAGCATTGAATTATGTCTCCTTGACAATTTTCATGATACAATTTCCCTTCCTCACATTTCCAAAACTGGCTTAGGTAGCAGCGGCGCCTATAAAAAAAATCTTGCTTTGATAAGAACCAATGGCAAAAAACTGTAACAAAAAGAAAATAAAGACTCCCCCGGCAGGCCTCGATTAACATGGATGTCTGTCATAAACAAGGACCTAAAGAACACCAACACAGAACTAGTGACGACCCAAAAGAAATCTCTATAGAGAAGAAAGATTAGGAGACTTCAACTAGAAATGGGATAAGGCCGGAGGAAGGAGAGAAAAAACCGGCCAAGTGCAAGATAAACTCGCGTGTCGCGGTTCCGTATAATGTCACAGTTTTTAAATTAATTCAATATATCACATTTGAAATCCTCACAGGAAAACGCCAGTTATTTACTACTAGCGCTATCTAGTGGCGTTTTAGTGAACTATTTTCAGGAAGCGAACGTATAATTTTGAGTTTAACGCTTTATTTTCGATTGATAGAATTTTTATAGGTTTTACTGTAATCTACAAGCATTGAACTATATTTTGTACTATTTTCAAATCTTAGGCTCAGTAGTTTTAGAGATCAGGGTTCAGGAGAGGAATGGTCAATTTTCATCTTCTTTCATGAATAAAATCAAAAGTATTTACTTTATAATAATAACAAAAACATATATTTGAGATACTCATAACGAACCCTTTTATTTGGTATATAATGCAGTAAGGGTTGCAATTTTTTTTAATTCCTTATTTTTTCCCCAAAAATTTAATAGAATATTTATTTACTTTCACATCTGTAATTGGGTCATAGGATTACACCATCCTACCAAATTTTACCTGATTTGGTCTATTAGATTTGGGGCAAATTGGCTGTGACAGACGGACGGACAGACAGTGATCCTATAAGGGTTCCGTTTTCTCATTTTTTTACGGAACCCTAAAGAGGAAATAAGGACTAAACTATCTATTTTAACGCTATGTGGAAAATAGTCGTAGAACGCGTCATTGTCGAGTTTTATCACTGCGGACGGTAGACGGGCGTACGGAATCTAATTAGTGCACGCCCGTGCCCGGTGTTGACGTGTGTTGTTTTTCTTTTTCTGCTTTTCATATGTCCCGGGTTTTGAAGTTACTATGGGTATTTGAGTTTTACTTTTTTAAGTTTTACTTATAAATAGATGTACTAAGTCGTTTTATTAAAATCGTGTGGTTCGTGTTATATTTTAAGTTCTTTTTTGTGCCCAATTGGCCTCATCATATAGATTAGTAAATAAGCAAAGAAATGACAATTTTGGTTAAAAAATAAAACAAGTAAGTAACTAAATAAAAAATGAAATGCCCTAAAGATAATTAAATAGGTAGTCAAAATAGAAAGCGCCATTTTTGTAGAATTTTTATGTTGGATGAATCTAACAAAAAAATTCAAATAAAGCTGAATAGCTTTATTTGTATATATGATGGTAAGGTTTTAGAATGGTAAGGCAAATGTTAGGTTAAAAGTAACTTTTGCGCAAAACTGGTTTCAACAACACGTAAAAACATAGATTTAGTAATTTTACTATAAAATTGCTAACTCTATTTTAAATGCTATTTGTAAAAAAATGTAAAATAAGCTTCCAGAGGAAAATTGACAGCTAATATGTCAATGTAAACTTTTTTTGGTGCGGAGTTCAGATGGATGTACGGCATCTAATTAGTGTACGCCTGTGCCTGGTGTTGAAGTGAACTTTTTTCTTTTTTGCCAGTTTTCACGTGTCACGGGTTTCAGAGTTACCATTATTATTTAAGTTGTAATTTTTGTGTTTATTTATACATAAATGTTCTGTGTCTCTTAGTATAAAACATCGTAAAATTAACGATCGCCAGGTGTTAAAATGGTAAGGTAATGAATGTTAGGTAAAAATAATTTTCGCGCAAAACTGAGCTCAACAATAAGTACATATGAACACTAAGTTAGCAATTTTTTAGTGTTAAAGATAGCAAAACTAAAATAAACAAAACGCAATTCCTACGCGGGCAACACCGGGGGAATTACTTGAATATATTCAAATCTACAATTTTTTTGTTCTAACAGATTCACAGCATTAACGGCTCAACGACACTTTCTTATATTCTTCCTTACAGTATATCAGTCCTATGTATTACAGTTCTTTTATTTACTTCCCAGTATAGTTAACATATAAATAGTTAGCAGATAGGGAAGTCCTTTTTTTCTATGGTCCTTCAAATCCGTCAACCGTAAGGACGAAGATTGTGAAGACTAAAAGCAAGATCCTCTGCACTTCGGCACATACATCGGCTTCAAGCTACCCAGGTGTAGCCACTCGCATCGCAATCGACGAGAGGTTCAAGCAGGGAGCCGAGCAACCAACGAGGTCTTCGTCAGCGGCCAGCAGTCAGTCGCGGGAGTACCCATACACAGCTGAAACACATCCAAGGGGGTCTACAACAACGAGCCACACACATATCTATGCAAAGAAGCTAATGAAAGAAGCGGATCTGGTATCTATATCGCACAAACCGTGAGACCGCCTATTTCCTTTCTTTCACACAAATCATCTTTAAACATTTAACATATATTTATCTCATTTCATATTTTCTAATCTCAGTTCATCTCACACAAATTTAATTTCCTATAAGAAATTTAAGTCTCTCACATACATTTTTCAAATAGTTGAGCTGACATCATCAACGTCCATTCATTGCTCATACATAAGTGTCATTACGAGTACTTATAACTAAGCGTTTTTATATCGTCACATATACATATAACAGCTGGCTACTGTCATTACATATTTCCTTCAATTTCTCACAAATCTTTATTATTTCGATAGTCACTTCATTCTCCTCCTTCTCATAGCACTTTTTCACAAATTTTTAATCACTCAAATCACATAAAGGCCCATTAAATCTCTATAAAATCAATTAAATAGCATATCATAAATATCAGTCTCCATTTTACATTGCAAGTGCGTCTTGGTAAATTACTAGGTACATTTATTTTTCTATTACCTGCCCCATATAATAAATATAGTCAAAACATCTCCTGCTCAAATTGAATAGCAATTCTGTCATAAAACTTATTCCTTATAAATTAACATAGTCAAACATTATAATGTCTAAGGAAATTACATTATTAATTAAGAAAAGAGCTTCTTTAAAGGGTAAATTAAAAATATTTAAAAATCACTTGGAACTCCAACAGTCCTGCGCTACTTTAAGCAAACTGCAGCTTGACGAGTTGCAAAATAGATACAATAAAATAGAGGGTCTTTATGAGGAATTTGATGTATTGCAGACAGAGCTAGAGAGCTTGATGGATGACTCAGCCGCCGATGAACAGCTCAACGAGCGAAGCGGGTTTGAAAATGAGTACTTTATCCTTATAACAGCTGCTCAAAATTTAATCCAGGCTCATCGCCCTCAACTGCAGCGTCGAGACAGCGCATCTGAAGTAAGTTCCAATGCACATCATAATTCTAATAATTTTGTGAGACTTCCAAAGATAGATTTACCACAATATGAAGGAGATTATAATTCTTGGCTGGGGTGGAGAGATCTCTATCTCTCTCTCATACACAACAACAACAGCATCAGCAATATTAACAAATTTCACTATCTACGCGCTGTTCTGAAGGGTAGTGCGGCACTTGTCATAGAAAGCCTTGATTTTAGTGAAAATAATTACCCAATAGCTTGGCAATTACTGTCAGAACGATATGACAACAATAAACTGCTAATAAATAATCATTTACATGCATTATTTTCACTAGAACAAGTGCAGCGCGAGTCAAGTAAAGCGTTACGTAGCATTGTAGATGTGACAAATAAAAACTTACGTGCATTGAATTCCTTAGGCCAGCCCACAGATCATTGGGACACTTTAATCATTTATATAATGTCCAAAAAACTGGATAGTGTCACTAACAGAGAGTGGGAAGAGAGTAAAAATACACAGTCTGATTTTCCAACACTGCAAACCTTTTTGAAATTCCTTGTCAATCGCGCTATCTTCCTGGAATCGATAGAAGAACAAAAATCAATGTCATTTAAACAAAATACAAAATCAGAACAAATTTATCCTAACAAATCGAAAAGTTTTATAGTAACACAATCACAAACAAATGTAAACCTTCTAATCCGTGCTCCAAATAAAACGCCAGCAGGCTGAATCTCAAAAACTTTAATACGACACTCTCACTTAATGTAACTTCTGACCTCCGTCGAAGTCCGGCACCGAATGACCCAACTCACCGATGCGATCCACCAACCCCCCCATTTTCCCCAGTGTTGTCAGTGTTACAAAATAATTTTCCCTAAATTACCCTTAATTAAAACGATCAATGTTTTTTTGTTTGTGTGAAATTAAACAATAATTATAATTTATGATTTAAAATAAATGACGGCTTACACTCGACCGTCCTGACAACGTGAATGTCCCCGTACACGCTACTATTGTAAATCTTACACTCGGCATCTTGAGTCATTCGGGCCATAGGATCACTTCCAAAAGAAAAATCGATCTTAAAACTAAGTTTGCGCTTGTTCCAACCCTATCCGGCCCGCTCGAGTAAAAGAACAAGCAAGAAACGTCTCGATGGGGTTTTTTTTTCTTTTCGCGACTACCTATGTGATCTCTATATTAGGCTTAAATTTATCTCGAATACAATAATTAACTATAAATTACATAACATTAGGTACTTTTGATGAACAATCACTACTGCGTGAAAAATATTGTCAAGTACTATTTACAATCATTGGAATTACCTACTTATTAAATGACTCATCGAAAACAATTGTTGAACTTAATAATACAATACCTAATAATATTATTTAACTATCTGAGTTATTTCCTAACTTGGGTTTACTCTTAATCTTTTAAAATCTTATTTTATACAGCTAACTCGCTCGCTCACGAGTCTAGCGTACATCTATTCTCTCATTAAATCATTTGTTTACTTGTATAACTATTTTACTTCAGAACGAAGTCAGGTCACGCACTCGCTCGCTCACGAAGTCTCGCGCCAGACCTTCGCCTCATCTTATATATATTTCATCTTAAGGTCGGTCTCGAACTCGCTCGCTCACGAAGTCTCGAGTCCGACCCTCTTACAAAACTCTTGTTGAGGTCAAGCCACGGACCCGCCCGCTCACGTAGTCTCGTTGCTCGACCCGCACAACACTTGGTGAGGCCAAGCCACGAACCCGCCCGCTCACGTAGTTCCATCGCTTGGCCTGTAACAACAAAACTATATATAGCATACAAATTCTATAATAATAAACGAAGTGTCTCTTGGTCTTACTTTACTCATACTACTATACTATTATAATATAAAATATTGCTCTGTAATTTAACTTATGTTACAAGAATAATCAAACTACATATTCATTTCATCTAATTCGTCCCCGCTATTATCATTCATGGTCTCGGTGTCGTCGTCATCTAGTTCTAAGGATGTTATGTGAATCCACGGCTGCATCCGATCTGAAGCCACAGTTGTGCTACGTTTATTTTTCATTCCCTCAAAGCCAGGAATAGGTGACACTTTATACCGATCATTTCCCAGAATTTTCACAACTTTGAATGGGCCTTCGTAAGTTGGCATTAGTTTAGTGCTTTTTCCGTCATTTTGAAAAGCAGTCTTGAGTATTTTTACGAGATCACCTTTTATGTACTGTCTAGCTGGTTTCCGCCCTTTGTCGTAATACTTTTTTTGTTTTATTTGTTCTTCATCAATCCTATCCTTAACCTCTTCATGCATAGATGCTAGATCACATACTTCGCGAGTTAGGTCCGTAATTTCATTTAGTGCCACGTTACTCTGACTATTCATTGCCATGCCAAACATAACTTCAGAAGGAGTCTTTCCTATGGTTTTCTGCAAAGTATTGTTGAGACCCCATTGTATTTTCCCTAGTTTGTTGTCCCATTCCTTTTCGTCATCTCTGCAGTTCTGAGCAGTGAGTGAGTCCAAAATCGTACGGTTATAGCGTTCCACTTGTCCGTTCGATCTTGGGCTCGCCACCGCATTCAGCACGTGTTTAATGCCTTTGTCTAAACAGAATTTCCTAAAAGCATGGGAAGTAAAACAACTTCCACGATCACTAATGATTCGGTCGGGATTCCGAAACATATTAAAAATGTCCTCTAAGGACTTGATTACATTTTGTGAATTAGTGTTTCTGACGGGCTTAAGAAATACGAACTTCGTAAAAGAATCAACAGTAACCAGTATATGTGTATTTCCTCTCTTCGATCTTACAAAAGGACCGAGGTGGTCAGTGTGCAACGTGTGGAATGGTTTTTCAACCTTGACGATAGGATGCAAGAGGCCTTCGCGATTGTTTGAAGTCCTTTTTGAATATGCGCAGTCAATACAGGATTTTACATATTTCTTAACAAAACGAGACATTTTAGAGAACCAGTAAAATTTCTTTATACGGTCCAAAGTCTTCTCAAAACCTACATGGCCTATATCGTCATGATTCATTTTGCACACTTGCCACCTCGCTCCCTTTGGAACCACCCATCTTATGTCCGCCTTATCCCCGTTGAGAAACCTAAATAACTTATTATCTTTTATCAGGTAATTTTCATTAATGTATTCTAATCCATTTGTATCTAGGTCGTTATTGAGGATATTTCGAATTCTAGATAGTTCCGAATCACCTAGTTGAAGTGTCAGCAGCCAATCCTCGTTACTGATAGCAAGTATGGTAGAGTACTGTACTAGATTATGACTCTCCTCGACCTCTACAGGATTGCGTGATAGAGCGTCTGCATGAGCCATCTTTGTTCCTGCTCTATACTCTACTGAACAGTTAAACTCCTGCAAAGCCAGCCACCAACGAGCTATTCGTGGTATGAGATCACGCTTCTGAAACGTGGAGCGTAACGCACTACAGTCGGTAACAATTTTGAATTCCCTTCCTAGTAGGTACACTCTAAATTTCCTAATGGCACAAACAACCGCCAAGGTCTCCAGCTCATAAGAGTGGAAGTTCTTTTCTTCTGGAGTTGTCTGACGACTGTAGAACACCACGGGTTTTAATGGTTCAGAACTGCCTACCGGCCGCTGCATGAGTATTCCGCCTATACCGAGTCTACTGGCATCAGTGTGCACCTCCGTTTCCGCGCAAGGATCATAAATAGCAAGAATCGGCCTGCTAACTAACTTAGACTTAAGTGACTTAAAGGCTTGCTCCTGTGCCTCTCCCCACTCCCAGCTGGCATCTTTTTTTAAAAGCTTTGTGAGAGGCGAGGCTAGTTCAGCAAAACTCTGAATGAATTTTCGAAAATAGCTGACTAGCCCTAGAAATTGTCTGACGGTGTGAACGTTATTCGGCCGAGGAAATTTGGTGACACTTTGAATTTTCGACTCGCCAGGTCGCATTCCCAAGGAGCCAATCTCATATCCTAGGTATTCTATATTGTTTTGCAGAAAATTGCATTTTGCGAGATTGAGCTTAAGATTGGCCCTGTCAAGGAGTTGCAAAACTTCCTCCAAACTGGAGAGAACCTCGTCAGCACTCCTACCATAGACTAACACATCGTCGATATATACTGTAGCCTTGCTGAATCGTAAGGACCCTAAGACGTGGTTCATCATCCTTTGGAACACCGCAGGAGCATTGGCTAGCCCAAATGCCATTCTGTTGAACTCGTACTGGCCATCATTGGTGACGAAAGATGTAAGGTGCTTATGTTGCTCGGCAATGGGTACCTGATAGTACCCTGACATTAGGTCCAAGGTGATGAACCAGGCCTGTCCTGATAGTTTGCTAATTTCGTCTTCGATGATCGGCATTGGGTACCTTTCCTTCACAGTTAATGAATTAAGCATCCTATAATCAATGCATAATCGCGACTTTCCATCCTTTTTGCGCACAAGAATAATGGGACTAGCGTAATTAGAGACAGATTCCCGTATAACTCCTGCTTGCAACATCTCATTAACCATATTACGAACTTCCTCTCGCTCGTGATGCGAAAGCCTATAAGGTCGGTATACAACAGGACGATCACTGTTTAGTTCAATCGTCATTTGGGTGACATTAGTACATCCTAACTCTGTTAAATCAAAGGCAAAACAATGTCTATATCGCTGAAGTATGTCCATTAACCTATTCTTGCATTCTTGGGGTACTGAATCGCCCAATTTCACTTGACATTCTTTGATAGTACTGCTGTCATTATCTTGATTATCTACAGATTTGGGATGTACTGCCTTCAGCCTCTCAATCGTACTAATCCTTTCACCCCGGGCGAAAACAAAGTTTTGATGTACTGTACATGGTATTGAACAAGGGACTAGAGTTACAGAAAGCAGCCCATTCCGAACCTTATGAATGCCACCCAGCACCACAAACTGTTCTACCGGTTTCCCCACCACATTAGTATCTACCAAGATATTTCCGGTGAATTCAAATTCCGTCGCCGCTCTAACGCTTGCTATGCCGTAAAGAAGGCTATGCCCTAGTACTCTGAGCCTGATGGTGCTATCCTTAACGTCCTCATAGCAGTTTGCGGGTACTTCGGTGCCGACATCAAGAAATTGTAATTTTGTCGAATCCTTAATAACAACGATATGTGGCTGTTCTGAGTATGTTTGTCCTACCAGCATTGGTCGGTCAAGTAGACCATCATCTACCACTTCGCAAAGTACCCTAGCTTTAACCCCGTCAATTGAGAAATCTACTGTAACTGAACCTAAAGAATGAACGAGTCCATTGCCGAAACCTTTCATAGTTGACGGTACCCCATCATGATTAAGTCCTAACTCTTTTGCACTAGACTCCCTAAGTAACGTGACTTCGCTACCAAAATCTACGAAGGCTTCCAAAGTCATTCCATTAATTATGACCTGTTTAAGAAACTTGTCGTTTGGTTGCGAGACTTGCGAATTACTAATGCACATAGCTTTACGTACCGTTGTGGTCTTTGGCGTCTGACTACCGGATCTTGAAGTGCATGTGTCACTCTTGTGCCCTACTTTATGACAAAAATCGCACTTAACCAACGGTTTAGGGCACTTCATATAAACGTGACCCTTCTCCTTGCAGTTGAAACAAAATAGGCCTACCATGCTTTGAGTATTTGCCTTGGGATGAGCCTTGTTTTCAAAGGAGGAATTCTCGGTACCTACTTTATTTCTAGAAAAATTAGGTTGATAGAAATGGTCCTTATTACTTAATAAGAACTGCAAAAGTTGATCTGGCTCGGTACACCGCAAAGCTAAAGCACTCGACTTCACCGTTTTGTCACTGAGACCATGGATGATGCAGTCCACTGCACGCTTACCGGTTATCTCACACTGATTGACCAGAGCGAGTTTCTCATAAAAATAGTTCTCAATGGGTTCGTTATATCTACTCTTACGTCTTAACATGTCCTCCAGGGATTGGCCATAATTTTGTTCGCAAGGGAATGCTTTAACGAGTTTTTCTTGCCACTCTGGCCACGAGAAAAGAATAGTAGTCAAGCTTTGGTACCAAATTTTGGCCAATCCCTGTAGTTTCTGCATGGCAAAATGGATCGTGGTTTTGTCGTCCCAGCCGTAGACCGAAGCACATTCGTTTACCTTCCGAAGCCATACGTCCATGCGTTGGTTTTTAGTAGAAGGATCAAATTCCGGCAAGATATTCTTATAATCTAGTTTATTACTCGAGTGTGCATTCGGCTCAGACGGCTGGGCCGCAGAGACGTTTTTAACAGTTTGTAAAATTTTGGCAATATCCTTGGAGGAAAATAACGGACTACATGACCTTGAGCGGCGCCTAGAGCAGGCGCCGTGGCTTCGTCGATCCTCTCGCCGTTGCTGGCTCTCGCGTTGCACGTAGTCCTCGCCATGGCTGCGATGCTCGTCGCGCCTCGATCGGGCCTCGATGTCACGTTCCATCTGTAGCACGCGCTCCAACTGACGAAGACGGTCTCGTTCACGCTCCAACTCTTCTTCTTGGAGTCGCAAGCTTCGACTGCGGCGCGTACCACGTCTACTGTGGCGGCTACGTGGTCGACTTCGCCGTACGCTCTGCTCGCGCCGAGAAGATCCACGAGCTCTGGATGGCTGCCGTTCTTGAGCTCCACTTCGCCGGGTTGGACTCCGGGACCGGCCGCATGTGCGGCTAGGGGTCACCAGGCTACGGCGAACAGAGCTATCACGGCGGCGTGTTTCTTCCATTTCACCTCGAAAAAATAAATATCATATTAGTATTTATATCCTTAAAACGTTAGTTTGTATAATTCGCAAGGAAATATTAATGTTAATTGAGACATAGCAAAAGGTTTTATGCTTTTATCACACTTACTTTTAAATTAACTAACTGATTGCCGATATAAAAATGGATTCAGAAATTTTATTAATATGACCACGTGCGAAATCGGCCATGATTATTCAATGACAGAAATTGAGGTTTCAGGACATAAATAAATTTGAATAAGGACACAAAAATGGCCAATATTTTTATATTTTCTTCCCCAACACAAAAATACTAGAGGATTCTAAAAATTATTTTGGATTTAAAATTACCTATGTGGATATAAACAGCATGAATTCAAAAGATAAATACAAATGGATTCCCATTATCTAAAAATATTGTATAATAAAATAAAAGAACACTTACGCGTGATAATATCCCACTTCTGAAGTGTAAACCTTCTAATCCGTGCTCCAAATAAAACGCCAGCAGGCTGAATCTCAAAAACTTTAATACGACACTCTCACTTGATGTAACTTCTGACCTCCGTCGAAGTCCGGCACCGAATGACCCAACTCACCGATGCGATCCACCAACCCCCCCATTTTCCCCAGTGTTGTCAGTGTTACAAAATAATTTTCCCTAAATTACCCTTAATTAAAACGATCAATGTTTTTTTGTTTGTGTGAAATTAAACAATAATTATAATTTATGATTTAAAATAAATGACGGCTTACACAAATGAAAACTCAACTTACAAGTGTTCGTTATGTAAAAAAGACCATTTCCTTTATCAATGCCCTATTTTTAGGAAAATTTCGCCAGGTTCTCGTATGCAAAAGGCCAAGGCACTCAAGGTCTGTTTGAACTGTCTTGGCCGAGGACACATAGATTCCAATTGTCGTTTATCTCACTGTAAATATTGCACAACGAAACATCACACATTGCTACACACAGATACACAAAATACATCTGACTTTAATTCACACGAATCGCAAACAGTTGCATTAACTGCAAGTAATCAAATACCATACACAAATCATGTTTTTCTATCCACCGCTATTGTGGACGTATTAGATAATAAGGGCGTAACTCACACCGCACGGATATTACTTGATAACGGTAGTACATCTAACTTCATAACGCAGGATTTTTGCAATAAACTTTCCATACAACCGTTATCAACGAAATCCAACATTACCGGTATTAATGGTCAAATGTCCACATCATCAAAGGTCTGCCAACTTACAATAAAATCTAAAAATAGTGACTACAAAACTGCTATCAACTGTCATATATTGCCTAATATTACATCACAGTTACCTGCCACTTACGTCAACATCGAGAATATTCAACTACCCTCCTCACTATTCTTAGCGGATCCAACGTTTAACGTACCCTCGAGTATTGACATATTGGTGGGAGCTGAAACGTTCTGGGATGTGATAGGTACAAATAAACTCAACTTAGGCAAACACCAACCTTCACTCGTAGAAACCAAATTCGGTTGGTTGGTTTCTGGCGGAGTCAAGAGGGTTCATGATGACAGTATGTGTATGTTTTCTCACAACGCAGATGACTTTAATGACACAAACTTAACACGATTTTGGGAACTGGACACAATACCGAGCAAATACGAATTATCGTCGGATGAACGTGCTTGCGAGAAATCGTTCATAGACACAACGATGCGTAACTCTGACGGGCGATTCGTTGTCACTTTGCCTTTAAAGGAATCACCTGAAGTATTAGGTGATTCGTACCTCATTGCGAAAAGGCGAGTTTTATCCTTAGAGCGGCGGTTAGAACGTGAACCAAAACTCGAAAGGCAATACACACGAGCTTATCTATTGTCTCGAGGTTAAAATACAGAAAGATAAGGTTCTTCGGTTGTAAAGAATGATCCCAAGTTTCTTCAATTGAGTGAAAAACAATGTCCACAGAACTTAATACATGCGACAACAAAACAGATTAACCAAAATTACTCAACACATATCACACAAATACAAACACAAACTAAAATACAACATGCAACATAAACATCTTTTACATCTTATACAAAACACACATGCACCCAGCGTCTCAATTGTTTTTGCAATAGTGGTATTGGATACAAAATTAGAAGTGGTAGA
Organism: Acrobasis suavella; assembly: GCA_943193695.1. Classification (NCBI taxonomy): domain Eukaryota; kingdom Metazoa; phylum Arthropoda; class Insecta; order Lepidoptera; family Pyralidae; genus Acrobasis; species Acrobasis suavella. The sequence continues at coordinate 5,812,734 of OW971933.1, read as the reverse complement.
CTCACAAAATCATACATATTGTGTGCCTTTGTATGTCTGATGACAAAGGCTGTGCACTTGGAGCTTGTTTCAGATATTTCGACTGATGTTTATTTAGATGCGCTTAATCACTTTGTTAGCTTTCGCAGTAGGCAAGCCCAGAAGCATCAGGTCGATTGCTGAGTCATTCATTGACAACACAAATTACAAATCTTGGAATTCAGCATCACCTATTAAGACGTACCTTGCATTCATGCATTGCCACTCAAAGACTGACTTAACTTTTGAGGAAATGACGTTGCTATGTCAGATCGAAGCTATTTTTAATTCAAAATCCCTAGTACCATTACCTTATAATCCTTCTGATCTATATCCTATCACTCCATCTCATTTCCTTATAGGCCGGTCTCTGGTTAGTGTGCCCAATCCAACTACACCAGATGTTCCACTAACTTCGTTGCGGCGGTTCCAGAGAGTAGAAGCGCTCAAAAACCATTTCTGGAATAGGTTTAGTAACGAATATGTCTCATGGCTTCAGGGAAAGACAAAATGGAAGACATCCAACGGGCAGCTGAAGCAGGGGACACTTGTGGTCATCAAGGACAAGACGCTACCTCCTCTCATGTGGCTGCTGGGCCGCGTAGTTCGCACCATCCCAGGCAACGACGGCGTGTCCAGAGTCGCTGACATCCGCACCAGGAAGGGAATCCTGAGGCGCGCCTACAACAATATATGTCCTCTACCTATAACCAGCGTTGAAGATCAAGGCTCTTCAAGGGGGGCAGAATGTTAAAGATAGCAAAACTAAAATAAACAAAACGCAATTCCTACGCGGGCAACACCGGGGGAATTACTTGAATATATTCAAATCTACAATTTTTTTGTTCTAACAGATTCACAGCATTAACGGCTCAACGACACTTTCTTATATTCTTCCTTACAGTATATCAGTCCTATGTATTACAGTTCTTTTATTTACTTCCCAGTATAGTTAACATATAAATAGTTAGCAGATAGGGAAGTCCTTTTTTTCTATTTAGTAAATTTATAAAAAAACTGCCAAGTGCCAGTCAGAATCGCCCATAAAGGGTTCTGTAGCAGCAAGTAACATTTTTTTTTTTTTTTTTTTTTTACAATTTATTGGTTTAGGCATTTGTCCTCAATCTCACCTGATGGAAAGCGACGATGAAGACTAGGATGAAGCATGCCTATCCAAAAGATACCCATTCAATCTACTTTTGAATGTCCCGGGGCTGTACTTCTCTGGGAATATAGACGCAGGCAGTTCATTCCACACCTTAGCTACTCGAACCAAAAAGGAATTGTCAAAGCGTTTAGTTCGAGACTTAGGTATTTCAACGACAAAGGGGTGAAACCCCTGTCCGCGCCTCGTAGTCCGATAGAGAAATGGTGAAACATAATATAAAACTTCTTGTAGTTCGTTGTAACTTTGATCGATGTTTTTAATAAACGTTTTAAAAAAAAATTACTTACAAGATCTCATTCAAACCAATTATCGGTGGAAGTTTGCATGGTAATTTACATCAAATATTTTTTTTTAATTTTATCATTCTCTTATTTTAGAAGTTACAGAGGGGGGGGACACACATTTTACCACTTTAGAAGTGTCTCTCGCACAAAGTATTCAGTTTAGAAAAAAAGTATATTAAAAACCTCAATATCATTTTTGAAGACCTATCCATAGATACATCTAGCCGTATGGGTTTGATGAAAAAAAAATGAGTTTCAGTTCTAAGTATGGAGAACCCCCAATATTTATTGGTTGTTTTTTTTCTTCTATTTTTGTGTGAAAATCTTAATGCGGTTAACAGGATACATCTATTTACCAAGGTTCAACTGTATAGTTCTTATAGTTTCGGAAAAAAGTGCCTGTGACATACGGATGGACAGACAGACCGACAGACATGACGAATCCACAAGGGTTCCGTTTTTTGCCATTTGGCTACAGAACCCTAAAAAGCGTTTAAAAAGTTTTGACGAAAAATATTGTAATTTTTTATCGGTTCGGACGTTAGACGGACGTACGGAATCTAATTAGTGTACGCCTGTGCCTGGTGTTGACGCGTACTTTTTTCTTTTTTGCCGGTTTTCACGTGTCGCGGGTTTTAGAGTTACCATTTATATTTGAGTGTTATTTTTGCGTTTGATTTAAAAATACGTGGGACACTCAGAAAGTTTTGCGAAATTACAAAATAGGGTACTCATGGTATTTTTTTTTTATTAAATCTTTTCATAGTACTCTCCACCAGCCTCTATACAAAGTTTCATGCGTCTGAACCAATTTTCGAAAAATTTTTCCAGTCCTTTTTTATTTTCGGTAGTAAAAAGAAGTCACATGGTGCTAGGTCAGGGCTGTAAGGAGGGTGACCCAGGAGTTTGACCCGCGTGCTGTCCAGGAGAAGTCCCTCGTTTTGAGCGTGGTGTTGGCGAGTGCGTTGTCATGGTGGAGCAGTAGCCCGCGGAACCCAGTGTTTGGTCGCTTGTTGCTCACAACAGAGAAAACTTCTGGCAAGCATTTGGTGATATACCATTCCTTTGATGCTTCTTCGATTCCGTTAAAGAATTGACACCAAGTAGTTGAAAAAGCTTGCTATCAAAATCTTCCCCCCGCTTCTAGATCGCTTTACTTTGGTAGGCGTTGATTCGTTTTGAAACACCCAAATCGTCGACTGGCGATTCGTTTCTAGATCATATTCATAAATCCAGGACTCATCACCTATAATGATGTCATAAACACGCCGAGACGAGCCTGCTTTAAATTTGTTTATCATATCGCGGCACCATTCCACCCGGGCTTGCTTCTGAGCATCTGTAAGGTTGTGCGGCACCCATCGTGAAACTATCCTCCTCACGCAAAGATTCACGTGTAGAATCTCGTGAACGCTTCCTGATCCAATCTTCAGGATGTGCTGAATCTCCTGATACGTAACTCGCCCATTGTCGTGGATTAAATTTTTCACTGCTAGCACATTTTATTCCAAAATAGCCGTCAAAGGGCGACCACTTCTTTCCCCATTCCCCAAAGTTAGTCGACCGCGCTTGAATTCATTATACCAGCGATACACAATTGCCTTAGAAGGGCCTTCACCCATAAATGCCATATGAAGCCTATCGTACGATTCATCCGGTTTCAGGCAACACTTTAAATCGTAAAAAATCCGCGAAGATGTTCTCGGCTCACATCCATTTTTCAATGAGAAACGATAATTTGAATTAGTCCGCTAAATATAAGGAGGGAAAATTTAAAATTGGAACGTACCTATTTTTACCTATAAATAATTATATTTTCAAAATAGATTGTAACTGGCCAGTCTCACATACATAAAAACTATTTTTCACAATACTTTCTGAGTGGCCTGGTAAATGCTTTGCGCCTCTTACGAGTAGTATATAGCATCGCGAAATTTACGTAAAACGTTAATAATATCAAGTATTAATTTTTACTCATATAATTGTAGATGGTTGTATTGTTGGATTTTGAATAAATGTATTCTGCTAAGCTCTTGGCGTAAGCTCTATTTTTTATGATGATAAAGTGTTAAAATGGTAAGGTTATGTGAAGTACAAATAATTTTCGCGGAAAACTGAGCTCAACATTAAATTATCAATTTCTTAGTAAAATAATAAAAAATGAATAAAAAAAAGATTTTCATGTTGTAAATTTTCATTGATACGAACGTTAGACGGACGTACGGAATCGTATTAGTGCACGCCCGTGCCCGGTGTTATATATTTTTTTCTTTTTGTCGCTCTTCACGTGTTCAGGATTTGTGCCGCTGGTCTGACTTGTATTTATATTTTTTTATGTTGGCTCAAAATAAATGTATTCTCTTTTCGCATAATAAACATGTAAAATAATATAATATATCATATAATGTATCAAATATGTATTTATTGTATTTATGATAATTTAAAGTAATTAAGATATCTGACTTTATATTTTTTTTCCTAAAGGTTGACAGGGAGAGAATACTTTAGTATTAAGTACACATGCAGCTTTTGGGTAAATAAGTCTTTAAATAAAAAAGAAAATTTAATTGTAGACACAAGTCACCACTACAATCGATGCCCCAATTTATTTATTTTACTGTAAGACGAACGAAGCCGTGTTTCAATAATTGTTAATTGTAACACAAGGTCCTAAGTATTAATTTAGAGCTACACGCCACAATAACTGTGACATAATAATATCTTTTGATGTTGTGACGAATGTTTGCCAAATACAATATTATTTTGTGTTTAATCTTCAAATAGGCAAAATTTGAAAAGGCAATTGAGGGCAAAATCTTTTTACATTGGGAGAAGCCTTAGGCACATCAGTGGATTGAAAAATGCTAGCAGAAAAACAAGCTTTTATTTATAAAAAAGACCAAAAAGGTTAAATTGCTCCTCAAGACGAATCAATCGAGCCCATACTCGGTGGGCCTATGTTATTGTCATCATAATATTGCATTGTTGCGACATACGTATTCGTGCAATATTTTAGCTCCATCCGAAACCGGAAAATGGGTCTCATTTAACTTGCAAGATTTGATTAGGTACAGACAAACAGACAACGGGACAGGTGAAACTAAATAAAAGCTTGAAAAGAGAAAAAAAGAATACAAAGAAAAGGATGTCATACTTTCAATTGCTTAACACTAAAACTATTCAAAAGACACTCGTCCGTTATAGGGTGAAGCCAAACGAGCGTAATTTTTTGAGTTTTAAGTGGCAGTAAATGAGTTGCGCAATTTCTTTTCTATAGAAAGTGACAACTCATTTTCGGTCACCGTGTAGCAAAACAGGATTTTTTCTATGAAACCGAATGCAGCAAAAATTCTGCAACTCATTTTCTGCGACTCAAAACTCTCAAAATCTACGCCCGTCTGGCCTCACCTATACTGAACTATTTTTTCTTCTGTTTTATTTTAGTCAATTATATTTCTAATAAACAGCGAATTGATCTTTGTACTTATGAGCAATCATTATTGTCGTGTAAATTGAATGTCATCAGTGATTGGAGTAGGTAGATTGATTTTACGTACTTGTGTCATGAACTGTCATAGAAATGACAACATGGATTAGCCTTCTTCCGGGATTACGTTTCGGGTTCTCTTTTCTTTGGAGTCAGCGCAGTGAGTCCATCACTTGCATTCTTTCCTGACTCTCTTGTTACGATTTTTTCTCTAAGTTTTGCTGCCATACCTTTTTTTTCGCTTTAGAAGGCCAGTTACTTTTACTGTTGTAAGTTATGTTGAAAGTGAGAAAAGATAGATATTATTCATCCTATATGTAACAATTTGAAATTTCGGAAAAAATCTCAATTATTTTTAAATCTCGTAGGCATGCATTTAATTAGTTAGTATTGCATTTAGTTAGTAGTTATGCAGTAAATTAGTAGTCTACATTAATATAAACGTTTCAGTTCATTGACCCCAAAACAATCTACATAATCTGGTTACTGACTATTATAGACCAGATCCGTCATTAAAATTTACACTTTTCAAGAAAGATTTAATATGTACAAATAGTGATTATCCAACAAAGCAAATCAGATACTTTTTCCTATATGCCAAAACAAACATTTCTATGGGATTTGTATGGAATATATAGACTAAAGACGTCACAGTTTCTTGTAGTCAAATTTCTGCAATAATAAATCTAAAATCGTATTGAAAGTGGATATGATGAAGACAAGTGACATTATTTGTGACGTTTTATTTCCTAACAGTACCAAATAATTTATTTTGACTCAGGAAATATACCCAATATTTTGTGTATATTCTCTTAGACCTTATAGATAGATTAGGTAGATCTGTTCAAAATACGGGAATTCTTTAACCTTTGCCATCTGGTTTAATGTTGCCGGACTGACCCAATTCGGGCCGACACGTTTGAGAGCGAACGCAAACGGATCTCGTTTGCCCGGTGTGAATATTCCCCTACTTTTCGTAAAGTTTCGCTTTATGGATATCATTTTATCGCATCACTGATAATTTTATGTTACAAGTACACAGGTATTCACTTTGCAAAGGCGCCTGAATGGATTATTATTCGTGCTATTTCTGAATTTGATCACAAATATGAAAATGTATTTGTTCAGTGAATTAATCATACTAGAACAAAATTTAAATGTGCTGCTTTTTCATTTCTTTTTCTGAATCAGAGCAAAATAATAAACAATCTTTTTTTGATAAACAGGTGGTTTAAAAATATTTTTGAGTCATCACGTCTATTGCTTAAATAAATACTAAACAAATTTCTAAATTTTATCACAAATATGAGGGTGTATTTGTTTTGTGAATAACTACTAAAGCAAAATTTAAATGTGCTGCTTTTTCATTACTTTTTGTGAATCAGAGAAAAATAATAAACAATATCTTTTTGATAAACGGGTGGTTTAAAAATGTTTTTTCAGACGTAATGTCTATTGCGTAAATAAATGCTAAAGACATAATATCTATCAATACACATTAGAATTTAAAAAAAAATTGGCTTGGCATCACAGCTCGTAATCCAAACCCGTCTCATCTTAATCGGTAAAAAACAACTTTCATTATATATCTTACGTGTACCATAAGACTAAGAAAATCCAGTGATCCCCAATACTAGCCTGGGCTCACCCACTGCGTATCCAGTAAAATCCCCTGGAATACTCCCGCCCGATAATGATTCCTTTATTGCAACCCAGAGATTCTAGTCAATGATGTTGTATTTTCTTGAGATGTAGCATTATACACATGTTAAGTATTAAGCAGAAAGTGTAGTTAAAGTGAGGAAAAACAACGAAAGATCGTCCTTCGAAAACAGGTGTGGAAGATTGACCTGTGGGAATTAAGATGTAAAACACAACTGCTAAACAGTAAAAGTTTGAAGAATTATAGTGATTCAAACTCGAAGAATCACTCAATATTGATAGTTATGTCACAGCTGTGAAGTTTGTTACAGTTTTAGCAAGATTTTCAAACAATTATACTTGTAGATGCAACATTTGTTTACACGCGTCCGTGAGTAAAACGCAGGGTTATCGTAAATCGAGTCATTTCACTCAACTTTCATTATTGTATAGCAGTTGTCAAGCTTTGTCAGATTCTTAGCAACAAACCTTATTTCTATCTATCCATATTATACCTACCGATTTTTAGATTACACTTACGAGAGAGGGCGAGCTTCTGTCTGTAATTTTTTAAATTCTGCGCTTACGTTTAAAAAACTGAGTTTCTTTAAACGATTTCAAAATAGCAGGAGGTTATCAATTCGACCCGTGTGTATTATATATATATATGTTATTACACGATATCTTCGCCAGTTAAGAACCGATTTTGATTGTTATTTTTTTATTTCATAGCCTCTAGGATCAAATTAGTTCTATATTCATTTTGTGAAGATAAGAACTTTAGAGATATGGAAGAAACTCCAGAAAAAAATGAAGTCGACTGTTTTTTTTCTTTTGTTACAAATTTCATGACTATAAAATATAGTTCGGTTTCAAACGATCGTGTTCAAGATAATAAGTAATTTGTCGTGAAGATACTGGTTTACTACTTTTTATGCATTGCTGCTTCATCTAGTCACAGATTTCTATATCAAATCCTCTAGCTCAACATTCTTGATTACATTATCTTTCAGGAAAACATCTCAGACATTGTGGTTAAAGGGAATTTATTAAACTTCCACTGTTGGGTTTATTAAACGAATCATTTAAAACGGCGCTCTTTAAATTCTTCTTCTTTTGTTTGCCTTAAGTTGTACAATTTCGCGAGAAATTCCTGTTGAGCCCCATTCCATAAGGATTTTAAAGAAATCCACCTCAATTCACTTTCGACTGGCGGGTCGTCTGCGATAGTATTGTGTGCTCTTTGAGGTCGTTTTATAGCATGTTTTTAAATAATAGCAGAGGTTTTTTTTTTTTATCTTAACTGTCTATAAACTGCCGAACTGCTAAGCAGTTTGGCTGTGGAGCGAAAACACATTGTATGTATTTATGTATGTATGTTTGTACGCGATAACTGCCGAACCGATGGTCCGATTTTGATGAAATTTGGTAGGCATGTAGGTAATATCATTTGAATTTTTAAGTTTTTTGGTTATCAAAATCGGTCCAGTAGTTTTTGAAATATTAATAAAAATGTCCGCGATTATGTAGCAAACGAAACCATAGCGCGTTCTAACTTTTGATAGCGCCATCTAGGTGTTACTTAGGGAACTGAATTGTGTTAGAAAGGTCTGCAGTGTATCAAAAAACTGGAATGGTCAATTTTGGTCTTCTTTCTAAAAAAAAATATTTTTGACTTATTTTTCCTGTAATCTACAAGCAATGAACTATATTTTGTATTTTTTTTTCAAAATTTTTGGCTCATTAATTTCGGAGATCAGGGGAATGGTAAATTTTCGTCTTCTGTGTTGATTAAAACTGTTTATTTTACAATAATAGTAATAAAAAATTGAAATTTTTATAACAAGCACTTTCATTTGTTATGTGATGTGACACAGTAAGGTTTGCAAAAATATTTATTCACTTTGCACATCTGTGTTTCGGTCAGAGGATTACACCATCCTACCGAATTTCACTTGATTTGATCCGTTCACCACACCTAAAGTTAGGTTAGGTTCCCTCTATCGGGTTCCCATCTTGTCGCGATGGGGTACCTGCGGTTCGCCTCACCCGTAGGAAAGCCAAGAGGAACTTGAATGGCCCGGGTCGAGTGGTCTCCCCGGGCCGCGCGGGGGCCATTCCAGGTGGGAATGGCCTGGCTGTAAGAAAAGGGGGTGAACTCTCTTGCAATACAGCCGCGGGGGTCGCGGGGGAAGAGAAGTGTTGGTGTTACGTAGCCGCTCTCGCGGGCAAAGACCACCATAGCGGTCGCCGCGCACCATTGCGGCTGAGAGGTGACACCGTGTTTTTTTTTAGTGGAAACACCACATAACCTTACCGGTTTCCCGTGACCCGTAAGGTATCCAAAGGGATTTTTTACCACGAGAAAAAAATAAGGTTAGTTTAGGTAAGGTTCCCCCCTGTCCGGGTTCCCATCTTGTCACAATGGGCTGAATACCTGCGGTTCGCCTCACCCGCAGGGAAGCCAAGAGGAACCCATTGCCCGGGTTAAGACCTCGGTCTGCCCGGGCATGACCCGGGTCGAGACTTCGGTCTCCCTGGGCCGCGTGGAGACCATTTCAGGTGGGAATGACATGGCTGTGATGAAAGGGGGGAACTCCCTTCTATCACAGCCGTGGTAGAGGTAGCGGGGGAAGAGGAGTGTTGGTGTTACTTTGCCGCACTCTCTATCGTCTTCGGCCGTCTTGGTGGACCCCGGTTGACGTCAAGCGCACCAGGGGCAGGGCTTGCTTTTGCTGGTCCCAAATCTTGATGACTGATTGGATGGTGGAAACGGGATTCAATCGTCCGACAGACAGCCCTCCGGAGTGAAGGGCACGTGTCGTGTCAGCGCGTTATAATGAACTCGTACTCTTTCTAGTCAATAAACGTTTTTAAATAATAATATACTTTTATCCATAACTGGGTTTTAAAGTCTCCAAAGGACCTCTAAGTATTCTTCTTCTTATCGAGTCGAAATGGCTCATATTAGATATTGTTAAACCAGAACCTAGCCACGGCAACCATCCTGTCATTAGCCATATTCAGATCTGCCTTAGTACTAGGAATCGGGCAGTTGGGACATGACAAAAGATGGTCCATGGATTGTGTGACCCCACAGTCACACAAACTGTTGCCAGAGTTCCAAACCCAGTTGACTCTGCTCTCCTGGCATCGCCTTGTACCAGATCGGAGTCTGTTTAAAGATTTCCAATCAGCCCAGGGGAGATCCTTACCCGGGGGCAGCTTCTCGTCAGGAGGAATGTCAGATGGTGAGGACGGGTACATATTTTGCCACAATGTAAGTTTAGTCTTCGAAGTTTCTTTAAGTGGTAAGTTACGCTGTCTCAAAAAGCTGTTGCGGCTTTTAAGACGCGGTGGGGGAGGTTCTTGCCCATATAGCAGATGTTTGCTGTCATGTGTCTGTTTGTATTTTTCTCTGTGTCTGTTTGTATTTTTCTCTGTGTCTGTTTGTATGTGGGGCTATTCCACATAGCGTATATAACTGGCATAATGGAATAGGCTTTAAAGTTCCAGTACTGGGAACGAGTTAATCTTTTCCAATAATATTTTAATCATCAATAATTCTCCGCCGCCGCTTCGAAATATTGGACGCAAACATTAATAAATTCATCCTTATAAATCGAAATGCTTTCGGCGTCTGAATTTAGTTAGCGGCGTATAACTAATTTTCTATTTAATTTGTATGAACTTTTCCTTTTTCGAGTACATTTTATAAGTTGGTCGCCTATAACCTTTTAATTTGTAAACCTTACTTAGCTCTCATAGTTTTCCTTTAAACTTTGTTATATCACTACTAAAATATAAACTGTATCAATAGTGTGGGAAGTCTGAGGCCTGTAGCACAGTTTTAAACTAACACAGAGCTTCAGAGCTGTCAACTATATTGTTAACCCCAGTGCATTATTTTGAATAAAGTATTATTATTATTATTATGTTGGTACGCTTTTCAGCCACGGGTCCATGGGGACCTGGTCCTTTGAGGCGTTCATGGGGCCAAAGCCAACATGAAGAGGCCTTTTAGTACCTTTTAATCTAAAAAGTGAGATGGCTGCATCTATGGAGGTCTATCCCTTAATGTACCATTGAGATGCATTATTATTATTATTATTACTATTGCTGTGGATTTTTTCACATGTCCATAACCGTTAAATAGATAGAGGGGGAGACACTTGACTCTAACAAAAATTTGCAATACTTAAGAAACCAAATATTTCAAAAACGGATCACTAGATCGAGAAATGATGTTCACAAGCTCACAATATTTTTAAAAAACCTATTCAATACTATGCTTATCGATGGATTAGTCGAGAAAAAAAATTGACACCTACTTGTACGGGAGCTAACCTAAAAATACCTTTTTCAATATTTCATTTCACTACTTTTTTGGCATGATTAATACTTATACCAAGTTACAGCTTTCTAGTAGTTGTAATCTCTGAGTAAAACCTCGGACGGACAGACAGACATGGCAAAACTGTAAGGGTTCTTTGTTTACTACGGAACCCTAAAAATGAGGGTTTTACTAACAAGTAGTACGAAATCAGTGATGACTGCGGTTTTAGGCATTTGCTGCAGGCGTATAGTGATGCACGAGTTCAATATAGGTACTCACTAAGCGTGACGTGAAGGCGTGAGAGGCCGACACGCGCATACATAGAACACGCCAAGCTTTAAAGCTTTTGAAATTTGTTGCATATAATTTGAGTACTCTCACACATCAATACATTTCAAATTGCATTTCAAGCTCTTTGCACCAGAAACGAGCCAAATAATAGATTTAAAAAAATATTATCAAAAAAAGGTGAGAGTCGCCTTTTCAGCTTATAACGGTAGTATACTGAGGGGATGTTTAAGTATTTATAATGATTCATAGCAGGCTTACGAAAAACTGGTCCATTCGTTCAATGGCTGCCGAAATTAATATTGTTTATTGTGGACCTAGCGGCTGACAGCTTAAGCTCTTAATATATGACTCAAACTGTCGCAGTGTGGTTATTTAAATATTACCTTGTCGCCTCTCTGTGATTTTATTCAGTGTTTCAACTTTGACTTTTTTCCTGGAGGGATAGAAGAGGCTTGAGCATGTGGACTTCGGTAATGCAATTTGAATTGTATTGATGTGTGATAAATCATAGCGGCTTACTCATGCGCTAGGCGTGGCCTAGGCGTCGTCGGAACACGTTCGATAGTTAGTAAACGTTTTACTGAATCTAGGCCTCGAATATCGGTTTTTTTTTTTTTCAAAACTTTTCTTTGACATCCTGAAGTTCCTGTGAACAGGAAAAGAATGGTTGATTGAAATGACGGTACCTACAAAAGCAACACAAAAATTACCGGCAGATAAATACATTTTTATAAAATTTGGAAGCAAATGGCCCTTCATCACCAGCCTCCGCAGCATGGCACCGTTGATAAAAGTACTTGCTATCTCGCTCGCATTATTACGTAGAGCGAGGTATTGATAGATGACAGTGCTCAACGCTGATGTCGATGCCATACACGCGCATTGCCACACACACATGTTGCCACACTTGCCACACACGCGCGTTGCCACAAAGGCGTATTGCCATCGTTAAAAAAATACGCCCTTTTTGAAGAAACTAGAAACTCATGTAGTCGAGAAGAAATTGAGGCTAGATCTTGAGAAATCGTTCCATTCTTATGCATGAGTAAAAGAAAATTTCTTTGACGCAGTATTTAAAATTGTAGTAGATTATGTATGGAAAAATACGATTCAGTTTTCAGCATAAAGCTGTTAAAAAGTAAAAAATACGCGGTAGACCGCCGAAATAATTATATCAGTCATTAAAAAAGGAAGGTTCTGTGGACATAGAAAAAGGAATACCTTTACTTTGTCGATCGCCGTTGGATTTTTTCCTGAAACCGAATCCGCGTTGGAAATCAAAGGGAAACCGTGGCTGAAAATTAAATAGCGCCGACGCACGGTGGGCTCGGTGAGTGCTAAAAGTGGACAAAAAAATGCTTGCTCTGCCGGAAAATATTACACAGGCGTATTTTTTACCTTTTTTGAGTATTGAAGTTTAAAAAGGTTTCTAATAAAATAACGATGGACGTGTTTCGTAGTCCATTTCAACTGTCAACGGCATGTGTTAAGTTTCAATGAACAAAAAAAATTGAATTTGTCTTATTTTTAACCAATTCAATTCGTCGCAATCTTTTATGTTTTTCTTTTTTGTGTACATTAACTCAAAAGACTCCTTAACTATTTAGGAAAATTATTTTACATACATTTTTCTTTGAAAGGACATACTTGTCAGTTGGTCAAATAGAAATTTTATCAAAATCATAATATTCCAACTAACTTTGATATCTTGTTAAGTGGCATTATCTCATCAAATTTATGTTATGTATATAAACGAGACTTAGTACGAACCTTGTCGTTGTTCTAACGTCTACGAAGACTAAACATGCTAAATTTAATTCCAATCCGTCCAGTCGTTTTGGTCGAAAATCAAACATGTTTAAGCGTTTATTTTTTACTTCTAATGAAAGTAGGAATTTTTTCTAAAACTTTGTAACTCTCATTTATTATGAAATTAAATGAATCTCATTATGACTGGATCAAAGGCAGTGCATTTTTAAGTTCAATCTCGTTAAATAAATCATATGTTACAATTTAACTTATTAATTGATCTTAAGTATAAACATTTAATCTTGTGTAATATTGATAATACGCACGATAAAAATTATACTAAATAATAATTTCTTTATTTCAAACATAACAATAATTTATTAATTAACAACTAAATAATAAAATAATAACTACACTATACTAAAACTAATTAACTTAAGTACTAAAAATAAAAACATTTAACATATCTGAATTTAAAATGTGTTTGTCAGTGACATAAGTTATAGACAAGTCAGGAAAGTATCAACCGGAAGGAATTTTATATACCGGTCAATGTAGTGTATAGGAATTTCACTAAATGTTAAAATACTCCATTATATACTTGTTGTGCTAGCGGTATACCAAAAAAAGCTGCAAATGGTGTTAAAAGCATGACAATCGGAATGATTGATCTTGACCATACGAAGCAATTTGACACGTAGAAAGAAAAAAAAAAAAGGTAGGAGTTGTGACGTCATCTAATTAAAAGTAAATAATAATATATACTAAAACTAATAAATTAAAATACTAAAAATCAAAAAAGCGGTCAAGTGCAAGTTGGTCTCGCTCATTAAGTGTTCCATAATAGCAAGTAACATAATATACTCGTAATGTAGTTCGTTGTAACTTTGATCGATGTTTTAATAAACTTATTAAAAAAAACTACTTACTAGATCTCGTTCAAACCAATTTTCGGTATAAGTTTGCATGGTAATGTACATCATATATATTTTTTAGGTTTATCATTCTCGGAAAAAGAGTGGCTGTGACTTACGGACGGACAGACAGACAGACAGACAGGCATGACGTATCCATAAGGGTTCCGTTTTTTGCCATTTGGCTACGGAACCCTAAAAACATACAACATATCTGAATTTAAAATAGGTGTGTTTCGTCAAATATTTAGAAACAAACCCTTACAGTGTTATTAGTAATGGACAAGTTAGGAAAGTGGACAAAGCCAACCGAAAGTAAATTTATAAAAGTACCTATCCGTGTAAAATATAGGAATTTCACCAAATGTTAAAATACTCATTACATACTTGAAGCCACGCATATGTAATGCCTCAGAGGAAAAAATATTACGTACAAGTATTATGTAGAAACATCTCATAGAATTTATGAGCCAAATAACACCGTCGCATATATTGGAAACGTGATGCAAATTCTGATATTTCCTCTTCAAACAACGTTCACGGTTCATTTTTACAGAAGAGACTTGTCGGCTCTGTCATTTGTATTATGTATATGTTAGGGACCAAGTGATAAATTGGGCCATTTTTCATAATGCCCGGGCATTATAAATAATAACAAACAACGTTGGGCTAAGTCTTTAATTATAATTTGAACTTCTTTTTATATCACATTGCCTAGACATTATGATTATGGTCATGTGGTTTTCGTGCAATCTGATTATACATAGGTACAATACACGGGGGCTACAATACAGTTAATTTATTTCAGATCTATCGACCAAGTGGCAAAAGCGACCAATTTGATTACACCAAATGATGTCCAGATCATGTAGATAGGTTATGGTGCGGTGCCATAACCAATACTACATATGCATGACGCATGACTCTGGAAGGTACACAGTTAGCGTCTAGGAGGTGCCCTAAGGGCCTCCTGCCGCACCATAAATCTATACTGTGTACACGACCGGTCTGATGTTGGCGGCTATTCTGCCCCATAGATTATAATTTTTATTATAATTATATTTTTCAAACTGTAAATTTAACGTCTTATAATCACTTGGTCCATCACATGACGACCTCCGTGGCGCAGTGGTTACCATGCTAGTCCGCCACCCAGGGCGGGTTCCGAGTTCCGGGTTCGATCCCCGGTCAGGGCAAGTTGGAAAATGGCCTTTTTCAAATTGTCCTGGTTCTTGGATGTTTATATATAAATGTATTTGTTGTAAAATATAGTATCGTTGAGTTAGTGTCCCATAACACAAGCCTCGAACTTACTTTGGGGCTAGCTGAATCAGTGTAATTTGTCCCTATATATATATTTATTTATATATATTTTATGTAGCCCCTCAATTCAAAGCCATGCATTGTACGATGGAACAGTTGTTGTTATGTTTTTCGAGAGTATTTATGTTTGTATAAATGTATGTATAATTGTTTGGCACGCTCTGCAGGCTGAATTTGGATGGATTTACACTCGAGAGGTGTCATTAGATTCGTCTTAATTCTGAGAGTGACGCTGGGTATATAAAAAGGCAGTTGGTTTTTTTTTTTTATAATGACTTGTTTTGGTTTTTTTTCAGACTATACTAGTCTAGTAGAAAAGTGGCTTATTAGCCACATTTTCAATCGATTCCTTGCATCTGTGCGGTAAGAAAAAGAATTGGCATATTCTTAGTTTTTTCTTTTCTGACAGACCAGCATGAAAGGACTTAACCAAGCCTCTAAAATGAAAATTGGCCAAGGCGTATTTAAAAAAAAATTAAACATTATAACTCACTTCAAAAGATAAAATTGAAAACCATAAAAAAACTGTCAACCATTTTAATTATGTGCCACGAATTATCTTAAAAGCAAAATTATATCTACAGCATATTAAAGTTAATTCAAGAAAAAGTATCACTTTTTCATTCCAATGGGTTTGATTTTAATATTTCTATTATTACATTATCCTTCGTAAAAGTAAATAAATGCTTCAATGTATAATGCTAATAATATATCTTCTAAAAGTAATATTATTCGCTCAGTGCAATGTTGGTTTAACAATCACTTAATATTTCATTAATAGAAGCCAATACCACAATGTATTAAAAGAATAGAAATAGAACTAGGTATGAAGAATATAACAAAAGCCATCACAAAAAAAAATAAGAAGAGAGTAGGTTAGGTAAGCGTTATATAAATCTTCTAGAAAGCTCGCAAAAATTACTTAAAGAGAAATTTTATTGTTGCTTTACAGTACGATAGATTAATAGGCATGTGGACTGGGTATTTTTTTTATTAAACTAGATACTACTATTCAACTAGATTATCCAAAAATGAAGGACTCGTATTTCTTCGTTAAGCAAGTAAGTAAGAATTCGCAAAGATACTGCGCTTAAAGGTTTCGGAGTGGAGGTGATTTACTTCACCTTTGGTTTTGGTTAAAAATCGTAGCTGATTGTGACGTCATTATTTGCTAATCAGAGAAAAAAATATCGTATATACTTACCATACTTTTCAATAATCTATATAATAAGCCAAGAAAAATGTTTTTGTCCACATCTATATTGTAAATAATTGGCCAAGTGCATGTCGGGCCACCCGCAATGTGGGGTTCCGTAGTTACGAATGCCAACTTTTAGTTTATGCCAAATATATTGACTTTTGACTTTACTTGTATGGGAGCTACCCTAAAAAAATTTCTTTTTCTCTGTTTTACTTTACCACTTTTCCGTATAATTAATATACATACCTATACCAAATTACAGCTTTCTAGTGCTTATAGTCGCCGAGTAAAACCGCGGACGGACAGACAGACAGACATGGCGAAACTATAAGGGTTCCTGGTTTACTACGAAACCCTAAAAACGATTGACATTGTCGAATCATCTTTTTATCAGGATATTTAATATTTTTCGTAATTTGAGTGATCTAACTCATACCTATGCGGTATTTTTACAGAGCACTACATGGAGGAAAGCTCATGAGGAAACCTGAACACTAGGTCACTAGTGTGTATATTAATGTTGTTTCTAGATAAACAGTCATCGAGCTATGTTAGATCCTGACCCTTTAGGCAGCTCGAAAATTCTGGCACCAGTGTAAGCTTTTTACACACTTTTTCAATTAATTTACGAGTATAATGTGTGATTTAATCAAATTTCCTAGCCATTTAGGTCCCATAGTGGGGTTAAAGGTAAAGGTGGGGTACTATTTTCTATATAGCGAGGTTGCCTGAAAGAAATTGCTTAGCGATAAGGCCACCTTTTGCGCATTTCCTAGATTTTAAGATAGTTATGTTCTGTATTTATTTATTTTGTGCAATAAAGGGTATTGTTTTGTATTAAGACACAGAATTAATATAAGTCTTACATACAGAACAGAATCTTTTAAGGACCCACGCATATTGCGGGGGACCCTAGGAGATTCCTTTCTGTATGTAATGATGATAATATTTAGTATGTTTGTTTGTTTGTAATAACTTTATTGTACAAAAAAAAAAATACATTACAAAGACAACATACGAAAGAGAATATCCAAAGGCGAAATTATCCCATGTAGTGTGTGTGTGTGTGTGTGTGTGTAAAATACAAATTGAATACAGATTTACAGATCACATTTACAGATTTTGCCTCCCCTTGTTTTTTCCAGCTACTATGTGACGTGATCTATCTGTATTTCATTATTTTGAGCCAATAACATTCAAGTTATCTTATTACGTTATCAGTGAACCCATTACAGACTTGCAGTACTAATACTGTGTGCCCTCTTCAACTATTATTGAGCTGTTTTCAGGGTTCATACCTTTCGTTAGGATTCTTAGATGATCCCGAGTGACATTAGAGTATACTAAATTTCTATTTTAATTTCAATTTATTTATTGCTTTTCACATTACACATGTATTAGATTACACTACACAGTCACTTCTTAAAAAATAAGTACAATACATAGACCTATAAAGGGAAGCAGACTAAACATTATTGCATAATACAAAGAATGCCGGGTGGTATGAATTTACATTCGGTTTGTTGTTTTTATCATAATTGTTAATATTTGAAACGAAAATATTAATCATAATCATAATCATTTATTTGTCAGTCATGAGTACAAAAGTTGTTAGTTTACAGTGTAGGGCTTCATGCTGCGCCGTAAGGCATACAATTTTTTATTTATTTATAAATTAAGTCAATTTTAATGTCGTTACAATTGTATAAAATTTTATGAATGAAGAAATTATTACATATTATTTTTCTCTTATTTGAAACCAATTTTTACATTATATTTTGTTCTGGGCATAATAAAGATTCAAGTTTAGTCAGAGTTTGTCAGATAAGAATTTATCCACATGCTTCGTCAATGCTTCGTCAATTAAAAATTTATGTACAAGTCTCTTAAAATTATTTTTTTATGAATGTGAAAGAGTACTTAGAATACAAATACCTGCAATAACTGTTAATAAATATATTATATAGGTAATTAAAAAATAAGCTACGAGTGAAAAATTGCGACGCGTTCTAAGTATGTAATGTTTGGTCTGCTTTCCTTTGTATGTATGTGGTACTACATGAACCCTGATATAGCATTGCAACATAAAGCAACGGAACGGCATGCGGATTTTTCTTAGTATGTATGAAAGTAATTTCTTTAGGTATACTTACCAAAAAACATATATAACTTGTTTTTTATGTCGTTATTTTTTTCTTGGTAAATGAAATCAGTATCATAGACTAAACTTGCTTCGAAAATGAACGCACTGGAAAATATTAAATAATTTTCATATTAATCCCTATTAAAAAAAAACATTTGATACCAATTTGTTTAACCCAGATTGTCCCTTACACATGAAAGGGTGTGAAAAGCATTTTTTTCACACGTAGGTACATTCTAGACCCTTTACCACAGGAATTTGTCGTTATCCTCAAAAATCCGCTCGCCAAAGGGTCGTCATTAAATTATTTTTTATTAAAAACTCGAGTCACATCCATGCCTTGAATAAAAATGCGCGTCGCCATTCGTCTGATTTTTGAAAATTGAAAAAATACATTTATACATATACAAATATACAATCACGTCTATATCTTTAACGGGACAGACAGAGGTCAGGGACGTGAATACTCAAAGGCCAGGTTTAG
Organism: Acrobasis suavella; assembly: GCA_943193695.1. NCBI lineage: Eukaryota > Metazoa > Arthropoda > Insecta > Lepidoptera > Pyralidae > Acrobasis > Acrobasis suavella. The sequence goes on along the minus strand of OW971933.1, from coordinate 5,793,695 downwards.
TGCAAAAGAGATTTAAAATCATTATTTTAAATCTCTTTACCACTAAACCTGTAACCTGTTACAATAGAGAAAATGCATAATGAGTAGATTTTGATAAATTTCTCTGATTTTGTTAGCATTCACGTAAAAAAGGTCTTTAAGCAAAAGTATATTTATCCGAACAAATGTTCTTACTAGATTTTATTTTGTATGACTGATTTTTTATTTTATTTTTTACCTGAAATTTGACCTAATTTAATTATGTTTTAATTATCATTGTACGTCCATCAAGGGCAGGTCACAGTGGTACTTTGTATATTTATTTTAAGATCTCTTGTTACCTGTTTCCACAATAAAGATGATTTGATTTGATTTGATTTGATCTTATACTAGTGAAGAAAACATAAAAGTAATTTCTGTAAAAAAAAGGTTTAGGAAGTATTTTTGTTACTTGAATTGTACAAATTTACTAGTATGTTGTAGTCCGAATATTTCTTACTGTGTAAACCTGTCGGGATCAGGCGTGATAATATGTATGTATGTATGTCTGAACCTGAAACTAGGTACTGTAACGGGGTGTACCGGCGACGGCGATTTGCATAGTAATAGTAACAGCCTTCAATAATGTTTAACCTATGTAGCTGCTGACCAGCCATACAACTCATGAATATTTAAACTATCGGCGATGGTTCGATATTGTCGTGATGGATTTTGTGATTTTTAGGGTTCCGTAGTAAACAAGGAACTCTTATAGTTTCGCCATGTCTGTCTGTCTGTCCGTCCGAGGTTTTACTCAGCGACTATAAGTACTAGAAAGCTGTAATTTAGCATGGATATGTATTATTTATCAATTGGGCGGAAAAAATGGGCGAATAAAATAAAATATTTTTTTCTCGACTAACCAATCATGTTGGGTATCATTAAATAGGTCTTTTGAAAATACATAGGGCGCACTATAAGTTTCCGGAACTGGCCACTTACATAAACAATATTTAAAAATTTATTGCAACATTTGAAAATAGAACTCTTTGGCTGTAGAATGCAGTTTGTTTCATCTGACTGTCTTTTGTTTTTACCTTGTGGCGCCATTTAAAAAATTGTGTTTCTGCATCAACATGGATTTAACTCAGGAAAATTTTCGTAGTATGATTTTCTACAATTTTAAGTGTAATTTGACAGCTCAACAGAGCATCGCTCGGCTTGAAACAGCTTTTGGCAATGAAGCACCATGCAAGACAACTGTTTATAGCTGGTTTGCAGAATTCAAGCGTGGTCGTATCAATCTCAGTGACGAATCTCGCGATGGTCGGCCGTCCACCGCTGTGACCAACAAAAACATCGATGCTGTGCGCCGTATGATTGAAACAGACAGGCATGTGACCTACCATGAAATTCGCGCATCCTTAGAAATAGGCATGAGTCAAATACAATTAATCCTACACAAACAGTTGGGTGTGAGAAAGCTGTGCTCGCGGTGGATCCCACACAACTTGACCGAGGCTCAAAAAACGGACCGCGTCACTTGGTGCAGTGCCATGCTTACCAGATTCAACGAAGGTGCGTCAAATTTGGTTTGGGACATAGTAACAGGTGACGAAACATGGATTTATTGCTATGATCCCAAAACAAAGCAGCAATCGAGCGTATGGGTCTTTCAAGATGAGCCGAAACCAACCAAAGTGGCGCGCGTGAAAAGTGCATCTAAGCGGATGATTGCTTCTTTTTTTAATAAAACTAGACACGTGGCTACTGTTGCTTTAGAGAATCGTCGTACAGTGAATAGTGACTGGTACACGACCATTTGTTTGCCGGAAGTTATTGACGAACTCCGTAAAAATAACCGTAAACGCCGTATCATCCTGCACCACGACAATGCTAGTTCTCACACGGCCAGACAGACAAACGACTTTTTGAAGGCGAAAAATGTGGAACTCATGAGTCATCCTGCATACAGTCCCGACCTGGCACCTTGTGACTTTTTTCTGTTCCCAAAAATTAAGAACCAATTACGCGGTCAACGATTTTCATCACCAGAAGAGGCTGTCGAGGAGTATGAAAAACACGTTTCAGAGGTCACCACAGAGGAGTGGCACAAAAGTTTTCAAAACTGGTTTCATCGAATGAAAAAGTGCATAGACGCCAAGGGAGATTATTTTGAAAAACAATAAATTAATTTTGTACCTTTAATAGTATTTTTTCATATTCATTCCGGATTCTTATAGTGCGCCCCACGTATTGTGAGTTTGTGAACACCGTTTTTCGATTTCGGGATCCTTTCCTGAAATATTTGCTTTTAAAGTGAAAAAAAATTGTTAGAGTCAAGTGTCTCCCCCCTCTATCTGCTAAACGGTTAAATATGGACATGTGAAAAAATTTACAGCTATAGTAAATATAACGAAATTTAAAGATAACTATCAGAGCTAAGTAGGGTTTACAAATTAAAAAGTTATAGGCTAACTTATAAAATGTACTCGGAAAAGGAAAATTTCATACAAATTCAATAGAAAATTAGTTTTTGACGTTTTTAGTGGCATGAACTTAAAGTTGGCGTTCGTTACTACGGAACCCTACTGCGCGTGGCCCTTGGCCAAATATTTTTTTCTCGACTTGTTTATTTTTATGTTTTTTTAACATTCGTTATATACATTTGTTGCATTCAAATTTTAGGCTATATCACCCTGACTATAATTACAAATCGTTTGACATTCTCATTTGTGAGTATTGGATTAGTAGTTCGGATGTTACGGTGGAACAGACATAAATACCCACATACGTACAGTACATAGACTGCTAAAATCATTACCCTTCCTTTAAAATTCGGCTTTGCCGTAGTCGGGTAAAACGCTGGTAGACTCCAGAGTCTCCACAAAATGTATACCACACACTAATTTGGCTAGTTGAGTAGAAATTGTCTTGCTCCAGCACACACACGCAATTAGCAGATATCATTACACATATCAAGCATGTGTTAACACGTTTACTGCGTAAGCAAATTCATGCAACCTGCCATAATCACGCCACGAGATCTAAAAGTATTCGTTACGTTCTTGCCATAATGAAGCTACGAGATCTTTTAAATTTCGTGCGGATGATCCACTTTAAAAGGATTTTGAGTCAAAGTGTTTTCATACAAAGAACGATAACGCTTTTTCCATGTGCATGACCGTATCACGGTATCACCTACTGTCATGATTCATATTGATTACCAATCCCTCGATCTCTTTTGAATTTTTAGTGCACAAACTGCAAACCTCTACCAACGTTTATTTCAAGTTAACCAGATAAATGTATGCGGTCAAGTCAAAGGAGTGCGGTTTCAGAACACTCCATACGGCGCAGCGTCCAGAATTTGCATAACAACTGGCAGAACTGGGCCAACTCACAGGATTGTTGTCTGCTTTCAATTCAATACTTGACTTGCAATGCTAGCAAATACTTTCCAAACTTCTAGACTGCCTCCGTGGCCTAGTGGTCAAGGCGTTCGCCTTGTGATCCCACTGAGAAGTATACTTTGTGAAAGTTGTTTCCAGGGCTTAAATTTGATTATCCGTAAAAGATGATTCCGTGTCTCAGAGAGACGTATGAACTGTGGGTCCTGAACACCATCTAGTGTGTGCTTATCAAGTTTATCCAAGGATTGGTTCTGGTCTACCCTTTGGGTTGCGGAGGTCAGGCGGCAGTCGCTTTGTGTAAAAACCAGTAATCTCGTCAAATAACTTAAAAGATTAGGTAAGTAGACCCCGAGTTCTGAAGCGTTACCGCTGAGCATTCAATCAGGAATATGCTCGGATGATGATAATGACTCCTTAAACTTCCTGGCCGTGTGGTGTGTTCTTCAGGAAGTCTAAGAAGGAACACTTCGTCCTTTTCTATGAATGTTATAAGAAGCGACTATAGGACGCACACAGATCTAGTGTTACAGTACTACAACTGCATTCCCAAATAGAGTTATGTACTTCTATCTAGCAGGGCCACTCGAGCTAGACCTTAAACTTGAGTAGTAATGCTTTGTCTGCCAATGTACCTCACGAATTTATTAACAATATCCAATGTACTTCAACCATTTAAACAAAAAGTTGACGTCAAGCGACGGCCAGTTATAACTTTTTTCTGAAATTATTATTGAAATGTTTTGTCAGTAGCACTAAATGCTTATTAAGGAATAGTGATTTGAAATAATTATACAAATGCTTAGGTTTATTAATATATACAAGGCTTACAATCGAATACAAGTTACTAGTACAAAGGACCCTTTCTTACCTATACAAAACGTAGTGTTGTAATCCATTACTGTATTGTGTCGCGTCTCGTGTACAATGTACAATGCGCTCATTGCAGTGTGACGTCACGCAGCGGTGCGCCGCGGGGAGCGGGTAATGTACCGCAAACTGATGACGTAGCAGAATAGAGATGATGTCTTCATTGTTCTAGTAAAGTTTTTTTGCTGATGATTTTAGCGTTATTTTCTCCTATCATTTCAATTAAGTGCAGAATCTATTCTAGTGGCGCCCTCAGCTAACTTCTGCTATAAAATACAGAGAAACAGACGGAGAGAAGAGACTTTGCTTTATACTTAGTCTGGCCATTATAACTGTTATAATTAAAAATAAACGAAATATTTTATTTGAATTTGGAATCCGTTATTTTTATATGATTATTCATTGTCTTTTGTATTGATTAATTATACAAAATTGTACATTTTTGCAGCTTTGGTTTATTAATAAATAAGTATTACAATCGAATACAAGACGCATAAATTACAATGCGCTCATTGCAGTGTGACGTCAATCGGTGCGCTGCGGGGGGGAGGGGGAGTAAAGATTATGTCTGCATTGTTTTACAAAAGTTTCTTCAAACCTTAAATCAACTTACCTCTGTTATAAAATCGGAAACGCCTTGATACCGTTTTCTGCTCGGAAGACCAATCCTTCCGGAACGGACGTGTAATGCAAGTCTTTATTTCGGACGTCTAATGCCAGTTTAGATTTGTTACTAAATAATTATAAATAAATAGATATATAGATAGATAACTCTTTATTGTACACCAAAAGAAAAATGTAACACAAAGAAATAATTTTAAATTAAATGAGTACAATGGGTGATCTTATCGCTTAAAGCGATCTCTTCCAGACAACCAGTGGATGGAGAGGAATGTGAGAAAGACAAAGACGGAGAAATACATAGCATCCCGTCTTTATCTCTAATAGGACAGAAAAGCATTGTGGATCTTGCAGCTCTAAACAGACGGAACCCAGGGCCGCAAGACTTTTCATGATGGTGGACGGACGGACAATAAAAATAGTGGTTTAATAATATGCATTTTCACCCATTCTCTCGATCTGCTTTTTTAATCTGCGCGAGAAGAGCAGCTGGTACATTCTAAGTTTCTTCTTTTCTTCTAGACTAGCTTACGATATTACTACCTGAAAACCATTTTTATTTTGTATACCTACAAGAAAACATACTTGCTAACACCACGCAACATAGATCATGCCGAATCACTCATGATTTTACATAACAATTTCGCGCAACGTACTCAAACAGAATTTATCTCGAATGTGGATATTACCTTCCGTATTGAATGCCGTAAGGAAGCCGGCGCCTCGGCTATATCGCTGTATGAGCATTCGTCGAAATCTCGTATTTTCGAGCAAAGTCTCGGTTTTCTAGAATATTCCAAGATATTCGATATCCTGAGTACACACCATTATAATTTACGTCTGTTGTGTTTTTAGAGGGTTTACAGTTTGTGTTTAGATTCACATAAGTATGTTAAGAATAAGTAATTGCCAGGCTATCATTATTGATGATTTATGACATTTTAGGGTTCCGTAGCCAAATGGCATAAAACGGAACCCTTACGGATGCATCATGTCTGTCTGTCTGTCTGTCTGTCCGTCCGTATGTCACAGCCACTTTTTCCCTAAACTAAACTGTATAGTTTGCGCGAGAGTTAATTTCACAGTGGTAAAATGTGCCCCCCCCCCCCCCCGTAACGTCTAAAATAAGATAATTAATTTAAAAAAAATACATACTGTACATTACTATGCTAACTTCCACTGAAAATTGCTTTAAACGAGATCTAGTAAGTAGTTTTTTTTTTATAACTATTCATAAATCGTAAACCGCAACTTACCTTTCATTCAATCAACTCAAATATATTATGCTACTTGCTGCTACGGAACCTTTCAAGGGGGAGTCCGCCTCGCACTTGGCCGCTTTTTTTTATTTACGCTTTCCGTCTGTTGATCTATTTTTAGGGTTCCGTAGTAAACAAGGAACCCTTATAGTTTCGCCAAGTCTGTCTGTCTGTCTGCCCGTCCGCGGTCTTACTCAGCGACTATAAGTACTAGAAAGCTGTAATTTGGCATGAATATATATATCAATTAGGCGGAAAAAACGGTTAAATAAAATATTGAATAGAATTTTTTTTTTTTTGGTAGCTCCCATATTTGTAAAGTGAAAAGTCATTTTTTTTCTCGACCTACCAATCATGTTGGGTTGGATGATAATGGTTGAATAGGTCTTTTAAAAATATTGTGAGTTTGAGAACACCGTTTTTTGATTTTGGGATCCGTTTCTGAAATATTTGCTTTTAAAGTAAAAAAAATTGTTGGAGTCAAGTGTCCCCCCCCCCCCCCCCCCCTCTATCTGCTAAACGGTTGTAAATGGACACGTGAAAAAATTCACAGCTATAGAATTTGTAACGAAATTTGAAGGAAAACTATCAGAGCTAAGTAGGGTTTAAAAATTAAAAAGTTATAGTCGATTAACTTATAAAATGTACTTAGAAAAGGAAAATTTCATACAAATTCAATAGAAAATTAGTTTTTAGACGTTTTTAGTGGCATGAACACAAAGTTGACGTTCGTAACTACGGAACCCTACTCCGCGTGGCCCGATACGCACTTAGCCAATTTTTTCAATCAATCAATACTTCTAATAAGACTTTAATACTTTTGCAGGGTAAAGTTCTACTTCTTCCTTAATTCCCTCTTTCAGCTTAGGTGGTTAGTTTTCTAACCACAAATTTTTAAATTATTATTACTTTTTTTTTTTTTATTAAATAGTCACAGTGGTTAGCAAACTAACCACCCTATTCCTTAAAAGCCTTAAGTCAATGTTATGTTTTTTTTGTATTTTTCCTAGTAAATAAACTATAAGTAAACCATGTACCATACTGTTTTATTTGAAATTCAAATTATATGAAACTGTGCCTGAAGGAAAGGATCATTTTTGGGTTTAAACATATCCTATTTCCTTCTCCGGGTCTAAAACAATATCCATAGTAAATTTCACTTAAATTTGTTCAGTGTTCGAAGCGTGAAGGGGTAACAGACAGACAGAGAGAATTACTTTCGCATTTATATATATTACTAGCTTTAACCCGCGACTTCGTCCGCGTGGAAGTCGAAAATATGTCTAAGAGGATTTTAATTGGAAAATGTTGATATTTGTTGACAATTTTTTTTTATTTTTTTTTTAAATATTTTTATTTTTTAATAAAAAGTACCCTATGTTACTTCTCCCAGAATATGTGTACAAAATTTCATGATTATTCGTCAAGTAGTTTTTGCGTGAAAGCGTAACAAACATCCACGCTTTCACATTTATAATATTATATTATTATTAAGTAAGGATTATGACCGAAAGAAGTAAGAAAGTAAGGATAAGGAATTGTTAACAGATTCAGAATTAAAAAAAAGGAAAGTTCGGGGTTCGAATTCTTAAAAAAAAAACTTTTTCAAAAACAGACTAGCCAAGTATACAAATCAAAGAGCCACTATTTATAATGTATGTTGATTTTTGACTATCGCGCTTTGTGTATAATATATTAGGTCCTTAGCTATGAAATTGCCGTTTTGTATGAAAAAATTTAAACGAATTTTTTTCATGTATTTTTTATTTAGATTAATCGAAGTATTCACCCATGCAATCAACGCATCTTTGCCAACGTAGTGGCAGTTTATTGATGTCCTACTTAAAGAAATCAGCTGGACGGCGGCAACAAATTCTTCAAAGGCATTTTGTACTGCCTCTCGGGTATTGAATTTTTTTCCCGCCAAAAAGTTATCCAAATTCTGGAAAAAGTAGTAGTCTGTAGGCGCAAGGTTTGGTGAGTAGGGCGGATGATGAAGAGCTTCCAACCCGAGTTCTTGCAACTTGGAGAACATCTGCTGTGCAGTATGAGGTCGCGCGTTGTCGTGCAGGAGCAGCGGAGAGGAGCGATTGACCAATGCTGGTTGGAGATGTGCCAGTTTCTTTATCATTGTGTTCAGTTCTTCATAGTACATATCTGCAGTAATGCTCACCCCGTTTGGTAAGAAGCTGTGATGAATCACACCGACGCTAGACCACCAAACAGTGATCATCACTTTTCTAGGGGTAAGTTTTCGTTTAGGGCATTGTTTAGGTACTGAACCAGGATCCAACCAACTTTCTGAGCGCTTGCGGTTATCAAACAGAATCCATTTTTCATCGCAGGTAACAATGCGGTTCAAAATTCCTTCATTTGTACGTCTGTTGAGCAGTGCAAGGCACGTCTCGACGCGTACCTCGCGCTGGCGATCTTTGAGTTCGTGGGGCACCCATTTGTCAAGCTTTTTTACCTTGCCAATTTGACGCAAATGGACCAATATTGTTTTGACGCTAACCTCGAAAGCTGCTGCTAATTCAGCCGTATTGTGTATCATCAGCTTCCACAATCGCCTTTAATTCGTCATTGTCGACCAAAGTCTTCGGACGACCGCGAGGTTCATTTTTCAGGTCGAAATTTCCAGAACGGAAGCGAGCAAACCAATAACATGTGGTGCGTTGGTTTGTAGTGTTAGCTCCGTAAACGTCGTTGATGTTGCGTGCCGCTTGTGCCGCGTTGCTGCCACGACGGTACTCATATACCATAATTACTCGAATTTTTAACGTATCTATGATGACGAAAAAGATTGAAATGCGATGAAAATGTAACACTAATCAATAAACAAATGACTATTATTGGAAAAAGAAATCCATGTTTTTAAAATAAAATTAGAATTTTAAGCCAAACAAAAATTATTTTCATTTGAAATGGCCAGTACTTGATTCATCACAGCTTCTTACCAAACAGGGTGAGCATTACTGCAGATGTGTACTGTGAAGAACTGAACACAATGATGGAGAAGCTGGCACATCTTCAACCAGCATTGGTCAATCGCTCCTCTCCGCTGCTCCTGCACGACAACGCGCGACCTTATACTGCACAGCAGACGGTCTCCAAGTTGCAAGAACTGGGGTTGGAAGCTCTCCGTCATCCGCCCTACTCACCAGACCTTGCGCCTACAGACTACTACTTTTTCCAGAATTTGGATAACTTCTTGGCGGGAAAAAAATTCAATACCCGAGAGGCAGTACAAAACGCCTTTGAAGAATTTGTTGCCTCCCGTCCAGCTGATTTCTTTATGAAGGACATCAATAAACTGCCACTGCGTTGGCAAAGATGCGTTGATTGCATGGGTACTTCGATTAATACAAATAAAAAACGCATGAAAAAAAAATCCTTTAAATTTTTTCATACAAAACGGCAATTTCATAGGTAAAGACCTAATATCACTGACATAGCCCAGCGGATAAGCTCGTTGAATTGGCAGTGAGCGGAACACATAGCACGAAGAACCGATGGCTAATGGGGCAAAAAGGTTCTTGAATGGCGACCGCGTACTGGCAAGCGAAGCGTAGGACACCCACCCACAAGGTGGTCAGATAACCGACCAAGGTCGCTGGAAAGCGCTGGATGCAGGCAGCTCTTGATCGGTCATTTTGGAAATCCTTGGGAGAGGCCTATGTCCAGCATTGGGGCTAGTGCGTTAGAAAATACGCTGCCGGGATAGGGTTCAGACCATGCCTACCCATCCCCTAATAAACAAAATTATTTCTCTTCCTTGTCACTAGTTGGGGCTATAGCTATTTATTAATACATTTCAATATTTTATTATTGTTATTAAAATAAATTAGTGCTATAATTAATTATTAATGACTTAATGAAATGCAATAATAGTATTTTATGCAATAGTTGTATAAGAAGGTTCATAAAATGCGAGTTACGATGCGAGCTTTGGCGAGCATCGTAAGGAGACGCCATCGAGAATTTTTTGACATACTTATACAACGTTGCATACAATGCTTTTTTTACGACTACATTTACTAATATAAATACAAAAATAAACAAAGAAAAGTACGAAATACTACCATATGTTTGGTAGATACTAGCCCTCAAAGTCATAAAAAATAACAACCATTTGGTAAACCTATTTTAGTTCAAACATGTTTTGTCCCTTTCCCTCTTTTGAATATTTGACATCGAAAGAATGAGACAAAACATATTTTAACTAAAAAAGGTTTAGCAAACGTTTGTATTTTTTTATGAATTAGGTGGTAGGTATCTATGGAAGACTTAATTTTTTTTTATTGACGTCTTCCTAGTGACTAAAAGTGCCATTTTTGAAACATGGAGTCACTTAAACGAATGATTTTCATACAAAAACCGTTTGTTCAGTGACTCTACGTTTGAAAAATGGCACCATATGTTAAGATAACGATTTTAGTATGTTGGCAGTAAAGTAGATCTAAAGAAAAAAAGTTATAGGTCTAGTTATAGGCTTGGAGTATCGTTTTGGCGAAATAACGACACATGTGCTATTATATTAGGAATAGACTATAAACTTTTCTGAAATCATATAATATTTTTAAAGCATATTCAACACTTTCTTTGTCACTTTTTTGCTAGTCGTGTGTGCTACCATCTCTGTATGCCTACCCGTAACTCCAGTTTTGCCTACTTCGAGCCCTCTATTTATTTCTATGGCGTTGGGAACCTATCTGTTACGTTAGTTATAATATTATAGGGAATGAAACACATGAAACAAATAAAAAAATATTGATTGGGATTTTATGCCCGAAAAAATAAATTAACAAACAAGTAACTTATTGTATCGAAATTACAACCAATTTTATGATTGACCAAGCAGAGAGTCCCTTTGGATGATGCCTATCTTACAACCGACGACAAAATGGGCGAGAGTGGCGCGTGTAATTCCATATAAAGCTCGATGGGGTTGCCAGAGCGGTGGTGTTGAATTTCTTCTCCTAACAATATTATCTTTGGTTCAGACAAACATATGTAAGTGTGATATTGTGAATCGAGTAAAATGAGTTGCGTAATTTATGCTGCTATTCGGTTTTATATAAGTACTACTGTTAACTATGTCTGATGAAAATCAGTTCGGCTGTAATAAAGTTATTGAGGTTACCGTTAATTAAATAATAATTGGCAGTACAGATATAAATTGGAATATTTAGTTCCGCTAGATGGCGTTCTTACCTTTTTTAACTTACCTGAAAAATAAACTAATTCAAACATTCAATTAACATTATTTTATCAATTTCAAAATTTGTCAAAGTAATTAAGATATCATAATTTAATTAAACAAACGAACGCGATATACGATCTTTGGAAGCTTCAAATGAATTCCAGGAAAGGGGAACGCCTACCAAATAACTCAGAATAACCATGTTTTCCTGTTTCCAAACAGCGCGCCCTGATAAATGGGTGCCATTTTTACTGGCGCTGATACGAAAGTTTGCTATCGTGCAAAGTTGTTCGAAATTAGCATCGATATATGACGCTGTAAATCGGTATCCTGAATGAGTTATGCTTTGTTAGAGTGCTGGAGGAGCGTTCGTGTTATAAAGTTAAGTACCTTTTGTTTAGGTTTTGAATCTGAGTCACAGAATTAATAAGAGTATTACTCAGAACGGGAACTCGCAGCGTCCCCCGCAATTCGGCGTCCCCGCAACCTCCCCCCGCTCTTAGGGCAAGTAAGCGTCTAGGAAACAGGGTTACTTGCGGGTTATAGTGCTATAATGCCATTTGAACTAGTAAGCCGCCGCGATAATGTAAACAAACAAACGTTTATTTTTATTGAATTTAATGATATTTACCGTAACATTTGGCGCCGAATATGCAAATTACTATATTACAAGAGTGTACGTTACGTTATAATTTTAAATGACTCATTAATAAACAGTAAACCAATGGGGAAAAGAAGACGGACATAATAACGTAAAGAAATATTTGTGATGTGATATTAAGTAGCTGTTTCCTACTTTTCTGTAATATTTAATACATATAAAATAGAATAATTTTATAACAACATCATAGTGTGCCAGTTTTATTGTGTGAATTCTACGAATACATTTATGCTTGTAAGCAAGTTCTTATTTATTATCCTAAATTCCAGATGTATATTAAGTTACAAAATGTATACTTAAAATATACCTAACATAATCGCAAATCTCCCGGTAAGGAAAGATATAATCGTAAATGTGTCGAACTCGTTAGTAGGTAGTTATTAAATTTATTCTGCGGTGGCGACCCTGATTGTTTAACTCACACATTGACATCCTGCACGGATACATTGTTTCGTTTATAGTTTATAGTAATAAAGTATAAATGTTACATCTATGAAGTGCCATACCTGTGTCTGAGTCTGAATGTAATTATTATTAATAATAATAAATAAACATATACGGACTACGAAATCACACAGATTGAGCTAGCCCCAAAGTCAGTTCGAGACTTGTGTATAATAATGTGTAAAAATGACTTGTGACAAATACATACTTACAGATTAACACCCAAACGACAAAGAACCCGGGATCTCCAGTGTAACAACCAGACATGATGACCAGTAAGCCACAGCGGTCGTCATTATAATATACGTATTATATACTCGTAATAGTTGTTAAGTTGATGTTCTGTAATTTAAAGCCAAGACTTTAAATTACAGAACATCAGATGAACAATCGTATCGATTACGAATTAGGATATCTTGAAATCATTCCTGAAACTGTGATATACATATAAAATAAACCTAGTCAATGCCAGATGCAAATCACGACATTTTACAATTTTTCTGATGGCACGTTAACGATATAAGAAAAAAAAACCTTTTATTTGTCAAATCAGCAGAAGTCTTTTGAAAGTTTAAAACAATACTTATGATAGTTTGATCGTGATATATTAAAAGAATAGATTGTTTTCTTTAACATCGCAATTATTTCAACGAATCCTGATTCAAAATCGATACGATTGTTCATCTGATGTTCTGTGATTCGATTTAAAGTCGAGAACCGGATAACTTGATAACCTCAATTTGCTTTCGATGAATCGGTGAAGCGACAAATTATATTATAGACTTATTGAGTATCTGAAGAAAAAAAATTGAAGTGAATATTTTAAAATTTATTTAATACACTAAGTATAAATATTCTTCAATTAGGAAATTCTCTATTTGTCTTAAAAGGGCATATTTTTAAGGTGATCCAATCGAAGTTTATTGTTAGGTGCTGAAGTTGGTATTTAGTTTTGAAAAAGTATAATGGTTTTTTGTCTTAAGACGAAGTGGTAGCTAAAGTGGCGACCTGGCGAATTATTACTAGTAGTCCGTCTAGTTTTAAAACTAGACGGACTACCAATATTACTTTCAAAGGTTATTCATAAAATAGTTTAAAGGTATTTCTAGACATTGATCCAAATCAAATTTTTAATTATCACCATATTTAGTTTTAAACAATTTATTTAAAATGAGGGCACCACTTTAGCTACCATTCGTCTTAAATCTTTTCAATACAACTGACTATCAGCAGCAAGACAAAAATGATCGATTTAGACAAACAAGCCAACAATAACGTTATTGCTTCGATTGATCACCTCACTGAAACTAATGGTTTACTCCTTGAAGCTATTGGTAGAAAATAAATAAACTCTAAAGACCCTTTTACAATTCAATTAATTTATTGCACTCATATTATTCATCAGTTCTTAGTCTTACTAATATTATCACTGTTTATAATTAGGTACAATATGAACTCTGTTGGGTATTGCAAAAATAAGATGGAACGGCAAGCGGGTGTTCTATTTCTATTCCAAGTTTTTCGACATCTAATGTTATAACGTATAACTAATTATTTTATTTCATGCAATTTTTACTAACTTACCATGCACTTTTTTATGTATTTATTTTATTTACTAGCTTTAACCCGCGACTTCGTCCGCGTAGCAGTCGAAAATGTTTCTAATAGGATTTCACGCTCCCGCTCCCGCTCTCATTCCCATTACTAGAGAAAAAGAGAGCAACGGATCTATTTACCTCAATTTTTTTGTCTCTCACTTACTAACCACTTATTAAAAAATGTCATGGGTCTCGCTTCAAAAATTACGGAGATTCATACAAACTTCCAACCCTTATTTCACCCCTATAGAGATGCAATTTTCCAAATCTACTAAATTAATTATTATTTTCTACTAACTACTAAAACAAAATTAAAAATTTCATGTCATTTTAATATTACGAAGTTTCATACAAACTGGCAACCTCTATTTAACCCCTTTAGGGATGGAATTTTCAAAAATCCTTTCTTAGTCTCCTAGTCACAATCTACCTTCTTGCCAAATTCCACCTTCATTGGCTAAGTAGTTTTTGAGATTTCGTGATGAGTAAGTGATTCTCGCTTTTATATATATATATTTATATAGAAAATTTATTATTCGTTTTATCAAGTATCCTATTTAATTTTATCAAGTATTTATTATAATGTCAAGATATTAATTTCATGTCTAATGTCAAGTTTAGATTTTGATATCGAGTTTTTATCTATTTAATTTATTCCTTAAAAGCTGAATTTTTTGAACCTTCCTTCGTTTTATTTTTAATTTTTTTTTGTGTTAGTAATATTTTGATGCCATGTTTTAGTCATTTATAATTTCCTTGTCATTGAACTCGTCTACTGTGGAATAGGTGTTTTTACAATACACTCTCTTTCTCTTATCAAAGCGAGTACCTGGTTGCATCCTTGGCTTGACAGTGGAGAAGTGTATTGAGTGAATCTGATCCGATAACCTAATCAGGAAAACGTAAGCAAAACAAGACGTCCATACCACCCTTAATGCTAATAAGTAACCACGAGGATGAGGAGCGGTAGTGTGGGGCTAGAACCCACTAAAACTCTATGGTTCCGCATGCAGCAGTCGTCTTTTTGAACATTTATGCTGTGTGCAAAACTCCGTAGAACATTCATATTGCTCATCGGTATTCGAAAATCGAACGGCGATCGAGTGAAGCGAATTTACGAGTCTGTGCAAATGCTCGGGTTGAACATAACTCATGCACTCCCCGCACATACTGATTAGAGGCGATGCGAGTCCACTGATGGTTATTCGAGTCCGACATGATTAAGCGCAATTTACTTGAAGGTTTCAGTCATTAGCTGTTGTATTCAGTCATTTGGTTGTGTTAAAGTGGTCAAAAGTGTGCCTACAGAAATCTAACATAGCTTGAAGACTGGCAATATAATGATGCCTAAACTACAGTACGTTTTAATGCACAGACGAGCTAGAGAAAATCATGTTAATGGATGGATTAGCCCACCATTACGCTTTAAGTCGCATTTGAATCTTGCGACTCTGGGCTCTGTGTGCATGGAGCCGCAAGGCCCAAAATGCTCTTTTTACATAACGCACATGCAAAGCAGTTGTATAACGTTATAAAACATTGTGTAACACGATAACATTCTATAACAATGTGTAACATTTTGCTACAACATGTTACACAATGTTATATGTTATAAAAGCTCCCACACTAGTTGAACTCGTTGTGTAACATAATTCTGTTTTAAATGAAGTGATATATTATCACTAACAATTTATAACTTTTGTTATAATTTGTTACACAATGTTAGACATCAAATGTTATGCAACATTCTCTAACATTATATAACTGCTGTGTGGGAGCACCTTTAGGGATGAAGACGTATTGTTTTGTAAGGATTAGCTAGAATTCTAAGTTTGAGTTTATTTTGAAACATTTATTCATCTTTATTTGTTAAAAATGCTTTATTGTACAGAAACAGAAAAGTAAAAATATTTTAATAACCGACCAAGTTCGCGTCGGGCCACGCGCAGTGTAGAGTTTTTTATTAGTTGGTCACCTATAACTTTTTAATTGGTAAATCCTACTTAGCTATGATAGTTTTCCTTAAAACTACGTTATTTATACTAGTGCTGTGATTTATTCACATGTCCATGTCCAAGTACTTGACTCTAACAAAGATTTGCACTATAAAACCAATGTTTCAGAAACGGATCCCTAAATTTAAAAACGATGTTTACAAGCTTACCTCTATAACATTAATTTGAAAAATCTATTCAACAATATCCGAGCTCTACATTTGATGATGGGCTAGTCGTGAAAAAAAATTGACTCCCACTTAACTTGTATGGGAGCTAACCTAAACAATTTTTTTTTCAAGTTTTTGTTTACCACTTATTTGGCATAATAATATTATATTATATTATTTGGTAAGGGTATGTACCCTTACGAAATAACAGCTTTCAACTACTTATAGTCTCTTAGTAAAACAGCAGGCAGACAGACATAGCGAAACTGTCAGGGTTCCCTGTTTACTACGGAACCCTAAAAATCAAGTCCCATATATCCATCTGTCTGTACTCGGTTATCTCTGAAACTACTGGGCTTCGTCGGTGTAAGTGGCTATCCACTTAAGGAGAGTCGACAATGATCTCGTAAAATAACGATTCAATGATCTAGACTAGATTTGAGGGTGTGCAATGGGCTACATAGAAAAGCATACCGCCAGTAGTACAATTTAGTACAGTGGGCCAACGAGATACCTGGGCCGGCCATTTATCTTGAATTTTCTCTTAAACTCAAAATAATATTAACATGAAAATGAGCATTCAGAAAGATTTTAAATAAGTCTTTCTATATTTTGTCAAAAAATATTAGACGAAATATTGTCGACAAAAACAAAAAAAAAATCGTTATGTTAGTTATTTAAAAAATCCAGACACTTTTATTTTAACGTCAATTATTTTTTAATTAATTTCCTGATTGATATTATTAATTATTTTTTACTTCTTAGCTTCTAAAACTTTGTGGTTTTCAAATGAGACAACTTTGAAGAAAATACGCCGTTTACTTAAAAAGGAAACAATAAAAAACGACACACGAACTTTTGAAAAAAAAAGTGTTATTAACGATTTTTTATAAGATTTAGTCTAATTTCCGCAGATTTCGTTTGATCAAATATAAAAAATATACATTGTATTTACCAATAGTGTAGAGCCTCTACACTATACTACCTATAAAGTATACTACAGTAGAGGTAGTATACTTTCTACGTAGCCCACTGTATATTCATATATATGGCAGGAAGGTAGATTGTGACTAGGAGACGTCCGCTAAGAGAGGATTTTTGGAAATTCTATCCCTAAAAGGGTGAAATAGGGGTTGTCAGTTTGTATGAAGCTTCGTAATTTTTAAAGTGAGACACATAACTTTTTTAATTTATTTTAGTAGTTAGTAGAAAATAATAATGCATTTATTAGATTTTGAAAATTACATCCCTATAGGAGTGAAATAGGGGTTATAAGTTTGTATGAATCTTCGTAATTTTTGAAGCGAGACACATGGCATTTTTTTAATAAATGGCTAGTACAAAATAATAAATCCATTAATTGGATTTAAAACATTGTATTCCTGGGGGTGCATAAGGAGTGCAAATTTATATTATTATGAAACTTCGTCATTTTTTTAGTGAAAGACAAAACTATTGTGATAAATAAATCCGTCGCTATCTTTTGCTCTAGCAAATGACGGTAATGGGAACGGGAACGGAAACAAACGGTATAAAAAAAAATAAAGGACGAATTCGCGGCTTAAAGCTATTATTATATATATAGATGTATACAAATACATTTGTTTTTTTCTTACCTAGGAATTACTTTTTGGGTTCCGTACCCAAAAGGTAAAAACGGGACCCTATTACTAAGTCTCCGCTGTCCGTCTGGTCGTCTGTCTGTCGGTCTGTCTGTCACCAGGCTCT
This sequence comes from Acrobasis suavella, assembly GCA_943193695.1. Classification (NCBI taxonomy): domain Eukaryota; kingdom Metazoa; phylum Arthropoda; class Insecta; order Lepidoptera; family Pyralidae; genus Acrobasis; species Acrobasis suavella. The sequence continues at coordinate 5,775,779 of OW971933.1, read as the reverse complement.
ATCTCATGAACCAAGATAGCAAGACAGTTGAAACTTTTACATATGATGTATTTCTTAAAACAGAATAAAAGAAAATATTTAAGATGGGCTCTCATACAATAAACATGATTTTTAGAGATAATGGTAAGGCTTCGTACGCGAATCTGACTCGCTCTTGGCCGGTAATTTCGTCTTAATTTTATTAGTCTTAACTTTTAATTTAAATGTTTCCATTTACTTTATTTCTATTATTTAAGTTTTTATACATTTAAATAAATAAATTCTTTCAGCGAAAAAACCTAATCCAACATTTTATTCTAATCTCTAGTACTTATCTTAACTGTAAACACGCCTATCTCACGCCGAAAATTTAGGACACTTTTAATCTTGGGTTACCTAAATAATAACGTCGCTGAAACACTGTTTATGTTGCGAGAACAAAGTTAAGCCGAATTTAATAAAATTTCTAACAAGTCTTTGCTTAGCGTAAGACTTTATTGCGTGTTTGTTGGCGTAAAATACAATTAAGTACTTAAGTATTGTTTTAAACATTTAATGAATAGGCGTTTACATTAGACATACAAAAGGAGGCATAAATAAACCCACCTGGAATGATCTCTTCCATACTGGTGTTGGAGAAAAGAAAAAAAAAATTAGAATGTACATGTTATAGGGCAGCAAACGAACAAGCGGGTCACCTGATGGTAAGTGATCACCACTGCCCATGGACAACTGCAACACCAGGGGTGTAACAGAAGGTTTCTCTTCCTGCTCAGACCGTAAAAGCCGATCGAGGCGATAGGCGAGATTTGAATCATGTTAATAAGCGATTCGGCTAACAACCCATTATTATTTTGATTCCTTTTCCATCATAACGCCCACCATCTTGGTAAGCGAGCTTGGTAGCCCGCCGGTGTGCGCATTACTAGCGCTTTCGGAAGTAAAGCGACACCGGGCGTGGTCCGCACTTGGAAGGGTGGCAAGTGGAATAAAATTTTCTCGAGCTCCAAGCTTCGGAAGGCACGTACAAGCTATTGGTCCCGCCTGTTATCATTGTATGGCAGTTGTTAAACTATTTATTTTTTTATCAATTTATGTACACGGAAAATTTATACAGAATCGCAAAGAATACATCAAATAAAAGTTATCTCAGCTACTTATCTCAGAAGAGATCTCTTCCAGTAGGCCTGTGAGAGGAGATGTTTATGTAAGAGATGCATACAGGCATGTTTATATATATTATAAAGGAGGAGGAAAATTAAAATGACACAAAACTACACTAACTACATATAACCATAGATATATTACACATATACTTAAATAAATACATATGTCTATTTAGAAGGAAATATAATATCTTAATATTAACAAAATAAATTACAATTAAGACGATTTCAATAGATAATGATCTTTTAGTCGTCTTTTTGATATCAGATGCCTTTAGGCAACTTCATACAAAAAAAAGAAAAATCTGACACCAGTGCTGGCCGCTTACACACACGAAAAACAAAAATAAACACGGTAAGCTCAGACTTGGATATATTAGATGACGCATATACCACGATTTGTATGAAAACAAGCGTTTCAATGCCTACTGTGACGTCACAGGCTTTAGTGACGGGAAATCCAAGCCAATTCAAAGACACTGCTTGCGATTTAACTAGAGCCGCTGCCGCCCTGCTCGTCTCGCTCATACTAATATATTTATATATCTATGGTCTCTCTCGCACACTTCGCGATCACCAACTATGATACAAGCAATCATCAGTACCGATTAACATTCATGTTAATCGATTTGTGATAAAAATTACAATCGATTTTCCGATAGACGAATGATATAGGTACAGACAAATGATATTGAACGGAATTATTAATAAAGAATAAGTATTTTTATTGAAATGTAAAAATAAAACTATTATTATTAAAAAAAGATTGTTCCGGTACTTACAATAATAAAAAATTATTGTATCCTATATTTTGGGGGAAGTTTGTTGTAGCGTTACGGTTAATGGACCTCTCTATTTGTGAGGTCTACTGTTCACAGAACCACTAGTAATAACAAGTGTATACGCCTAAAATTAAAAAAAATCCCCGCTAACAAGCTTTATTCCCCACTAACTTTAGAACGTGTGAACCGATGTTCATTAAACATATCTAAAAACCACCGCAAAAAACGAAACTTGCTTTCACGTAAAAAAACCGCATAGAAATCGGTCTATTCGTTCAAGAGCTACGATGCCACTGATCGACAGACATTGGCGTCAAACTTACTCTTTTAGTGTCGGGCGGGGGTTATAAAACACATCTATATCAACCAACCTCATCGTCATTGTCAATGAGTTTAAGTAAATCATTAGTGGAGCATGCCGTTTTTTTTTCAACTTTTTCCCTTCAATCAAATGGTGTTTTCAAAATGTATGGAATAACAAGTAATTATTACAAAAACAAGAACCTGACTGCCTTTTTTATTTTGTTTTTTTATACCTTTTTTATTTTATTTTAATATACCTAGTGTCACTCTCACAGTAAATGCAAATCTATCAACACCTCTCAAGCTAAAATCCATCGAGCCGTTCAGGCTGCAGAGCATGCCAAACAATTATACATACATACATATAAACACACTCTCGAAAAACATAACCCTTATTCTCGCGCAGTCGGGCAATTCTATTTAGTACTGTATTTAGTTGAAAAGCAGTCTGTCCATCCCGTGCCCGCAATTCATTTTTCTTTTATGATTGGATCATGTGGAAAACTAAACAAATAAGTTTTTAAAAAACTAACCTAAACGTATAAACATGGACGTATAAACGGATATAATATATGTTCAAAGGATAAACGACCACTATGAACGACGACCATGAACGACCACATTACATACCCAACTCTAAAATATTACCCTCCTTTTCTAAGGTGTAAAATTATTACATGAACTTCTTTAATGAAATATCTACCAAAATGGCTTTTTTTTAAATAGTTAATATCATTCGTCTTTCCAAAATCGATTATCGGTATATATTGTACAACGTACAACATGATCATCAATTTCATTAATTTATTTAAGTACTATGTTCTTGTCGGTTTTCCATGCCTCCCGATCTTCAGCTAAATGCTTGACCTCCCTATACGACACGACTTCTGCCTTTTCCTTTACTTCATCCATGAATATCCTTCTTGGCCTTTCCTTTCCTCTCCTCGCCTCTATTTTTCCTTCCATGATGTTTCTGATGAAATTATCGTGTCGTATAAGGTTTCCAAACATTTTTCCTCTTCTTACATCGATTGTCTTAATCAACATTCTTTTCTCTTTGATATATCCCAGGACAACGAACACCACTAGTCGCTTAATTTATCAGACGAATGAGAAGTTGCTGGTACTACGACGTAGAAGTGATGCGCGACAGTCTCGCTTGTTCCGATTTTCATCGTCTCATAATTACACACAACGTCAGATTAAACGCTCAAAGCAAACGCAGCAATGTAACGTGAATTTGGTTTTTTAACCTTTAGCAAAAAGTGGATGAAAATGGCACAAGACCATACGAAATGGTGTAAAATAAGCGAAAAAGTGTGAGTCAGACTCGGCTATACGTGGGACACTTAGAAAGTTTTGCGAAGATAAAAGTAGGGTTCTAATGGTAACTTTTTTAATGAAATCTTTTCAAAGTACTTTCCACCAGCCTCCATACAAAGTTTCATGCGCCTATACCAATTTTCGAAACACTTTTTCCAGTCCGCTGCAGGCACCTCGTTTATAGCCTGCTCAAACGCCGGCGACGAAAATTATATCACTTCGAGCAGATTTTTTTTTCGGGAATAAAAAGAAGTCACATCGTGCTAGGTCAGGTCTGTAAGGAGGTTGACCCAGGAGTTTGACCGGCGTGCTATCCAGGAAGTCCCTCTTTTTGAGCACGGTGTGGGCAGGCGCGTTGTCCTGGTGGAGCAGTAGCCCGTGGAGCCCTGTGTTTGGTCGCTTGTTGCTCACAACAAAGAAAACTTCTGGCAAGCATTTGGTAGTATACCATTGGGCGTTGATGCTTCTTTGATTCCGTAAAGGAATTCTTATATTCTATAATAGCTTTTTCAATTTTTGACTGGCTACTTGGTGTCACCAGGTAGCCAGTCAAAAATTTAAAAAGCTCTCTATCAAAATCTTCCCCCCGCTTCTAGATCGCTTCACTTTGGTAGGCGTTGATTCGTTTTGAAACACCCAAACCGCCGACGGGCGCTTGGTTTCTGGATCGTATTCATAAATCTAGGACTCATCATCTGTAATGATGTCGCAAACACGCCGAGACGAGCCTGCTTCAAATTTGTTTATCATAATTATCACGGCACCATTCCAACCGGGCTTGCTCCTGAGCATCTGTAAGGTTGTACAGCACCCATCGTGAAACTATCCTCTTCACGCGAAGATGCACGTATAGATCCCTCCTTATCGCACTTCCTTCATGGGCAAGTCTTTCCAAGTCCAGACTATCCTGCTATGGAATGTCCTTCCGGAGTCTATAAGAAGAGCTCCTAGTCGTTCGGCTTTGAAACGAGCGGTACATAAATTGTTTCTAGAGCAGTCCTACACATATATATATATATATATATATATATAATCTATGATCTAATCTGCTGGATGTGCTGAATCTCCTGATACGTAACTCGCCTATTATCGTGAATAAAAATTTTTACTACTAGCGCGTTTCTTCCGTTACAGCCGTCAAAGGGCAACCACTTCTTTCCTCATCCCCCAAAATTAGTCGGCCGCGCTTGAATTCGTTATACCAACGATACACGGTTGCCTTTAAAGGGCCTTCACCCATAAATGCCATTTAAAGCTTATCGTACAATTCATTTGGTTTCAGGCGACACTTGAAATCGTAAAAAATCATAGCGCGAATATGTTCTCGGCTCAGATCCATTTTTCAATGAGACACGATAATTTGAATAAGTCCGCAAAAAAATAGGAGATCAATTTTAAAATTTGATCGTACCTATTTTTTTTATAAATAATTTTCAAAATAGATTGTAATTGGCCAGTCTCACATACATAAAAACTGTTTTTCGCAATACTTTCTGAGTGGCCTGTTCCGTACCATTCTATAAAAAAATCACGTTTGTTGTATGGAATCCCCACTTAAATACTTATTTATTTTATTCTATTTTTAGTATATGTTATTATATATAATAGGGTCACGTTTTTACCCTTTGGGTACAGAACCCTAAAAAGAGAGGCCTGTGCCCAGCAGTGTTTTGATGTGGGCTAAAAATGATAAATATGATGAAGATTTGTGAATATAAAAAAGTAAAAGTATACAGTTCTACTTACCTTGAGCTTTTTGAAAGTGTACAATGACAAGAAAAATGTCTTAAGACGATTGTAAGATTAATGGAGTCCAAATTACGACCTGCTTTGTCGATTTTGAAATAACTATGCATAATTTATTATACCTCTAGATATGTATACAAACAGAGCGTCTTTTCTCCTAACGAGGTAAACATAACATGAGGCCATAACTTAAACCACTTTCATCACATCCACCAAAAAGAGAACAAGCCTAATTTCAATTTATGTCTCCACATTTTGACAACATCCATGGCGTAATGGTCAACACACTAGACCGCCAATCTGGAGGTTCTGGATTGGATTTGGCCCAAAAAAAGGCCATTTTCAAACTTCCCTTGGCTGGGGAGCCAAGGCAAAATTTTACAAAATATCAATTAGCAAAAGGCCACTTCCAAAATTTACATTAGCCAAATTCGTGTTGAAATAATTTTTGCAATGTTTCAGAGAAAGCCTTATCTTTTAGTAATTATGAATTCATTGAGTTCCTTTGTGGAAAATCTAATTTTCTAATAGCTATTCGAGGGTATTGCGTCATTATATATTTTAGGCAGTATTCGTTAGAATCCACGAGGTAACAACAGCGATTCACATCAAAGAAAGCGTGCTTCCGGCGACTTGAAAGAAGCGCGATTATCTAGCAACACACGGACACTACGTGCAGGCAACATACAAACTTTTTTACAATTTTTCAAAACTAAAAACCGACTTCAACTCGAATCTAAACAACCGATTTTGATAAAATTACTATAGAACCACCTGACATGTATATCCATTCAAAGAAAAAATTTTTTTTTAAATTGGTCCAGGCGTCTTCTGGTAATCAAGGAACATATATAACCTCGACGAACGTTCTGCGACCAAATTGCAGATGTTCTAAAGAAAGGTGAAGTAAGGAGTACCTATAACCGGAAAGCATGTATGAAAAGAATACTGTATGTTGACGAAGCAAAAGAGGCTTGCAAGGATCGTAGCAACTGGAAATCTATAGTGTCTGCCTACCCCATGGGAAACAGGCGTGAAAATATGTATGTATGTATGTTTAGAATCAATTAATTCTAAATGATCCATTTACTGATTTTCATTTTAAGTCGATATTTTAACTAGGTTCTTTATCGCTATCTTGTTCCTTGCGAGCATTTTAAATTCTTTTCATGTATTTTACTCGAAAAACGATGTTTTTACTGCTTATTCTCTAGGGACTAAAAAGTGAAAAAGAAAATCTCTGGGGGTTACAACCAGTTTAAATATGTATAGATTGGAATTGATAACCTCCTCCTTTTTTGATGACGGTTATAAATAAATGTCAAAGTAAGCTTAATAAAAAATGTTGTCAAAGTACTTATCATGGGCCATCTTCCAGCTCCGTCATCAGATCAGCTTTTTGTCAAAACGATATTGCATTGTCATTTGCCTTACATTTGTATACAAAATTTCATCTCGATCGGAATATTGGAAGTGAATGAAACTTACAAGACCAGAACGAATGTACATACATTGCAAACGAAATAAAGGCTTGTGAAAAGAAGCTGAAATTGTCACTATTTGGTAGAAAAAACATCAATATATTCTCAAGTATGTAAGTTTTAAGTTAAATCGTGGAAGGAGAACATATTATTATGTTCTCTCAAGGTTTATCCTTCAGGAATTCCGGAACTAATCGTTGCGATGCTAGGTACAATTACTGGAGTATTTTGTACACCTGCATAATTGTGCCAACAAGATAAATCAAAACCAGTTTTTTTTATGTCTTATGGCGGCAAACAAACAAGCGGGTCACCTGATGGTAAGTGATCAGCGCTGCCCATGGACAACTGCAACACCAGGGGTGTAACAGAAGCGTTACCGGCCTTTCAGGAAGATATAGACTCGTTTTTTGAAGGTTTCAATGTCGTATCGGTCCGGAAACATAGCTGCAGGAAGTTGATTTCACAGTTCGGTCGTACGTGGTAAAAAGATCCTTTTAAAACGTACGATGGTTGATTGCCAACTATCCAAGTGGTGTGGATGAAATTTTAATTTCAGGCGGGTGGTGTGGTGGTGAAATTTTGCAGCAGGTTTTAAGTCGAACAATTCGATTGACATAATTCATGAATTCTCTTAATTTTTATACAATAAATTCGTTTCGCCAATTAGTGCCATTTATATAAACTGACTAGGTGACATTGACTGATCGTGATCAACGCATAGCTAAAATAACTGAGTCAGAAAAATTTTGCACAACCGTTCTTTAAATGATGAAAGTGTGTGCACTAAGAAGGGATTTTTGGATATAAACGTTTGTATGAAACTTGGTAAATTTTTAAGTTACAAATGTAAAAAATGATTTATGTGCTCACGGTTCAAAACAAAAGTTTATTGTATCACTATTTTCAAAAAAAAAAATCTCAGAGGGGGTAAATTTGAGGTGTAAAAGTTTGTATACAACTCAGCTAAATGGCTTAACAGCTGGAAAATGTAAGGATTGTCAAAAAATTTACTACCCGGGCACGGCAAGGCCATAGGCTTTAGCTAGTTTAATATATTTTACAGTTAGAGTGTTATATGTGATTTGTATATTTTCGATTATTAAAATTTTATCATTTAATAAAAAAAAATATTCATGTTTTCATGCTGTCTCATTTCTCATTTATTAATCGCTAACATGTTGCATAAGGTGACAAAAATATTGGTGCAGTATTACATGTACCCGGTTTGTGTGTGGCGATGCCAACATCAAATAGAATTAACAATATCAGTAAATTTAAACTTCAATTAAATACACATTAATATAAGTTACTGTTGAATAAGTTATTAATTTTTAAATTTAACGAGATTATTATATACTTAGTTTAAAAGTTTCATAAAATTTTCCGTAAAAAAAATGAATTTTTGTCAAGGTCTGTGCATTGTCTATGCGGTTTTGAACAATTTATCAGATCAAGATTAATATTTTTTAGGGTCGTTTTGGGGTTTCTGAGGCATTAAAACGCATGTCAGATGCAGCTACCTAGTTAAAAATAAAACTCTACATCATAGAATATTTTACAGCGTCAATTGTCTTGTTTTCATTACTGTATGTAGGGGACGTAAAGGCTTAAATTTCACGCTTTATGACGGCATTGGAGCCGTAAGAATGTTATATAAAATTCTTGTTCGGCAAAATTGCCACCGGTTACGTAAATTTTTTATAGCACAACTCTGCTCTTGTGAAGTACTTAATAAAAATTCAACGATGCGACAGACAATTGGTGCCTTTATTATTTTGATCGTTTCTCGTACGTGACTACGCGTCAAGTGTTGACAAAGATTTTCTTCGCGGTAAGTGTTATAGCAAATTCATTTGAGATGAATTTGATTGGTCTTTTGTTTTCAAAATATTCTATATTCTACAACACAAACAATTAAGTGTTTTGAAAAAAAAAATGTACTAGCTTAAGCTTTGTGAAGCCAAAGTACTTATTAAGACAAATGAAAGAAGCCTAAACTCGATGGAGTCGCGTCGTTTTATTACTAAGTTCCATCGACCACCTTCCGTCTACGTGATCAGACCCTAGGCATCGTCTACCATAAAGTGTTCGTCAAGACAAATCAAACGAGACCTACTCAATGAGGTTTATAACTGAGTTCTGTCGAATATCTCCCGGCTGTATCATCAGAACAGCTTATTGATTCCATAATATTGCATTGTCATCCGACTTACACAGGCATGCAAAATTTCAGCTCAATCAGTTAAGGGGCTACATGAATTTTCCGGTGTCCAGTGCTGTCAAAGATTCAAAGATTCAAATGTTTATTCAGTAATTAGACCTTTACAGGCACTTTTACACGTCAATAAGTATAATTTATGTTACGTGTAAAGTATATTAAAATTTAATTTATTTTTAAAGAAAAGCTACCGGTACCAGCGCTTCGTAACGATCACTGCTGAGAAGAAACGCTGAAAGAAACTCATCCCCAGTCCCCAATTGAAAAAAAATATATTTGAAAGGAAACGGAGACATAATTTAAAATTGTGTCTTGATCAGGCCCTAACCCTTCAAACTATTTTATAAACTACCGTTTACAGTAGAAAGTGAGAACGTGAAGCTTTTCTACGCACAATTGCGAAAAACGGCCACTTTTGGCGTATGTGCGTAGAAAAGCTTCACGTTCTCACTTTAAACTGTAAACAGTAGTTCATAAAATAGTTTGAAGGGTTATTTAGGGCCAGGTCAATGATGTCTTCGTTTCCTATCAAATGATTTATTTCAAATGGTGGCAGCACTAGACCCTGAAAATTCAGGGGATAACTGGTTATAAATTGAGATGCAAGATTTTACCTTAACAAAAATACTCGTACATGCATTCAAAATACATTGCATGATATAAAATCCTGCCGTTATTGTGCAAAGTAGTAAACATCAAAATTTTAGTAATGCAGTACATGTGTAATATATAATAATTTGAAGCTTCTTGTTCTTATTTTTAAACAACTTCACAAAAAGGAGAAGGTAATCAATTCGTCGCGAGATTTTTTTTATATGTATACCGGTTTTTCGAAGATGCCTGGACCGATTTAAAAAATCTTTTTTTGTTTGAAAGGTTTACTTGTAGGGAGTCCCAAAAAATTTATTAAAATCGTTTGCGTAGTTTAGGGGTGAAGTCGGTTTTTAGTTTTGAAAAAATATTGTCGTTTAAGTATGCGACAGGCTTCTTGATTTTCCGCTTTGTTCTTTAGAGCTTGATACGACACGACCCGCCTTTTCTTTAAGTTGGTCTACCCTTTCTTATATATTCTATAACTCTTTCTTGGTCTTCCTAAACCTCTTCTACCCTTTACCCTAAGTTTTGTAGGAAGGTTGAAGCTACCTACCCTAAAAATATGCTGCTAGTTATACAATATGTAACAAAAACCCTGTCCAATGTCAATATGAACAACTTTTGATACAGGACTCAAATGCTTGAAAAGTTTTCGGCCGGCCCGGCAACTTGTATGAAAATGTCGATTTTTTTTAGTTTCAAGCATTGGTCCCATAGGAAATGTTGTTCACATTGACGGCCTGAATTGTTCCTACAAGGAGCGGAAAGGGTTTTTGTTACATATTGTATTATCAGTCTATATTACATTTGATACCAAACTATCTCCTCACAAAATTTCAACAATTCAAATTATTTTACCATCTACACCCAAAACATTTTTTACAATGCTCCGCGCAAAATCAAGAGCAAAACTATTTAAAGTTTGGTTCTAAAACCAGTTCGTAAGACCGCTTTTGCGGGGAATAATTTTCCAAGAAACTCTTCAACTCCGAAAAGGTACCTGTTCTATTCAGCTCTGTAAGGAAAGACGTTTATAAATCCTATTTCCCAGCATTATTTACGCTAGTTGTCGAGGTACCGATTAAAATGAATGTGAAGTACGGTAAATTTATTTAGGTAGCTAATTTAGTTTATTATTTTGACGACCTCTGTGGCGTAGTGATCACCATGCTAGTCCGCCACCCAGAGGTTCCGGGTACGATCCCCGGTCAGGGCATGTAGAAAAATAGCCTTTTTCAAATTGTCCTGGGTCTTGGATGTTTATTTATATATGTATTTGTAATAAAATATAGTATCGTTGAGTTAGTATCCCATAACACAATTCTCGGGCTTACTTTGGGGCTAGCTCAATCAATGTAATTTGTCCCTATATATGTATTTATTTATTTAGTATTATTTACTTTTTAACTCCATTATTAGGTTCGCGTTCCATTAATTAAAAAATATTATGCATATGGGTCAGCAAAAATAAATATTGGTCATCATGATAAATAAAATTAAATGTTTTGCATGTTAGTATAGTTATATAGATTTGGTATTGTTCGCCCCGAACTGTGAAGTCATCATCTACTGTAACAACAATCTCTTGACCAATTTGGCTGATGATAACCCAACTGCTACATGACAGTAATGCATTAAGGCAGCTCGAAAAGCTGGCATAGTGTTAGCTATTAATAACACACTCGATTTCATGGTCTTCAGCATCTCCGATTTGGCTTCAGCATTTGGGCGACCATTGACCTGCATATAATAAATATATTTGGAGAAGAAAAAGCAAGAAAGCGCATCCCAGGCTCACTGAGGATATGTACCACGCTAAGATGGAGTAGATACTCGCTAAGAGAGTATTCCTTATTACAAAAATTCTTGTTTCAGACCGAAAGTTCAGATTTATTTATTTACATCAATCAATTTAACTTGTGAAAGGTAACAAGTTCTCAATTAAATAAACAGCAAAGTCTTTCGTGGTTGAAAATCGCTCTGTCCACATTTTATCAAGGCGATATTTAATGACTTATATTCAAATATCTTCTAAGAGAGAGTCCACACAGCGCGTCACCATTGCGTCGACGTACTTACGTCGACTTAGGCTCGGCACAAACGGGTCGACATGTTCATAGATTTTCTACGGACTCGCCGCTCACGGTGATGATGGTGGCGGTAACTAAATTAGTAGGTAAGTGTTCGGTGGCCGCGTTTTGTGATTACCCGTTTGCGCCGAGCCGGAGTACCAACAAGAAATAAATTTTTTAAGTAACCCAACAAAATCAACGTTTCGTAGTCCCCTGATTTCTCCTCCAAATCTAAACCGATTTTTTTATGAATAATATAATAAAAGAAAAGCTGTGTCCTCCTATGTTTTCTTTATATAATATAATCTCACAGAATTTTTTTGCTAGATGTTGGAACTTGGAACACAGTGAAAAATTGTACAAATTTTTAGGTTTATGGAATTTCGTATCTCATCTAATAATAAAATTATGCAAAAATACATAGGGACATGCTAATATATCCAAAGATATTATTTGGAAAAAAACATTGCTATACTGGCATTATCCGGTGAGGAACCAAGTTCGCCAAACGATTTCCTCTTAAGAACACTGATGCAGTACTTGTATTGCCAGTAATGCGTAAAAATTCTGCACTGCGACAACGCAACGTACTGTGTGGACCCGCTCTTAACTAAAATCGCCTACCTACGCGATTTACTTTGAATCCGTCCTTCCTTTACTGTCCAATTTGGTTAAAGTAAATATTGATAAAGTTTCTCGCTGGATTTAGTTTCATCCATTGAACGCGAGGGTTCGCCCGTACAAACATTAATTTGATAATTATTTGAACAAACTTCGCTCAAAGCATCGGTTTCTATTTAATTGGGATTTATGATGTTGTTTTAATGAACCACTGGTCGTTATGTTTTGGTATGTAAACAAAAGCGATGTTGTGGTTCCAAAGGTTAGGCGCCCGTCTTGAGAATTGATTAATCATGTTAAACTTAGTGAATGAATTACTTTCTGTTCGTAATCCCATAAAAGTTTATATGTCTAAGAAGTTCATTCAAAGCACTTTGTCTAAGAAACGACCAGGCCACGTAGTTTGACTGAGGTGTAATAGGGTTTATAGAGAACAAGGATTTAGAACTCTATACGCTATGTTGAGAGGTGGTGGGTTAGGGTGTGTAGGGTTAGGAACTTGGCGCTCCATGAGGCAGATCTCATATCTGTATGAATCATACGCTGAAGGAGAGTCAACTCAAAAGTCCCCAAATCACTTTTTTACAGCTCAAGCAATATCACATATGTACCTACTCGTCTTAGCATCACATGTAAATGATTTCGGAGGGATATTTTATTATTATTATTAATTATTAAAATATAAACCTACAATACCACTCACTGATTGACATAGTTGTTTGGTTTGTTCCCGGGTGTCAGGTGTCATAAACGATATACCATCGTATAGAGGGTGCTCCAGTGAGTACCAGAAAAATCTGATATTTCAAGATCTGCGGAAACCTCATATGGAAGGTTCACGTGAGGAAAAAAATCACGTGGGCGTGATTTTTTCTCCAAAATATAGGTGGTTGTGAGCAATTTGACGACTGTCATTTATTTTTTGTTTTTTTTTTTTCAAAATCCAAGATTGCCGCCATACATGGACAATTCCCCTCCATACAAATTTCATACAAAAGTTCCCCCTTAGTAACTAGGCGCAGCCTGAAGCCGAAGGCCGAAGGCGCAGTCCTCCGCGTGGCCGCAGGCCGAAGGCCTCCCCCCTCCCCCTTCCTCCTCTAACCACTCCACCCACCCAAGTAAGTTTCGCGAGGCCGCAGGCCGAGAGATGCGAGCCCGAAGGGCGAACTGCATCCGATTTGGCTGAAAATCGATATCTAAATGTATTTTAAGCCAAAAATTCTAAATTTTATATATTTTTGGAATCCAAGATGGCGTCTACATTTTAGAAAATTCTAATTATTTCGTTCATAATGTCTCAATGGGACTTCGTAGGAGTCTGAAATTTTGTATGCTGGGGTAAAGCATCCCGCGGAACTCGAAACTGCAATCATATTTTGGATCCAAGATGACCGCCCACACATTTTTTCATGTTTCATCAACTGACTGCAGTTTTTACCCATTTTATAAACTGGAATCATATCTTAGCCTACCTCAACAGCTGCACGAAAAACCGCGGGTTGCTTGCAGCCCGCGCAACGCCCGAAAAGCTAGTTTTTTTATTAATATATAGTAATAAATAAATTTTTATTCAATTTCTTAAAAATGAAAACATAAACATTAAAGTCACATATTAAAACTATTGAAAAAATATCATCACACTAATATTATAAAGGTAAAAGTTTGTGAGTGTGTATGTTTGTTCAAAGATTCAAATGTTTATTCAGTAATTAGACCTTTACAGGCACTTTTACACGTCAATAAGTATAATTTACGTTACGTGTAAAGTATATTAAAATATAATTTATTTTTAAAGAAAAGCTACCGAGCTGTTACGTCTTCACGCGCAAACGGCTGGACCAATTTTGATAAAATTTGGTATGCAGGAAGCTAACACCCTGGATTAACTTAAAGGCTACTTTTTATATATACCTCGGGTAACACCGCGGAGCGCAGCTAGTTTATACACAAAGGGTAAAGATATATATTATTTAGTCCGTCAATTAGATTAGTTTTTAACATAGTCAAAATTCACGAAGATACAGACAGCGCTTCGACGTTTCGGAGTGGGGGTGATTTACGTCACTGTTGGTTAAAAATCGTAGGTAAGAAACAATTTCGGGGAATCCTCCTCTTCAGTCACTGATCGTGACGTCACGCGAAATTAAAATGCGCTATATCTTCATTATTTGCTAGAAAAAAAGTATATGTACAATACTTATTATAGGTTTTTTACATTATAAATGGTGTTATAATATCCCGTTCCCGTTCCGGTTCCGGTTCCTATTCCCGTTCCCGTTCCCGTTCCCGTTCCCGTTCCCGTTCCCGTTCCCGTTCCCGTTCCCGTTCCCGTTCCCGTTCCCGTTCCCGTTCCCGTTCCCGTTCCCGTTCACGTTCCCGTTCCCGTTCCCGTTCCCGTTCCCGTTCCCGTTCCCGTTCTTGTTCCCCTTCCCGTTCCCGTTCCCGTTCCCGTTCCCGTTCCCGTTCCCGTTCCCGTTCCCGTTCCCGTTCCCGTTCCCGTTCCCGAGAACAAATGATCTATTAGTCTTAATTTTTTGTCACCCTCTCAAAAAATGACGAAGTTTCATAATAATATAAATTTGAAACCCCTAATGCACCCCAGGGGGTGCAATTTCAATCTAATTTCTGTATTATTATTTTTTATTGACCACTAATTGAAAAATGTCATATGTCTCACTTTAAAAATTACGAGGTTCCATACAAACTGGCAACCCCTATTCCACCCCCTTAGGGATGGAATTTCCAAAAATCCTCTAGTCATAATCCACCTTCCTGCCAAATTTCATCTTCATTGGCTAAGTAGTTTTAGAGATTTCGTGATGAGATAGTGAGTGAGTGAGTGATGTTAGTTTTTATATATATAGATAAATATATACGGACGAATAACACTGATTGAGTTAGCCACCAAGTAAGTTCGAGACTTGTGTTATAGGATACTAACTCAACGATACTATATTTTATAACAAATACATACATAGATAAACATCCAAGACCCAGGACAATTTGGAAAAGGCCATTTTCAACTCGCCCTGACCGGGGATTGAACCCAGGCCCTCTGGGTGGCGGACTAGCATGGTGACCACTACGACAAGGAGGTCGTCAGCCACGGAGGTCAAAAAATTGAGAAGCTCAAGATAAATTATTTTTACCACTCATCTGGGTAAGGATTTTCTGCTTTGCAAAACACACCTAAACTGATTTTACTAAGCTACAAACTTCCTACATTTAATATTGTGCAAACAAGTGAATGTTTTTTCAACAACAAATAACATTTTTTTAGGGCACAGAATTTCAGAGGACCAGTGACTCTCGCTCAGGTTCGTTTCTTGTGTAAAGGATGGCCAAGGCGATTCAGCGTGGCAATACTGCCAGCGTTTTGGGCACCTTTGCACGGGAAACAATAAGAGGCGGGTCTATAAGATTGACTTTTTTATTTAAAGAAAAGAAAAGGCAACAATACACAAAAATGTTTTATTTGCTTTGTTTCATTCGTATAGGAAAACTTCATAAGTAATGAAAAAGCAAAATTTTCCAACATTTACGCATTAGGATCAACCTCATCCATGTAGTCTCTGGGGTTCTTCCTCTTAGAATGATGATGCGCTTCCTCCACACCTTTGTAGGTAAGGTATCCAACGACAAAAGCTGAAAAAATACAATACACTATCACACATTTATGACTGACGGGGTAGACAGAGCCGAGGGACCTTAGAAAGCCATGCTTATGGTGACGTACGGCGTGGAAGTGGTGGCTGGTTCTCATTTACCACTTATTTACATGGGCGTTGCGGCTAGCAAACCATTGCTAGCCGCAACGCCCATTGATATGTTTCAGATTTACGCCCAATGGATTTTCACGATCTGTCCGGGAAAAAAAGCAGCTGAAACATTTTACGTTTGTTCCTTCCTCTCAGACCAGGTAAAAGCTAGGTACTCGAAGTACCTACATACCAAATATTCTAATCCGTTGAGACGTTTAGGCATACATCAATGCAACGTTTCGAATTTATTATACTAGTATAATTACTGTGGAACTACAAGTACGTTTATGAACCGTTTATACAGACAAAAAAGCCGTGTGGTTTCAAATAAGAGAATAGGACCATTCAGTATACAGACCAAACAGTATATACCCATAATCAAGTTTAGTTTTTTACTGTTATTTTAATTTCATTATATTATAGAGATCTAGTTAACCCGTGGTTCGATTAATTACGGGTATGTCCCTTCTACATTGTATAAGTACATTTTATTTATAAATATCATGGGCATATAATATATTTATGATAATTTTACAGTAATTATGATATCTAGCGTTATATATATTATATTAAGTAATGTAAGCTATATTATTAAACAATACTTTTCTATTTGGTAAGTACCGAATACTTCTTGTGTATACCAGATATGTGAAGCATCTCTCGTGTTCGTAATCATTATAAAATTAAATATGTTATTTTTAGATTAATTCTGCTTCTTTTTAATTTCCAAACAAAAAAAAAGAGCAAAATTGGGTATTTATTGTTATTATTTTTAATTCTACTAAACCGTATTGTCGGCACTTTTTAACGCTAATTGGGGCCAACAGTGTAACATTTGTGTAACAATGAGTAAAATAAATTTAATTTAATTTAATTTCATATTTTATTTGTTATTTAGATGGTAACTTTTTATCTGTTTTTCTTTACCTTGAGGTTGACAAGGAAAGAATGCTTAAGCATAAGGTCAACATTGTAGCTAAAGATTTTAAATAAAAGAAATAAACAAGAGTCCAACCCGTCTGGCCAGCATAGAGAGTGTAGATCAAATCCTCTAACTACTCTGACCATGTATTGTTCAGGTAGTACAGAGAGGGTCGTGTTCCAGCAATAGACACTTAAACCTGATGATGATAACAAATAAACTTACGTGGTAACCAATATATTATGGAAGCCATAGTTCTAGTGATGATGTTGGGACCTCCAATCGAAAACGCACCAGCAAATGGCTTTTGCTCATGTGGTGATAGCTTGTAGTAGACGATACCACGTATCTTAGCCAATTCCCCAAAATGTTTTCCCATTATTATTTATTACAGATATCGCTTGAAATTGAACCAAAAAGAATTCTATGATTTGAAGTAAATAATTTATATATTGCTATGACAAAGTCAATGCAGTCAATGTGACACGCAATATAATGTTTTTGTTTTGTTTTAAATACTGTTTTCCTGCAGTTAAAAAATTGTAGATCTATGGTTTTTCTCACTTAAGAAGGATTTGTTTTATTCTATTTGCTATAAGTTATAAGGATATGCAGAGCAGATCCTTATAACTTATAGCTTTAATTTAGTTTCACCTGTCCCGTCGTCTGTCTGTCTGTCTGTTTGTAACCAAATCATGCAAGAAAAATTTGATCTACGAGCTGAGATTTTGTACGTATACGTATATGACAGTTCAATATTTTGATGACATATAGCTGATCTGATTATGGAGCCGGAAGGTGGCCATAAGAACTCTGTAATGAAAGGATGAACTCCATCGAGTTCGGGCTCCTTTAATTCGTCTTAAAGAGCACTTTAAACTTTCAAGTTCATTGTACATATTAGCTAAAACCTTGTTTTAAAAAGTATTGTTTTATTAGTTTCTTAGTTGTTTTTTTTTTAATATCCTTTCTCAGAGAGACAAATTACAATATGTTTATAGCTACATAGTTTTCACAAATTTATATTTAGTTTTCGTGAGTGTTAGTGGCCGACACTGAAAAATAAAATAGCTGAACCAGTTTTGCTACTTGCGATTTGTTTATTAGATACTAAACTTTTGTTATAATTAGCAGCACCATGTGTTGCATTTTAAACATATTTCAACTAGATAGATTGATAGACGTAAACTCTTCTTAGTATAATACTGTCTCAAAACTTAGTGGTTTCACTATGCTGTGTATCACCTACTCAATGTTTTGTAAGACCTTTTATGTGGTAACTAGCTTTTGCCCGCGGCTTCGCTCGCGTAGGGGAGTAATTTATCAAATTCCTTTCTTAGGGGATGCCTACATCATAGTCGCTTTATGCATGCAAAGTCTCAGCCCGATCGGTTTAAAATTGACAAAGTTACATACAAACTTTCATCCCCCATTTTATCCCCTTGGGGGTAGAATTGATCAAAATCCTTTCTTAACGGATGCCTACGTCATAACATCTACCTGCATGCCAAACAGCCCGATCCGTCCAGTGGTTTGGGCTGTGCGTTGATAGATCACTATGTCAGTCAGTCAGTCACCTTTGCGTTATATATATTTAGATAAATAAAAAAACTACTAGTAGTTCTGAGTTCAGCGGTCGCTCGATTTTACTCAATGTGGATCTTAGATTTTTAAGCTGCCATGAGGTTTTTCAGATATAAAATTGCCATTTCAATAATTAGGCTTAACGTGCCTTTCAACGCAGATAGAAGCGTAAGATTCTTTTTTTTCCACTTGTAACATTAGTGCAATTTGAAAAAGTCAATTTTTCAACTTGCCCTGGCTGGAGATCAAACCTAGAACCTTCTGAGTGACGGATTATCCTTATAGGCTGACTGGTAAATCACGTTACATATAAAAAAATAGGTGCGTAAAAGTTAACAGTATCCAATAAAAACAAGAAGTGTAGACACTCGTACTGCGCGCAATGATAAGCGGTTTGACAACGAGCCGAGTTAGGTAGGTAGGTACGGAGCGCGTATTAAGCGAGCACGCGGTTTCCAAACATTCCGAGACTTTGCGGAATAGCTTTTTTTTTTGTAATTATATATTAATACTTATGTATTTTTTTGGTTTTATATTTTTTGACGATTCGTGTGATCATGATTTATTATGTCCTTAACATTACCACTTAACAAACACATCGATTTCTGTGTGATTTGTCTGTATTTATTTAATTTAACAGCGTTTTAAGCAAAAAGCCAAACAAACCTTTACGACGAAAAAAACATGAAGCTAATAAAAAAGTATTCACTTTTCTGATGAAAGTAGGCCAGAAACTTATTGAGCCCCACTTAATGCCGGGAGAGGCTTAGTAGGTACTTTTTCCATGAAACTTAAGTATGACTTGTAGATTTCTTTAGACTCCGCTCCGTTTACTTTGAAAAAGTGTTTTGTGGTAAAAGCAAAGTGTCTTGAGCTGTTTTTTATTTCCTGTTAGTTGAAAAACGCTAAAACATGTTTTTATAGGTTATGCAAAGTAGTCACTTTGGAGATAGTACATGTTGGCGATGGATATGGGATATTCGTCTCTTTCATGCCACGGTGTGCCTAAAATATACTGGTCTGAGAAAAAAAAACTTAGAATGTTCCAGCTAGTTTTTTTCTCGTGCAGATCATAGAAGCCTAGCCTAGGGGAATGAGCGAAAATGCGAATCATGTCAAGAACCCATGTCAATTTTGATTTCTTTTTCACTTTCTCGTTAAACTTTTACGCTAAGAGAGGCTTTTGAATCTTGCGGCCCTAGGCTCTGTCTACCTAAGAGCCGTAATCCCAAAATGTTTTGTCTGTCCCATTTGGTATAAAAAGTAAATGAATTACTGCCTTTTTTTAATTTACTGAGTGTTATTCAATCAATTTATTTAATCTGAGGCTAAATGTCATAATTAATACTTCGTTTGTTGATAAAGTGTTTGAAAACAAAAAAAAAATACATTATTTTGTACAAGCTTTTATTGTGAAGCCTAAATACCTACTTATCAAGAAAAATACAATACGCTCAAACTACATGGGATTGCCTCGTTTTCTTACAGAGTTCCTATGGCCATCTCACGGTTCCAACGTCAGATCAGCTTCTTGACATAATATTTATATGTTATCCAACTTGCACAACTATGCAAAATTTCAGCTTAATCGGTTGAGAATAACTACTGATCTGAAATTAACTTGCAAGATTTGACTTAAAAAAACATAGCAAATTAAATAATAACTTGTAAAAGTATCGCCAAAGTGGCAAAAATACTGAAATAGGCAGTTTTCCTTTCCATTTAATATTTGGAAGATTGAAAAGAATTTATTAATATCGTTAAGGTTCTCTCGAGTGAAATGTAAAAGGAAAATGGATGTTATAAGCAACGATAATTAAATAACGTTATGGTGGTTGAATAAAGATAAATATTTGTGAGTAAAAATACTTAAATTTGTGTGGTAAATACATATAAAGGTATGTTTCACGTTACAGTATGCATTAATTTAGTACAGTGGGTTACTGAACAACGCGCGAAATAGCGCTGGCTACGATTCCTAAACCACTGAATTTATATAAGTATTACATACACAATGGAATCTCTTAGGGTCCTGCGCGAAATGCGTTCCCTTTCGTTCCCCGTCCTCATACCTCTCCCTCGTTTGCACCTTGCGGCTGCAGGCGCCTGTTGCCGCCCGCTCATATCCCTCTACACGGGGCGTGTAGAGGGAAGAGGTGCGAGGACGGGGAACGGGGACGCATATTGCGCGGGAGCTTAGAAGATTCCTTTCTGTACGTAAACTTTATATATTAATTTTGTATCTGAACTTAACGTTTAACCGCCCATGAACCCACATAGGGGGCTAAATATTTATAAAAGCTCAATTCTTTTTTTTACAAAAACCTCATCGTAAATACACGCTGAATTTTCATTGGTTTTGAAAAAAAGAATGTCATGTAGTAAATAAATTCCTCTATCTATATACGTAATCCAAGTTTGTGTGTGACATAAGATACAAAAGTTGCGAAAATGATTTTCGATCGAGACCACATAGTTACGGTTCATAACTGACGGGTGACACCGATGAACTCGAGATCTAGCCGGCCGGGTTACTACTACTTGATCTCACGATTTTACTTTCGAGTTTTAGTCAACATTTTTTGTTTCAGAATTTTTATTTTGACTAGCTGATTAAGTCTTACTATAGATCCTTATGAAGTGGCCTTCGGCTCCAAAACCAATAAAAATTACCCGTGTATAAGTGAACCGGCACTTTACATTTAAAACTGTACAAAAACACTTCTTGGATATGTTCTTTACGAGTCTCAGAGCAAAGAAAGATGATGTATGGCTAGACTAGCTGCTTCTCTTCCTCATAATCCCGCGGTCGTATCCTCAGCGGTAGCTTCGGAGTCCGGGGTCCGCTACCTAACCTAGGTGATTTGACGAGGTTACTGGTGTTTACAAAGGGTGAATTAAAAATAAAGAAATACAAAGTGTTTGTACAAAATAATTTTTCGAAACTAAAAACTGACTTCACCCCTAAACTACCAACTACGGGAATAAAATTTCTATATGACAACCAAAAAAAAAGGATTTCCAAATCGGTCCAGTTCGCGACGAATTGACGGTCTCCTCCTTTCTTAAATTGTCAGATAAAAAAGTTCGGCATTTGCATGTAGAAATGGTTGGTGAAGTTAATTCTAAAGATCTTTAGAATTAGTTTGCACAGAAACAAACAAACACCCACAATACCCACATGCCATAGACCGTGTCCGTGCCCGAAGTCGAAATGAGCTCAACAACTTAGTAATTAGTGTTGTGATAAACTCCTCACTTACACGTTAAATTGAGGGACAAATAGGACTTTTGGTTATATGGCTACAAATTAACTTTCGTAACAGAACTAAAAGATCTCACGAATAGTGTTAAACATGGGAACTATCATTTTCAGGATTCCGTAGTAAACAAGGAACCCTTATAGTTTCGCCATGTCTGTCTGCCTGTCTGTCCGCAGTTCTACTCAGAGACCATTAGTACTAGAAAGTTGTTATTTGGCAAGGGTATGTATATTAATCATGCCGACAAAGCGATAAAAAAAAATCATAAAAAAATGCTCTTAGGGCCATACGTGTTAAGTGTAGTCAATTATTTCAATCAGAGCTAAGTAGGGTTTACAAATTAAACTTACTTGTATAGGCGACCAACTTATAAAATATTCTAAACAAAAAAACATACATATTTTATAGAAAAATAGTTTTTCAGGCATTTTTAGTCCCGTGAACTCAAAATTGACATTCGCAACTACGCGACCCTACACTGCGCGTGGTCCGACACGCACTTGGCCGGTTATTTGGTCTGGGAGAAAAAATAAGACGTAGAATGCACAATACTTTTCTTGCCGCCTAGATTGTAAGAGCCGATAGACAAAATAGGCTTAAATCTTAGAGATGATGAGGAAAACAACCCGTCACTATATTGAATTCCTTGGGCCTAAATGTTTTATGGTAGGTCTTATGGCCAGTAAAGACGTCAATTGTAAGATTAATTAATCAAAAAAACAATGGCTTTTATATTTTTAACTAACAGAGGTACTGAATACACCCATGCTTAGACTACCTAAAAAAGGTTTAACATTTACCATCATTGCTTACTAACATTATAAGTTTGAAATTCATTAATCTCAAAAAAAAATGTTTTATGTTTTAAAACCTTTGAACCCTTCATGAACATCAATATCCTACCAGTAATTTTTTGAAAAACAAAGCCGGGTTTTTTGACAACTAAAAACCTATGGCCGAAACATAATCCCGTAGCCGTCACAGCAAAACCGCGATGTTTTTTTTTTAAGAGGATAACTGAATTTTCTGGGTTTCAGTGCTGCCACCATTTGAAATAAATCATTTGATAGGAAACGCAGACATCGTTTAAAATTTTGTCTTGACCAAGCACTAGAAACCCTTCAAACTATTTTATGAACTACTGTTTGCACAATTGCAAAAAACGACCACTTTTGGCGTATGTGCGTAAAAAAGCTTCACGTTCTCACTTTAAACTGGTTAAGACAAAATTTCAAATGATGTCTCTGTTTCCTTTCAAATAATTTATTTCAAATTGGGGCAGCACTGGTCCCCGGAAAATTCACGACACTTAAATTGGTATGCAAATCAAACCTACTAGCTCACGCCCGTACATTGACAAATAAAAAAGTATAGATTTTAAAGCATGAGTTATATAATACCTTAATCCTTAACACGCAAATAAAAAAACTCTTTAATACTGAAATCACTTTAAATAATAACTGGCCAAGTGCATGTTGGGCCACGCGCAGTGTAGGGTTCCGTAGTTTTGAATGCTCACTTTGAGTTCACACCACTAAAAACGTCTAAAAACAATTTTTTTATTGAATTTGTATGAACTGTTCCTTTTCGGAGTACATTTTATAAGTTGGTCGCTTATATCTTTTTAATTTGTAAACCCTACTTAGCTCTGATAGTTTTCCTTTAAACTTCGTTATATGTACTACTGCTGTGATTTTTTTACATGTCCATGTATAACCGATTAATAGATAAATGGGGGGGGGACACTTGACTCTGACAAAAATTTGCAATATAAAACCAAATATTTCAGAAACGAATCCCTAAATCGAAAAATGTCCCTAAATTGTAGAATAGGTCTTTCAAAAATATAGTGAGATTGTGATGTTCACAATCTCACTATATTTTACCCATGACCTATTCAACCTATTAACCCATCGTGTAAGTATCCCACACGATGGGTTAATCAAGAAAAAAAATTGACTCCTACTTTACTTGTATGGAAGCCACCCTAAAAAAAAATCTTTTTCAATATTTTATTTTACCACTTTTTTGACATGATTAATATACATATCTATACCAAATTACAGCTTTTTAGTACTTATAGACTCTGAGTAAAACCGCGGACGGACAGACAGACAGACAGACAGACATGGCGAAACTGTAAGGGTTCCTTGTAGGTACTACGGAACCCTAAAAGTGATGCATATAAAATTATAAAACAAAGTAATATATAGGTTTCTAAAGAAAAGAAGCTTGTTAAACGAAATGTGTCTTCGATAAATCAATAATTCACTGTCAGATATTATTATTCCTTTACACTTTATAAAAAAATGTACGTACGTGTCGTGTAAAAAAAATTTACATGACACGTACGTACGTGTATTGTACATTAATATAATATAAGTTTAAATACATCTATCTCTGTATCCTAAAACTAATAAGAAAATAGCTATTAAAGTCTGAAGGTTTGTTACCTTCTTATAAAGAGGAAATATTTCAGAATAAGCCAGTAGCTACAACCCCTGCCTAAAATGAATCTACTTATGTATATTTTGGGGAGTACGCATCACTAGCGCTTTCGCAAGTTAAGCGACCCCGGGCGGTACCCACACTTAGATGGGTGACCAAAACAAGTGGCATAAAATTTTTTCGAGCTCCTCTGTGCCTCAAAAGGCACGTAATAAGCCGTTGGTCCCGGCTTTTATCATTGTAAGGCAGTTGAATAGCTAAGTCAGATGCCTTTAGGCAATCTAAAAATTTTACTGTTAGCCACTAACACACACGAAAAACAAAAAAAAAATCTACCTATGTACCTTTTTAAGAACGAATTTGTTTTTTAACCGACTTACAAAAAGGATGACGTTATCACCTTTTTTATGTATGGTCACCGATTATTCGAAAACGCCTACACCGATTTGGAAAATTCTTTTTTTGTTTGAAAGGGTACTCTTGTCAAGTGGTCCCATAGAAATTTTATAAAAAAATCATGAGTGAGTGAATGTGGAGGAAAACCCGATTTTTAGTTTTGAAAAATTATTTCTACAATCACTTCTACACCTATACAGTCTGCAGTATTGGATGCCGTTAATTAGCGAACTACGACAAAGGAGAAGGCTCACCTCGCCTTCAAAGACGTCATTAAAATAAAGTCAAGGAACTTTGGAGATGCCATGTTTTCAGAACACCGTTTCGCTCACATTTAATGAGCAAAACAAATATGCGCAATTATTATAGCGCCCGTAGAATAATTTACCAAAACTAAAAACGGACTTCACCCTTAATCTACACAACCGATGTTTAAAGTTATTTCCATGGAACTACCTTACAAGTCATCATCATCATCCGAGCGTATTCCCGGTTGCTTCCTCAGCAGTAACGCTTCAGAGCCCGGGGTCCGCTATCTTACCAAGGAGATTTGACGAGGTTGCTGGTTTTTACACAGAGCGACTGCCGTCTGACCTCCACAACCCAAAGGGCAAACCAGGAACCAATCTTTGGATAGTTTGATTATCAAACGCTAGGTGGCGTTCGGGACCCACAGTTTTACGTGCCTTCCGAAACACGGAATCATCTTTCTTTTCGGATAATCAGGTGATTCAAGCCTGCAATATCCTATCCAGACTGGAAACAACTTTTCACAAAGTATGCTTCCCAGTGGGAATCGAACCCATGACCTCCGGGTCACAAGGCGAACGCCTTGACCACTGGACCACTGAGGCAGTCAACTTATACTCTAAACAAAAAAAAATCCAAATTCATTTTAGAATTCGGTTAAAAATGCTCTTTAATGAGGACAAATTGTGCATACATACATCTAAAACTGCATTATTACATGATAGTGTATTAGGTATGGCACCGATAATAATTAATAAAATACCAAAACAATATAAAGAATTAAATTTGACTTTGTTTAAGAAGAAAATTAAGTTATTTTTGATACATAAATGTTATTATAGTGTTAAGGATTTCTTATCTGATAAACTGTAAATTGACTTTGTTTCATAGTAAATCGTAAAATGTTTATAGATTAGGTAGGTATATTTTTTATAGTATTATTATGATAGATGATAGCTTTTCTGACAAAATTTGCACACCGGTGATGGTAAACATGATTGGACGAAACTGAATGTAATATCTTGTAACATATGTTTGGCAAATAAATTATCTTTATCTTTATCTTTTACCGACTTCAAAAAGGAAGGAGGTTATTATTATAAAGCAGTTTACCTAGAAAAGGAATTCGAAATACAAAAAGTTCTGCTAAAAGATAATAACCGGCCAAGTGCGAGTCGGACTCGCCCACGAAGGGTTCCGTACCAGTATCCTTGAAAAATCACGTTTGTTGTACAACATATATAATAATTTACTTTAATTATTTATTACAAATAAATATTCTGTGAATATTTCAAGCGTCTATCTGTTGCCGTTAGAGGAAGTGCAGTATATTTGGAATACTAGTTTGTTTTTAAGGAATATGTAGATTAAAGCGTTTTGCTTTCGAGTGGCTGTCAGCCGAAGTGTTAATATGGCGCCCTGTCATAAGATCTCAATCAGTTGATACGTCATGTTATGTTAAATTTACTACGAAAAAACACAGATGTCATCTGTACAAATTTGTAAACACGACTATCCCAAATTTTCTGCACTATTCCAAATATGCTGCACTTCCTCTATTAATATC
This sequence comes from Acrobasis suavella, assembly GCA_943193695.1. NCBI lineage: Eukaryota > Metazoa > Arthropoda > Insecta > Lepidoptera > Pyralidae > Acrobasis > Acrobasis suavella. The sequence goes on along the minus strand of OW971933.1, from coordinate 5,749,301 downwards.
GAGCATAAAACTCACGTTTGTGGTATAGGAGCCCCCCTAAAATTTTTATTTTGATCTGTTTTTATTATACGGCAACAGAAATACATCATCTGTAAAAGTTTCAACTATCTAGCTATAACTGTTCATGAGATACAGCCTAATGACAGAAGGCAGACAGACGGTCGGACAGCGGAGTCTTAATAATAGGGTCCCGTTTTTACCCTTTGAGCACGGAACCCTAAAACAAAAGATTCATAAATTGAATCAAGATCTTTTAAAGTTTATAAATTGTTTGCGAAATATGACATTAAAATCTTTCACAAGCATTAAAATTTGGGGTCGCGTTCCGCTCGTAATTTCATTTTAATTTTAATTAAGGCTCTTTGGCCAGTAGCAGATGTCCGAAACTGATGTCGGTTATACGTACATTACCAGACCCTACGATTTTAAGGTATACTTACTAAAGTTTCAATAAAAGCAATGTTTAAAAGACAACATTTCAAAATTAAAAAATCACTTAGCCCTCGATCAATATGGCTCGTATTCGAACTTTAACATTCTATTAGTTACATTTACATGCCTACCAAATTTCATAAAGCTCGAAACAAAATTACTTGAGTTATCGTCAAAAAACGTACATACATACTAGCTGGATTGTTCAAGTAGACTGGGAAAACTCTGATCGCTTGTTCAAAAATTCACTTTTACAAATACTTTTCCACAAAACACAATCATCAGACAGTCACCATTGTAATTTAAATCGGCCGAACCGGAATAAAAGCAATACATAAACTGTCCACTCTCCAATTGGGAATTTTTGGGAAACAAACATTGACGGTTGTTAATGTCAACAAATGTGCGATAGTTTCGATTTAACGAAGTGTATGATGACCAATAAATTTGACCACCGTTGTATATTTTATGGAATCGAGATGAATACAATATCTAAATTTATACTATTCACCATTGCGTCTAGCATTCCTTATCGGATAGACAGAGTCCTTTGGGTCTTGCCGCAAGACCACTTTTGCAGGACGAGAAGGTGAAAATAAGTAATCAAAATAGTGATGGGTTGCTAGCCGCATCGCCTATTAACGTGATTCACATGATATGTGTGGAAAGAGAAGCAATAGGTAGATTTTCTTTCCTCCCAGATCAGCAAATTAAGAAGAGGAGTAAATTTTGTTATTTTCAATCTTTGTAGTGTCTTCGTGACAAAATATCATTAATACACAGATACTTATAACATTTACTTTTACCATAACCTTTTCAGAACTCACACAATCATCAGACAGTCACCATTGTAATTTAAATACAGCCGAACCGGAATAAAAGCAATAAATGAACTGTCCATTCTCCGATTGGGAATTGTTGGGAAACAAACAGTGACGGTTGTTAATGTCAAAAAATGTGCGATAGTTTCTGTTTAATGAAGTGTACGATGACCAATAAATTTGACCATCGTTGTATTATTTATGGAATCAAGATGGATACAATATTAAAATTTATACTATTGACCATCGCGTCTGGCATTTCTGATGGAACAGACAGACCCTTTCGGGTCTTGCCGTAAGACTTGAAGACCACTTTTGCTGGGCGAGAAGGTGAAAATAAGTAATCAAAATGGTGATGAGTAGCTAGCCGCATCGCCTATTAAAATGATTCGCATTTTCGCCCATTCTCACGATATGTGTAAAAGGAGAATCAGTAGATAGGTAGGATTTTTTTCTTCCTTCTGGGAAGAAAAAAAGTCCTACCGCTATTAGATACAAAGATACTAAACTTATAAAATTTACTTTTATGATTACCTTTCCAGAACTCACACAATCATCAGACAGTCACCATTGTAATTTAAATACAGCCAAACCGAAGCAGTAAATAAACGTCCACTCTTTGATTGGTAATTGTTGGAAAACAAACATTGATGGTGTTAATGTCAATAAATGTGCGATAGTTTCAGTTAAACGAAGTGTACGATGACCAATAAATTTGATCCCACTATACAATATTAAAATGTATACTATTCATATGCTTCTGGCATTCTTTATGGAACAGACAGACCCTTTTGGGTCTTGCCGCAAGACTTGAAGACCACTTTTGCTGGACGAGAAGGTGAAAATAAGTAATCAAAATGGTAATGAATTGCTAGCCGCATCGCCTATTAACATGATTCGCATTTTCGCCCATTCTCACGGTATGTGTGGAAAGAAAAGCAGTACGTAGGATTTTTTCTCCCATATCAGCATAAAAGAGAAGTAACATTTTTAATTTTCAGTCTTTGTAGTCTCTTCTTGACGAAATATCATTGATACACAGATACTAATAAAGTTATCTTTTACTATTACCTTTCCAGAACTCACACAATCATCAGACATTCACCATTGTAATTTAAATACAGCCGAACTGAAGCAATTAATAAACGTCCATTTTCTGATTGGGAATTGTTGGGAAACAAACATTGACGGTTGTTAATGTCAATAAATGTGCTATAGTTTCAGTTTAATCAAGTGTACAATGACCAATAAATTTGACCGCCGTTGTATATTTTATGGAATCAAGATGGATACAATATTGAAATTTATACTATTCACCATCGCGTCTAGCATTCCTTATCGGATAGACAGAGTCCTTTGGGTCTTGCCGCAAGACCACTTTTGCAGGACGAGAAGGTGAAAATAAGTAATCAAAATAGTGATGGGTTGCTATCCGCATCGCCTATTAACGTGATTCACATGATATGTGCGGAAAGAGAAGTAGTAGGTAGATTTTTTTTTCCCAGATCTGCAAATTAAGAAGAGAAGTAACTTTTGTTATTGTCGGTCTTTGTGGTATCTTCGTGACGAAATATCATTAATACACAGATACTTATAAAATTTTACTTTTACCATAACCTTTTCAGAACTTACACAATAAATCAGACCATTGTAATTTAAATACAGCCGAACCGGAATAAAAGCAATAAATGAACTGTCCACTCTCCGATTGGGAATTGTTGGGAAACAAACATTGATGGTTGTAAATGTGCGATAGTTTCAGTTTAACGAAGTGTACGATGACCAATAAATTTGATATATTATAGAATCAACAAAAATCATATATATATATATATATATATATATATATATATATATATATATATATATATATATATATATATATATATATAATATGTACCTTATCAATAAATATAGGTTACCAGCAACAGTATCGCCTATTTAAATTATTTAAAGTGGGAAGAAAAGCAGCTGATAATTTTTTTTTCTCTCTCACACCTGATTGGGAATTGTACGGAAACAAACCTTGACGGTTATTAATGACACGAAAGTGTGATGACTTTTGACCACCGATGTAAATTTGATAAGGAATCAAGGTGAATCAAATATTTAAGTTGAGTAAATATTTAATTAATAACTCCATTTTTGCTGTAAATTACACAACAATAACGACTCGGAGGTACCCCGACGTGGCTAATATAAAATATACAGATCTGTTGACGTACCCAAGTTTTCTGTAAATAATACAACAATAGGGTGAGTTCTGATTTTTTTTTATTTCTTCTGTCCCCTAGGTTATTCAAAAATAAGGAACCCATATTTTTCGCTTAGCAAAGTTATAAAAATCAGCGCTTCGAACTTTTGGAATTATTTACGTCACCTTTGTTTAAAAATCGTAGCTGATCGTAACTTCATGTAAAATTTAAATGCGCTGTATCTTCACCATTATTTGCTGATCAGAGAATAAAAATTCGTATACCACACTTTTGATTAATTAATCTATATATAGAGCCAAAAAAATTCTGTCCACATAACTATTACGCCGGAGGTACCCTGACGCACTATGTTCAAAAAACATTACAGCTCCTTTAGCAATCTGGTTAAAAAGAGCTACGAGTATATTTCAAAAGTTCACAGATTGATGTGGACCACACAAAGGACTAAAACCGAGCACTTAGCAAATCGCCGTATGTGAACTTCTACTCGACTCAACTACCTTCGTTGAAATATGGCTTTTATTCCGCTAAAAGTGGACGGCTAGGCCTATTTAAGGAAAGTAGGTTAATATGGTACGAATAAAGGTAAACGAAGCGTCATTTTGCCAGATTTTCTATAGATCAACATGAAACATTTGTTTTATTTATTGATACTTTAGTTATTTTCACAGCATAATGTCATATGGCTTGCTCTTATGGGGTAAAGCGGCTAACATACATGCTATCTCTGTGCTACAAAAGAGAGCAATTCGGTCGATCTACGGACTAAAATCACGCGATTCCTTAAGAGAGTTATTTAAATCTATAAATATTCTTACTGTGACATCTCAATTTATTTACGAAAATCTTCTATTTGTTAAATCTAGGTTAAATAATTTCAAGAAAAATAGTGATGTTCACAGTTATAATACTCGCAACAAAAATCAGCTTCATACGCCTAAATTTCGACTTGCTAAAACTAGAAAGTCACTCTTAGGTCTAGGTATAACATTATTTAATAAACTTCCCGAAGCGATCGTTAACCTACCAATGGCAAAATTTAAAACACATGTTAAAAAAGTTTTATTGAACAATGCATACTATACTATCAATGATTATTTAAGAGATAAAAACGCGTGGATACTTCCTAAACATTTTCCATTACACTCCACACATGAAACATAAATAGCTGCATTTTCTGTTACCATAATAAGCTTACTGTAAAAACATGTAAATGCTCTGCGATCAATAAGTGACCAACATATAATTAATATTTTCTCTTGACAAGGTCTGCGAGTTCGGGTTTTTCATGCTCACTAAAATGTCCAATCCGGTGGTGGCGTCGCTGGTCGGGTCGTTGGATTCCCTCTAATATGGTTGAGTTTAACGATGGCTGATCCGTGCGTCAACTCGTGAACGGGTGCTGCCGGGAGGGACTGGTCAGCTCGGCTTCGCTTTTTTTGACTACTTAATATTTTTTATTACGCAATTTATGTTAGTTTACTTGTTCGCAAGCATAACATGTTATAATGTGTCAACATTGTATTATATTATAAGTATTTATTAATTAAAAGACAATTATAATAATATGACAAAGCCCTTCTGGCGAGTAGGCGACCAATACTGTGAAAATGAGTTTCTTTCGGCGTTTCTTCTCAGCAGTGGTCGTTACGAAGCGCTGGTATCGGTAGCTTTTCTTTAAAAAATAAATTAAATTTTAATATACTTTACACGTAACATAAATTATACTTATTGACGTGTAAAAGTGCCTGTAAAGGTCTAATTACTGAATAAACATTTGAATCTTTGAATCTTTGACGTATTTTATAACATTTTAAATCCAAAAGGTACAACTTAATGCTAAGCAAAGTCTACCAATTCAATTTAGGGACGTAGCAGAAAAGATGATAGCTTAGTGGAAATTTAATTAGACAAGTATTTTAATTTTGAGTACTTCGCTAATAAAAATCTTTTTTTTTTTACTTCATACACACCAGTGCTGGCCACGTACACACACAAAAAACAACAACAACATTACATAAATAATAATAGAAATGCATTTATAATACAGACAGCCCAAACTCCTTTTATTTGCTTTTTTAATTCCCTAAAGAAAACTTTACGCAAATTGGCCCGCATGGTCATGACCCATTTGGCGTGGGGAAATGGCGCCGGCCTGAGTTCTCGAATCAGCCCAGCGAAAAGATAAGGACGCTTCTGCCATGGTTCCAGCATGTTCAACACCCTCTTTTATGTGTCCGGCACCATTGCACTTGAAGACAAGATAGCTTGCAGTTTCTTCAGCCTCCGTGCATGCCCTGCACAGAGAAGAGAGCCAAGGGTCATTCTACTATAAGACCATTTTCAAGGCTATTGTGCGTTTAGGTTATTTATCGTATGACTTATATAACAGGTGTAAAAGAGAAATAGTGACGGCTTGCAAGCCACATCTTCCATTGCCATAACTCTGCGTATTTCGCGTATACCCTCGTTATATAGTCATTGCGTAAATATGAGTTGTTGCCATTGCCATCTAAATCCTCATTTATTCTTTGCACAATCATACTACTATATTTCCGGGATAATCTGTCACTAAGACATCATCTGCTTATCAGTGAAATGGACAATGTTTTATTACAATAAGATGCCATCATTTTAAAAAAAGTCTTATAGTTTAAATAAATAAATATATAGGGACAAGTCACACAGATTGAGCTAGCCACAAAGTAAGCTTAAGCTTATGTTATGGGATACTAACGAACGATACTAAAACTTATGATAAATACATATATAGATAAACACCCAAGACTAAGAAGTTTGCTGTATCTAATGAGCTTTGGCTGAAAACCCGGCCAGCCTTTATTTCGATAATAACTGGCCGGTTAGAGCATGCGAGATGAGGTAAATATGCTAAAATGTAGGTGAGCTCAGTTTAATCTTGCAAGATTTTGAATCTCGCGGGATTTTCCGCTTGAGCTAGATTCACGTATGCACGTACTCTTCGCTGTTAAGAGGTGAAATATATATTACTGCTCTATTAGTAGTGGCCTTAAGAGCTTGTGATAATTTTGTCCATGAGATCAGACAGACGGCTAAGTATTATTTCTCGGTATGTCTTAAGGTGTATTACCCATTTGTGTTCAATTTGAAAAGCTATTCATAATCTCAAATAATCGAAATTAAATAAATTGATAAGAAAGAAAATTATTGCAGAAAAATACTCTACATACATAAACTCTAGAAACTTATATAATATTTGTATATGTAAGTTTAATTGAATGAATAACTCTATAGATACGAATAAAGAAGAAGACTATATACAGGCTGACTGGTAAAAAAAAACTGACACGTAACATATTGAAAGACGGCACTCAGTACTCAATAAAGCTTAAAATATTTTAAAAAAGTAGGTGGTTTAAAGTTAACTAACTTATCCAATAAAAACAAGAATGGTGGACACTTTAGGTAGGTAGGTATAGAGCGCTTACCGAGCGTGCGGTTACCAAACATTCGGAGAACTTGTGCATCAATTTGATTAAATTTTTCTTTTGTAATAATAAGTATTTTATTGGTTTTATATTTTTGACTTCACTTGTGATCATGATTTATTATGTCATTAAGTAATGACACATTTTTTACTAGTCAACTTGTAGATACTAACTTCACTAGAACTGGTGGAATCAAGCCAGATTGAAGATGGCAGAGTAAAGAACCATGTTTTGTCATCTGACAGCGCCGAATTTAAATTAAGTCAAGCTTGTAATTAGAATTCCGAACCATAACTCCAAGCGACACGATATACGTAGCTACGTGCTCGCGTTGCAGTGTCTAGCAGCCTTGAGCTCTACGAATTAGGGTTGAGTACAGGGTCAGAAAAGTATTATTCTAACTAATTAGACCGTCTTCAAGATTATCCGAAAATAAGAGACCCGTATTTTTCAGATTCACAATAAAGTAAAAAATTAGAAAGTTACGGAGCATTTAAGTTCCAGAGTGGGGGCTTGCGACTTCACCGCTATGTAAAAATCGTGCTTAGGCGTGAAGTCATGTGAAATTTCAATGCCCTGTATTTTCGTAATTTTTTGTTTCTCACAGAAAAGAAAAAAATACATGTATAATATTTTTTTAAATTTAACCGATGGGCAAAAAATTTTTTTACAATCTTCATGCCTTAGTCTAATTTGGTTTGCCATTAAAATAGCACAACACTAACGGCGGCTATCGTTTCATTTCATGGAGTAACCTCACCCTTAACATGACCCTCAATAACTACCCTACGGTTGCCAGAAAGAGATTACTGTGCGATAAGGCCGCCTTTGGTATAAGTATCTCTAAATATATATTTATTTTTAACCGACTTCAAATAGAAGGAGGTTATTTATTCGTCGGAATTTTTATTTAACTTTATTACATGAAATTGTAATTGGCGGACTTAAGGCCGTAGGCCTTTTAACTTTTTTAATATTTTAAGTATGTTCACCGATTACTCAAAGACGCGTGGACCGTGGATTTTTTTTTGTTTTAAAGGGCTTTCGGATGGCCCAAAGAAATTTTATCAAAATCGGTTGTATAGAGGTGAAGTAGGTTTTGGTTTTGAAAAAAATATTTATTAAACTGTGTACAATAAAGTGTCAAACAAATACAATGCGACACAAATAAGTTGAACAAAAATGGCGGACTTCAAAGCATTTTTGTACAAATTCCTGACACGTGAATTGAACCAAAATGGCGGTCGTCGGTGCATTATTAGTACCTGCGCCGATAACCGCCATTTTGGTTCAATCCACGTGCCGGGAATTAGTACAAAGATGCTTTAAAGTCCGCCATTTTTGTTCGTTCAACTTATTTGTGTCGCATTGTACCTAAATAACGGTCATGGACAGCCCTCCAAGCCAATCGAAACATAGCTCAATCGAAACCAGCCCACACTTTCCATATTTCATGCAAATCGATTGTTCCAATAACTTATGCCTGTCAAAACGCCGATAGAGTCCGGACATTGAATATCGGAAAAAAAAATACATTTTTTTGTCAATATACGCAAAAATATCGGCGGATGAACGGCCGCGGTCCCTTTATTTCAATATTTATTTGCATATTACTGTTTGTGTTCGACTAGTTGTGCCTTTGTTAACTGAGATAACGGAATAATTATGGATTCGGAAAATAAATTGAAGTAACGAAACGTGTATATGTAACATGTTCTCTGAAAAAATATTGCTCGCGTTCGTACCATTACTAAATGTTATTTTACAATTTAATGTCTTTTGTATAAAATGTTAAATTTTGCGTGACAGAGAATTTGTTCTAAAGGGTTCCGTACCCAAAATTTTGCAGTAAAATACCAATCATTTCAGAAACTGATTCCTAAATTGAAAAACGGTGTTGTACAAGCTCACAATATTTTTGTAAGACCTATTCAACAAAACCCCACACGATGGATTAGTTAAGAAAAGAAAAATTACTACCACTTTACATGTGTATGTATAATGAAAAAGAATAAATAAAAATGTATGGGAGCCACACCAGGATTTTTTTTTCATAAGTCTATTTTACCACTTTGTCAGCTTGATTAAAAATAATGCCAAATTACAGCTTTCTAGTACTTATAGACTCTGAGTAGAACCGCGGACAGACAGACATGGCGAAACTATAAGAATTCCTTGTTTACTACGGAACTCTAAGAAGTAATTATCTAGGGTCCATTTGTTTAGGTACTTAAATAAAGGTAAACAACCTTTGCAAATTACAAATTAATGAATTTATAAATTATGAATTACAATTTGACTATGTAATGTGTAAAGATATCAATTTTTAAAGTGTATATTTCAATAAAAAGACACGTCAAAATTGTTTACATTTATTTAAATACCTAACCTAATCGACTATAGTAGTAGGTGTTAAATTCAGCACGCTAAAAGTTTGTGGATAGTATAGTCTCAATGGCATAAATATTCTGCAAACTATTTAAGGTATTTACACAAAAATACGTCACAAAATTCGCTCGTGCCTGGCTCTGTTAAGTTTAACCCGCGATACCCGCGTTACAAACTTTTTCAGCTGGCTATTAACGTTTCGTTACAAGTCACGCTTAGACCATGTACGTGTGCGGAATAACAACCTCTTAAATTTAAAGTCAAAGTCAAAATCATTTATTTATCTTTGGAAATTTGGATCACTTGATTATTATCAGTTTTTCTTTCGATTTCATACAAAGATTTAGAAAATACAAGTAGTGATTTCATAAGTGGTTGTTGTTGAAGTCAAATCATTTACTTACAGCTAAGTTTACCGCTTCCTTAGCGCAAGTAAAAAAGAAGCGGTAACAAACTGTAGGTACCGCAGCATTTTCGCCAAAAACGTCAACTTACTGTTAAACTGATATTAAAATTAGATAGTGTGGACTGAGAATACATAATTATTGTCAAATTGAAATTATGTCAATTTGTAAATCTAGTACTTTAAACATGTATCCATTGTACTCAAGTTATGACATTTATGTGTGTACAAATACAACTTTTAAGAGGGACCCGCGCCAAACTCAAGCCTTTCAGACAAGTATAAAAAAACTTAAATATTATTTTTACTTACCTGGTGACTTAATTTGCACAATAAAGCAAAAGACAATGTTTGAATGGGACAATTAAATCAGTTCACAAAAAAGGTATTTTTTTTTGTGTTCTGGCCCAACTATCTCTGTCTGTACTTTGGCTATTGAGTTTGTATACAATGTTCTTTTTAATTAAGTACAAATATTTTAAGAGGTGATTCAGTCCATCATTTTGAACAACTTTTCCCAATAAATATATATCGAAATACGATATTTTTTTTTGCATTTTTAATAGTAACGATATCACGTGACTACTTCGATCTGTATGAGAACCTAAATATTTTTTTTCGTATTTCGATATATATTTATTGGACAAAGTTGTTCAAAATGATGGGCTGAATAACCCCTTAAAATATTTGTACTTAATTAAAAAGGACATTGTATATAATTCTTGCCTTCGGATTCTAGGGCCTCCTAAATATGCACGTGTTTATGCGAGTCTCGCTCGCAAAATCAAACAATTTTAAAGATTATTAAAAATGTGACTCATTTGAAGAAAAGTGTTTCATAAACTTTTTAATATATTATATTTTAGATATTGTAGACATGTTTGTATATTGTTGATACATTGACTACATCGAAAATTAAGGTCATCAAAATTTTAAATTTTTGAAGACCTTATTCTCGATACACACACAACAATAAAAAAATCTATCTAGAATATCTAACATATAACATTTTAAAAAGTTTATGAAACACTTTTCTTCAAATGAGTCACATTTTGTAATAATCTTTAAAAATGTTTAATTGTGCCAGCGAGACAGCCAACCAAATGTGAAAAGCCTCTTAAAACATGTCAAACGAGCATTGTACGAATTCAATAATAAATACCAGAATAATTTAATTATATCTGAAATACTTTAACCTTTTATATAGTAGATTGTGCTACAAGGCCTAAAAGGGGATAAGGTAATATTTTGAAGGCGAGGGCGCTACTTTGAATCCAGAGCGAAACGAAGGATTCCAAAGTTGAATCACGAGCGGAGCGAGTGATTCTACGGTGGAATCCTGAGTGTAGCGAGGGATTTATGTATATCGCCCGAGATAAAAATATTACCGTATCCGAGTAGCACACTCTATTTTTCATCTCCATCTATGAAAAAAACTAGCACATACAAGTCCAGGCTATCCTGCTATGGAATGCCCCTCTAGAATCGCATTCCATAGCAGGATATTCTATAAGAAGAACTCCTAGTCGTTTGGCTTTCAAACGAGCGGTACATAAATTGTTTCTACAGCAGTCCTAGTCCCAGATATATGTATTCATTTGTATGTATATTACACATATATCTATTAATATGTATGTATATGTATGTAAATGTATATTTTACTTTATATATGTTGATATCTATCTTAATATATAAAAGCGAAAATCACTTACTCACTCCTCACAAAATCTCGAACTTGGTCAATGAAGATGAAATTTGGCAGGAAGGCAGATTGTGAGTGGAAGACGTCCGCTAAGAAAGGATTTTTGGAAATTATATCCCTAAGAGGGTGAAATAGGAGTTGCTAATTTGTATGGAACTTCGTATTTTTTAAAGCGAGACACATGAAATTTTTAATTTATTACATTAGTTAGTAGAAAATAATAGTGCATTTATTAGATTTTGAAAATTACATTCCTATAGGGGTGAAATAGTGGTTGCAAGTTTGTATGAATCTTCGATATTTTTGAGATGAGACACATGACATTTTTGAAAGAACGGTTAGTAAAAAAATAATAATGCATTAATGGGATTTCAAAAATTGCATCCCCGGTGGTGCATTAGGGGTTGCAAATTTATATTATTAAGAAACTTCGCCATTTGAGTTTGAGACAAAAAAATAGATCCGTCGCTCTCTCTTGCTCTAGCAAATGACGGTAATGGGAACGGGAACGAAAACGGGAACGGCAATGGGTCGCTAGGCCTGTAAATCTTGAAATATTGAAAAATTATTCATACATTTAAAATTTATATATACCATTTAGATACATATAACCAAATTGATAACGTAGAACTCTTATTAGAAACATTTTTGACTTCTGCGCGAACGAAGTCGCGGGTTAAAGCTAGTATATTATATGTTTGATGGTTTATTCTTGTATATGTACTTAGGTAGATATTTATATTTTGTTTACTAGATCATGAATTTCATCACACCAGCCACACAAATTTTCCGCTTGGTCTAATGGTTGACGGGAGAGAATGGCATATGGCATTAGGTTCGCCTCTTGTACATTTTATTTTTAATTGTGCAATAAAGTTTAAATAAATACAAAACATAATTTAAATAATAGTAGAACAACAACAACACCTAATCAGACTTCAACCAACAGTTTAATACTAACCTTTGTTTGGTGTCGTTTTCATACAATAAATACTAAGAAATATTTTTTCGAAGACCACCAACTTAAGATAAAATGTTCACTCATAACTTTGTTTGCGGGCTCCTTTATATATTTTTATTTTTATAAGTAAACTTGATAACTGTTCACTATTGACTTAAACTCACATTTACACAAATACTTACATTTCAATACAAATAACCTAAAACTTCTGTAATTACTTGAATCAAAGAGAAAAATTGCGCTTTTTAATTATACTTATTTATTTTTCGGAAGGGAAGAACACAAAAATGTTTACCTACATTCATCCATGTTGACGAATATATGTATTCCAAATTTAAAAAATCACGTCTGTGCCAATTATTTTTTAATTTTATAATAAAAATTCTCCTTTTTTTGCTGGACTGCCAACATTATTTTTGATTCTATACTTATAGATTACACTCGTGTTCAGTTTTCAAATTGGTTTTAATCCCTAGAGATCTTCTTTTCCCCTTTTTGTCCCAAGAGATTAACCAGTAACTTTAGGGCCGTAACAGACGCGGCGTTGCACCGCAAGTTGCGCCGCGTAACAGCTAGTGGTGGGCGATGCATAAATACTCAATTAACCCATTTGAGTATTTACTCAGTAGATTGAGTAAATACCCGATAAATATCCTTATTTATTCATTTGATGAGTAGATTCATTTATATGAGTTGCGACTCATATTTATATTCATATTCATTATTTCATGTTTTCATGACAATTTTAAAACTTAAATTTAGTATATACTTGCAATTCTTGTCGGAAAGTGTGTGCGTACGCCATAATATGCTTAAAATGTAGGTAAATGTTATATGCGACGCTAAATTATATGAAAATACCATACAAATCATACACTGAAAGTAGACTTTTTTAACTAATTATAATTTTTTGGTGGGAGGTGTGCATAGACGTAATTTTACGTAAAGATAAGTAAACAGACATTAAATGCGATGTCAATACATGAGCACGCTCTATTTACTCTATTTATTAAATCTACTGAGTAAATACTCAAATGGGTAGATTGAGTACTATCCACTGCCCATCTCTAGCTGTTACGCGACGCAACTTGCGCCCCTGTCTGTTGCGGCACTTTGCTCCAAATGTTTTGGGATGAAAATATCGCTTTTCGCGTAGATGAGATAAAAAATACTTTAAATCTTAAATACCCATACTCATTAATTTTTCTATAATATAATAATAAATGACGACATTGAAATGAGTCGTCACCAGTTATGGACACGCAAAATGATACAGTCTTTGTGTCTATCTTGATCCTTGGTCTGAACAGTTGTGGTTGGTCATTATTCTATTAAAAAAAAGGTTTCTACTTCAAAGTTCAGTGGGCTATTAACGTTTCGTTACGAGTCACGCTTAGAAGATGTACGTGTGCGGAATGCTAACCCTTTTGCCTTGATCACACCTACCGAGAAGAGTGGCGAGACAGTAAAATGCCACTCGGCCGAGACATTTTTTTTTTATTTATTCAGAAGATTAACAGCAACAACAAAAATATACATAACAACGTAAATATCTATAAGCCGATAACAAATCTTCATAAATATAAAACTAAATACACATTTTTAATTTTAAAACTATAGACGTGTTTCATATTCTACATAATACATAGATATCTTACAAAAAAGTATAAAGAAAGACAAAAGGTATATAAGTACAAGAAATCTATCCAAGTAGAAATAACAAAATCTTTTATAATTAAATTCTTCGACCGACTAATGACAGATTTCAATTACTTTTAGGAGTTTCTTCCGTATCTCCAAAGTTCTCATATCGTCATCAACTTAATATGGAACCAAAAAAAAAAAAGAGTCATTAGTGTCGGTTCACAAGTGGCGAAGATATAGCAGGAACAAAAAGGAAATATACGGGTTTAATTGATAACTTCCTCCTTTTTTGAAGTCGGTTGAAAAGAGCAAAACATTATATTATTAACTAAGTATATACTCGTACTTAAGTTAAGTGCAGTTAATAAACTATAAGACTAAGATAAGAATTATTTATCACATAATATGAAGTACGAATTCGCTACTGTTCGTTTGATGGAAGGCACAGAGGTGTTAAAGAGGTCGAAGTCGTACTTACTGATGTATTCATTATATGCGTCACAGCCACGGGTAAGAAATGCATTTTGTCTATAATTGGATTTGGACAACGATAAACTCAAGATTGGACGATTACGAAGTCTATGCAAGTTTGTGCTAATATTTAACTTACCTAACAATTCTGGGCAAGATACTGATCCATTTGCAATTTTGGTAATGTATCAGGCATCACTAACTTCACGACGTAACTGTAGTGGTAGCAGATAATACCTTTTACAGCGCTCTTCATAGTCCCTAGATCTAACTTTTGCTTTATAATCTAGAAAGCGTAAAAACTTTTTTTGAACATTTTCTATGCGCCTAATATAAACTTGATACTGAGGGTTCCATACTTCTGATGAAAATTCTAAATTACTTCTTACGTACGTTAGTCAGTAGTGAGAGTGACTATACCCGCTAGAATGACAAGATAGCGTCGAGTGGCGAATGGCGAGTGATCTCCGAATGTGTATTCAGATATACAGTGAGCGAGTGAGACAGTACGGGGATGCGGGGGCGGGCACTCGCTCTAGTAAATAGAACGGGGTACGAGTGACTGCCTTGCCTGTTTTCTTCTTAGGTTTTTACAGAGTGCTAGCCGAGGTCGCTCGGTAGGTGTAATCAGGCTATTTATTTCAGTTATTTTCTCTCAACTGCAGCGGAGTCTGCCGGCTTTATTCGATTACGCCAAAATATTAATTAGGAAAACAAAATGAATGCTTATGTTCTTCCTTATCTAGTGTGTTAACCCTAGTATTAAGTTTTTTTACTATAAGGCATCTGAAGTAGGTCAAAATGCCTAAATCACCATGCTGTAATGCTATGAAAAATGTGACAATATTAAAAATTGCCCAAAATAGATTTTTGCAAATTAAACTTAAATGTATAATTTGCCTAATAATGTCAATTTTATTTAATCAAGAGTTGAAAACCGATTTTTATGGCCAGGTGTTGATCTGTAGACCTTGCAATGGATTAGATCGACTTACTCCTGTATTTGTGTTTTTAATCTTATAATAAGGCTTATAGAAATAGGAACGAAGATCAACTATAAATTTCAGCTGAACGGCTCCATAATAATCCGTTTAAATCGAATATTGGCTAATCATTCACCGCTGTGCTCAGTCATTGAATGCGTTGGTTATGATCATCTGATTTGCCAATGTTGACAATTGTTGAAATTTCAAAAATGTTGAATCATTAGATACAGTGCGTGGTTAGAATAGCCAGATATTTAGTAAATCAATTGCAGTTTAGTAATCTAGCAGTTTTTTTCGCCCAACGGTTTAGCTTAGCTATTCAGTGGGAAAATGCTGCCAGCACTTTGGCCTAAGTTTGAATAAAATATTATATTTATAAGTTGATATTATTTCTAAGTTTTAGATATAATTAAGTTCTTGTTAAAATGTTTTTTCTCATTTAAAGTTCGTTTTCTCAGACATGTTCAGAAATGTGGGAATCATTGTAGTAAAAAGAAGACACGAAGTTTGTTATACTTGGCTCATGCATTACTTTACCGCCCTATGCCAGAAAAGTAGTATAAAAATTCATTCCTGGCCGCTGTTCAAAACAAAAAGACAAGTAATGTATTGAGAATGACAAGACAGTGACAGTGACGTTTCAGATGATAGTTCTGTTTTTACATTTGGCTAAGACATTTAGCTTTTAATTTCATCACTTGTAATACAGTGAATTGCTACCAATTATAAAAACTGAACTCTTGGAGCATTTATATAAATATGACCATTAAAATGTTGGTAAAATCACACGAAAATATGCTTAATTTTCGTTGCGAGAGAAAAAAACAATAATCTAGGATATCAAATCACACGAAAATATGCTTAATTTTCGTTGCGAGAGAAAAAAACAATAATCTAGGATATCAAATTTTTTCGCTGTCTGGGCTGTATGCGCTATGTTTCCTTTACACTAAAAACGCGGGAAAGCAGTTTCTTTTCTTTCAAAGCACGTAGTGGATGATTATATACACTTTGCAGAAAAATTTACTGCTGTTGTTAAATATTTACATATTTCTGGTTATTTCTTAAATGATTTCCACACATTTATTGAGAAAAGCAGTATACATGGCTCGGCGGGAATGGGATTGCCTCACTTAATTATTGTCAAGGCCTCGCTGAAGCTCAGCTTTGAAAACTACTCATACGGCAATTCTATACTTCCCGCCTTCTGCAGTAAATTTAATGTACTATTTTTAATTGAACGGACCCGTCGGCTTTAGTAACAGAAAAACCAGCATCCTTATAATCTACTTTACTGACATCGTCGTATCGTCGTACTAGCATTTTAGGTCTCACTTTTTCTGCATCAGCCAAGTTTATCAGTCCGTGATCGCCGAGACGCCCGGACAGTAATCTATATCTATATACTATAATAAAAGAGTAAAAAAAATGTGTCTGTACATTAAAAATTTTAAAAAAAAAAAAATTTGGGGCGATGGAGATATAGTAATAGAGTAAGAATATAAAAAAAAATGTCTGTATGTTTGTCTGTTTGTCTGTTTGTCTGTTTGTACACGCTAATCTCCGAAAATACTGGACGGATTCGAATGAAACTTTTTTTTGTTATATAGCTGTGATGCCTGGGCAACATATAGGCTATAATTGATTTTGGAAAATGGAACACATGATGCAGAACTATAATGGTCCAGCTAAACTATAAGAAATATTAAAATGCCGCCTTAGCAAAAGTTGTTAAGTCTGATGAGAACTTTTTGTTGAGTTATAATACAACTGGCCAAGCGCGAGTCGGACGCGCGCGAAGGGTTCCGTACCATAATCTATGAAAAATCACGTTTGTAGTATGGGAGCCCCCCATCAATACTTATTTTATTCGATTTTTAGGGTTCCATTGGGTAGGGTAGAAACGGGACCCTATTACTTAGACCGTCCGACTGTTTGTCTGTCTGTCTGTCACCAGGCTGTATCTCATGAACCATTATAGCTAGACAGTTGAAATTTTTATAGATGATGTTTTTTGTTGCCGCTGAACAAAAACATACTAAATCTATACTATAATAAAAGAGTAAAAAGAAATGTGTCTGTATATTGAAAATTTTTCCAAAAAAAAGTTGTTTCGTCCGAAGAATAACTTATAAGTTCAGTATTTGCGGACCTTCAGATCATAACACACCAGAAAATTCTTGGTTATGTGAACGCGCCATATTGACACCAAAAAATTAAAAATCAATTAATAAAGAACTTATGACGCAAATTATTGTTAACTAGCTTTTGCCCGCGGCTTCGCTCGCGTAGGGGTGTAATTTATCAAAATCCTTTCTTAGGGGATGCCTACGTCATAGTAGCTTTATGCATGCAAAGTCTCAGCCCGATCGGTTTAAAATTGACAAAGTTTCATACAAACTTTCATCCCCTATTTTATCCCCTTGGGGGTAGAATTGATCAAAATCCTTTCTTAGCGGATGCCTACGTCATAACATCTACCTGCATGCCAAATTTCAGCCCGATCCGTCCAGTGGTTTGAGCTGTGCGTTGATAGATCAATCAGTCAGTCACCTTTGAGTTACGAGTATATATATTTAGATTTCTTGGATAGTGTTGTTGACGACGCCACCAATTATCCAGTTGAGTTTCTTAATTCACTTGCAGCAAATGGACTCTCGGCTCACAAAATAAGTCTTACTGTCGGAGGGCCAATAATGCTGATGCGAAATTTGACTCCGCCGAAACTGTGTAACGGAACCCAACTTAGTATCTCAGCACTGTATGCCGAAGTTCAGCGGCTGAATTTCAGCCAATGCATGCCTGCAATGTTATTTGCATTACTAGCAACACATAATGCCGAACTTCCGATGCTCTTGCCTGAATCGGACCCGTACCCGTACCCGTACCCGTACCCCTACCCGCATCCGTACCCGTACCCGTATCCGTACCCGTACCCGTACCCGTGCCCGTGCCCGTGCCCGTACCCGTACCCGTACCCGTACCCGTACCCGTACCCGTACCCGTACCCGTACCCGTACCCGTACCCCTACCCGTACTCGTACCCGTACCCGTACCCATACCCGTACCCGTACCCGTACCCGTTCCGCTCCCGCTCCCGCTCCCACTTCCGCTCCCTCTCCCGCCACCGCCGCCGCCGCCGCTGCCGCCGCCGCCGACGCCTCCGCCGCCGCCGCCGCCGCCTACGCCGCCGCCGCCGCCGCCGCCGACGCCTCCGCCGCCGCCGCCGCTGCCGCCGCCGCCACTTCCGCCGACGCCGCCGCCGCCGCCGCCGCCGCCGCTTCCGCCGCCGCCGCCGCCGCCGCCGACGCTTCCGCCGCCGCCGCTTCCGCTCCCGCACCCGCTTCCGCTTCCGCTCCCGTTCCCTCTTCCACTTCCGTTCCCTCTTCCGCTCCCGTTTCCGTTCGCCGCAGACGCGCCAAAGACGGAAGATTAAATTGTCATATCGGCACATCACTACTGTCCAGCGTTTCCACCGAACTTCAGCTTATTTAGTGTGTCATCCCCACCGAACTTTAGCCGCTAAACTTCGGCATAGTCTGCTGAGACACTTAAAGTTTACTGTGAGTGGTGCCAGTGAAACTGTATTAATTTATTCCGCGTATGCCACTCATCCCCAACAATTTTCCTTTTGAAAATACACAGTTCTTAAGTTTACTTGCTTTGCTATGAAAATAAGTCACAGTTTCAGAGGCTTAAAGCTGCTAATGTCGATCTAAGGACTGGTTTTTTGCATGGCCAACTTAATGTGACTTTCTCTAGGGTTAGTAGCACTTCAGCTCTTTTCATATTGGCTCCCGAAGGAAAGAATTAAAATAATATTGACTTTTAACTCCTGTTACAAGTACTTTCTCCCTCTCTCTCTCTCTCTCTCTCTCTCTCTCTCTCTCTCTCTCTCTCTCTCTCTCTCTCTCTCTCTCTCTCTCTCTCTCATTAGTTTTTATTTATATTAATACGCCGGAGTCATAAAGTCCACGCGAACGAAGTCGCGGGCATCAGCTAGTAAGATAATATAAGTTTTTTCACGTCAATTTTGACAAGGATTGGAGAGAAGCTAAACATTAAAGTAGCTGAAACAGAAAAGGTAGGCTTTTGCCCAACTATGGGCCTAAAAATGCGTATTAGTTTTTTCTTTAAAAGTTGGTTAAAACATCGATAAATCTAGCGTTACTAAGTCAACGTTTCCGAATAATCCCAGGTTTGTTTTGATTCATGGCCGCTCGTAGCGGTTGTCAGTCAGTTTGTTTTATTTATGGAAACGTAAAGTTTCGATCCAGCTGGATAGACTGGAAGCTAAATAGAATGGAGACTACTTTAAATAATGAATAATTGATGGACGTCTGGCTCGTTTTAAATGATGACAATACATTAGACATAAATATTTAACAAGTAATTAGGTAAAGTAAGTAATACTTTATTGTACACGAAAAAAAAACAATACTTAAAATATAAACACAGGGAATGGGATTGGCGGTCCGGCAATCGATAACTTTCCGGCCTCTGCAATAACATACTATTCCAAGACATCGATGTCTTTGCCGCGAACACTATACTTAAAGTTATTCATAGTCGGCCATGACCAGGTGGAAATTAGGTGTCGTTCGCAGGAGTAAAGGAAATTGACATGTCACCGGTGGACGCCGAGAAAATGCTGGTTATCGGGCAATCGCTCTCTTTGAATTAAACATGATAATGCGTATCCAACCTGCAATTTTTCACACCAAATTCAGGCCATGGTGGTAATTAAATTAAATACAATTTAAATTATATTATTATGGATTTATAATGAAATAATATACGGAATTTTACAAATGCCCAACAAAGAAGAAATGAAATAAAAATAAAACTCTTCATAGTAATGACTTAACTGCTTTTTAACCGACTTCTAAAAAGGAGGAGGTTGTCAGTTCGTAGCGAAAAATGTTTTTTTTTTTTTATGTATGTTCACCGATTATTTGAAGACGCTTGGGCCGATTTTAAAAATTCTTTTTTGTTTGAAAGGGTATATACTTGTCAGGTGGTCTCATATAAGTTTTATTAAAATCAGTTGTGTAGTTTGGGGGGAAGACGGTTTCTAGTTTTGAAAATTATAAACCATTGTGTTTTCAATTTCGATTTCAATCAAATCGTACATTTTAAGTTTTCGCTGACGTTTCAATGTTTTAACATGACTCAAAACTAATAAATTCATTACCTTAATTCGACTTGTGAGATTGTTCGTCTGAGTCCAGTCAACAGGGAAAAGATGGAGCTTTGGCCCTGTAAAAAAGGCGACGTAAGAAAAATTTTTGTACTTACATAATAAGGTCGAAAACTAAAGTTTTAGAAACCTTCATACCGTATTTATTCATTAAACTTTATTATTATTACAAATATATTTGTAAAATGAACTTAACTTTTCTTTTAAACATCTCGTCAAAATCTTAATCCTATTATTTAATTGTTAACTTATATTCTTTAACACTGTGATACTGTGAATGTGCCAACTCCCCCGCATCTTTTATTGTCTTCTTGATCCAAAGATTGGCTGTAAGAAGTTGCTTTAGTGATAAGCTATATTTTAAACGAACTTTTCATTATTGTCACACTTAGTTGGTGCATAAAGAAATTTTATATTATCATATCTTGTAAGAGAAGAGAAGTAATTAATTTTCAGTTTCTTCTTCACGCTTGATCTTAAACAGCTTTGGAAACTAAAAACAATTCTTAATATAGGTTAACCAATGTAATCATTTTACGTGGAACTGCAAAAACACATCAACCCCTATATCCCAGGAGTCACTTTTGATATAGAGACAAAATGGCTCTATATCAAAAGTGCTAGAGGTCAATTCTTAAACTCAGACGCATTAAAGTCGTGCACGAAAATCATAAATCGTCATATTTTTAGTACTAGTAGATTGTGGTTTTTGTCACTTTATATTTTATTAATTTTAATTCTCTTATGGACAGGCAATAATGAACATCCATTTATTTAAATTAAAATAAATTTGCAATTACAAATTGGTTCTTTTTTGTAAAAATATCCGTTATCTACAATAAATGCGGGCAAAAACCAAAATTTTTACTACTTACAGGTTTGTGATTTTTGTGCAGGAAAGAAAGTCGAGCGAATTTAAAAATTTACCCTCTGTATAGAATAGATTTAAGAGTGTTTTAGGATCAGGTGCCATTTTTACATTAAAGTTTTATTTTCCAAGTAAAAGTAATTTCAACAACTCTTTTATTACCTACGTCTATCTGTCACGTAAGGGAAAACGAAGTAAATATATTTACCAGTATGTTCATAAAATTATGAATTTGAAAGACAAGTCTATAGATTGCGCTTAAAGTTATACCCATTTTGTATAATTATGGTAAAAATCCTGAATTCTGAATCAATAAACAAACGAGAGTCTTAATTAATATAGAAAATAGAAACAAACCAAGTCTGAAATCAAGCAAGTGGCATTAACCGAGAAAACATTAGCATTTGTAATAAAAGTACACAACAATTCGCAGTAATTCTGCCAACTGTACATTAGAGTAATTATTCGAGTTGTAAATGGGTTATTCTCGCATCCAAGTTTACATAATTAGTTTAGCAAGTTTTCTAATAATTCTGGATTTGCGGTCGTCGTTGACAATTTGACTAGTCTTAAATAAGGAACTCATTCCTTAGGCTTATCACGCGTGAGGTTTTGTAATTTGTAGATTTGTGACATTTGTAGACACAAACTCCAAACAGTTTAAAATGTATTATTTATATTTTATTTATTTATAATTTATTTAATTATATTTTATTTATTTATTTACCAATTTATGTACACGAAAAATTTATACACAGAATACATCAAATGAATGTTATACAAAGGCACAACTTATCTTAACAGAGATCCCTTCCAGTAGGCCTGTAAGAGATATATCCTACGTTATATCCTTGATTTATAATATTTCATATTAAACTAGCTGTATGTATATGAAAATAATTTTTGATTTTTGTATATTTGCTTTTGTTTGCTTTGATTTAATAGTATTATGAAACTTACGCGTACTTACTTTTAATATGTTTTTCTAGAAATCAATTTATCGGTGTTAGTTTAGCATTAAAATCAGCTTAAATTGATAATTTTAAAAAATTCTGAAGTTTCTACTAGGAACTCTTACAGCTCAGAGACTGTTAGTACTAGGCAGCTGTAATTTTGCATAGATACCTACTTATTATTTTACATTGCTGCTTACTTATATATCATAAGTTAACGTCCATCACTTATCTTTACTGTCAAGGAGAGTACTGTTTTTATTTACAGAAAGTTCACTTCATGATAAAGAAATTTAAAGAATTTTAAAGAAATTATTATTATTTATTTTTAAGATCTTACTAATAAAGAAGGTCGTTTGTCGATGAAGTTTAAAAAAGAAAGGTGTCATAAGGAGGTCAAACAACAATCAAAACTAGGGAGACATGGTAAATACTCCACTGACAAGAATCTAGTATAGTACATATTGATGATGACTTAACCGACACACTAATCCGAGCCGAACGCGTCGAACGAGCCGGACGAAACGAATTTTAAAATTCTTTATATGAATCCTATGAAACCTCGCACACCTGATCGCGTCGAGACGTCCGAATCTGGAAGAAACACTAAATTCCTAGACTCATTCGAATGACGTCATTAAATTCGGGGCAGATGATGCGATCGAATCGATCGAATCGCCCGCATTTAGAGAATGACAAGTGTGTGCGTAAGAGCAACGAGAGTTATGTGATCAAGTAATTACTTCGATTTACTTTAAATGTTACAAAAATGAGTGATTCTAACATAATTGATTAATAAAGCACTGATAATAAAAGTCTCGTCAAAATTCATCACAATTCACATGTATATACAGTGCGACACGTGTAAAGGAAATGGAAACGATTCTTTCGGCGCGCTTGATTCTTTCGGCGCGGTCGTTTCTTTCGGTGCGGATAGATATGCGAGGTCTTAGAAACTTCGATCGATTCGACGCGTTCGATTAAAATAAATGTGCGTTTACCTTTACCAATACTTTTTCATATTTAAACAAAAAAACCCATAACATCGAAATAAAGTCTCAGCACCGAATTCAAAATTATCAAAATATGGAATTAAAAATTCACTTCATTCATTCATTAATGCTAAGTCCTTGGAGCGTCTCGGATGTACAACAGATGTCCAGAATTTAATTTAATATAAGACCGTTACTTTCTTTTAATATAATATCACGGCTCGACTGCGTCCGCTATTCAATTTTAACAGCCGTCGCATTCTTCCTGGAACTACGAGCGAGCTTTGAATTATTTTATCAGCCTATTTGACTTTCCTTCCTTTATTTTAATTTAAGGCCTGCGCAGATTAAGGACTATGCGAGATCCTTTTTTTCCTTAAGGTTGAACTAGTCGCGGGCTCGAACTCACACGTGGCAGCAGCCTGAAAGCGTGCTGTCTCACCTAACATTGTGTTTGGACAAAGCAGTGAAGTGAAAGGCACGATAACTCACAGTCTTTTGGGAAAAACTACTGCATTAATCAATTACAAATAAGGTTTATTAAAATCTTCGATTTAAGCCGTGTCGGTGACGATTTTTTTTATTTGCGTAAAAATAAAAAAATAAACGAATCTTTGATGGTTCAAAATTTTTTGATGGCTTTTTATTTTACTATTCTGTATCCGTACAGACAAGAGAAAATTTATAATGAGACGAAACGATAATATCATGTTAAACTTTGCATGTACAATGTCAAACAGTGGAAGAAATCCCCTCCGAAATTTGTATAAAAGGTATCGACTAGTTCGACCTTAAAATAAATCCCTTATAAACATACACATACAAACTTTTGAAACGAAAGTTTTGATTGCGCGTAGGTTAAGACTTCAGATACATGTTTGCTAAAAGGAAGTATTTGATTTCTGATGCGATAATTTGATGAAAATAAATTCTTCGTATAGTTTCATGTAGAATTTTTTTATGTCAGTAGTTAGTTAGTATAAAGTTTATAAGTATATTAGTACCTCTATGAAGAATGTATTCTTTTTAATTAACCTCTACTCTCTCACTGCTGGGCAAAGGTGCCCCTCATCATAACAGTACATAATAATTTATTTTTGAACTAGGAAAATACCCAATTGTAATTACTTTGATGGCATGGCTTACTGGCCATGCAATACATATCGAGTTGGTTTTATTTTCGTGATGCATCAACAAACTGATATTTCATGAATACAATACGAGTGTGCGCCATTATGTGAATGGTCAATGCTTTCATATAAAAATAAATAAAATATATACGGACAAATCACACAGATTGAGCTAGCCCCAAAGTTAGTTCGAGACTTGTGTTAAACAACTCAACAATACTATATTTTAAAATAAATACATATATAGATAAACATCCAAGAGCCTGGGTTAATCTGAAAAAGATCATTTTTCATCTTGGCCTGACTGGGGATCGAACCCGGGACCTCTGGTGTGACAGCGTGGCACGATGACCACTAAGTAACAGAGATCGTCATTAATATCAAATAGATATTTTGTTTTAATAATTTTGTTCGCACCTTCTCTTATAATTAAATGTTTACAATTGGCGGACTTAACGCTAAAAGCGTTCTCTTTTAGGTATCTAGTTAATAAAAACGCTGAAGAATCAAGTTTCTTGTATGACTAACCCCTTTAATTTTTTATTATCTTATTTGAATTTTTTGTTACTTTTTGTTATAGCGGCCACAGTAATACATATGTGGTGAAAAGGTTCAATATGTAGAGTCCTGTGACAGACGAACGGGCAGACAAACAGCGGAGTCACAGTAATAGGCACCATACGGAACCCTAAAACGGTCACCGACGGCCATGCAAACTGAAAAAAAATCGGAACCGTTGTAATAATTTTTCTGTCAATTCTTAGGACTGGGTATAAAAAAGGAGCTATTTGTATAAAATACTTGCGGTATCATGGTTTTACCTATGCCGATCACGGAGCCCTCGATTTATTCGGCGGCACGTCCCCCTGCCTTATCGCGGCGCGAGAATCACCCGCCCCGTACATCTGCCTATGAAGTGACGTGACAAATTGTTTCACTTACTTACCGTGATTTCCGCGTGGACAAACAAGGCTTGATTAATGTTTACTATAGAAAAGTATCGAACTTTTCTTACTTACCTTTTTACCTTACTTTTTCATTCTATATTTAAGAGCCGGGCTCTTGTCTTGTCTTATTTTTTACCTTACTTGGAAAACTTCATTATCGAATCACTGACTTCATGTTGTGGTGACTATGTTCATCATAATTTCAGCCGCATAACGTCCACTGCTAGACTTAGGCCTCTCCCAAGGATTTCTAAAATGACCGGTCAATAGCGGCCTGCATCCAGCGCTTCCCAGCGACCTTGTCGTCCGACCACCTTGTGAGTGAGTGTCCTACGCTTTGCGGTCGTCATTTGAGAAACTTTTTACCCCATCGACCATCGGTTTGTCGCGCTATGTATGACTAGAATGACTGTGGTAACTGCAACCTATTAAAAGATTATTAAGTTCAGTACATACTTTGAAAGTAAAAAAAACAAACAAACATATTTTTCTTTCTTTCATCAATATGTAATGTAAATCCTTGTATCAGTCTGCAGCCTGATATCAAGGCCGCTCCTAATAAAGGGTGGATTTTCCCAAAGACGTTACTGTCCGTTCTTTACCTCCCTTTGTCGCGTGTCCCGTGGGAGAGATAAGTAGTGACAATGTATAATTCTATACTCAGCCGTCACCACACACGTGTACAAATATTAAAATCCTAACCAACGATTTCGAGTTACTAAGAAACGTGTAATTCTTTTTCGTATTCCGACGTAAGTTTATTGGAAAAGTACAATAATATTCCTTGAACTGCCGTTAAAATATTTGCGCAAAATTAAAGAAAAGATAAAAATTCTAACCAATAATTTCGGATACTTGAACACTCGATCAAGCGTATAGAAACACGAGTTGAAAAGTGGAACTTAAAGCAGAACGTCAAAGGACGCAAAAGATAAATTCTCGGCTGAAGTTGGGACCCTCCGGCGTGTTGTCATGAGCAGCGAGAAGTTGTGGTTACATGCCGTTTCTGATTTATACTCCAGTAACTTTGTTTGCGAAAGTCAGGTAAGCATGTGGAGATGTTGCCTGCATAGGAAAAGTTTTGTGTGTTATCAGCATTTAAGTAAGTATAAGTTATATATAACCGGCCAAGTGCGAGTCGGTCTCGCGCACAATGGGTTCCGTAATATTATCTATAAAAATCACACTGGTTGTATGGGAGCCCCACTCAAATATTTATTTTATTCTGTTTTTAGTATTTATTTTTATAGCGGCAACAGAAATACATCTGTTTTCATTTGTCTAGCTATCACGGTTCATAAGATACAGCCTGATGACGGATAGACAGACAGACGGACATCGGAGTCTTTGTAAAAAGGTCTCGTTTTTACCCTTTGGGTACGGAACCCTAAATAATTTTGTACGGGTTATGATTCTGTAACCTGTTTTACATCATAAGCAAATTATAGCATAAGTGTTGTTTTCCTCGAATTTTAATTAACGTAAGGTTACTGGAAAACGTTGAGTATCACTGACTGAGGCTACTTTCAAAATATTTGCAATTAAAAAAGATGTTTACACAAAATTTACATTCAGTAATTTCGGGTTCTTGATCAATCGAGCAACCGTATAGAAACACGAGTTGAAATCGAATATAAAATCAGCATACGGCTTGACTTGAGACAGAGGAAACAAAGCTAAATTCTTAGGATGCGTTGTCATGAGAAGCGGGGAAGTGCGGTTACATGCCGTCTCTGATTACTCCAGTACCTTTGTTTGCGAAACTCAGGTATATGTCGATATATTGGCTGCATAGTTATTTGAATTTCTGATATATTATCATCAAATAAATAGAAAATAAATTCTTAGCTAAAGTTGGGACCCTCCGGAGCGTTCCCATAAGCAGCGAGGAGGTGCGGTTACATGCCGACTCTGATTTATACTCCAGTAACTTTGTTTGCGAAAGACAGGTAAGTATATGAATATGCTGGCCGCGTAGTTATTTAAATTTCTTATATATTTTCTTCTAAGAAGTAGAAAAAGATAAATCCGGCGTGTTGTCATGAGCAGCGAGAATTTATGGTTACATGCCATCTCTGATTGATCCAGCAACTTTGTTAGAGAAAGTCAGGTATATTTCGATATTTTAGCTGCGTTATAGTTATTTGAATTTCTTATACATTTTCATCAAATAAATAGAAGATCAACTCTTAGCTAAGGTTGGGCCCCTCCGATGCGTTGCCATGAGCAGCGAAGAGGAGCTGTTATATGCCGACTATGATTTATAATCCAGCAACTTTGTTAGAGAAATTCAGGTATATTTCGATATTTTGGCTGCGTTATAGTTATTTGAATTTCTTATACATTTTCATCAAATAAATAGAAGATCAACTCTTAGCTAAGGTTGGGCCCCTCCGATGCGTTGCCATGAGCAGCGGAGAGGAGCTGTTATATGCCGACTATGATTTATAATCCAGCAACTTTGTTAGAGAAATTCAGGTATATTTCGATATTTTGGCTGCGTTATGGTTATTTGAATTTCTTATATATTTTCTTTAAATAAATAGAAGATGAACTCTTAGCTAAGGTTGGGCCCCTCCGATGCGTTGCCATGAGCAGCGAAGAGGAGCTGTTACATGCCGACTCTGGTTTATACTCCACAACTTTGTTTGAGAATGTCAGGTATAATTCGATATTTTGGCCGCGTTATAGTTATTTGAATTTCGTATAAATTTTCATCAAATAAATAGAAGATAAACTCTTAGCTAAGGTTGGGCCCCTCAAATACGTTGCCATGAGCAGCAAAGAGGAGCTGTTTCATGCCCACTCTGATTTATACTCCAGCAACTTTGTTTGAGATAGTCAGGTATATTTCGATATTTTAGCTGCGTACTCATTTGAATTTCTTATATAATTTCATCAAATAAATATAAGATAAATTATTAGCTAAGGTTGGAGAGCTTAGATGCGTTGTCATGAGCAACAAGGAGTTGTTGTTACATGCCGACTCCAATTTATACTCCAGTTACTTTGTTTGCGAAAGTCAGGTAGTCAGTATATGAATATGCTGCGCGTAGTTATTAAAATTTCGTTTATGTTTTCATCTATGTAGTAGAATAAGATTAGAATTATCAGCTGAAGTTGGTATCCTGCTTTGTCATGAACGGCGAGAAATTGCGGTTACATCCGACTCTGATTAACACGCTAGTTAAACTTTGTTTGCGAAAGTCAGGTAAGCATGTGGAAATGTTAGCTGCATATAACTTTGCAAATTCAAATTTCTTAGAACAGTGCACACTATTTTAAATCCAAAATTTTATTAATATATAAAAATAATGGTCATGTGAATTGCAAGATATATTTTATTTTAGTAAAGATGAATATGGAAGGAGCGTTCTTCGCCTAGTAGAAAGATGGTATTGGTTAGATAAAAAAAAAAACACTATTTACAGTTGACTGGAAGAACCAATGACCAATTGGGCAGAAAGGAAAGGTCCGAATGGTAACCACGAACCGGCAATCGCAGCGTAGGACCATCTACTAGGTGGTCGGAGGTACTGAGCAAGGTTGCAGGATAACGTTGAATGTTAGCGGCTTCCAATAGGTCGTTTTAGAAATCCTCAGACTTATGTCCAATCATGCAGCTTCGTTGGCTGATATGATGATGATCTATACTTACTTAAAGATAATAAATTCTTTAAAAAAATTCAACCAATGGAATGTTGACTCGTTAAAAAATATATTATTTTATTTAGTCCGTCAACTAGAAACCCAAAAATAAAGGACCTATATTTTTTCATTAGACAAAGTATTGATTTACAAAGAGTGGGAGTGATTTACGTCACCTTTGGTTAAAAATCGTAGCGGATGGTGACGTTACGCGAAATTTAAATGTTCGTGGCGTTAGTGGTCACCATGCTAGTCCACCACCCAGAGGCCCCGGGTTTGATCCCCAGTCAGGGTGAGTTGGAAAATGGCCTTTTTCAAATTGTCACAGGTCTTGGATGTTTATCTTTATATGTATATGTAATAAAATATAATATCATTAAGTAGGTATCCCATAACACAAGTCTCGAACTTACTTTGGGGCTAACTCAATCAGTGTTATTTTTCCATATATATTTATCTATTTATCAATTATCAATATATCAATATATCAATATTGCTTATCAGAGAAAATAAAAAATACTTATCACATAATTTTTAAAAATCTATCTAATGAGCCAAAAACAAAAACGACAAGTTGCACTCCGGGAGTGCCGGCAGAAGTGAAAACTTGAATATTAACGTTGTGCATTTTTGATATTTTGTAATGGTTAGGGAATAATTTTGCACGAATTGCTTTAATTATCAGTATAAAAGTACTACCATTTATGTGGTACAATACAATATTTATTTATTTACAGCGTGCCACGCGCAAGCGTCCTGCGCCGCCTAAACGAAACAGCAGGCGCAGGCATACATTTTCGCCGCGCCATAGAAAGAGAGGGGGATACTTTCTCTCCTACGCCGCGCCGGCTATCTACTCTCCATCCGTCTTACGAATTTTCGACCAGGTTACGTATCCTGATGCGGTCACGTGTCCTGACGCGGTCACGTGTCCTGACGAGAGTTTAACATTTTTTACCCATTAAAAAAAAAGTGTACAACGCCGCTAAAGAAGTTTTTACTTCGAAAAAGAATTTCAGTCCACATCCCTATTTAAATTTCGACGTTTTCATAAAGTTACGCGAAGTAATCAATATCCGAAAGGCGCCTAATCCAGTTTTCCAATCACAACTAAGCTGGCTTGTTTTCACCTCTGACATTTTCGCCCAGGGCCGGACTAACACCACTCTATGAAAGAATTACGCCAAATTTAACTGTCATTATTAGTAGTTAACTATATTCAACTTTTGCTTGGCAGCTTGCGTACTCGGGTCAACTTCTTGATTATAACGTAGTTCCAATAATAAGTTTTTATATTCTTATTTTATTATATTGACAATAATGATGAATCAAAGGGCTAAATAACTGTAAGTTTGCTTCGAAACTTATTTCTCAGCAAAACCTTGACCGATTGACTCCTATTTAGATCAGTGTTTAGCGACAAAAGTGTAGGGACACGAGATATCGTCACACTATATCTATCTTCCTAGATATTTAATTTGAGAAATAGTATTTAAGTGATGAAAGGTTATGAAGTAATGTGATACTCGTAAAGTAAATCAAGGTTAATTTTAATCTACCGTAGGTGTCTACATTCTTTTCTGTCTGGTAACAGAAAAGAATTAACTTTTACAAACGAAAAGACGAGCGCATAATATATAACTTTTAACAAGAGACTTTTGACATTTGCAAGAAAACAAGTAGTCTATGAAATATGAAACATTTCCATTGTGCTAAGTGCTCGAGACGAGACGGTAATTGTAAGGTACGTAAAGTGTGACATATAAGTCTTCAGACGATTTTCGCAGGAAATGTGTAATTTAACATACATTTGTAACATCGTCGGTGACTGTACACGTACTTATACGCTCTTTGTAGCGTGAAATACGTGTATGGCGTTAAGTCCGCTATTTGTACATTAAATGTGTAGTAAAGTTTAAATAAATGAATGTGGGATTGGGACTTAAGAGCGGCCTTCCCGTCTTTCTTTTCATACAAACGCTCGTACGTGATTATGGCGTTGTATCTGGTAATTATTGAAAACTTTTGAACTCACAAGTATCTTGGGCTCTATTTCTAGGTTTCTATCGAAATAAAAAATTTAAATTTAGAAAAACAAAGTCAGTATAAGCCTCCAAAAATCTGCTTTTTTGCACAAATGTTAGCTGAATTTCGACCGTTCATAATGTACTTATAAATTGTAAAAGTAAAGAAAATATTTCGATACAAACCTCGCAAATTTAATGAAAATTTAGAATAAAAACCATTTATTTCACATAGTTGTAAGGCTTACTGATAAACACGTATCTCCTGGAACAAGTTTTATGAAATTTCCGCACCCTATGAATAGGTAATATTCGTTCAATGGATAGTTAATAATAAAACTAATTTCATTTAATAGAATGCAAACCATGCCCTTAGGCACTATCTCTCTCTTTTTGGTTTGCCTCTTTTTCTAACATTGCCTTGGATGAAACACCAAGCTTTTCAAACTATGCTCGCGTTGAAAACAGAGCGGCCGGGAAGGGCCGCCTTAAGAGAGTATCCACAGAAATAAACTTGTGTTCGAGATATAAAAATTGCTATATTTCACAATAGACAGTGCAGTACACACACATTGGCACATCATCACTGTGCATCGAAGATTCAGATATGACAAACTAGTTCCGCGCACACAGTCAGACAGAACCCGTGGCTAGCTGCACGGAACGAATATTGTTTACCTACCCACCGACTTTTTGTACACGTCCACTAAATGTAAATTTGTTAGTTCTCATTATAAGTAAATTTTGTAGATTCTTTTATAAGAATAAATGTCTTTAACCATATATATTCTACATTATTTAAATTAAAAAAAAACTTTACAATCTGTCTTAACTTATTTCGTCTTTGCCAATAACCCTATAGTATATATTTTTATTTGTTTGTTTGTTTATAAAATCTTCATTGTACATAAACACAGGACAAAAATACAGGTCAGAACTAGAGAACAAAGGCGGACTTATCCCAGATAGGGTTCTCTTCCATTCAACCTTGAAATATGAGGACAATTTACAACATAGGGTAGAGAGCAGGTACAATATACAGAAGACACACAACAGAAAACAGAATTCAATTACACTTAACTATATTTTGTGGTATTATAGGTATCCATTTTTTCTTATTACTCCAAATGCAAGCTTTTCGCGCGAATTTTCCGTTTACTTTCACACCACCTTACTTGTTTCGTCTATCCTTCTTTGACATATCATAGGTTCCTTTCCATTCATGACTCTTTCATCCTACATAAATAAATATTAGCAACGATAACAACGCATCTTTTCCTAGATAAATAGTAACCGGCCAAGAGCGAGTCGAACTCGCACACGAAGGGTTCCGTTACCTATAAAACAATCACGTTTGTTGTATGGGAGCACCCCTTACATATTTATTTTATTCAAAAGTTATTTATTTTGAAAGTGAATACAACTAAATATTCTGTTAATATTTCAAACGTCATATTGCCGTTATTAATATTAAAAAACGGCAAAATGTCACGTTTGTTGTAATGGGAGCCCACATTAAATGTTTGTTATGTTAGTGTCTTTTTAGTATTTGTTGTTAAAACGGCAACAATTCTATCTATCATGGTACATGAGATACAGCCTTGTGACAGACAGATAGACAGACAGACAGACAGACAGACAGACAAAGGAGTCTTAGTAATAGGGTCCCAATTTTATCCTTTGGGTACGGAACCCTAAAAACATAGATAAACCTGTCACATTGTGACTGCAGGGTAGAAAACAGCTTGTCACCACTTCA
This sequence comes from Acrobasis suavella, assembly GCA_943193695.1. Taxonomy (NCBI): domain Eukaryota; kingdom Metazoa; phylum Arthropoda; class Insecta; order Lepidoptera; family Pyralidae; genus Acrobasis; species Acrobasis suavella. Next base: position 5,716,289 of record OW971933.1, on the reverse strand, counting down.
TTCCCTATCCCATGGTTACCTTAAAAGGCAACTAGGTAAGGTAACAGAGAACGAGCAACAAAGAATGTCTTCTGTGCATCGATTCAACTTTCTGTCAAAAATTTCCTCACTACTGTTAAAATAAGGGGAAGTCCTCTCTTTATAGAATTTAGATATTTTGATGTCGCCTTTTTGCTTACTATACAATAGAGTAGTTTCTGGCAATGTAAACTTTAGTTCTGTGTTCACTTTATTACATTAAATAATTTATACAACTGTTTTTGACAACCCTTTCTCAGAACTGAACTAAGTTTAAAGGACTTTGAAAATACGAAATTAATCCTGTTAATTTAAACTCATATCGCTAAATTTCATACAGTGCGTGGGCGATACCGGTGATGTATATGGCGATAAGGCGACCGCCCAGGGCCGCAGGGTTTTGGGGCCGCTGAGTCTTCTTTAGTTCCCGATTACATTCTTAGGATCCCTAGGGCTGCTTTCCGGCTTTTCGTCTTCAATTTAAATAAACATGCACATGGAATCACAACCAAAGCTTTTTAAGACCGAACAAGGAGTAGACGTCAAAGCTGGAATCTTTGACGCCGATTTTGACTGAGGAGCCCGTATACTGTCATGCCATATTCACCTTTATTTCTATATGTATGATTTCGCGTGACCGCCGTAAAAGCTTAAAATCGTAAACTATATATTCTCTTTCTGCCATTTTATTTACCTACCTAGGGTGTTTGAATCCCTTCCATTAACCATAATATAAACTAATCATTTGTATAACTAAAAAATGTTACTAATTAAAAATGAAACGTTTTCTGTACGTAAAAAGTAAATATGGCTGCCGGTATGCTAACCTTGTCACAAATACCATGCAATGGGCCAAAACTACCTTCTATGACTAATTCGGGGTTTCCAAATTGGTCGATCCCTTACTCGGTCAACTTGTGGACAAAAATATATTCATGCTGACCACATATAAACAAAATCTGTCTATTACTCATTCAAAGAAAAAAAGAAGGGGCACATTGAGAAATGTTGCCCATGGGCGCCGGTATTGCAAATCTTGTCACTGACGATACCAGTAATGTTTCTTTTCGTTTTTTCTTTACAAATACCGCACAATGAGTTGTGTCGTAATAACTAGGCTTAATAAAAAATACAGAAACTTCTGTCGTCTCCAAAAGAGCCAACTAGAGCTCTCGAACAATTGATTCGTCGTACAATCCGAGATCTCGATTCCCATAAGAATATTGTTCCGATTTACAATACGCCTTTGTACATCCTCCAAGGCTTTATTGTATTTTGTTCAATTTAAACCGAATACGAATGTACATTTCAGTCTTTTTGATGCAGATTTTTTGATTTAACGTAGTACACGATGTATTTTTGTTTCTAACTTTGTTTTTAAGTAATAATACAAATAGTAAAACCAGAATTTCCAGCCTTGTGTACCCTACAAAGTAATAGAGCCTAATGTAACTTGGTCGTGTAACAAAAGATAAAAAAGAGGGTAGACCGATACGGTCTTCCTTGACAGCTCAATATTCACTCCAGTTCTTCAGTCTACCAGTGACCATGGCGGCAGTAGAGTTGTTGAAATATTTGGGACAAAATAAAATCAATCGCGGTTAGTCCTGTAATGTGAATACTAGAGTCATTGTGATCGCGTAAGGGTCTCCACACACCGAGAGCGGTGTGGCACAGCGCGGTGCGCCGCGGCGATATTTTGTATGCATATAAATATGGCGTAAGTACCACACACCGAACGCGGCGCGGTGTACTCCATATACATGCATACACAATTGACGCCGCGGCGCATCACGCCTTGCCGCACCGCTCTCGGTGTGCAGAGATCCTAAAAACTCTAAAACGTCTAAATCATAATTTATTTAAAGAAGGATTTATGTCAGCCGACATGGTCAATCTTAGTTTTTAACTGACTTAAAAAAAGGAGAAGATCATCAGTTCATCGGAATCTTTTTTTATGTTTGTTTACCGATTACTCAAAGACGCCTAGGAAGATTCGGAAAATTCTTTGTTTGAAAGGGCATGAAATTTTATTAAAATCAGTTGTGTAGTTTGGTCGTGAATTTGGTTTTTAGTTTGGTAAAAGTATAGTATGATTATGGTGCGAATGATTAAATTAAAACAAAACACTCTAATTTAAATTTGAATACACTCCGGCTCAAAATTATACAAAATATATAATACAAAATAACTCAAAATATCAATTGAGAGTACGCGTGAACACTACGTTAGGTTGGAAGTTAGGAGGCTAAACGGCGACCTACTTTGCAGACTTCGATAAAAGCCTCTCTTCCTATTGAAAATAGGTAACCTAGGCTCCAACGATTCTCTCTTGACACGGAAAATGGGTAGTCAAACATAGAATTTAGATTAACCTACGGCGCCGAATGAATATTATACCTCATAGAAATGACATTAGGAAATTTCGTTTACGGCAATTAAAATAATGAAATCACATTTTCTTTTCTTGATTTAACATTTTAGTATTCATAAACTTTGATAACAATCCAAACACGTCCTGGACTGTTTCACTGGTACCCACAAAAAAGTCAATTTAGTAGACGCATCCTAATATATCAATCACATAGTTCGGGACGTATGCTTATACTTTCATTCATATATAACTTACTCATATAAATGTTACGTCCAGCAGTGGGGAAAAAATAGTTCAGTTACAAAAAAATCTTGCTAAACTGAAAGTGTGACATGGCTGAATCCAATGCCCCGTGCATTCTCTTCCTCTGCGTTAAGGGGCTACCTGAATTTTTTTGGGGTCCTGTGCTGCTTTTGGGGTCCAGAGCCCTTTGAATTAAATCATTTAAAAGAAAAAAGAAATTTAATTTAAAATTTTGTCTTGACTAGGCTCTAGATAACACTTTAAATTATTTTATGAACTAGGTACTATTATGTACTAGGTATTAGTGAGAACGTGAAGCTTTTCTACGCACATACGCCAAAAGTGGCCGTTTTTCGCAATTGTGCGTAGAAAAGCTTCACGTTCTCACTTTAAACTGTAAACTGTAATTTATAAAATAGTTTGAAGGGTTATCTAGAGCCTGATCAAGACAAAATTTTAAATGATGTCTCCGTTTCCCATCAAATGATTTATTTCAAATGGAGGCTTCACTGGACCCCGGAAAATTCAGGTATCCCCTTATGTTATGATAAAAATACATACTGAAAAATCTGTAGAAAAATAGTTTTAAATAGAATGTTACTGATTTAAAAAGCGCTTATTTTTCTGTCAAATTTATCAAAGATCTTCACTTCCTTAATTAGTAGATTACTCACTATTTGACTGATAAGATGGCGGATTTCTTGCATACAGTTAGATTCAGATGCCGTCTCTGTAACCATTATTCGAACCTCGTAGATCTGTGAATATGAATTGGAAACGTAAAATAAACTGAAATTGTTTGACTTTGCGAACTTACATCAGGTCCAATTTTGCATGTGATTTTAATAGTTCCGCTATTGGACTGACCACGAGTTTGTGGGTTTTAGGTCTTGAAATGAAATTGTGACTGAAATAATGGAAGTTATTTTCAGCAAGTATGAATTTTTATATCATAGACGATATGCCTAGTTTTGACCGTGTGGTTTCCGACCTAGAAGAGGATCACTACATCTGTTCCTATGGATGTCACAAGACGCGACTATAGGAGTACAAACATCTCTTGCCACAATTGCATCCCCCATGATTGATAACGTGACGCAGCCGGGTTTTGTCGCAAAACTTTTCGCAAAAACGCTATCCCAAAGAGAGTTGACGTCAGACAATCGGTCGTAAAAATATATCAAAATCGTTTAAATTGTTTTAGATATTTCAGATGGTCTTCGATATTATTGGTTGATAATTGACATGCATATCAAGTTTGGAGAAGAAAAAACGAGAAACGCATCCTGGACTCTTCGAAGACCTCCATGGCGTAGTTATCGCCATGCTAGTCCACAACTCAGAGGTCCCGGGTCCAATCCATGGTCAGGGCAAGTTGGCCTTTTTCAAATTGTCCTGGGTCTTGGATGTTTATCTATAAATATATTTTTTATAAAATATAGTATCGTTGAGTTAGTATCCAATAACAGAAGTCTCGAACTTAATTTGGGGCTAGCTCAATCTTGTTATTGTCCCTATATATTTATAATAATGTTTTTAGAAAAAGTATACAGTCAAACGCGAAAAGTCCCTCATTTTATGAGATTTCAGCCGCATAACGTCCACTGCAGGACATAGGCCTCTCCCAAGGATTTCCAAAATGACCGATCTAGAGCGGCCTGCATCCAGCGCTTTCCAGCGACCTTAGTCTTTAATGAGATTTATTCCTTCTCTTTTTACCATCAATTAATATTTTTTGAGATCCAATCAGTCTTTTTCTTATTGTTAAAAATTCTGTTCTAGCATTCATTTATCCGTTGTTTCTGTATTGACGACTTTGACAACTATTTTGTTTCGCTTCGAAATTCAATTAAAAGTTGACTAACTCAAAACTTATATTTTTGGACGTCAAAACTTTGAGATGATTAATTAAGTAAATTAGAATACGTCGGACTAGTTTGAAATTTTGTGATAAAAGTACTCAGGTCTATTTAAGGATTACTTTACGTTATTGTTAAAGTTCCCATCCCAAGAAACTCTTCGGAACGACTACTGATAAGACGAAACGCCGAAAGAAAATCATTACGAAAACATTGATCGCATTTGCCAGAATCAAATTTCACTCGCTCACTTTTCCCCAGAACGGGCAGACATGTCAGGTTTTAGGGTAATTTCACGCTACACTCCTCGCTCGGCCGCTAGCGACCGATTTAGCTTACTAATCCTGTTAGGGATTCTCTGTGTGGTACACTGCAGTAGTATCATTGAGATATGTGCTAGTAATGTTAGCCTTAGGGCTGTCTAGTGCATTTTAGGCCTAAGCATTTTCGAGCACTTTTATATATCAATAAGTGTTTTTGTTAGATCTGTATCCAAATGCAAGCCTCTCGAACGATCGGGGTGAAAAGACCCGTTTGTCCAAAGGAGATACAAATTCATAATAAAATATACCTTTTTATTAAAATTTTATATAAACATAAAACATGACACACTTCCAAAGAAACTTCCATAACGATAGGGGTTCTCTTAATTAAGTTGGCAACCTAAGCCAGGATAACAATAACCGGTGAAGGTGTTTATAACGCTGGCTAGTACCATTTTAATAAGTATTTTTAATTTATAGTCTGCGCTGTGGTTTTTGAGACCTTTTTACAGGAAATACAGTAAGAACCTAGGTAATTAAAATGTGGAGTATGTAGCTAGTTGAAATATGGAATCGCTGAACAGTTTTGTGTATGCTAAACATTTTACTTTTATTAAACTGTTTTACTTTTTATTTATTCTTTAATCATTCAGCTATAATTAAAAAAAAAAAAACTTCTTTGTTAATACATATAAGTTAATGTTTTGAGACATTTATTTTCCTTTAATTTACAAAAAAAGACTGATTAATCACAACAAATTTTTATGAATACAGCGGCTAAAATATGAACAATTTAAAATCAGAAATCGCATAGCAGGGCGTGTTATTAGACCGTAAAAAAGTCGTAAAGTTGCAGTGTGCCTTGCCTAATGAGAATTTTCTTTATTTTACATGGAAGCCGGTCTTAATTATGAGACCTTGATTAATGTTCATCCTCCGTCGTTTTCTGAAACTTTTATTACTTACTCATAGTATTTTAGACATTTATGCATTTTGAATTTATAAAAAAATATTGTGTTTTCTTTAAGTATGCAGTATTGCACCGCTATTGACACTGTTGTTATGTAACGCAAAATGCATAATCGGTTCAAAACCTATATAAATAAAACCTATATAAAACGATAAAGAACTTCGTTCTCATAAAAGCCTGACACATAAAATTACCATCGTTACATAAATGTATTTGTGTCAGATTTTTTGTATTAACTTGTGTCAGATTTTCCCAGCTACCTAATGATGTCTGATATATTGTACCTAACTACCATGCACAACCATGACAAACTTAAGGTACAGTGTAGGAACGCAGAGCCATCCACGTTCAGTACTCTTATATTGCAAATGCAAGGCAATGATACCAATAGCGCTTCAATAAATATTCTAACAACAATTTTAACCACGCTGTCTGGTTCACTGACACGCTAGATGCGTCAAAGTTAACACGCGTCGGTCGAGCCTCTTTTAGTGAGGGTCGCGATCGATTATTCTCGCTGACACGTCATTAATGAACACTTGCTCTAGCTGTTGGAGCAAGATTGAACAGTCGTTCGGGAATACACTTTGTAAGATACTATACAAAGAATAGAAGAAATAACTTTAGCAAGCGTCCATTAAAGGGTTTTTTTTTTTGTTAGAACCACGCGATTATAGCTTTGCTTATTCGCGTAGTCATAGGACTCCGTCTGACATGCCAGATGCGTCAAAATTAATACGTGTCAGTTGAGCCACTGTTAGTGGAGGATGGCAATCGATGAGGCTCATTGACAAATTATAATGAAGACTTGCTTTGGTTTTTGATACAATCATTTGGGACTACATACGTATATACTCGTATTATATTCGTAGTGTGCATTTTGTAGTCAGTAATTTGTGTTTATTAAAAAAAACTCTTTTTGTCTGTTGATATATTGAATTCATAAAAATTCCATCAAATAAAACAAACTGAATTACTAACACTAGTTACTAGTTAACCTGTCCTCATCTTCATTTATTTGTCAAAAACTCATAAAAGAACCATTACCTACCAGACATAAGAAATCCTATCCTAATCCTAACTGATATTATAAATGTAAAAATGAGTTTGTAAATTGTTTTGTTTTAACCATTTCACACTTTAACCACTGAATTTATTTTGATGAAATTTGGTATGTATATAGTTTGAGACTGAGGGAAGGACATAGAATACAGCTGGGTAGCTGTATCCTATGTCCTTCCCTCGGTACTGGCACAGCTAGTAAAACAATAGTTTTAAATCTATAGCCGTTAGCGTCCCGTTAAATGTTTAAAAAGCTATCACTTTATTTACATCTTTCAAGCCAATCCCATTCAGCTGTCTGGCCCACAGATACGCTATATGCGTCAAAATTAACGCGTCGGTCGAGCCACTTTTAGTGAGGGACGGCAATCGATTAGTCTCACTGACACGTCATTAATGAATACTTGCTTTGGTTGTCTGTGCAATTATTTGGAACCAATTAAAAGAAGCGTAATTTTTGCTGCATACAATGACTTGCTAATTTCTGTTCCATAGACATTGACAACTTATTTTCTTTTGCCCCAAGCAGGACTTTTTAATAAAACCGAATGCAACAAAAATTCTGTTACTCATTTTGAACAGAAAAAATTTTACTCGTTCGACTTGACTCCTAAGAAATACATTGTGTACACCCATGTATTTCTTAGGAGTCAAGTTGCAGTTAGTAAAATCCTATTTTCGAATAAATTGAAAATTTATTTGAAGTACTTCTTAAAAACACTTTCCTTTTTTATTTAATTGGTTTATTCTTGCTCATTAAGGGACAATCAAATAAAAATTCCAGCAGTTTAATGGTAATGTATCTTATTGATTAATGTCAATTTGAGTAAACTTTCTCATATGGCATAAAGGTATTGTGGAATATTGGAATATAAGCACAAGAAAATAAACATGAAAAATAGAAGTTAATATTCTAATCTTACTTGTACTTCGGAGTAGAAGATATAATTCCACATATGGTAAGTATACAACTTAACTCTATCTCGTTCACTAACACGCTAGAAGCGTCAAATCTAACACGATTTGGTGAAGTCACGTTTAGAGCGTAACAGTAATCAATCAGCTCCAAACTACAATTCAAATGGACTAAAGAGCCATTTAGTCAGTCCATAGTCACTTGCTATTAGTGTCCCTTAGACTTATGTAGATAATTTTCACATAGGGCGTGTTCGGATGACACACGAAAGGCAAGTCCACGCCAAGCACACTTTAAAATTTTAGAACAAATTTGTTGCTTAGAATTTGAGTCCTATCACACATCAATACATTGATACAACTAAAATTGAATTTACTAAAATCCACACTCATGTGACTTATAGGACTCAAATTATATGCAAAAAAATTAAAGCGTGCTGGACGTGGGCTAGGCGTGGGTTAGGTGTGGGCTGGTCGTCTGAATGGAAAAGGCATTGATCAAAGTTCGAGAACGCTGAATTTTACATGATATTAGTGTTGTAAGATCGACATGAAACTCTGGTCGTGAAAGTAAAACGCAATTTTACGACTTGACAATTGAGAGAAAGAATAACTCTCACATTAACAATAATTTTAACACCATTAACAACAATTTACAAAAAAATCACAACTAAAAATAGGCGTAATATCGCTTAGAGTAGTTAGCACAATCTCTTCAAGACATATTCAAGTAGAGATAGTTGTGAACCGATATTTAAAAAATATAAGATTCTAACACTCCCGTCATTATATATATTAGAAACAGCTATATTTGTAAAGAGTAATCCTCCTCTGTTTCCTAAATATCTGATACAGTAGAAAGAAACCGTGGCGAGAACAAATTGTGCATGCATTCATCTAAAACTGCATTATTACATGATAGTGTATTAGGTATGGCATCGATAATATTTAATAAAAAACCAAAACAATATAAAAAATAAATTTGACTTTGTTTCAGAAGAAAATTAAGTTATTTTTGATAGATAAATGTTATTATAGTGTTAAGGATTTCTTATCTGACAAATTGTAAATTGACTTTGTTTCATAATAAATTGTAAAATATTTATGGATTATGTAGGTATATTTTTTATAGTATTATGATAGATGATGCTTTTCTGACAAAATTTTCAACACCGGTGATGGTAAACATGATTGGACGAAACTGAATGTAATATTTTATAACACATGTTTGGCAAATAAATTATCTTTATCTTTGTTTAACTTTTGACAACCAGTGGATGAAGATTAATGAAAAAACGTCAGAAATCTGAGGAACAACCAAAAAAAAACATCATAAAAATTATATCTATTGAGAAGTTAATTTTTTTATGTAAGTACATGATGTGGTCACTGTTTTCCAACCTTTGTCCAACCTTAGTCAATAGTTACGTCATTTGACCAAACTATGGGAACTAGTTTCACGAAATAAAATTCAACATACATGATAACAACTTCACAATATTAAAAACACACAAAATTTATGTACTTTGTATTTTTATGTTTGTATGTATATGTGTTGCTATTTAAGTATGGTCTCTTAGTTTAATTTGTACGCTTGCTTCTTTTTCCCTATAACTGAATAATAAATATCCTCTCAATCTATCACAGGTTGATTGAAAAAGATACCTATATGGGATAGATCCACTTTTGTATATTTATATTAAATTGTTTTGGTATAATTAAGTTTTTACATATAAACAAAAAAGTCCATAGTGCTCTAGACTATAAGATTAGAAGGCTCTTAATATACTTATGTATTGAAATATTTTTAAATAACTTTGTACAAATTTTTGGCCATTATCTTATATTAATTTAAATTACTTTCATCGAAATCCCTCGAAAGTAAAATACTTTCAAAATCAAAGTTAAATTCAGAATAAAGTACATTAGGGTTCACTTACAACTGAAACCCTTGAAATGAAATTTGGCATGTAAATAGCTTATTACTTGGATCCATCGCGGCCCCAATCTGGACCGACGGCAGACTCAAATACTCCTTTGATATTACAACATCTTGGTGCTCTTCCGGGAAGCTGGAGCCCTCATACCTTGCACAAGGAGAAATAATCTCGGCCCCAACGAAAAAGCCGCCTGGATTCGATGCTCAGCGTGCGGTATGGATTAAACTTAACCGTTTCAGAACTGGGTATGGCCGATCTATCTACCATCTACATAAGTGAAATTCCAAAATATCTTCGGAGCGTGACTGTGGAGCTGTTGACCAAACATTACAATATATCGCCGAAGAATGTCCGCTGTACCAATTCTCTGGAGGACTCAGTGAACTCCATACTTTAACTCCGCCAGCTGTAGACTGGCTAATAAAAAACCTACCACTAAGTGTTTAGGATTCTTTCAGTAACATTTCAATTGCCATACGACATGATGATGATGATTACTTGGATAAACAAATAGGATACTTCCAAAAAAAAAAAACAAAGAAATCCTTTGTATTCCATACTTTTACATCAAAAGGCTCTTAAGATACTCCGTGAATCATTTAAAATAACTGTACAAATCTTTCGCCATTAACTTCCGAAATCAAATTACTTTTATCAAAATCCCTCGAAAGTAAAATACTTTCAAAATCGAAGTTAAAATCAGAATAAAGTAAATTAAGGGCCATCAACAACTGAAATCCTCGAATTTATGCAAAGGCCCTCGCCGACAGTCTATTAATTCACCTTGTCCGCATTGAGTCTCCTTAGACAGGTAATTTGACAAATTACATTCAATTAGCGATTCTAATACGAAGAGAAAACAATGATTTTAATTTGCTAAAATGGGGTTTTGGTCATTTGTTAGAAATTGCTTTTGTTTTAAAGACTTTTTACTATTATTGCATGTGTTTTTTAGGGTTCAGTACCTAAAGGGTAAAATGGGTCCCTATTACTAAGACTTCGCTGTCCGAATTAATCGGTCTGCTGTCTATCACCAAGCTTTATCTCATGAACCGTGATAGTGATAATGAAATTAGTATATCAGCCAAAACACAAAAAAATAGGGTTTCAAACATTGGTCACGTGGGAAAAGTTGTTCGTATTTACGGTCTGAGTTGCTCCTACAAAAATCGGGCAGGGTTTATTGTATAGGGACCAATTACATTGATTGAGCTAGTCCCAAAGTAAGTTTGATTTTATGTGACCTTAACGATCATAAATACATACAAGACACATTACAAGTTTAATAAAAGCTTGTAAAAAAACATATGACACGAAACCTACATAGTATGTAGTTGCGTGCCCCTAAAATGTGCGGGCATACGAGTAGCTCATACAATTTGGAAAGGTTTTATTTCAAGTCGTCTCATTGAAATTTTATCAAAATCGTTTGTGTTGTGTTATACTCGGTTTTTAGTCTTGAAAATTTATTCATTAAAGAATTGTTTAGTATATTATAGTAATCGATGGACAATATGATAAATTGACTGACCCGTATTTTTAAATTCAAAAGAGGCACCTGTTTTCTACGTTACAAATTGTGTTATAATATCCCGTTCCTGTTTCCGTTTCGGTTTCCGTTTCCGTTTCCGTTTCCGTTCTTTATTGATTTTTTATTAACCACTAATTCAAAAATGTCATGTGTCTCGCTTCAAAAATGACGAAGATTCATATAAACTTGCAACCCCTATTTCACCCCGATGGGGATGTAATTTTTAAAAAGCTTATAAATGCATTATTATTTTCTACTAACTTTTAAAATAAATTGAAAATGTCATGTGCCTCACTTTAAAAATTACGAAGTTCCATACAAACTGGCAACCCCTATTTCACCCCCTTAGGGATGGAATTTCCAAAAATCCTTTCTTAGCGGACGTCTCCTAGTCACAATCTACCTTTCTGCCAAATTCCATCTTCATTGGCTAAGTAGTTTTCGAGATTTCGTGATGAGTGAGTGATTGATTTTCGCTTTTATATATATAAATAAAAGTTATATAAGAACAACATGTTTGATCTCATGAAACATCTCATTAAAAATATGTTAGCCTCCATTTTATGGGTTCCGTACCCAAAGGGTAAAGACCCCTTATTAAGACTCCGCTATCCGTCCGTCTGTCTGTCAGTCACCAGGCTGTATCTCGTGAACCGTGATAGCTAGATAGTTGGAATTTTCACAGATGATGTATTTATGTTGGCCCTTTAAAACTAAAAACAGGATAAAATAAATATTTAAGTGGGGCTCCCATACAACAAACGTGATTTTTTATAGATAATGGTACGGAACCCTTCGTGCACGAGTCCGACTCGCACTTGGCCGGTTATTCATTTTTAAATAAGTAATAACAAAAATTTTACATCTGTCTTTGCGAAATTTTGTAGAACGAGACATCATTATTCCTCAAGATACATTAAATCACTCATAATCCAACATTTTCAGCTGAAAGTCGTTCCCTAAATCCTTGTCTCAATTCTTAGTAATTTGCATCGAGTACATTGCCTCACTAATTGCCAGGTTTAGCTTAGTAATCTCCTAACATTGACTTGAAATAATCTCATTGGACTTAATCTGCATTTACATTTCGCAATGACTATAAGGCCCCAAGTAAAGCGCATAGCTAAATACCGTTCGCGATAATGAAAGACTGTTGAAGTCCTATGCCCCCCACCTAGGGGCCTTAAGTAAGTAAGTCGTACCGCCCCTAAACATCAAACAATATTTTCGAAAATTAACAAACTTAAAATTTATTCGTCTTTTAACTAACAATACATACTAAAAAGTATAGTCATACCTAGGTCGTTTGGTATATCAGTGACTTTGAAAAGAAGAAACGGTTTTAATTAATTTTAAAAAGGGAACGGCATAACCTCACTTAGAAGTTCCTAAGAAACAAAGATAATTAGTAAAAAAGTTTTCATTAAATCTTATCCGATTTACCAAACGGCCTGCTCGTAGTAGATGGTATAATTCCAAGTTCAGTACAAGATTGTGAGAGACTGGTGTGTCTGAACTAAGCAGAGCTTATATATATCTCAATTCACCATTCTCTCCCCACTAGAAGCCAAGCAGCCTCACAATAACACCAATACATATAATAAAACAATACAAAAAATGTGTTTGCGCATTGAATATATTTCCAATAACAAATTTAGGGCGATGGAGACACAGTAATAGGGTAAGAATTAAAAAATATCTGTCTGATTGTTTGCCTGTTTATATGGAAATACTAAACGGATTCGAATAAAACTTTTTTTTTATATAGCTGTTAAGCCTGGGAAACATATAGAGTATAATTAATTTTGAAAAATGGAGCACCTGATGCAGAACTATAATGGTCCAGCTAAACTATAGGAAATAGAAAAATAACGCCTAAGCAAAAGTTGTTCAGCCTGATGAGCATTTTTTGTTGGGGTATAAAAGTCGAAGATCTGCACACCTGATGCAGATACGCCGGTCATAAAATCAGTAGTGCCATTTCTCAAGGTGCTTTTTCTTAGTAACTACTGATTGACGGAACGGGCTAAAGACTGAAGCGATGCATCCAGTATTTAATCACTAGATATTATTATTCTGTATTATACTGACTGCTGCCCGTTGCGACGATTTCGATTTGTATGGAAACCAATTTCTTTTTAATTTTAGGTTATTATACAAATCTAAATGACAACTTTTTTTTTGTTGTTAGCTATCATCATCCCATCGTTGGACAAGTCTTCCCACTCTGTTTCCATCTTTCGCGATCCCTAAACGTGATCTGCCGTTCTTTTTCAAACTGGGTAAAGTCGTCCGCCCGTCTCTTTCTTAGTCTTCCTTTCTTTCTTCCACACAAACAGACAATATGTGCCCAACTGCATGCGACAGACATGACCCATCCCATTTTATTGTAGCCGGTTTTACTCCCACATCAGCTTTCTTGGTAATGGAGTTTAGTTGCATTTAAACAAGAAATTGTAGTTGGGGGCAAAAACACATTTTTGTATGTACCACGATAACTGCCAAACCGATAATCCGGTTTTGATTAAATTTTGTAAGCATGTAGGAAACATCCTTAGAATTTTCAAGTACGTTGGGCATGAAAATTGGTTCAGTAGTTTTTGAAATACGAATAAGAATGTGCGCGATTATGTATCAAACGAAACTGTAGCGCGTTCTAATTAATATAGTTCTAATAATAAACGCGAGGTCTAAGTTCGCGGCGAGCTAGTAGTTTATATGGATATTTCTTGTCCGACAGTCAAATGACATAACTAAAAATAGAAATAGAACAAAGCTAATATTGTCCGCTATCAAACGGCTCAAGAAAATAAATATCGTGTTTATGTTCACAAAGATTGCTCATTCGCTTTCTTCGCTCAATTAAACACAACCCTCGGATATTAGGAGAACAATATCATTTCATTTATTGAACGTACTTCCTTTTATTGTTCAACGTGACATAGATATAATATTGACATCATCATAACTAAATTAGCTGTAAGTAAATAATCTGACATCAACAATTATTGTGGAAACAATAGCAATAAAAATATGATGAACGTAGTGGTAAATTTTTTATGTAAAATGATGTTCTATTTTTAACTACATATTTATTGTTTCTTTATAAATTATCTTGTATGTTAGGTTCTAGTTGATTTATTGCTTGCTTTATGATAATTATTAATTTAGTAAGGAAAATATCTAAAGATAAATAAATAATTGTGATTTTGACTGCATCTTAAACGCACTGCAGGTGGGTTCGCTCTAGTTTTTTCCACGTACTCGTAAGTAGTTTTTCTTGGGCATTTTGACTTGTCTTTTATATGATGTTATGCTTGGATGTTTATCTATAAATGTATTTGTTATATAATATATTATCATTGAGTTAGTATCCCGTAACACAAGTAACTTATTTTGGGACTATATAAAAAATAAAAAATAAATCAAGTCTTTCTTAATACCGTCTAACCATCTAAGCTTTAGTCTACCCAGATTCTTCCCTCTGACTGACTCTAACATAATCGTTTATTATTATTGTAATTTTGATAAAATTATCATCATCCCAGCCCTTCCTCAGCCTACTGGTGAGCGTAGGCCTCTATTTGTTGACGCCACTCATCTGGGTCCTGTCCTCGACTTGTTACTTCTTTCATTAAAATCTGTTCGCCGAGAGTTGATAAATATTATAATTCGTCTCAGACTAGCGACTGTCGCTTACTTATCGCAATCTGTATGGCGGCCGTCGCATGTTTCCCGCTTTCGCCATTTGCGTGGTATGAGGCACACAGTTGATGCCAACCGCGGCCGAACACGGCGACCATCTATTGCCATTCCGTTTTGGAATGCGCTTCGAATGAGTCGTCTGAGTGTTTGCGTGTTATTATCTGTATTATAGAGTTAATGACTGTTTAAAATTGTATTAGTTTTTAAATAATTAGCGGGCCGCAATTTGTAATGAGTTAAGAAGCCCTGCATTTATCAACTCTCCGCGAACCGCGAACAGACAAATTTTATATTGTATTGGTTAACACGGTAGTCTGCCGATTGGCGGTTCTGGGTTCGATCCCTAATCAGTGCAAGTTGGAAAATGGCTGTTTTGTAATTGTCCTGTGTCTTGGCTGTTTTTATAAATGTATATGTATTTATTATAAAATATAGTATAATGTATATATATATATATATATATATATATATATATATATATATATATATATATATTTGTGTGTGTGTGTGTGTGTGTGTGTCCCAATTTTTCATACAATTAGTATGAGAAATTGGGACTCCACTTCTGAGGTGTACCGTACATATAATTAAGTTACCCATAACAAAAGTTTTCACTTACGTTGTGGCTAGCTCATCAGTCTAATTTGTAATTATTATTATTTACTATCTCGTCAACTCATTTTATTTTTCTCAGAAAAACTTTGAGAACTACCTAAACTTCGAGGTAATTAGGTTTTAACTAACGTGAAACTCAGACATTGTTAATACAGCACGGGTTACTCACGTAAAGAGTCAGCTACTGGCCGACATGTTTCGACCTCATCCGGAGGTTCTTCATCAGGAGTGCTATTTTTCATTTAAGGACTCACTAAAACACAAAACGTGTAGTTTTCCAACTCACCGCTCGCGTAAAAACCCATTTGGCCGTATTTTTGGAACTGTCGTGTCGGCTAAAAACAATATTGTTTTACGCAGAAAACATCGAAAATATGTCTATGGTTTTTTAAGAATTTCACCATGAATAAAAAAGCAGGATGAATTGGAACGGATTCTCCACGAAAGATTTCTTTGACATATCTACGCCACAAATGTCAAAATTACGAGTGGTCGAGACCACTCGTTGCCAATCCTTCGCATACGATCATTTCAAAAATGCACCCGTTTGGAAACGCTCGCGTAAACCATTCGTTATGTGATAAGTGATTTCAAAAATGCGTCCCCAGGGTGAATGTGATGCGCTCGTGCACAAAGCCGCCCACTGTCACGAAACATTGGTGCGATTTTTCAAACGCGGAGTCACTAAACGCACGGTTTTTTGTATAGAAAAACCATTCGTTTAGGTGACTCCGCGATTGAAAAATGGCACTTCATGTCGTATGCCAGTAGCTGACTCTTTACGTGAGTAACCCGTGCTGTATTAATAATAAAATAAGGTTTTACTTAGCAATCTCCTCTATTTCGAAAATTACAAATTGCCTACAAGACTTAGAAGTGTTATTTATAGCTTGAAAATAATAGTGAATGCTGCTAATAGCGCCCTATTACCTGCCGCGTAGCTTCAACACCAATTGTTGGAACTTTGCAACGAGTTTGATTAAGTACCGTAGACTGAGTTGAACAGTTCCTGAACAGTACATTTTGTATACAATTTGTTACGGTTCAATGCTTAAACTTGAGCATTGAACTGTAACAAGTTGAAATACAAGAATTGAATAACAAGTTAAGCATTTTTACTTTTTTACTTAATCTGTAGATTTAAAAAGAAATACCCGACTACGGGAGTCATGTACGGATAATAATATTCATATTTTTTAAATTGGGTTATCAAGACCCTTTGTTTGATACCTCACTCGATATAGAAACAATATAATTTTTTTACTCTCACTTTTTTGTATGTAAGACATTCGTTATTTACATTTTTTGCATACAAATTTTAGGCTATGTCACCCGGACAATAATGACGAATCTATTGACAAATTATATCACTTGTGAAAATTTTACAATCGATTCGGATGCTACGGTGAAATAGACATTCAAACCCACATACATATGGACTGCTAAAATCATCACCCTTCCTCTTGACTTTACCGTAGTCGGTTAAAAAAATCAATTCATATTGCAAATTTATTTTTCTTCATAATCTCCATCCGACGTCAAACCTCCTTGGGAATGCACATGTAGTACGAAATTTTTGAGCTCATTCCTTTGGTCGCCTCTTACGACATCCACAGGATGGAGTGGTCCTATTCTAAGCCGGAAGCCACACCGCACCCACATGAAACAAGAACTAGTAAGATTTTTTTGGCGCAGTATCAAATCTAATCCTATTTCAATACCCGATAAACTCCATCACTAGTGGTTAACGTCAAAGTCAAAGTTAAAGTCAAATTTTTTTATTCAATGTAGGATAAATTTATCTCATATTGAAGGTAATTTTTTTAAAATATTATTTTAATGCAAAAGCTAAAAACTACTAGCGTTTCGGAACGACCACTGCTGGGAAGATTACGCCGAAAGAAACCCAGTTCAGTATTGGTCCCTACCCAGCCTGATGGGTTATATTACAGTTACAATACAGATTTACACTTTAGCTAGGTATACATTATACTATATATTTAAACAATACAATTAAAGTTTGCAGTCATCTATTTCCAAGAATTGTGATCAGACGATGATAAATAGTCCTTTACATGATAATACGCATTTTTGATTAAATGATTTTTAATGGCAGTCTTAAACTTAGATAATGGTAACGCTACTACATTATCTGTAATCTTATTATAGAGGCGTAAGCCAAGACCCACAAAAGATTTTTTTGTTTTTTGCAACCGAAAAGCTGAGATAGCTAATTTATTTTTATTTCTAGTGTTTATACTATGAATATCACTATTTTTTCTTATATAAATGTATATTTTGACGCACGTACATAATGTTCGCATAGATGAATTGCGAAGGGAGAGTCAAAATATTAATGTCTTTAAAAAGTTCCCTTAGAGACTCTCTAGCACCTAATTTACCAGCGCGTTTTTGTAAGACAAATATGGTATTTATGTCTGCTGCATTACCCCATAGCAATATTCCATAGGACATAACACTATGAAAGTAACTAAAATATACCAAACGCGCTGTATCAACGTCCGTCATCTGCCTAATTCTCCTAACCGCGTAGGCTGCAGAGCTAAGCTTTCCGGCAATTTTTTTAATATGGGCACCTCATTGCAACCCGGAATCAAGCGTTATTCCCAGAAACGTTGTGTTATCTACCATTTCTACTGCTTCCTTATTAATAAGTAATAGTGTTGTAACTTTTGTAACATTCGGTAAGCAGAACTTTACACATTTAGTTTTGTTTGCATTTAATACTAAATAATTTGCCGTAAACTATTCCAACACTTGCGACAATGTATTATTAATTTCATCAGAGGCGTCAGTTTTCCGATCTACGCTAAAAACAAGCGAAGTATCGTCAGCAAAAAGTACAGACTTACAGTTTTTTACATAATATGGTAAATCATTGATATATATGAGGAATAACAAAGGACCTAAGATAGAACCCTGGGGCACACCCATCACTACGGTTGATCCTTCAGATTTCACTTGATTTAAACTAACTTTTTGAATACGGCTACTCAAATAAGATTTAATCAATTCGAGAGCTTTCCCTTTCATTCCATAGTGCTCAAGTTTGGATAGAAGGGTTTCGTTGTCTACACAATCAAATGCCTTGGAGAGGTCACAAAACACACCAATTGCATTCTGACAACACTCCCAAGCATTATAGATGTTTTGTAAAAATATAACACCTGCATCCATTGTTGATCGACCCTTAGTAAATCCATACTGATCACCATGGAACAGACTATTTTTGTTAAAAAAATCTAATAATTGGTGAAAAATTAACCTTTCGAATATTTTGCTTAGTGCTGGCAGAATAGAAATGGGACGGTAATTTGTTAGATCATTTTTGTCACCAGAATTAAATAAAAGGATAACTTTACTTAACTTCATCATATTAGGGAAAGATCCCGCGTCTACACATTTATTAAATATAGAAGCTAAGTAAGGCGCAATCTCATCTATAATATTACTTATAACGGATACTGAAATGTCCCACAAATCACCAGTTTTCTTATTATTTAAACTTTTAAAAGTATAAATGATATTTCTAGGTGTGACGTATTAAAATATTAACCTATCTTTACATTTTGGTATACAATTGGTTAATAGTTTTTTTTAATTTCTTAGATGAGGACATTAGTTGGGCGGTTGTATTAAGGAATGTTAGTGAAAAAGTTCTCAAAGTATTGAGCAACATATTCATTAGTGTCGAGAACCTTATTGTTTATTTTTAATTCAATATTATTATCGCGTTGCTTGTTTTTCCCGGTTTCAGTGTTAATAATATTCCACGTTGTCTTTATTTTATCTTTAGAATCTACAATAGCTTTCTTGGTGTATAATGATTTAGCGCACAAGCATACTTTTTTAAAAAGCTTTAAATAAGTTCTAACGTAATCAATGAACTCAGGTTTTTGGTTATAAGCTTTCATAGCTATTAAGTCATCTAACCTATTCCTACTTATATGAATTTCTGTAGTAGCCCATTCGCTAAACTTTTTTCGATTACGTTTCTTTCCCTATTTAAGTGAGAAATTTTTATTAAATTCCAATTTTATTACTCCAATCATTTTATTATATAAAATATCAGGATCATCCCGAGCTTCTTCAAATAAACTGTATCCCTAAATGTTTTGATTTTTTGTTTAGTAATAGCTCTGTAGGTTATTAGACGTAATTCTACTTCTACATTGTTTGCAAATTTCACGAATTGACCAAAATGATCAGAAGTTATATTTTTAATTATAGCCTTATCAACAGCAGTGCAATCACAAAAAACATTATCTATACATGTTTTAGAGTCGCCTTGTATTCTAGTTGGTTCTTAAAATAAATTGAACAAATTAAATGACTTAAATAAATTAAAAAATCTAATACATTCGGTATCGTCACTCACTAATAAATCTACGTTAAAGTCGCCACACAATATTATGTTTTTGCGGCATGAACTTAATTTTCTCAAAACATCTTCAATTACTGTTTCTAGAGCATGAAAGTCAGCTTTTGAGGGTCTGTACGTGCATACTATAATACAATTCCCTAGTTCAACACAGGATAATTCAACAATACTTTCAACCGACAGGCTCACGATATCCTTACGTTCTTTACATTTCACATCATTACCCGTTAAAATTAAACTACCTCCTTTTTCTTGTATCGTCCTAGTAAATAAAGTAGAGACTGAATAAATTTCAATATTAAATTGTACTTGATGTGACTGCAAAAAGTGTTCAGTTAAACATACTACATGTAAATCCCTATTGTTTGCATATAATTCTAATTGCAATAATTTTCTAGTCAGACCCTGAATATTTTGGTGAATAATATTTAACTCTTTGGCCTTGACTGTTGTCTTTTTAATTAGTTTAAATTAGACTGAGTACCTGCAGCTGTACCACGGTACGTTCAGCACTACAATTTACTTGGTTTAAGTTAGGGTTGCCAGTTGTACTATTTACAACACAACTACTTTGTATATTATAAGCTACTAATGTAGCTAAAAGTCGCTTATACCTAGGAGGAAGATACATAGTATCTTGCGTCAACTTAAATCTACATATAAATTTATTAATATCTAAAAAAATTAAAATCGCTATGTCAATAAGTCATGTTGTACAAATGTACATTTAAATCATATATGTGCCTGTTTCTTACACTGCCTAAAGAATCCGAATACGGAAGGCACTTATGATAAATTTACAATCAGTTTTTTGTTTTAAATCTATGATTTTGTCCATACATTTTTTTAAGTTCCTCCCTGTAATAGTGGAACTGTCACCACACAGAATTGCAACTGTGGTATGTTGGTCTAGATCATTATAATTTATATTATTTATTAGGTTTAAAAATGTAACCCCGGGTGTGCATGCATTGAATACTGTACATTCACTGTTCAGGTTATTATAAATCATACTGCTAAGATCAATTATTGCATTCGTTATTATATAGAAAGCTAACTTACTCTAAGTAACTATGTCGTTACAAGTTTCCCTGATAATTAGATTTTAATCCGAGTTATCGACACTAAGACGTATAGAGCTCCGCTTAACGGTACTCACTTAAAGGATTATCTGATGGGTTTTTCCTTATTGATAAATATGGAATCCCCTTGACTTCCCTAACGTTTTAATTCATAATATTATTTGTCATAATGACTTAGGCCTAATATTTTTATCATAAAAATATTTTGCTATTTTTTTATAATGTTTCTGTAGTTATATTCTTCATAAATGTAAAGTTATTTTGACATAATCTAAAGTTTCATAATGTTAATGTTCCTAAGATTTTAAACTGTTTATGCACAATAAAGATACAACAACAACAACAGCAACATATGGTATGTTTTTCAATTTATCTAAGTATTTATTGACATTTGAATGAAAATGTGATTTAAGTGTGTTGTTTTGTTGACCAAATTATCTAAAATAAGAATATATCTAAAATATTGTTTAAATTGACGTTTAATTAATAGTGTGTAAAATAAAAATAAGATTAAAATATATTATGAGAAGTTATATTATGAAAAATTATGAGCAGAAATAGGAAACCGATAATACCTTTATTTATCCATGAGGAAAACGCTTAACTGTCGGAAAAACTCTTATAACTATTTAGTACTATTGATATACTTACATACTTTCGTGATTTGTATGAGGCTTTTTAGTTTTTTGGCCGCGCGCCCGTGTGTAATCAAAATAGAATGAGTTGGTAATCACATCGTTCACTTTTGCTAATTTTCTCAATCTTTTAAGAGAATATTAAGATTTTCTAGTATACTCTACTATTTTTTTTCCAAATCGGCACGTAAGGATACAACTACCTAATACCATATAGTATTAGGTCCGCCACTTGTACATTTATTTTAATAACGTTTACCAGGACATTAAAAGGATGGCAGAGAAAATAGAGAAATGGAGATATCTCCACTTAACTCTACCGACAAGAGCAAGCTCTTAAATTACTAGAAAAAGAGTTTTTTTATGTTATTGGCTTTTGTTTTGAAGGAACTATTTAACGGCAACTTACCAACTTGTCTCAAGAAGAAACCTACCTACGGTGCACAAACTTGGCCCATAAACAAAGCACACAGGTTCATACTGCAGGTTTGTCAACGAGCTATGGAGCGTAGCATGCAGCGTAGCATATCAAACGAACAGATCATAATTATCAGAAATACCACCGTACGTTCCATAACAAAAGTAGTATATGTAGGCAAAAAAACAAGTAGGCTAAAATGGGATTGGGCTGGTCACGTTTGTCGAATGTCACCGGAAAGGTGGGCTCACGTTGCCACTGGCTGGACTCCGACAGACGGTAGAAGGAAAAGTGGCAGACCAAGGACAAGGTAGTCGGACGAGTTGAGACTGTGTGATAGGAATTGGGAAGGAAAAGTTAACAACAGAAGTGTCTGGAAACATAGAGGGGAGGCTTTTGCCCAGCAGTGGGACATAGAGAGCTAACAAAAAAAGCGGCAAACATACAAGCGGGTCACCTGATGGTAAGTGATCACCGCTGCCCATGGACAACTTCAACACCAGGGGTGTAATAGAAGCGTTGCCGGGCTTTCAAGATACAGCTTCGTTTTTTGAAGGTTTCAATGTCGTATCGGTCCGGGAACACTGCTGCAGGAAGTTGATTCCACAGTTCGGACGTACGTGATAAAAAGTTCCCTTTAAAACGTACGGTGGTTGATTGCCAACTATCTAAGTGGTGTATTAATAAAACTTCGATTATGTGCTTTCCAGATATTTGTAAGCTGTCAATTTACAGCTTTTTAAATGACTATTGTAAACATGAGACACAGGGACGTTATTCCAAAAGCGGTATACTGCGTATCCCCGTTTTAGTATCAAGCGCAATTGAGCATTCATTTATAATGAATATAATGATGTCTAATTTGGTTTTTCACAGAAGTAGCACGTCACTATCGTACGACTAACGAATTATTTTATTGAGTAGACCCCCAGGTGTAACTATTATGCGAACTTACTCTCTGAGGAAGACGTCCGGAGACCAGATAAAGTCGAAACATGTCGGCCAGTAGCTGACTTTTTACGTAACCTTTATATCTCCTATTAATAATGACTATTGTATGATTTAAAAAGAAAGACCACGTAACAACCTCAAAATAAAGTCTGTTTGTTCAATTCGTTGGCGTGCTGTCAGCGCGCTTGCTTTAAAGAAAGCATCAGTTTTTACAAAGGCGCGTCCTTTGTAGCGCGCTGGCTCAATGCTCACTATTTTAGCAAATGCACGATAAAGATTTAAAAAGCTCAGCAGTCGGATAAATATAAGCAGAAAATTTAAAAGCGCAATGTACATCAAAAATGCAATGGAGTGAACTGTCACTGACTAATGACAAGCAAGACCTTACTATTTTTTGACAGTTAACTGTGATTTCTGACGATTGCATATTGGCAAGGTTCTGTCGGTTGATCGACATTTTTAAAACGATTTGTTCTTACTTTGTAAAAAACATTTAGTTTAAGATTTTAATCAAAATATTTTTGTTCATCTTATTAAAACAAACTTATTGGTTTAAAATAAACGTCTTTAAATAATATGTTAAGTGTGCAAAATTCAACACCAGACACTTTCTCTAAGGCTGATACTCAAATTCTCATTGTCTTTTAAATATGGTCACCTATATCTGAATGGTACTTACATTTTAGTAAAAAAATTGAAGATTTCCGACATACTTGGTGTTTTTAGTTCTGAGCTGAT
The DNA here is from genome assembly GCA_943193695.1 of Acrobasis suavella. Lineage (NCBI taxonomy): Eukaryota > Metazoa > Arthropoda > Insecta > Lepidoptera > Pyralidae > Acrobasis > Acrobasis suavella. The sequence goes on along the minus strand of OW971933.1, from coordinate 5,692,568 downwards.
AACTAGGTACTTAACATACGTGTGTAGGCGTACCGTCGAACTCCCTCGTTCAAGTGATATCGTTCAATGTAGTATTAATATTATTGCATCCACCCACGTCCAGTTATGAAAGATCTAGAGAATACATACTGAAGAGGTTGTCGAGATACGTATGGGTTTGCAAAATAACTCGAGTATTTTAACGACGGACAGAGACAAGTGGAAAATTAAGGAGCCCTTTGCCCAGTTAAGGGACACAACAGTCACAGGCTAGTAAAAAAAATTGAGCTTGATGAAATTTGGTAGGCGTAAGAACGTAAAAATCAATCGAGGCAATGGGCGAAAATGCAAGGCAATTAGGTGTTTCGACTAGTAAGCAATATTTTGATACCTTTTACCTGTCTCGTTGTATGTCTGTCTGTCTGTGTCTGTGTCTGTAATCAAACCTTGCAAGTTAAATTTGACCCACTACTCGGTTTCCGATTGAGCTTAAATTTTGCACGCATTATGTATATCGCGTGACAGCGTAATATTATGATGACATGGAGCTTACCTGCTGATGTAGCCAGAAGATGGCCATAGCAACTCTGTTATGAACAGAGGTCGGAATTATGTAGAGTTATATATGTACTTACACTGATTTCATACAGCGAAAGAATAAAGTGGATATGCCTCAAATCCCAGGATTAATTTTAAAGAGCAGAAAAATCACGTGATTGATTAAATAAAAAAGTTATTTACTTTTACATAATTTTAACCACTGCACGCGCGTCGTTGCCAATATGTAAAAATTAATAAAAATACTAATGTATATTCTAATAAATATCGTATGTTAATTAACTTTGTTTTATTTGTCTTGTCTGGCTCTAAGGTTTTTATTATTTTTTACATGTAATATTGTTGGCAACACGGGATTGTCCATTAGAAATTCCGGTAAGATCCATATTAATATCAACATTTTGATGCAAGTACAGAAATAACTCTATCTAATTCCGACCTCTGGTTATGAAACGACGCAACCCCATCGAGTTTGGGCTTGTTTAATTCGTCTTGAGGAGCTCTTCAAACTTTTAAGTTCATTGTTTCATATAAAAACTTGTTTTAAAAAAAATATGTTTTACAAACTTTTATTTAGTTTCACCGATTGATTGATCTAAAATTTCACACGCACATAAATATCGCGTGACAATACAATATTATGATAACATATGTAAGCTACCTAATTAACTGTATATATTAATACCCGGAAATAATTACACGGCCACGGTTGGGTAGTACACTTTTATTCACTAATTAGGAACTTTAATAAATCATACAACAGTTAAACTAAATTTAAGTCACCTATTTTAATCAACTTCACTATTTCAATTAACTTATATAATTTCCGTACCGGCTAGTAAATGTCTTAAACAAAATTAATGCAAGTAATCAATTTAAGAAAAGAATAAGTAAAAGATAACCAAATCACAGCTAACAAAAAAACTGGGAAATACAACGGTCGCAACCGAACGTCTTGGAAGTCAGGCGGCGAGAGAGCTCCGTCGTCCGATCACCGTTGTACGTCGTTTTTTCCCTTCCACCGTTGTGGCGGGGGACGCGCAGCGGGGCGATAGTGTTGCCAGTATGATGAAAAAGCAACGGTCGCCAACACGGCCATGCTGCATTTGTGCCAGCCCTCGGGCACATCACGAGTCTTGGTAAAATGCTGAAAGGTAAATACATGGTTACATTATAATTTGTTTTTTTTTTACAGCTCAATTGAAACGGCAATCATATTTCCATCTTTAGAAGCACAGGTACATTAACCACTCATGTTTGCTTAATGATATATCTAGCACGCTATAGGCCGTGTCCCGTAGTCTGGACTTTCTGCCTGTGCTCGTTACATTTTGGCAAATATGCATACTGGTTTATTGTACAGTGCAGATTCATCAAAGTGAGCTACATGAAATAATAATAACTACATTTTAACAAGACTCTGTAAGCAATATAAACATACTAACATTGAAAATAAATAAATAAATAATAATAATAGTATAACCTATTGTTTTCTTTCTTACCTCGCCAACACCACTTTCCTGATTAGTCCTCAATGTCACAATGATCTAATCGAATCCAGGGTTTCATATTTTCAGCCGCAGTTGTACCACAGTACCGTCGATTGCTCCTTTCACTTCCTCTCAGATCTTTAATTTGGTACCTGTCTTTTCCCAAGACTTTGATGACTTGAAACGGACCTTTGAATATAGGCATCAGTTTCCTGCTCTGGCCGTCATTACTTTGGCTCTGGATTTTAACGAGAACAAGGTCACCCTCATTGTAAGTCTTAGCCTTTATGCGTCTTTTATCGAATCTCTCCTTCTGTTCCACAGCGTTGGCTTTAATATTTTCGTCTACACTCTTACGCAAGTCCGTTACGTCCACGGAATGTTCGCTAACATTATCAGGAGCCAAAGAGTCGGCATCTGCTCGTAATCTGTACCCGAATAAGACCTCACATGGCACGGCTTTTATCGTTTTATGAACAGTGGAATTAAGTGCTTGTTTTGCAACTTTGACACATTCATCCCATCTATCATCAGCTAGATTAGCTCCCATAGCTTTCATAGACTCAAGAATAGTTTTATTAAATCTCTCAACCTGTCCGTTTGATCGCGGCATTCCTGTAGCAATTGTGTGTAAACGAATATTTTTCCCTATGCAATATTGTTTAAATTCGTTTGATGTAAACCCTGACCCGGCGTCAGTGATAAGTCTCCTAGAATTTCCAAAAATTTTTGAAATATTTTCTAGTTCATTTATTACATTATTGCTATCAGTTTTACTAACAGCCGATATGAACACAAATTTTGTAAAGGAATCAACCATAACAAGCAAGTATTTATTATTGGAAGTTGTTTTAATAAATGGGCCTAAATGATCTAAGTGGAGGGTGTGGAATGGTTGGGCAAATTTTGGCAAAGGATATAATTCTCCTTCTTTCGGACCTCCCTTGTTTTTATAATAAATGCAATTGAGACAATTTTTAACATATTTTTTTACTTGATGTCGCATTTTTCGGAACCAGTATTTATGTTCTATACGTTCAAGTGTCTTATCGACAGAAAAATGACCGTTGTCGTCATGATTAAGTTTTATAATTTGCCAAATGCATAGTTTTGGCACTACCCATCGACGACCTTGAGTGGTACGGTGATACACCTTACCACCGAGGAGTTCATAATTATTAAAAATATCCCTATGAGCATCGGCCTCTCCTGATTCCAAAACCTCTCTTAGTTTCACAATCTCTAAGTCCTGTAGCTGTACAGATAATAACCAATCTGCTTCAGTTATTGAAAGTATGAGTTCCGCTTCCGATCGTTCCCCATGCTGCACGGGGTTGCGACTCAAGGCATCGACATGATACATTTTAGAGCCTTCTCTGTGCACAATCTCAAATGAAAACTCCTGTGTGGAAAGTACCCATCGCGCAACACGTGGAACGATCTCCTTTTTAGTCATGGCATATTTAACCGCGTTACAATCCGTAACAATTTTGAATGCTGTTCCTAGCAGATACAGGCGAAATTTTTGCAGAGACGCTATTATAGCAAGGAGTTCCAGCTCAAAGGAATGGTAACGTTTTTCCTCCTCTGTCGTCTGGCGACTGTAATAATGAACAGGTTTTTCACCTTCACAAGTGTTTTGCATTAATATGCCCGCAATACCGTCCCTACTAGCGTCTGTATAAAGTATGCACTCCTTATCAGGGTCAAAAATGGTAAGAATATTGTTTGATGTAAGTGAATTTTTAAGAGTTTGAAAAGCTTGCTGTTGACTACTATCCCAGGACCAAACACAATTCTTTTTTAACAATTTTGTTAGGGGACTAGATAAAAGAGCGCAATTTCGAATGAATTTTCTAAAATAGCTAATGAGACCCAGGAATTGCCGCAGTTGGTGGACACTTTTTGGAATAGGAAAATTTCTAACAACATCGACTTTAGACTCATTTGGCATTATTTTATTGTATTCAATTCTATGTCCAAGAAAATCAATTGTAGTTTTTAAAAAGTGACATTTTTTTAGGTTCAGAGTTAAACCGTGATTTTGAAGAATTTTTAATACAGTTTCTAATAATTTTAAATTCTCTTCAACCGTTTCCGAAATTAATAGAATATCATCAAGGTACAGTATTACTTTGCCGAAACGTAAGTTACCCATCACTTTATTGATCATCTGCTGGAAACAGGAAGGTGCATTCGCTAGACCAAAAGGTAATCTTAAAAATTCATAATGCCCGTCTTCCGTAACAAAGGCCGTTCTGCTAATGGAGCTTTCAGCCATTTTGATCTGATAATAGCCACATTTCATGTCCAAACTCGTAAAATATCTGCAACCTCTTAGCCTGTCCAACAGATCCTCAATACGCGGCATGGGGTATTTATCTTTTTCGGTTATTTTATTAAGGGCCCTGTAATCAACGCATAACCTTTTCTCTCCATTTTTCTTATTTACTAATAGAACAGGACTAGCATATGAGGAATTGCTTTCCCTAACTATTCCATTTTCAAGAAGTTCGTCAATCATATCCCTAATAATCTTACGGTCAGTAGGAGAGTGACGGTAAGGTCTATATTGAACAGGTTTAGGTTGAGTCAAATTTATTACCATCTCATGGTCATTAACCTTGCCTAGTTCCTTAATAGATGATGCAACACAACTTTTATATTTATGAAATAACTCGGTTAATTGGCCGTGATGTGACTGGGTGTCTAGGTTTAAATTATTGACACAGTTAACAAATTCATCATATGATTTTTGATACGCGAATGTTAAATTATCTCCTATCCGAGAGTACATCAAATCTGATCGCTCAGTCACATTGCGACCAATAAGTATCTCGCAGCCAGATATATCCTGAATCACGTACACAACAACATTTTCTAAACTAACGGTATCTAATTGTAGATTTATGCTTACGTACTCGGTCACGATCTTAGCACTATCTTTTGAAAATCCTTGTAATGTTACGGGGGTGGCTAATGGCTGTTTTGACAGAGAATAGCGTTTTACCACACACTCACTTATTAACGAACAGCTACTTCCTGTGTCTATGAACGCCTCATAAATAAAATTATTTATCATAACCCTTTTAAAAAATCTATTTTTAACACTACACATTTTGTTTCTTGCTTATCAATTTTTACGTTACTATTCTTTTTACTATAACAAACTGCCTCTGTATGTCCTCGTCTTCCACAAAATTCACATTTAATATCGCACTGATGTCTCTTATGTGCACCGCCACAGGAAAAACATTTTATCGGTTTACGATTTTGTGATTGAATGTCGTTTGTGCCTGTTGAAGTACTGGGCTCCGACATTTGATAAGTTGTTGAGGGAAGTGTGGAAAACGGGGCCACACTGGACTGACTAGTTCCCGCTGGCTTGGGCTTATTTTCGCGAGTCAAATTTATTTGTTTGGAATGTTTTGGTTTATAAGTTCGACTATGTAAAAAGCTAGCCAGACTGTCACAGGTTTTAAAACTACCTACATCGATCGATGCGCTCACTGTGCCTTCACTAATGTTACCCAAAATAATTGAAATAATATCGGCCTCAGTAAAATTTAATGACAACCTATCTATTTTGCACTTTTGATCGAAGAAAAATTCATATAAAGATTGATTATCTTCTGGTTTTCTATCTATAATATCTTTTAATAGTTCAAACATATTTCGTTGGATTTGAAATGTGTCAGATATTTTACTACGCCAATCCTTCCACTGCCATGTGGGCCAGGATTCGTTTGTACGTAACAACGAGTCGTACCAAATTTTTGCCGGACCTTTTAGTTTATTAAGAGCCTGATAGCGAATCATCCTGTCAGACCAGCCAAACGTGTTAGAGTAAGACTTTATAATATTCAGCCAAGCTGTAACATTGTCCTTTAGAGGGTCAAAATCCGGTATTAAACTATTCAAGGTCAAAGTATGGGTTGTACTCACAGTGTCTTCAACGGGTACCTTTCGTTTTTTCCGTGATACGCGTGGTGATGGCGTTCTCGTTTTCCTGGAGCTGTCACTGTTGCTACTCCTGCTGCTGTCGCTCGAAGAGCTCGGTGATCTGCGTCTGCGCCGGGATCGAGACAGGGTACGGTCACGTTTTCCCATTGCGAATATCCCACTTCTGATGTAAGCTACCTAAATAACTGTATATATTAATACCCGGAAATAATTACACGGCCACGGTTGGGTAGTACACTTTTATTCACTAATTAGGAACTTTAATAAATCATACAACAGTTAAACTAAATTTAAGTCACCTATTTTAATCAACTTCACTATTTCAATTAACTTATATAATTTCCGTACCGGCTAGTAAATGTCTTAAACAAAATTAATGCAAGTAATCAATTTAAGAAAAGAATAAGTAAAAGATAACCAAATCACAGCTAACAAAAAAACTGGGAAATACAACGGTCGCAACCGAACGTCTTGGAAGTCAGGCGGCGAGAGAGCTCCGTCGTCCGATCACCGTTGTACGTCGTTTTTTCCCTTCCACCGTTGTGGCGGGGGACGCGCAGCGGGGCGATAGTGTTGCCAGTATGATGAAAAAGCAACGGTCGCCACATAGAGCTAATCTGATGATGCTGCTGGAAGGTGGCCATAGAAACTATGTGATAAAACGATGTCCCATAGAATTTAGGCTTATTACATTTGCCTTGATAAATACTTAGGCCTTACAATAAAAGCTTTTACGTAAATATGATCTTTTTCTATGAATCGTTTGTCCAGAGTGATAAGAATGAAATTGGCCTGCAATAGATTTCTAGGTATCTAAACGAAAAGGTGCTGAGTTCTGACACGAGCTAAATTAAACCATATCAATAACCAAATTGAGTTCATATTTCATTGATTTTTGTTTTGCTGAGTGAGACGTTTACTTATTCTATGTACCGGATCGCAGTTCGAAGCGAACTACTTCTCAGTAGTCGTCGTGAATTTATAAAGTTATGATTTTCTGACAATTTTGGTACCTACGTTTTTTAGGTTTCCAGGTGGTTTTAAAATTCAACAGTAACTAAAGACCACTAGAGTAGCTGAAACGTGCAAAGAGGCTTCAATAAGGTTTTATAGGTCGTTTTCAAACAGGTAACGGTAAGCAGGGTTTGGTCAATCGACCGAACAATTTTCGGGATGGTGATCGCCTTCGATCGGATGCCAAGAAAAACATTCCTAATGTATAATGTGAACGCTAAACTACGGTGCGATATTATAAATTATAAAAATTGAGCACGTATTTGACTAAGTGGCTTCAAATTACCTTTATACCCAATATTCCTTGTGTGTTAATTCTTATTTTAATGACTGTCTAATGACGCAGCGTTATCTGTTGGACAATGTCCGTTATAATATAACGCAACGTCCTACAGCAGCCGCTGATTTGTCCAACAATTGGAGTGAAGTAACATCCGTATCACAATTCGTGGAAAAAGAGATGTAGTTTGTAAATACCACCTATTTTAATGTACTTTTGATGAGGTCTTTTTTGAACTTGATTATACTTCCATAATATACAGGCTGACTGGTAAATCAAGTTACATATTGAAACAGGAGCTCAGTACTAGATTCTCGTTCCAAATGTATATACAAAAATAGGTACTCAAAGTTGACCAAATTATCCAATAAAAAAGTCGCGCTGCTAGGTAAGTACGAGTATGTACCGAGCGCGTAGTTTTCAAACATTTCGAGACTTTCCGCACTAAATTGATAAAATTTTTGCTTTGTAAAATTAATAAGTGTTTTGTTAGTTTTATATTTTTTGACATTACGTATGATCATAATTTATTATGTTCTGAAGTTTGACACGTTATTTACCAGTCAGCCTGTAGTATCATCGTTCGCTGGTAGAAATTGATAGCTGTAATAGAACGTTCCCCGTTGCATTAATAACAGTGAAGATCATCTTACCTGTTACGGGAAATAATTGGCTTGGCTTTGAATAACGATCTCGATTTCTAACGGTGTCTAGCGATACAATATTACAGGTAGTTCTGTTTTTCATTTTGCTTAATTCATTAAACAAGTCCACTGCAGTGGATGTTATGCGGCTGAAATGATGATGATGATTAAGAAGTAGCTTCGAGTACATGACATATTGTATTCCTACTTGTTGTCGCTGTCAAATTTAATCCAGTTTTAACACATGTTATAATAAATTAATTGTTTTATAAGATTCAATCCATGATCTAAAAACCTTGTTCTAAAATAGTATGGTAGAACCGAATACAAACAAAAAAAATCAAGGTATTTTTTTTTCAATCGGTATTTAATTTTATTTATTTTTCCATAAGATGTATACAATAGTTTAAAGTTTTCTTTATAAATACAATACAATAAGAGCAAAAACTAAAAAATCTTCATTCACTATGCGCCACTGGTCCATGGGATTTTCGGAAAGAAAAGACTGCACATTTATTTTTCGCACGAACAACACGAACATCGTCCCAACGAAACTCGCAAGTCCAATATAAAGTTTGTCAATATTTCTGTTGGTGCTCGTTGATTGGCGCGCTCACCCGAAAAATAAAGTTCACCGGTATCCCGAATATTATACCTTAGATTGTGAAAGTACGAAGACTGATACGTTGGTCTAGCAAATTGTCTATTTCAGGTCATTTTTATATGGCATAAGCTCACTACACATCTACAATGTGAAAGGGACACACACGTCATGAATCGAACCACGGGCTATACAAGATCAGTAAAGTATAATTATATTGAAATAACAGTAAACAAAATAAAAATTTTCCATTCCCATAGTTAAAGTGTGCAGCCGCCTGTGTAATTTTATGAATAAGTATTTATTTTTTTCTTTTTTCTCTTTTTTTACAAATTAGTAAATATAATAATAATTACAAATAAAAAAGAAATTACAACGCATCACCGCTAGGCAGAGTACCCATAAGGCTGGCAGCATTGCCTCTCTGGCAATTTTGATTATTTTGTTTTTTTTTTTTTTTTTATTTTATTAAACTGCACTGATCTCGTATTGCCCGTGGTTTGATTTATTACGGGTATGTCACTTCCACGTTGTAAACTTTTCACGTTTTTATGCCTAAGGGCTCTTGCAGACGAGCGACAGCATGCCCGCTACATCCGTCGGCGGCGGTTGTTGGTGGAGTTAAGTGGAGATACGTACAATTCTATATTCTCTCTGCAATCCATAGCCCAGGGCCGCTGTGTTATGTCTATGTGAAAGATGTAAATTAAAGACAAGTTTGAAAATGTAAGATGAAAATAAAATTTATTAAAAACAATGAATTCAAATGTTTAAGTACTCCTCAAGACGAATAAATCGCGCACAAGCTCAGCGGGATTTTGTTGTTTTATCACAAAGATGCCATGGCCTAGTGGCCACCTTCCAGTTTCATCATGAAATCAGGTCATTGGTAACATAATCTTGCATTATCACCCAGCTTACATATGTATGTGAAGTTTCAGCATCGAATAATGGGAAGTGGGTTTAATTTACTTGCAAGATTTGATTATGGACACAAACATCGGGACAGGTGAAAATATGAAAAAAGCTTGTAAAAAGGAATCAAAATAGTAAAGGCATAATTTGACTGATTCTAAAACTTCAAATCGTTTATTTACAACTAAGTTTGCCAGTTCTTAGGCACTAGTACAAAGTAGTGGCAAAACTTGCATTGCAAAATATTCTCCAACGATATGAAATTTTTAATAGGTAGGTACTTGGACTGACCCCACATTGGGCGTGTGCGTTGTTCGAGGGTATGAACGGCGCGAACGCTACTCATGTCGCGTTAACGCGGCGGCTCCGACCGGACGTTCACGCTCGAGAAACGCGCACGTCACGTCCAATGTGGGATAAGCTTTATACTATGCGACTCAAATAAGTTGAACAAAAATGGCGGACTTCAAAGCATTTTTGTACAATTTCCCGGCACGTAGGTTGAACCAAAAAGGCGGTTATCGGCGCAGGTAGAAATAATGCGCCGTCGACCGCCATTTTGGTTCAATTTACGTGTCGGGAATTTATACAAAAATACTTTGAAGTCCGCCATTATTGTTTAACTTATTTGTGTCACATTGTACCTACATAGGTATACATAAGTATGAGGTGAGCACAGGTACATACATCTGTACGGGACAAAATTTTTGCGGTTTTTACTAACGTTTACAGCTATGATAATTTCAAATATGACTATTTCCGTGATAGCATTTCTATATACGTTCCACCCTTCGAAATGACATCCACCTATTTCACCTCCATGGTTCTACGAACGCAGCCCATATTTGCGACAAATAGTGATTGGTGTGGCCTCCCCAAATATTTACGTGGGCTGACCAATACTCTGTATTTTTGGGTTTGAAAATGCCTCAGGGAAATAAGGGTATGAAATCTGGCTTGATGAAATTCTTTAATACGTGACGAACTGGGACTTGTTTAGATGGTATTTAGTTAATATGTTAAACTACGCCGCCCACAATTTAATCTAGATTGTAAAGAGTTAGTTTTGAATTTATATTGAGCGGGAAACTTAAAGGTTTTGAATAATTTTAAAACGTATGATATGGCCTATAAGTATTCTATATCAATGTACAATAATGATAGATCTTTACCCATGACCGCTTTTCAATGATTTTTCATAGGTTATGATCTATTATTAAATCTATACGATTTTTATTTTTAGAACACAAAGAAAAGAGGCGAAAACGTATCGATATTATAATTTCCCTTTTATCTAAATCGAATTAGTAATTAAGTTCAGATTTGTTCGACGTGGATGTGTAAAAATAGGTAGATTCTATTCAACACCTCTTGGCTTGTTCTTACATTCTATATTCTAAATTCGAGAAAATAGTACTGACTTGAATAATACAGATTAAACTTAAAACAAAGAAGGTTCATTCAACCGCACAGACTTTCTTCGAAAGCTACACAAAATCTGCAAAAACCTCTTTGAATTATTATAATAACTAACAGACCAAAATAAACCATTCTCTAAAGTGCATGGTACTCTTGAAAACGTTCTCGAAATACGTTCCTATACGAGATACTGTAAAGATAAAGATTGAACCTAGATGAGCCAACATTTTCATAAGTATTTCTTTTAGCTTTTCATTATCTTTATAAGTTGTAATGGTTTTGATTGCCGAATAAAACTTTTCTTTCTTTCATTTGTCAGCCTCAATCAAATAGTTTGTGGTAATAACATTTTATGCAAAAGGAAATTTTATAACGTGGAGAATAAAGGATTAAAAAATGAAAGAAAAAGTGTATCAACAAGTTAAAATTTTTTTTAAAGCAAGCTTTTATTTAGAATAAACTTAAAATTCTAAAGCACTTCTCAAGGCAAATCAAACGAGCCCAAACTCGGGTTGCTTCGTTTTATTATAGACTTACGGCTCCATCAGCTCCATGTCATCATAATATTGCATTTCAGTCAAATTTAACTTACAAGATTTGATTACAGACAGACAACGGAACAGGTGCGTGAAACTAAGTAAAAGCTTTTAATAAAAACAGCATTTTCGATCACTTGAGATTAAAACAAAAAATATAACAATAATCTACAATGCGTCGCGAGTTCGCGAGTCAGTCCCAGTGGAAAAAATCGTTTTAAAATGCAATACAATACGAAAAACTTTAATGCATACCCAGATACGGTGTTTACGCGATACCCTTATTAGGTAAGTAAAAATTTTAAGTACGTCCATGTCCATTACCTTCTTCGACGACTTCCAGACACAGAAAACAAAACATTAACCTAACTAAACTAAACCTTACTTAAACTTAAAATAATGAGTTACCTAACAAATTTATGTGCCAGGAAAATTTAAAAAAAAACTGTGACAACACCATCAAGTGATGAGTGGCGAAACTACATATTCCAACCAATGTTAAGTTGATATCCGTAGCGTTATCTATTATTTGCCAGGTAATTAAAAAAAGAACCTCGACATTCAAGCGTTAACCCCCAATATCTTTTAAATGGCTAAACCGATTTTCATCAAACATAGCTAAGAACCATCGCAAGGGATCTTACCTTCACGTAAAAAAACACATTGAAATCAGTCGATCCATTCGAGAGCTACGATGCACATCGTACAGACAGACAGACCGACATACATTAGTGTCAAAATTATTTATTTATTAAAACTTAATTACACAAAAAAAAAGGTACAAATGGCGGACTTAACGCCAAATGGCGTTCTCTGCAAGTCAACCAATGGACCAAGTGGAAAATGCATAAATAATTATCATATGGATGACTACTAGTTACTGCATAGGGATATCATGAGAAGAGACTTTTCGGAGAAACCGATTATGAACCGCCCGTTTGAAGACTAAACGAGTAGGTGCACGCCTAATGGATTCCGGAAGAGCATTCCAGAGAAGAATGGCTTTAATTTGGAAGGATTTATTTATAAAATCAGAATGATAAGCAGGTACAGATAAATTTAAACGATTAGAAAAGCGAAGATTTCGTAAATGTGTAGAGCTAAGAAGAGAAAATTGAGACTTGAGATAAGCTGGGGAGATAGGGTCATTGAGGATAGCATAAAGCATGCATAGGATTCTGGAGTTTCGACGCTAAGGCCTTATAACACTTCTCTTTTTTGTCGGAGGTTAAAAACAAGTTTAATTTTTTTATAAATTTATACCATCCATATTTTCTAACTCTACAATCTGGGGCTAGCAGCTACTACAGTGGAAAGCTATTCAGATGCAGTGGCGTCAGTAAAATCGCTATGCCTTTGCTTTCACGACTTGGAGCAAATTTTGTTACCAAATGCCACGGCCGTTTTTGTTTAAGAAAATATTTTATTGGTTTTCGTATAGTTATAAATTGATTAAAATGTATAGGTATAAATGTTATATTAGTATAGTTATAATTTCATTAAAATTTATAACGATTGGTTATATTTACCTTCAAGGTATCATATCTAATTGATCATTTCCTTTTGTGTCATTCGTTCTTTCATTTATCTTAGCACGTAGGTCTGTACAATACGACACAAATAAGTTGAACAAAATGGCGGACTTCAAAGCATTTTTGTACAAATTACCGGCACGTAGGTTGAACCAAAATGGTAGTTATCGGCGCAGGTACAAATAATGCACCGACGACCGTCATTACTAATGTAACGTAACTAATTATATTAAACTAGATAGATATGTACCAAACGAAGAATGTGATGGTATCGATAAAGGTACCTACATCCAATGTTTCTTGGTATTTATCAATTCCGCCAACAAAGTATTTTACCATATAAGAGAAAATTCCGATATAGGTTTGCAATGTGCATGCTGCCGCCAGCTGCACATTTTGTTTACCTTTACCTTTATGGACTAAATATTACTTTCCCCTACCATGGCGCATTTTACTTGTATATGCTGACTGGTAAAAGCCGACTGCCTCCGTGGTCAAGTGGTTGGCATTGGTTAAGGTTTACCCTTTGGGTTGCGGAGGTCTGACGGCAGTCGCTCTGTATAAAAACGAGTAATCTCGTCAAATCTCCTTGGTTAGGTATAGTGGACGCCGGGCTCTAAAGCGTTACTGCTGAGGATGCAACCGGGAAAATACGCTCGAGTGATGATGATGTGCTGACTGTTAAAAACCGTGTAATTTTCAGCCTAGAACAGGACCTTTTTTTCATTAAATTAATTCTTAAGAAAGTCTACGTTTGGAACACATTTCCCAACCATAAGTGCTAAACAAAAATACATCGCGCGTTAGGGACTTTGTACTTAAAATCTGTGAAAAATTTATACATAGTTTTGTGTCTCTGACCTAAATGTCACACCTCTATAAACAAAACCTAATCCCAATCTGACAAATAAAGCATCGGGCGATTTGTTCCATTGACGCCGGGCCATTTGTTACGTTGTAACGAAAAAGGCCCATTAGCCACCAGCCTGTCAAATTATAAAATCGTAAGGCCCAATGAGGGAAATTCATCCTGGTAATGGTTTGATCAATAAAGTCAAGGGCAATTCGGAGATTTTTATATTTTTTGTTGTTTATCGTAGAAGTAAATCAAAAGAGTCATCTTAAGTCGAAAGGCATAGTTCAGTGGCACCCTCATTTGATATGAATGGTTTTATCGTAAATAAGTTGATAATTTCAATTCTTTACCATAATAATAATATTAATTTCCCCGCAGGGCAGCTTGTGGCGAGCTGTTGGTGAGTAACGATACCACGAACCCGAATGCTCCAGAGAGCCAGTCAGAGCCCTCACCTCCGACGCGTCTTCATCGGTTAGGATGGAGACCCTAAAGGGCTTGCAGGACTCTTAGCTCTGCATTGCCTTAATTGTCCGTGCAAAGAGGAGTGGTTCGGGCTGTTTCTCCAGGGGTGGAAGTGTTAAAGGGCATCACGCCGCCAGTAACTCCAGAGAATGTGCTGCGCTTTCTCTCGACAACCATGAGTCGCCTGCACCGGTGTTGCTCCTTTGTTAAACCATATAGTGGTCGGCAAGCCACCATCTGCCTACAACAGTCAGTAATTATCATTATGGCAAGTGACGTTTCTATTGCAATACTGGGATATTGCAATAGTCCATCCCAATGTCAGTCCATAACCCATAGACCTTTCAGTAAATTGATACCATCCATATTTTCTAACTCCACAATCTTTCCCTTTTTCTTGCAGGATCTTTCTCCTGCAGAAACCTATTCAAGGGTTCCCTTAATACATAATATTATCTATATCTACATAAATTGGTAAATAAATTAATAAATAAATAGCCATTATTTAGTGTTCAACTGATTTATGTATTTATTTACCAATTTATGTACACGATAAATTTATACAGAGAATATATCAAATAAATGTGCCTTGTACAAACCAAGGCACTACTTATCTCAAAAGTGATAGAAGAAACGCGTTTTAAAGCTAGACGGGCTAACTAACTATAGTTAGTCCGTCTGGCACTACTTATCTCAAAAGTTTGAGATAAGTAGTGCCAGACGGACTAACTATAGTTAGTTAGTCCGTCTAGCTTTAAAACGCGTTTCCGACAAAAGTAGCCATTTTTGCACATGAGTAGATAATTTATTTCAAGGTACTATATACTAATAGTGACATGATTCCTCCTCACTCCTATTGCAGCGCCCATCAGGATCCTTAAGTGATTGTGGAATCATCATCGTATCTGTATGTACTTATATGTAATTTAAGGAAGCAATAAATTATTGAGTATTGAAGCCTAGAGACCATGATTTTTGCCAGGGTTTCAATTTACTCGTGTGTACACGTGAATAAATCTTACAAGTATAGTAGGATTGCCGTCGTTTGATCGCGTTTGCTTCACTACGTGGAATAATGACATACGAGTAATATATGCTCGTATGTACAAATAGCTTACGGTGTAACAGATTTGCACAGTTGCAGGGGCTTTCTTGATCTCTTTTGGTGAGAAAATTAAATAAATAAATAGTAGAATTAAATCAATAGTAGTAGGACAAATCACAGAAATTGAGCTAACCCCAAAGTAAGTTCAAAGTGGTTAAAACTTGTATCATGGTATACTAACCCTACGGTTGGTTCTATAATTAATTAGATTTATCCAGGCTGACTGGTAAATCACGTGTCACACTCCAGTATTATGTCCACATAATAAATCATGATTATACGTAAAGTCAAAAAATATATAACCAACAAACTTTACTGGTTTTACTTTATTGGTTTTAATCAAATTAGTGCGCAAAGTCAGGGGACTCGTTTGGAAACCGCGTGCTCGCTACGCGCTCGGTACCTACCTATAGTCCATTTGTTTAGTTATTTAAAATATGTAAACAATCTTGACATGTCTTTTTATTGAAATATACACTTTATGAATCAATTCCTTCGCAAATAACAAATTATTTGTTTTATAAATTGTAAATTAAGTACATAATTGATTTGTAATTTGCAAAGGTACTGATTTATAAGTGTATCCAATAAAAAGGCATGTCAAGATAAATCGATTCACACACTGCTCCGCACCCTGCTGCGTAGCGCGGGGCCGGACTGCATGCAAGTATCTCAATTTGTAAAGAAAACACGCATAGTACAACACAGCGTAGCAGTGTGCCAATCGCCCAACTTATCGCGCGCAGCACGAATGACCACCCTTCTTGTTTTTATTGGATAATTTTATCAACTTTAAGCACCTATTTTTTATATATTTAGAACGAGAATCGAGTACTTCCCAACCAACTTTTCCTGGCTGGGGATCGAACTGATAACCTCCGGATTGGCGGACTAGCGTGTTGACCATTACACCGCAAAGGTGTCAAACTTAACTAGCTGGGCGACCAAGTTTTGCTCGGTTACTGTTTTTATGAAAATATTTTTTTAGCCTCGTCACTCCCTATATACCGACTTTCATCAAAATCGTTGGAGCCATTTCCGAGATTTCCGTTTAAAGTATTTTCTTTCTTTATTACTCGCTTTCATGCACTCATACAGAAGATGGTTATTAGGTAAGTACATGAACCCTGGCAGGGTGCTGCGAACTTATTGGAATTATTTGAGTTTATATAATAATAATAGTATTTATAATCAAGTACAAGAAGATAATTAACATAAATTAAGAGTAAGTTCAATTGATGTCAATGGTTAGAAGATTAAATTAAATAGTAAAAATACAATAAGTTAAATGTCAACAAAAAGTTAGTAATAGGTGTTTACAGACAAAAAAATATAATTATTGTAAATATAATTACTGCAAGTGCGTTGGTCAGATGCAACTTGAAACTGGAAACTGGAACTAAAACTACGAGTACCTACGCAGATATATTGTGTTTACGTGGGGCGCACTAAAAGTTTCCGGAATGAATATGAAAAAATACTATTAAAGGTACAAAATTAATTTATTGTTTTTCAAAATAATCTCCCTTGGCGTCTATGCACTTTTTCATTCGATGAAACCAGTTTTGAAAACTTTTGTGCCACTCCTCTGTGGTGACCTCTGAAACGTGTTTTTCTTACTCCTCGACAGCCTCTTCTGGTGATGAAAATCGTTGACCGCGTAATTGGTTCTTAATTTTTGGGAACAGAAAAAAGTCACAAGGTGCCAGGTCGGGACTGTATGCAGGATGACTCATGAGTTCTACATTTTTCGCCTTCAAAAAGTCGTTTGTCTGTCTGGCCGTGTGAGAACTAGCATTGTCGTGGTGCAGGATGATACGGCGTTTACGGTTATTTTTACGGAGTTCGTCAATAACTTCCGGCAAACAAATGGTCGTGTACCAGTCACTATTCACTGTACGACGATTCTCTGAAGCAACAGTAGCCACGTGTCCAGTTTTATTAAAAAAAGAAGCAATCATCCGCTTAGATGCACTTTTCACGCGCGCCACTTTGGTTGGTTTCGGCTCATCTTGAAAGACCCATACGCTCGATTACTGCTTTGTTTTGGGATCGTAGCAATAAATCCATGTTTCGTCACCTGTTACTATGTCACACACCAAATTTGACGCACCTTCGTTGAATCTGGTAAGCATGGCACTGCACCAAGTGACGCGGTCCGTTTTTTGAGCCTCGGTCAAGTTGTGTGGGATCCACCGCGAGCACAGCTTTCTCACACCCAAATGTTTGTGTAGGATTAATTGTATTTAACTCATGCCTATTTCTAAGGATGCGCGAATTTCATGGTAGGTCACATGCCTGTCTGTTTCAATCATACGGCGCACAGCATCGATGTTTTTGTTGGTCACAGCGGTGGACGGTCGACCATCGCGAGATTCGTCACTGAGATTGATACGACCACGCTTGAATTCTGCAAACCAGCTATAAACAGTTGTCTTGCATGGTGCTTCATTGCCAAAATCTGCTTCAAGCCGAGCGATGCTCTGTTGAGCTGTCAAATTACACTTAAAATCGTAGAAAATCATACTACGAAAATTTTCCCGCGTTAAATCCATGTTGATGCAGACACACAATTTTTTAAATGGCGCCACAAGGTAAAAACAAAAGACAGTCAGATGAAACAAACTGCATTCTACAGCCAAAGAGTTCTATTTTCAAATGTTGCAATAAATTTTTAAATATTGTTTATGTAAGTGGCCAGTTCCGGAAACTTATAGTGCGCCCTATGTATTGAGTCTTTCTTTAAAACGCTTATTATAGTTTGTCATTTAAATATTCGTTAACCGAGTAATACCCCTTTGACAATAGTAGACCTTTTAATTTTTTAAAGAATTTTTTATCATTTTCTTCCGATGTAATTAGTTTTGGAAGTTTATCGTACATCTTGATTGCGCTTAGGTACGGACCCTTTTTATACATTTCTAAATCTTGTCCTTTAGTTTTACTTACCGGTATCGCTAATCTGTTTTTGTGCCGTGTGTTTATTGTGTGTGTGTCTTTTAAAGAGGGACATATATTTTATTTAAGTATAGGATATATTCCATGCTCGTCAGGGAGTAAAGAAAAACGTAGATGTCATAGAGTTGGTCTGATGATGGAGTCAGTAAGTAGCTATTAAAACTAAGTAAAAGAACGTCTAAACAGACATACATGATATCTCGTCTTTACCTATCTCTAAGATAGATCATCTTTGGTCTTGCAGTTCTAAGCAGATAGAGCTCTGAGCCGCAGAATTCAAAGGCCACTTTTAGCTTGATGATGGCCGAGAAGGTAGACAAATGACTCATAGTGATGGGTTGCTAGCCGCATCGCCTATTATCATAATCCGCATTTACGTTGTCCATTCCCTCTATGATATTCTACAATCTGCGCGAGAAGAGAAGTAGCTTGTATACTCTAAGTATTTTTTACTTCTTACACCAGTATGAAAAAACGTCTTATTTTGGGGTTATTTGATTTACCTTAACAAATAGGTACTTTGGTTTATAATAAATTGTTTTTTTTTTATGGCTTATAGAGACGATAACAATCCTTTCTAAAGTAATAGTAATTTATCACACACTAAAAACATGTTAATTCCATACTTAATATTTTTTTAAATCTAAAAATCCACCCCAACACCTAACTACATAACTGATTTAGAAAATCAGTGAACATAACTAAAAAATTCTAACGAATTTGTAAACTCCTCCGTATTTTGAAGTCGGTTAAAACACACATAAAACCAAGGCTAAAATCCCTCGAAATATACCGATATCGAAATTAAATTTTCATCTATGCAAACCTTAGAATCTAAAATGAAAATCTCCATATTAAAGTTAGGTAAACACCGGGTTCATTTATTTTGGGCCGTGAGGACACACTTTAAGGAAAATATAGATGTACCCTCATAAACTGTGTGCCGTACTTAAACAATGACGAGACTAAAATTAACACTTTACGATTTTTAATATAGACTCACATATGTGCTGGTCAAATATACATTAAAATACCCTTTATTGCATAGAAAACTAGAATATTGTGCAAAAGGCGGCCTTATCGCTAAGCAATTTCTTCCAGACAACCTTACTTTATAGAAAACTGATTGAAAATTATATAGGTGGGTGGTCAATATAATTAATAAATACTAAATAAATACAATAATGACAATAAACATATATATACATCATACTTAACTACATACAACTTACACAAATAAAAAAATATAACAGGACAAGAGCTGTATAAAGCTTTAAAGTAAGTGGAAATAAGTGAAGGAGATTTACCTCTCATAAGGATAGAAAATAAGATTTTACTTGGGATTTGAAGCTGGCTAGAGTTTGGATACAGGGGAATGAAAGACTTAATTGATGTCTCGACCTCACTTAAACTGGGATAACCTAAGATTGAAGAATAAAAATATGGAATGGTGGAGTATATATGAATTTATTGAAACTAAAAAATGTGAGAATTGTTAAATAAAAGCACTTGACATTTTAGTACATCGTTTTTTATTGTACATAAGACATATGCACTTGCATAGCGAACATTTACGGGTGTGCAAATGCAATAAATGCGTATGATACACCATAGTTTAAAATTTTGCTGTGCTTGGATATAGGTAACGGAAGTTAAAATCAGTTATAATACTTATGGATAGAATAAAAAAAAATTAAAGCGGTTATTAATTATAATTATTTTCAAAGCCCAAATTGTTGTGACACAAAGTTTTGGGTAAAAAGATATGGATTAGCATTATTTCTATAGGCGCAAACGAAAGAGTGCGAAATTGGCATTAATGAATTTGGCACAAAAAAAGTAAAAATCTAAAATTTTGTAATTAGTACATTTGTGAACTATGACATCAATATTTGTAGTGACTTAGTCCGTACCTAAATATTTGGGATTTTTGCAGTTTGTCGTAGATGAACGTTCATAACTGTGTTTTGTGATCTTTTTTATTAGGTTTTTACTCTTTATTTGATCTTCCTAATATTTAACATTAGTCTATTCGTTTCTTTTTCTGAAACGTTGCAATAGGGTATAGCATAAAGTAATTAAACAAAATAAACTGCTTTTATAAATCGAGAAACGTAATATCAATAACATTATTCTTCTTGGATGGTAAAAAATAATTGATTCCTCTATTTAGAACCAAATAATTATCGAAAATAAAAAGTTTCACTAGTACCACTGAGACCTCTTATCCCTCTGTCCTCTCGATTTTTGTGGCGAGGGCTCGGAAATTGCCTCCTTATTATTGGATGTCATAAATCATAACACCTAGGTAGGGCGTTATATATAAAAACATCCTGTACGTCTTCCAAATGGCTGTAGTTTGTTATTTCGATAATATTTTATTGCTACTTGTTGTACCTTACGATTTTTGTAATAAAAAATCATGGTTTGTAACTTTACAAAAATTTTAAACATGAGCATTAACATTACTTTATTATATATTTTATAAAGCTGTAGGAACTCCTAGTAGTTAGGTAGCTGCGCACTAGCTGGGGCAGTTGGAGCTCCTATATCAAGAGGTAGGTAAGGTACGTAGTGGAGAGCTTGAGAGAACTAACGAAGAGATATTTTATTTATTATAACATTTACAATACTGATATATATAAATTTACAATACTGATATAGATGTAATCAGCTCGAGAGATGGTAGTGGAATGAATCAGAATGATGAGGAAGAAATCTAAAATTTAAAAATTGAATTTGAAATTAAATTATTTTTTAGAAAACGGAAAAGTAGGTAATCTGGAACAAACATCGTTATAAAGCGATGGTGGCCAAACGGTTTAGGAACTGGCTATGCTTGTGTAAGGTTCGCATTCGATATTCGACTAGTACGTGCCTCGTACCACGAAAACGGCCAAAGCGGGAGATAAGCGACGGCCGCCATACAGTTTGCGATAATTAAGCATATTCATATTTAAGCATTTGCTTAGTGTTTCAAGCAATAGTATAAAATATCGATAGCCTGTCGATTCTATCGTGGCTTTGAAAAACAGTCACAATATCGATAGGACTATCGATAGTATCGAATAACCGATAGTATCGATTGTCAATAGTTAGCAATACTATTGATATAAGGTAAAACTATCGATACTATTGAATTTAGATACTGTGGTCAGTATTCGATACTATCGATAGTATCGATAGTATCTAAATTCAATAGTATCAATACTATCGATAGTTTTACTATACATCAATAGTTTTACAAACTATTGACAATAGATACTATCGACTATATCGGTTATTCAATACTATCGATAGTCCTATCCATATAGTAACTGTTTTTCAAGGTCAACTATCGATAGTCAAACTAGTGATACCTAGTTATGCAACGCTAATTTGCATATTCACTAATCTGCTAGCACTTTGTTATGTAGTTTCGTTCTAGAATAAGATCACCTCACATTTACATGTGGATGTCGAGATTTGACG
Source organism: Acrobasis suavella (assembly GCA_943193695.1). Lineage (NCBI taxonomy): Eukaryota > Metazoa > Arthropoda > Insecta > Lepidoptera > Pyralidae > Acrobasis > Acrobasis suavella. The sequence goes on along the minus strand of OW971933.1, from coordinate 5,670,782 downwards.
AAAGCTAACCACGAAAACACACGTTTACATTTCCATACCGAAAACACACGTCTATCTACATCAATGTAAATTTTTGGCGACCTCCGTGGGGTAATTGTCAACACGCTAGTCCGCCAATGTTGAGTTTCTGGGTTCGATCCCCAGTATTTTTTATTATCATTATATCTGATGTCTGGGCTAAGCCTGCCAGTATCAATTTTTTTTCTTGCAAAGGAGAATGTATTGCATTATCGCTTTTTCATGGAACACCCCTCGTAAATATATATGTGTTAACTCTGTTTAGGTATGTAGATCTATCTAAGTATAGTAAACTCTATTAATCAATATTCACTTATAATACCACAAGAGCTTCAAAATTATCGGGTATTTCCCGATAGGTTCGTTGCAAACAAATGAAGGAGTCAAGTTTTTCAGGTTAAAAAATCACGAGCGCGAAGCGCGAGTGATTTTTCCTGAAAAACTTGACGACTTTATTTGTTTGCAGGGAACCTTGAGGGAAATGCCAGATAATTTTGAAGCTCGTGGGGTATTCGGGGGATTATTTTTTTATTATTATTTTATTTTATTCGACTCATTTTCATGCAAAATCTCCAATTTTCACAATTGAATTCAACCTGTCAGTTTGACGTGTGGTTAATTTGACTGGATTATGTTTTGTTTTTTATATATAGCAACTACCAGAGAAAATAATCAAAAAATTATCAGTATAATACCATGTAGGTTGTACCACGTGACGTCGAATGGTGCAATTCTATTGGTCGATATTTGGGTCGGAAAAATAATCACTTATAATACCACAAGAGCTTCAAAATTATCGGGTATTTCCCGATAGGTTCGTTGCAAACAAATGAAGGAGTCAAGTTTTTCAGGTTAAAAAATCACGAGCGCGAAGCGCGAGTGATTTTTCCTGAAAAACTTGACGACTTTATTTGTTTGCAGGGAACCTTGAGGGAAATGCCAGATAATTTTGAAGCTCGTGGGGTATTCGGGGGATTATTTTTCCGTCCCAAATGTCGGCCAATAGAATTGCACCATGAGATGAAATGAACAGTTAACAAATTGCCTTCTCCGTATTAATGGGAACATTTCCTTTGACTTTTTTATCGATGGTGGACAGAGAACAAACTCCAAATCGACTCATTTTCATGCAAAATCTCCAATTTTCACAATTGAATTCAACCTGTCAGTTTGACGTGTGGTTAATTTGACTGGATTATGTTTTGTTTTTTATATATAGCAACTACCAGAGAAAATAATCAAAAAATTATTATTATTATTAGTAGAAAGGAAAATACTTCGAATGTCCAGCTGCTTCTCGTCTTCCGATCGTAGAAGCTGATTGAGGGAATGGGCGAGATTTGGATCATGTTAATGTGCGATGCGGCTAGCAACCCTTCACTATTCTGATTCCTTTTCCATCTTAAAGCCCACCATCACGCTAAGCGTGGTCTTACCGCCTTTGGCTCTGTCTATCCCGTCAAGGATAAAGATGTTAAAATGTATCTGTATATATATATTCTACTGAAAATATTCTAAAAAAATATATTTAAATCATTTTTTCCTATTCTACATCTTCGATAAAACTAATCGAAATCCATTTTACTAACCAGATTACAGCAAAAGCATTGCTGAATAGAGAAATAAATTGCTTACTCTAGTCTCCGAGTCGGATTACAATGTAATTTCCAATAATTACAATGGCCGCCAAATCGGCATACATTCCAGACACAAACAACGATAAAATTAAATTAGTATGCTGTGAGGGTTTCTAATATTTGTGTGGATGTTTTAATATAGCTAATCCTTTCGGGTTTCCATTTCCCTTATCGTATTCAATAAAAAATACAATACGATTAAAGTGCAGATTTGTAAGGAAATTCGGCCGTTCGGTGAGAATTCATATTAATACAATTTCGTGTTTGCATTTAAGAAGTACCCAGTGTAAATACAAAGGATAAGACTATACTAACTTTAGTAGGGCTGTTTTTTCTTGGGCGTGCCTATGTTTAGAAACTCTTTTCATAGCACAACGAAAAAGTAATATACATCTTCCTTGTTTTTTTTTTATGCTTCTTACGATGCTCGCTATTTGAGCCTTCTTAAACAACTGTTGTATAAAATATTATTAAATAAATTCCCCATTAGGGATAAACACGTAAATACTGAATAGGCCTTTATGTAAATACTTAATAGGCCTTTTACAACTATTAACAAAAACGATTTATTTTGGCAAGTTGATCAGTCACAGACTGAATTCGCTCTAATTTGTGTCAAATATTTAAAAATGAGTTCAATATCACTCAAGATCATTATCTTCATCAGGTCTTTTTAGTCTCTACTGAAGGAGGACGACCCTCTCTCACTAAAGCCATTTATTTATGGCCAGAGCAGAAAAAGGATGAGTTGGATCTCATTTTTCAGCACGGAGCAGCACTTTTCTATGCTGTTATCCTTTTCTGTCGCTCAGAACCGTCATTTGCCAGAGCGAGAGAGAGCGCAGAATGCTATAGCATGCTATCGCACGGCCGGTGCGATAGCGTTCCGTGCTAATAAGATCCAACCCTTAGTCTACTCCTCCACGCTGGTCAAACGAATAAAACAAAATATATGTAATTAATAAATACTATGCAATAGTTAGAAGTATTTTTAAGTATGGAAAACCAAAATATTATGAATATATTATAGAGCCTATGTCTGTTAGGCCATCTACTATAGGGCATCATAAATTTACTACTTTTAGCTGGTCAACTGCAATATTTTAATTACAGCCGGCACATGAAGGAACTAGAGGTATTTTTATATTTATATTAATTATAAAATATCTTAATAATAAATAAATAACTTAATATTTATTTTATAAAAGCAACCAATACGCCTCTGCACGTGATAATTTGCGTTCGTTTTGTTACCCCTCAAAATATTCTTCAAAATGGACTCCAAGGCATTGTCTTTTCCGTTTAAGTAGGGAATCTCGACCTCTTGAGAAAGGCCCGCCTTTTATTTGCTTTTATTGTTTAAAAGAAGCCTGCAAGCCGGAGTTAACGATACCCCGGATTTGGGACTTGGATTAAAATGGTGAAAGTATAGAATTCAACATAGAAGTATATTGATAATTACTCACACATCCCTTTAGGTCCGAGGTGCGCGCTCCCGTTTTTACTTCTCAAAAAAACAAAAAAAAAAAAAACAAAATTATAAAGTTGCAAATTGTATATTTAATAGCCATTCAAAAGATTTAGCTGTAGTCATTAGCGAAAGGCCGCCTTCCTGACGTGAACCCTACATGAAAATGTATTTGTGCCAAATAAAGAAATAAAATATGAATAAATATACCGGGACAAATCACACTGATTGAGCTAGCACCAAAGTAAGTTTAAACTTGAGTTATAGGATTAACTCAACGGTACTATATTTTATAATAAATGCACATATAGATAAACACCCAAGACCCAGGACACTTTAAAAAATTTTTTTTTCAAGTGCTCAATTTGCTCCGGCTGAGGATCGAACCCAGAACGTCTACATTGGCGGACAACATGCTAGCGTGTTGACAATTACGCCACTGAGGTCTCCAAAAACTTTACATTAATGTATACACGTGTGTTTTCGTTATGTAAATGTACACGTGTGTTTTCGTGGTTAGTCCTTTCGTCAAATCTCGACGTCCACAGGAAAATGTTAAGTGTTCTTTTTCTAGAACGAAACCACACGACGGCCAAGTGATAGTAGATTAGCGAATTTGCCAATATTCGCTTTTCTTGATATATACTACTCGTATCATGTCCTCATCTATGACTTATTTTCAGCGAAGCTTAACTTCCTTACGAATTTTATTTTGTTGTTTGGGATCCCTGCTGAATTAATGTACTGCACTGCATCACAATTTTTTTAGAGACAACGCGTTATCTGTGAAGTTAGTATATCCTAATATTTGAATTGTGTATGACTAAGATTTTATTTAAATACAGACACACTATAACGTCCTTATCCCTAACAGAGCAGACAAAGCCCAGGGCTGTAAACTAAAAAGCCACGTTTAGCGCATTTTTTTATTATTTTTAAATAGGTATTATATTGCCTCAAGCCAAGATCCACTTCGGGTCGCTGAGCCAGCGGAGTGGTAGTAGTGATTAAATTGCCTCATAAAATAAATATCGTGTGATTTTAAGTGCTTAAGAACGGAGAACTCATAAAAACCCAAATGAATTAAAAATATCGAATCAAAATAAATATTGTGATACTACTACTTCTAGCAGGGCCCTTCATCCTAGGCAAATATATTTATAGTACCTTTATTAAAAAAAATAAACATGTAAGAATAATAAATAATAAAATAATAAGTATCCTATTTTAATCATCATCATAATTTCAGCTACATAACGTCCACTGCTGAACACAGGCCTCTCCTGAAGATCCAAAATAACCGATCTAGAGCGGCCTGCATCCAGCGCTTTCCAGCACCATGAATTTATTTACAGCCAATTTATAAACTAAATTACGTTTAATTCGACTATGAAACAATTGAGCACCCAAACACTCAGGAGAAAATTAAAAAAAGATGTTGACAAAACGTAATTAGGAGGAAAAAACGTTGTAGGTCTCCGGCGCCGCTAATAACTGCCATCAATCAAGTGTTGCTGTTTTTGCCCAGAATTGCCCGCAATTTTTCTGACAGTTTGAGGAGCAAATCTTTGACACGACTTATAAAGTATAAGTACAAGACCCTAAACGTAAGGTATTTGTTAAATGAAATTGGAAGAATGAGAATAATATTATGTCAGAAAAATATTATATTTAGTCCGTCGTCGGTTAGATTATTCAAAAATAATGGACTAATATTTTTTGAATTATCAAAGTTTTCGCGTCGAAATTTCGGAGTGGGGACAGTCAACGTCTCCGTCTAGTAACCGGCGGGCATGCATGAAGAGAGTTATGAGTACTTATGAGTGTAGATGAAGCGAAAGAGATCTGTCAGGATCGTAGCAAGTCGAGGTCCTTAGTCTCTGCCTACTCCTTTGGGAAACAGGCGTAATAATATGTATGTATGTCTATTAGTGTAAATTGTACTAGATCGTGATACCATGCAAAATTTAAATGCACTCTATGTTCCTCAGTATTTGCTAATTAGTGAAAATAAAAATTACATGTATACAACTTTTTTTAAATTTACCTGATGAGACAAAATATTTTTAGGGCTCTTAAAGACAAGCAACAGTATGCCCGCGATACTTGCTTGCGATGGTCGGAGACCGTCCACGACAGTCACGCGCGACGTCGCGCCACTGTTCTTAACAGTTCGTTAAAGGAGTGATAGACCGACAACGTGTCGTGCAACCGTCGCCAGCAGGTATCGCGGGCTCGTCTGTTAGAACGTAGGTTAGAACCCTTACATACAGAGCGGAGACTCCCAAGGTCCTGCGCAGTATGCGACCCCGTTTCACGTTCTCCACACGGTTAGAACGAGGGAGAGGTTTGGGAACGGGGAACGGGGACGCATATTTCGCGGGACCTTAGGAGATTCCGTTCTGTTTGTAGTACATATATTAATTCTATGCCCTTAGTCCACATCCGTATTGAATATTCTAGGCAAAATAACTTCCACCCACTTCACCCGCTCGTTCAATTTTGAATCAATTTTTTTTTAAATATATTTTTAATATATACAAATTACACTGATTGAGCTAGCCCCAAAGTAAGTTCGAGACTTGTGTTATGGGATACTAACTCAACGATACTATACTTTAAAACAAATACATAAATTGATAAACACCCAAGACCCAGGACAATTTGAAAAAGGCCATTTACCACTTGCCCTGACCGGGGATCAAACCCGGTACCTCTGGATGGCGGACTAACATGGTGACCACTACGCCACGGAGGTCGTCAAACAATAAATATTTTGAAATAGCGTCCGTTGAAAAAACAGCCTGTCGTACATTTACATCCGCATTAACCGGATTTAGAGCACTTCAGCACGGCAAGCATCGACGGATATTTTGTTGTTCCCGGCTCGACTGCATAATGGAACGGATTTCAATATTTTAATATTTATAAGCTATTCGTTTGTTATTGCTGATGCTCCTGTGCCATTTTTTCCCAAAATATGCTTGTCCCTGTCTTTTGTTTCTTATTTTGCGTCTGTCTCTTTCGGTAGATTAATGATAATGGCGTCGGATTTAGGAAATGCTGAATCACTTTACTCCTAAGATTGAATTTTTAAAGTTGTTAGGTAAATCTTGAGCTTTTACTTTGGCTAAGTAGATCTTATACTCCGTTATATCGAGTAAGTATCGAATGGTCTTAATCTTCTACTCTTCTTTATATCTTAAGACACTTCCTATTATGACGTCATGCGATTTAGACAATGAGCGTTTTAGACGAGTAGCTACATAGACCCTTTGATACAAAGTCATCATTGAATGTGAATTAGCGACACATAGATATAGTTTTTGTCCGTCTTCGTTCGCATTTATATATTACCGCAAATCGTCAATTAGTGCATGTAGTACTGTAGGTATACAAGTGGTCGTCAATGCCTAGAACTTTAATTTTCATCAAGACAAACTAGTGGATACGAGACGGACTTAAATTCTCGAAATGTCTTTAAGTGTCCACAGTGACCAATAAAAAATAAATGTCATGTAAAATAATACTGCATCGACATGAACCTAGTTCTAAAATTTTTTGATGATGATGAGTGTAAAAATGATTTGCACCTACACTGATGGGTTGCTATATGCATTGCATAAGTGTAAAAATAGTTTTAACCTACACTGATGGGTTGCTATCTGTATCGCATAAGTGTAAAAATGGTTTTTACCTACACTGATGGTTTACTTTCTGCATCGCATAAGTATAAAAATGGTTTTTACCTACACTGGGGGTTTGCTTTCTGCATCGCATAAGTGTAAAAATGGTTTTTAACTACACTGATAGGTTGTGTTACGAATAAAATCACACAGGTTGCTATCTGCATAGCATGAGTGTAAAGATGGTTTTTTACCCATACTGCTGGATTGCTATCTGCATCGCATAAGTGTAAAATTGGTTTTTACCTACACTGATGGGTTGCTATCTGCAACGCATAAGTGTAAAAATTTTTTTTACCTACACTGATGGATTGTTATCTGCATCGCATAAGTGTAAAAATGCTTTCTACCGACACTGGTGGGTTGCTGTCTGCATCGCATAAGTGTAAAAATGGTTGTTACTTACACAGATGGGTTGCTATCTGCATCGCATAAGTATAAAAATGGTTTTTTACCTACACTGATGGGTTGCTATCTGCATCGCCTGTTGACTTGATTCAAATTAAACCCACTACCTCGAATGGTTTTTACAATCTGGCGTAGGAGACCAAAGTGACCTGTGTAAATAAGCTCTTCAAAATTTCTTCTCAGTATGAAATTATTAAATTTAAATGTAAATAAATTTTGCACGTAATGTACTTATACTTAAAATAATGACGTTTAAAATTGCCTGCACAGGCCTTATATCTGATTCATTTAACGATCTGCAAAGGGAGGAAGGAGCCGTCTACTTTTTTTCCAGACATGCATGGAAGGATACCAAGTTCCATGATATAAACTTTTAATAAGGACCTCTTTAGTACACAAGCACGTACAACCTGTTTATCCTCTCCCATCCGCTCTAAAGTCCCAACAAAACTTTATGCTAATTCTAAACTCAAGTGGTATTTTCCAAACAGTGTTGTTTACATAAACACAACCATTGAAGCAAAGCGGAAAATTTGGGTTATCCACTTAAATGCGTCTTGAACGCTCACATTCAATTCCAGCCCCTACATCTATATTAACAAGGGTAGTTATACTGACTAGTGTTGTAGGGTCTTCAAGACTAATTCGCTATTTTCCAACAAGTCAAATCAGATACTTTTATTTAAACGTCAAAACGAAAATTTTTGACGTTTAAATAAAACCTCCGACCGAGGTCGACCTCCGTGGCGTAATGGCCAACACGCTAGACCGCCAATCTGGAGGTTCTGGGTTCAATCCCCAGCCAGGGCAAGTTGGAAAACGGCCTTTTTCAAATTGTCCTGGGTCTTAGGTGTTTATCTATATATGTATTTATCATAAAATATAGTATCGTTGGGTTAGTATCTCATAACACAAGCTTAAGCTTACCTTGGGGCTAGCTCAATCTGTGTGATTTGTCCGTATATATTTAAAAATAAAAAATTTAAATTTTCTATGGGATTTGTATGAAATATATACTAATGACGTCATAGTTTCTTGGAGTCAAATAGCGATCTTAATTTTAATTTTTCTGCAATAATAAATGTAAAATCACATTGAAAATGGATATGATCATGACAAGTGACATTATTTTGTGACGTTTTATTTACTTTACAGTACCAAATAATTTATTTTTAAACCAGGAAAGTACCCAATTGAAGATAAATTGAGGATGGCTTATTTAAACTGACTTAAGTCTCGAGACCTGAAAACATGATGTTGTTCTTATTTTTCCTGATTTATGTCTCATTGACCAAGTAAACTATATTTTAAATATTACTTACTGCTTTATGAATAAAATGGTTGTTTTTTATATTGCATTCCCGCCCTTACTTAAAACTATACCTATTACCTCTAAAGGCCCGATGTCTCGATATAAATTTACTTACACTGTTTTACTATTGTGTCAGGTATTGGCGGTTTTCAACGGGTTCACTCAAATCACACACAAGTAAAATTTAAATTTTATGCATGTTTTATTACTTCTAAAATAATGGATATTTCATCTTAATCGATATCAAGACACGGTAAATACCTGTTCTGATAGCTGTACCGTGATCAAGGCCCATTTACAGACTGCAAGTTTCTTGCCTGTTGGTTGAATAGAAAAGATAGAGAAGATGCATAATGAGTATATTCCGATAAATCGATCATATTGTAGTACAATTATATTGTTTGTCAGTTTTAAAAGTAATAAAAAGTTTAATAAATAATTTTACTATAGGATTTTATTCAAAAATTATAGCTACTTTTGTTATGAGGCCAATCCAATACTATATACGATATAATATTTGACATAGCACCCGAACAAATGTTCTTACATCACGCGTACAAATGCGACATAAGTGACGTCAATCCTATCCGGTCTTGCTAAGGTGCTCCGAGACGCCAGCCAAAGGCCGACGTGACTTTGTAACCTTTATATCTTAAAGAAATTTTGGGTTAGCAAGGACTACCTTGCTAACCCAAATAAGAGTTCCTAAAAATAGGCACGCCCAAGAAAAAACTATTTTCCTTGGACGTGCCTATTTTTAGGAACTCTTTACATAGCACAACGAAGTAAAAATTATGCATCTTCCTTACATATTGCTTCAATAAACTTGTATGGTTTGACTTTTAGTTCAGACCATTTTAATCATAAATTGCTTTAATTTATTTGTATGCAACAGGCAAGAAACTTGCACAGTGTAAATGGACCTCAAGTCAATTGTGAGCCCATTTTTATGATTAAGTTTTAGTCTCCTTTCCTCAAGCCCTATCAATCCCAAGCAGTGCCCAACACTACAACAACCGAAGCGTGTAAGATTTATTCACAGGAGTTGCTCTTTAATTAACTCAGAATCAAATAAGACTAGATTTGGGCGCGAATGCTCGAGCATGAATGGGTTATCCCAATTAACCCATGACGTATGGGTGATATCACTCATCTAGTGATATAACATCGCAGCTATTAATTACAGAACACGAGTAAATTAACCGATTACGTAGGACGGTGTGCGTGATTTGTGTTTCACCTCTCGCGCACGGCTTCCTGTAGTTAATTTGTATGTTTATGAAGCCATTTAGCAGGGCTTAATTGAATTCTTGAGGAATATGTATAATTAAATTGTGTATGTTAAATAACATTGGCCCTCAGTTTTGAACGCATGAAAAAATGTAGCTAAGAAAGCTAAGGCTTCTCATGTTACGAGTCGTCTGCTCTTAGGCTGGTTTCAGAGTCACGCGTTCGAACGCGCGGGCGGCCAGCGTCGCGGGCGACGCTCTTTGAGCCTCTTGGATCGTTACACAGTCAATCGCGCGTGTGAAGTATGGCGAATCGGGCCGCGCTGGCCGCCCACGCGTGCGATCTTGACTCTGAAACCAGGCTTAGGGCTTTTACACACGAGCGACAGTATGCCCGCGACACCTGTCGGGGATAGTCCCTGTCGGGCGTGACGTCGCGGAACACAGGTCGACGGCGGTCGCCGACGGTGGCCGACCGGCCCCGTCAGGTGTCGCGGTCGCTGTTGCTCGTCTGTAAGAGCCCTTAGCTGCTTTGAAGATGTTTTTTCGGCTTTTTCTTCGGTAAAAAATATTTTCATTTCTTAATGCATCTCGTTTTTACAGGTTTAACCTAATACATCACAGCTATAGATTATTTAACAAACGAATTATATTTATAAATGCCTCATTTGTGAATTTCCCTGAGCACGTCAATGTCAACACTCACACACAAGAAAATCTGAAAGCTCTGGGCAAAGGAATCGTATATGCATATGGAAGATGGTTTCCGAAGGATGCTAAAGACCGTGTGAAGTAGAGAAGAAAACACCGGAACTATATAAATGATTTGATTGTGGTTGGCGATTGTTTGCGACAGTCGGCGACAGTTCGTGCTAAGCTGTCGCTCGTCTGTACCCCTTCTAGTGGGCATCAGTTTCAAAAAGTAGAAACATATCACAAATTTCACTCAATACTAACACCCAAAATTGCATTCAAAGTTAGGAAAGCAGGAAGCAATTTTGTAACGGTTACCAAAACCATTTCCTTATTCTTTTTACAAACATCAGAATGAATGGCAAAATGCGGGAAAACGAGTGTTTGAATTTGGAAAATAGTTGATTTGTTTTATTCTTTTTCAGTCGCCGTGGCGCTGACGGGCGGCCGGCGTTTCATTGGCTTCCGAAAAATCTCGCCTGCCAGTGACAGTTACATGCCGAATGCTTTTACGTTTCGTTTATAATTTTTCCGTTTTAATTTGTTCTGGAATTTTGTTTCTGGCTAGTTCTGTTATTAATTTAAGGAAATCCTGAGACCATTTTTTATCTGAGTAGATTCTCACACAACATTAATTTTTGTTTAATATTTTGGTTCTTTAGCAATCAAAATTACATTAAGTTAACATTTTTTGTATTGATTAATTCATTAAACATTTGACATTAAAAGTTTTATACATTGTTGTAATCTCTTTATAAAATTCTTTATTGTGGGATTCCATCCGAGGGGTTTTGACAAAAAAAATCCGTCATATTATTTTAAATTTTTAACATTCTTACTCCCCAAATCTAACGATACTTCCCAATCTGAAATCCATCAAGCCTTTAGGCTGCAGATATACATTACGTCCATAAATACATACACTCATAAAACATAACCCTCCTGTCGTAGTCGGGTAAATAAAACGAACGTGAGTGTCGTGAAAGACACGGTTGGAACGAAGTTACTTTCGTAGTAAATTAATAATTTGTGAACACTTTTTTTCACCGTCCAAAAAGGAACTTCGTTCCAAAATCTTAGCAGCATAAATCTTTGAAAGTTTAAAGTCGTCTCATAAGGGGTATACATGAATTTTCCGGGGTCCAGTTCTTGAAAGTGAGAACGTGAAGCTTTTCTACGCACAATTGCGTAAAACGGCCACTTTTGACGTATGTGCGTAGAAAAGCTTTACGTTCACAAAGGTTTGAAGGGTTATCTAGTCCTGGTCAACACAAGGTTTTTAACGATGCCTCGCGTTTTCTATCAAATGATTTATTTCTAATGGGGGCAGTCCTGGACCCCGGAAAATTCAGGTATTTCCCTTTCCCTTCCCCGAGTTTCTTTTTAAACCAACTGCATTGTAAAAGGAATGTTTTAAGTACATTATCTTAATATATCTAAAAAAATCAAATTTCCTAAAGCCTACAGCCTAAAGCACTTCTTAACATCTTTCCAAAAGAGTACTTACATGAAAGCCTCGGAAATACCAATATACTTTAATATTCATTATAATTATCTACTTTTCCACTCAAAGTAATTTGCTTTGAAAGTTGGAAAGTTAAGAAAGCGGAGTTTCCTTTGATCCTGAGCTCTTAACCTTGTGTTTGGATAAGATAATTGGTACCTGCCTATTAATTCAGCCAAAGTGAAAATTGGTCTGAAAGTTAATTAGAAAAATACTTTAAACGGCGGTCCTAGGTCACTTTGACGTGACATATTATTATTTTTACCCAACTTTGGCAAAGTTAAAAGGAAGGTTACTATTTTCGCAGCTACATTTTTGTGTATGATCATAATATTAGGTTGGAGAAAAAGTCTTTTCGCATATAGTATGTATGAACTTTTAATAAAATCAATCTGGGAAAATTCAGTTACATGAATCGTTTGTCTAGAGCAATAAGAATGAAATTGGCTTGCGTTAGATGTCTAGGTATCTAAACGAAGAGGTAAAGAGTTCTGATGCGAGCTAAATTAAACTATAGCAGGCCTAGTCACTCCCAGTTAAGGTATCGAAAATAAACCTACATTATTACTATGCCCGCGGCGACCACTTCGAAGGAGTAAATTCAGTTACATGAATCGTTTATCAATAGCAATAAGAACGAAATTGGCTTGCGTTGGACATCTAGGTATCTAAACAAAGAGGTAAGGAGTTCTGATGCGAGCTAAATTAAACTATAGCAGGCCTAGTCACTCCCAGTTAAGGTATCGAAAATAAACCTACATTATTACTATGCGCGCGTGAACGACTTCGAAGGGGAAAATTCAGTTACATAAATCGTTTGTACAGAGTAATAAGAATGAAATTGGCTTGCAATGGATGTGTAGGTGTAGGTTTCTAAACGAAAAGGTAAGGAGTTCTGATGCGAGCTAAATTAAACTATAGCGCTAACCACATTGAATTTATTTTCTGAGTAATACTTCTGTACGTGAGTACTAATACTTATTCTGTGGTATAACTTCAATGTCAACTCGTGAACGGGTGCTGCCGGGAGGGACTGGTCAGCTCGGCTTCGCTTTTTTTTTGACTACTTAATATTTTTTATTACGCAATTTATGTTTGTTTACTTGTTCGCAAGCATTACATGTTATAATGTGTCAACATTGTATTATATTTATTAATTAAAAGACAATTATAATAATATAACAAAGCCCTTCTGGCGAGTAGGCGACCAATACTGTGAAAATGAGTTTCTTTCGGCGTTTCTTCTCAGCAGTGGTCGTTACGAAGCGCTGGTATCGGTAGCTTTTCTTTAAAAATAAATTAAATTTTAATATACTTTACACGTAACATAAATTATACTTATTGACGTGTAAAAGTGCCTGTAAAGGTCTAATTACTGAATAAACATTTGAATCTTTGAATCTTTGTGAAGAATTGAGAGTTGGGGTTAAATGAGTCTTGAATGAACGCTGATTATGCGAAATATAGCCAATTAAATATAGTGAAATTAATTTCTAAATATCATTGTAATTTCCTCAACGAGAGACATTTTCCATAAGTAGCTTAGAAGCAGGGAAATTTAGAGTCGGTCAACTGTGTGGGCAGGGCTCGCGAACTAGCATTTGGCATATATTCAAGAATTAGCCGCGTTCAACCAGCGGCAAAATTTGGTACAAATTGCCACATCCTCTTGAATTTGCATGTAAATATTTGCGGGAAATGTTGTAGTGGATTTATGGTTAAACAAAATTGTGCATCTATTAATCCCTATTTTTTTATTAGACTGATTGAGCTAGCCCCAAAGTAAGTTCGAGACTTGTGTTATGGGATACTAACTCAAAGATACTAAATTTTATAACAAATACATATATATAATAGATAAACATCCAAGACCCTGGACAATTTGAAAAAGGCCGTTTTCCAACTTGCTCTGACCGGTGATCGAACCCGGGACCTCTGGGTGGCAGACTAGCATGGTGACCACTACGCCACGAAGGACGTAAAGTAACAATAACTTAAGTAAGTAATTGGTGAAAAATATGAAAGTCTAGCTATAGATTATACAACGTGGAAGGCACGGGCTAGACTAGCTCGCTAGTATAATGAAATTAAAGTAACAACCGAATAACTTAAAAAAATTGCCATTCCCATACGACTTGCCCAGGCGGCTGCACACTTTTGTATGGAAATGCCCAATTTTTTTAGTGTTTTGGTTGTTATTTAAATTTCATTATACTATAGTGATCTAGTATAGACCGTGGTTCGATTTATTAGGGCTATGTCTCTTTCACGTTATATAAAACTAATGCCGTTATTATTTTTTTAGAGCCAATAGGCTCAAAAAAGTAGCCTTTTCGTATGTACAGCTAGTCTTTGTAAATATTCATTAATCAAATTTTGAATAAAATAGAATATAATGTGGATAATTAAGATAGAAGACATTGAGCTGTATGACTGGATTACAGCAAGTTACCTTGGATCGAATCATGGAAGCAAGAGGCCCTTTGCCAAACAATATACATATAATAAACGTAGGTATATGTAGGTATATTTATTAGGATTTATTGAGTAATTATTTTGCGCCGCAACAAGATCTCTGTTTATCCTTATGGTTGACTGGGAGAGAACGCTTTTAGCGTTAAGTCCGCCAATTGTAAACAATGTAAATTGTGGATCAATAAAATTTTATAAAATAAAAATAAAAAATATCTTCATATGATAAAAAAACGACGGGTTGCACTCCGGGAGTGCCGGCAGAAGTGAAAACTTGAATATTAACGTTGTGCATTTTTGATATTTTGGAATGGTTAGGGAATAATTTTGCACGAATTGCTTAATTATCAGTATAAAAGTACTATCATTTATGTGGTAGAATACAATATTTATTTATTTACAGCGTGCCACGCGCAAGCGCCCTGCGCCGCCTAAACGAAACAGCAGGCGCAGGCATACATTTTCGCCGTAGAAAGAGAGGAGGATACTTCCTCTCCTACGCCGCGCCGGCGGTCCTTCAAAAAACAGTAAAGAAAATGTATCTGTACATTCAATATATTTCCAAAAAAAATTGAAGCGATGGAGACATAGTAATAGAAAAATATATTTTTTTAAATCTGTCTGATTGTTTGTCTGTTTGTACACGCTAATATCCGGAAACACTGAACGGATTTGAATGAATCTTTCTTTGTTATATAGCTGTTAAGATTGGACAACATATAGGGTATAATAAATTTTGGAAAATGGAAAACCTAATGCAGCACCATAATGGTCCAGCTAAACTAAAAGAAATATAAAAAAATGACGCTTTGGCAAATGTTATTTAGTCTGATATGCATTTCTTGTTGCGGAAAAAAAATCGAAAATCTGAAACAACTGATGCAGCTCATATATTTTCTTATGTATCTACATTAGTTCGTATTTATATTATACGCCGGAGTCATATAGTCCGCGCAAATGGATTTGCGGGCAACATACAAGAATCACCGAAAAGCAAAACTTGGAGCGACATATTTATTGACATGGATGGAGGCCTATTACAGTGCGATATTTTTGTATGATCAGTCAAGCATATTTATACTATCCGAATGAAATCATAATAAAATGAAAAGAGTAAGGGTAATAATAATGTGTCGCCTATTATTTATACAACTCACAATTTTATTTAAGTCGCTTTAGAATAACAGGTTATGTGGAGAGAAAACAAAATACATAAAAAAATAATTGACTGTCCTACTGAACTTCTTTTTTGTTAGTATTATTTCACAAAAAAATATTAAATGTCGAACTTTATAGCGTTCTAGTTTCGATAAAAATCAGGAGAGACTCAGGAGGTTCTAGTTTCGATATCCAGCCTGAGCTAGTTGTAAAATGGTCATTTTAAATTATATTATTTAGGTCCTCGACGTAGTTTCGAGTGCCGCTGTTGCAACGCACGCTGTTGCGATTTTTTTTTCCACCGCCTCCTAAGTTCCAGGGCTTGTGGACTCGAGGGATGGGGTCGTGAACGACGCTGTCTCGAAAAACATTTTCACTGTCTCACACGCTCGAATGCTCGTGACCTTGACCCACCAGTCACCATATATATATAAACAATATTAAAGTAGCTAATAAAAAACAAACATACCTATTCGGTGTCAATCAACATTAATTATTATTAACAAATTGTAAGTATGGAAAATATAACTACCTACTTAAAATGCAAATTTTTAATGATTTTCTATGTGAAACAAAATCTAGAACTGATCTGGAACTGTGGATTTATAATACCTATAAATCTATGTCACGAGACTCACGAATACTTAACTTTGTATCCTATCATATCCCGATGTTGATACAACCAGGCCTGTGTCGCTCCCCGTTTAGTTATCGAAAATATACAATATTACTATGCGCGCGCCAACCACTTTGAACGGGAAAATTCACTTACATGAATCGTTTGTCCAGAGTAATAAGAATGGAATTGGCTTGCAATGGATGTCTAGGTATCTAAACGAAGAGGTGAGTAGTTGTCTGACGCGAGCTTAATTAAACCATAGCGCTAACCACATTAATTAGATATTTCTTTGAATTTATTTTCTGAGTAAGACTTCTGTACGGGAGTACAAGTACTTATTTTTGATACAACAAACAACTTTTTTTAATTAAATCCTAATAATATGGGCACCTGTCGGCGAAGGTTGGCGACCATCGGTGAGCGTCGCCGGCCCGAGTCACGGGACACATGTCAATCTGTCACAAACGATAGTGGCCGATTATCGGCGACTGTCGCCAATAGTTGCCGACAGATATGGAGGGCAAATTGTCGCTCGTTTGTGAGAGCGCTTAGATACTTAGTATATGTTTTAAGTATTTTTTAAATAATATTAAATACCGTTAATTCATAAGTACAATATCTAGTTCATTATGCATTCATATAAACGTTAAGTACCTCTCTTTCCACACCTATGCAAATTCATTTTAACGCTGTCATTTAAAGAGGTGGTAAATGAGTATTATTTGCAGATAACACCGATGGGCTTTCCGAAATGGCACCATTAACGCCATCCTGTGCGATTCCAATAAAAATACGCGTTCAGCCTGAAATGACTTTTCGATTCACAACTATGAGTTCTTATCTGAGAATACTTAAATGATTTTTTTAGTAATATATCTAATTTACTGTGACGTTACATGGGAATGATGTTAGGTCATCTGATACGACACGACGATTACATAAAGAATATTATTAAAGGGAGATAGAAGGGAAAAGACCGGTATGACCGAGGCGTAGATTAGAAACATGAAACAGATAAAGTAGAAGGTGAACGTCGTGACATACACTGAAGTAAAACAACTGGTGGACGAGAGAGACAAATGGACAAAAATTCATACTCCACCAACAAGAGCATAGTACTGGATAATCATGTAGGCAAAGAAGCTCCAAACGATACCTTATTTGTCAAGGTATCATGGACATCATTGAAGATATGACGAACAGATGAACATACATACTTATTCCATTGGCTTCCGTTACACCGTGATTGGATAAAAAATAAAAATAAAACATTAAGAAAAAATGGAACCATTATAAGATCACTTTGTTGTCCGTCCGTCTCTCTGTCTGTCAAGTCAAGAACCTTTTTCTTAGGAACGTGGGGAGGTATCAAGCTGAAATTTATATCAAATACTAAAGTATACTGTCCCTTAGAAATGTGAAAAAATCAAACTTCTAAGCCAACGCAATCAAAAGATACAGCCGTTTATACCGCAAATTTTCGACACTCGCAAGGGTATCAAAACCTACAGGGTACTTCCCGTGAACATAGAATCTTTAAATTTAGAACGAAGCAACGTCTTATAGCACAGATAAAGGAAAAATTGCGAAAAGCGTTAATTTTTAGTCACATCATATAGTAAAAATATTTTTTATAATTTTAATCTTACTACCTCTTTCCTCATGAACGCTTAGAGGTATTAAATTGAAATTCATACCAAAATACTCAGGTCCATAATACCTTTAAGCTGTTACAAAATCATACTACAGGTTTGTACGGAACCCTCGGTGCGCGAGACCGACTCGCACATGGCCTGTTTTTTTTTTTTTATTTGAAGACAGTTAAAAACAGAATTCGCCAGTGTTTTTACTGTCTGCCACCTAAATGAGGTAATCACATTTAAAGAAGGTTTTAGCGACCTTCGACAGGCACTTAAGGATTTTCCTTTGTAATCACAATAAAATGGGACATAAACCACGATGGAGTTTTACATGGACATGTAAATTAAAGCAGTTTAATTAGCTCCCTGCATAAATTACAAGATAATGTGTATCGTTATTGCTTCTAACCCTTTTTAAAGGTTTCAGCTTATTATGGCCACTCATTCGATCCACAGAAATCACCAACGGTATTCCAGCAGCGAGAATCGTCCACGGTCGCTGATAGGTGTCGCGTGACACAATCTGTCAATTCTGTCAACAAGTTTACCAGTCAGCCAGTATCTCGTCAGTCCTCAATGTGCGGACATTGTAAGTTACCAGGGCCAGTTTTCGCCGGGGATGGTAGCCAGATCCCATCCGGGGATTCTTAGCACCCCCAACCCCGTCGTTACCATGACCGCTACCGGAGTCAGGAATAGCAGGGCTGCCGGGTACTGGGGGCCTGGTCGTTTGGTTTCTATCCATTAGGGGACAATTGCCATACTCGCCACGCTTGGTAGGTGGGTTGGCGAGCGCAGTGGAAGTCACAATCGTACTTCCGACGCTGCTGCCCATCCAAAGTCTGTTCATCTTCAGTGACGCAAATATCCTTTAGTCGCCTTTTACGACATCCACGGGAAGAAATGGAGTGGTTCTATTCTAGGCCGGAACCCACACGGCAAGTACATAGTTTTATACGTTTAATTATTATTAGTATTATAATATCATACACACCATCTAGTGATGGGCGGAGGAACTAAATTATTAATTTTTGTAGTTTGTTTGTAGATACATCCGTAGCGCCATCTGTTATTTGACAGACAAACTACAAAACTCCTAATTGTAAACGTCAATCCCCGTTTAAAAGGAAACGGCTGAACCAACCTACATGTAAATATTAATAAAAAATATAGTCTGTGTCTGTGTAGGTGCGTGTTTATTATTAACACGTCGTCTACGAATAAAAATATTATTGTAGGTAGAGATGGTAGTGTCATCTATTGCATCTCAATACAATTAACTTAAATGGTATTGGAATAGAAACCTAGATCTATCTATAAACCATGGTTTAGAATATGATAAAAAGCTGATACTCTTCAAACTACTGGATCGATTTTTACTAAACATAGCTAAGAGCCACCGCTAGAGACCTTGCTTTTAGGTACAGACATTAATGTCAAACTTTAAAACATCCTTCTTTTTTGTCTGGGGTTAAAAATTAATAGTGCATGTATGAATAGAGTCTAACTTAAAGGGCCTTAGCGGAACTGTCCCAAATGTTCACGCAGGTTGCTTTTATGATCCCCCCCAATGGGTTCCCGGATTGTCGTACCGGGGGGGCTCAGTACCCGTGGTAGTCGGTGGCCACGGGGAAGCCAAGAGGAACCCGCGAGGGGGCGCTCCTGCTGTCGTCCACCAGCAGAGAGCGCCCACATTGGGGCGGCGGGGGAGTGGGAAGTTCTCCCCCCACCCGAGGAGGGGCGCTCCCACGGGCTCGGCTTCGGCCTTGAGCCTGTAGGGATGCGCCCAATGGGGCGGCGGGGGAGTGGGAAGTTCTCCCCCCACCCGGGGGGCAATGAAACATTCCCCTCCCGGCGCTTCAGGCGGGGCCACACCGCCGTGGCTGTGGTAGGAGATCGGTCGCGGAGGAGGAGGAATGT
Organism: Acrobasis suavella; assembly: GCA_943193695.1. NCBI lineage: Eukaryota > Metazoa > Arthropoda > Insecta > Lepidoptera > Pyralidae > Acrobasis > Acrobasis suavella. The sequence continues at coordinate 5,651,018 of OW971933.1, read as the reverse complement.
CGGTGTTACGTTGCCGCTCTCCCTATCCTCCGCGACCGAGCGGTGCCGCACCGTGTTTGCGGCGAGAGGCAAGCGGCGGAGCCTTTCATCTTCTCCGCCGCTGGGAGCCGGTTTATCTGGCTCCCATGGGTCCAGGCGATGGACTGCGTGGGAGTTTGCCGCCTCTCAATTGGGCCGAGGAGGTACGGCGCGTCCGTGAGTTCCGGACGCGCCGACTTGGTGAGTGGGGGGGCGCTGTGACGCCCCCGAGGAGGGGCCGCTTTGGCGGCCAGCCGCGCCGGGGTTCGCGGATGTATTTCCGTTCCCGTGTCCCCGGCAAAAGCGGTTGAGATGGAACTCTGGAGGTTTTTTAGTGGGTAGGCACGTCGCTCTGGCGTGGAGTCCCACATAACCCGACAGCCTCCCCCGCAGGCTGGCGGGTATCCGTAACAGGGATCTTTCCTCCGTAAAAAAAAAAAAAGGTTGCTTTTATTATGGGATGATAATAACGCGGGCCATGCAAACACATGCTTATTAATTAGTTACACGAGTAACCAAACACTACTATGCAGCAGGTGCTAGTAATGGTAAACATTACATAGTCATAAGGTTAAAGCGATAGTTTTCAGAAGAAAACAATGAAACCGGCCAAGTGCGAGTCGGACGCATGAAGGTTATCTATAAAAATTACGTTTGATGTATAGGAGCACCACTTAAATATTTTTTTTAATGCGTTTTTAGTTTTTGTTTTTATAGCGGCAACAGAAATACATCATATGTGAATATTTCAACTATCTAGCTGTCACGGTTCATGAGAGATCAGCCTGGTGACAGACAGACAGTAAGACGGACGGACAGACGGATAGCGGTGTCTTAGTAATAGGGTCCCATTTTTACCCTTTGTGTACGGAACCCTAAAAATTAGGTTCTCATACAAATCGAAGTTATAGTCACGTGATTTTTCGTATTTTGGCAATTATTGGGTAAAGTCGTTGAAAATAATGAACTGAATCAATTCTTAAAGTATTGTACTGAATTATAAATAAAAGTATATAATGGATAGAGTCTATTACAAAAGGCCTTAGCGGAACTGTCCCGAATGTTCACGCAGGTTGCTTTTATGATGGGATGATAATAACGCGGGCCATGCAAACACATGCTTATTAATTAGTTACACGAGTAACCAAACACTACTATGGACCCTACAGCAGGTGCTATTAATGCTAAACATTACTTAGTCATAAGGTTAACGCGATAGTTGGTAGAAGATAATGCAATTTTTAACAAAAAAAAACTTCATTTTCTTTTAGTACTTTCTTCCATCCAAAGTTCTTCATCATATCTTCACCAAATTAATATGGGACCAACTTGGTACTAGAGGCTTTCAAATAAAAACAGCATCATCAAAATCGGTCCACGGTTGACGGAGATATCGCGTAACATACATACAAAAAAAGTACAGTTGAATTGACAACCTCCTTCTTTTTTGTAGTCGGTTAAAAAACAATGAAAATTAGGAATCACAGAATTTCGATTTTCATAAATTATCATGAAAAATTTAACGCGCCTTTTTGAAAGCGAGGCGGGAGCGCGGCGAGCGCGAGCCGTGCGCGTGGCGTATGCGAATCGTGTGCATGTTGACTTCGATAAATGCAATTTGAATTGTATTGATGTATGATAGGACTCAAAGTATAAAAGCGACTTATTGACGCACTGAACGTGCGCGTGTCATTTGAATGCGGCCTTCAGGCATTGTATACGTTTCCTAGCTATTTAGGCATTGTAAATGTCAGAGAAGATTGATAAAAATGTAATAAAGTTATATCCCTAGAGTACAATACCTGAATTCAACACCATACTGGTAACATATGCAGTCATATTCAGTACCCATAATATTTGCCGAGTATTCATTTCTCTTACAATAACCCACCCTCATTTAACTCCATTACATGGCATTGAAGCAAACGTCTTTTCATTGCGACAAAGAGTGTATACTGCGGCATCTCAATTCTCAACAGTCTTTAGAGCAGGCCGCCTTTAGAAAAGGCGCATTCATACGATAAATACTGGCGCGACTACGAGTCTTAGGGTGAAGAAATGAAGGTATGTATGTCGCTAAAATGTATTTTAATACACGGAGAAATAGTGTTGAAATGAAAGAAATTCCAGTAACTTAGCAATTATTTTTGTACTTGAGGTGTCTATAATCAAATCTTGCAAGATAAATTTGACCTACTTCCCGGTTTCCGATTTAGCTGAATATCGCATACATATATGGCATGACAATGCAATATTATGATGTCATGAAGCTGTACTATGCGTATTTTCTGTACAAATTAAGGTAGCTTTTCTTTAAAAATAAATTAAATTTTAATATACTATACACGTAACATAAATTATACTTATTGACGTGTAAAAGTGCCTGTAAAGGTCTAATTACTGAGTAAATATTTAAATTTGGTACTTGCATAGAGTCCGGCCCCTCGCTACGCAGCGGAGTGCGGATATACGCATTCTCTACCAGTCAACCTGTAGGAAAACAGAAGAATTAATTTAATAGAGATAGGCGCTTAAAGATGTATCTACTCGTACTTAAAATACACTATAATATATACAAGTTTACTTAGATACATTCGTAAAATACACATTAATACTACAAAAATTACACATACACATATATACATATACATACCTAGTACAAATATTTTGAAATACAATGTGTAACAAAAACCCTGTCCGATCCTTATAGGAGCAACTCAGAAATCAATATGAACAACTTTCCCTATGGGACCAATGCTTGAAACTCGCAGAAAAAATCGACCATACAAAAGTGTTCGGCCGGCCCGGCAATTGGTTCCATAGGGTGAAAATGTCGATTTTTTTCTTCGAGTTTCAAGCATTGGTCCCATAGGGCAAGTTTTTCATATTGACGGTCTGAGTTGCTGCTACAAGGATCGGACAGGGCTTTTGGAACGAAGTTCCTTATCGCGCGTTGCGAAAGGGAGCTAGACGGAAAAAATTAAGACCAAAAGTTGTAACGACACTTTTTGTTCATTCAAATTTATGAAGATAATAAAAACTTGATTTTAGAACGCAGAAAAGTTTGAATGTAATTTAGACCTGTATATATTTATATTTTACTTCGTTCCATCCGGGTGTCCCTTGACACCTCTCAAGTTTTTTTGTTACATATTATATAATGACTAGTTCTGCTGTAACAAATTAACAGAAAGGTGCGTGTGAACTTTTTCCTCAATAGGAATCTGTTTGAGATACTTTTGATGTCTTCAGATAAGGCATTCCAGAGTCGTGTAACTTGAAAAGTAAAAGAGTTAGACATAAATTGAGACCGACATAATGAAAGATGAAGTTGAAGAGTATGCCTGGAGCGAAAAAAGTGAAGCTTCAGTCATTCAAGCAGTCATGATACTAATAGGGCAGATGGTTTGTTCAAAGTCTTGGCGAAATTTTCCATCGCATGTTTTGAATTTAGAGTTGTAAGTAACGGTGTAGAAAATAATATACAGTGCAATTTTGTTTTGTTTCTTCTGCACTACAGTCCAGATAATAATATTGTAGGTACACTAAACAACTTGATATTAACAATGATTGAATATTATTATAGTACGAGTGTTGCGGACAACAGCAGCAGCGCCAGCGCACCCGACCGATCGCCGTGAGCAACTGGCGGCAGAAGTGGAGGGGAGGCCGTAGAGAACGGGACGCGTAGAGCGAGACGGAAGATATTCGCGCGTCCCTATTGGTACATGGCCAACGCGAGCCGTGTACTACGATTAGTGTTAGAATTTTGTATATATAGCTGTAAGTTAAGTTAATATAACGTTGTATTGTGTAGTGTTATCTGCGGTGTGCCAACGAACAGATCAACGAACGGAACTACAAGGAGCCTCCAGAAGAAAAGAACCATTGTGAAATAGTAATTAGGTTAATTTGTATTCAGCCAGATCGGCATAGCGAACAGTGTTAATAAATATCTAGTACTACGAACTCTTTGTTTAATTTGAACTCAAGTCATACAGTCCACTATAGCGCGTGAGCTATCGTCAAAAACGAGTATATAACAATCAATAAGAGTTAACTAAATACCTACAATTTGAGAAAAAAGAGGCACCAGAAAATAAATGTCACGGGGACATATTAAATTACATCAAATGATTTATTTAGCGCTTTCTTTAATTTTTATTTAAATTTGGAGTTTTTAAGATTTTTACTTCTCAAGCCTATTTTTAATCAACTTTCAAAAGGGAAGAGAAGAAAATCAATTCGTCGGAATGTTTTTATGTATATTCACCGATTTTTCAGTCGCCTAGAAAACTGTTCAGGAAAAATTTTGTTCGAAAGGGAATACTTATCAGGTAGATACCTACAAGTTTTATCAAAATCGGTTGTGTGGTTTGGGAGTAAAGTCGATTTTTAGTTTTGAAAAAAAAACTGTTTTTATGAGATAACGAATGCACAGGAGAGGTTGCAAATAAATTTGCATGTAAAAAAGTTGTGAAGTGTATTTATTAAAGACAAACACAAACACCAAAAAAATATATAAATACGTTTTTACCTACTGGCCAATTAAAACTTCGTTTTGCCGTGTTTATAAATCGAGCGAGAAAGTCATTAATACAAAACAAAAATTCATCAATCTACCAATTACTCTGATACAATGTGGGATACGTGTAAAATTAACAAGTTATTTACCAGGCAAAATAAACAAAACCCGCAACTTTCAAGCGCGCAGAACTTTCAAACCACTTAACCGATTTTCATCAAACATAGCTAAGAACCATCTCAATCATGTCAGCTTTTAGGCGCTACCATGACAAAGATAGCCACAAAAACACGCCAATTTTATAACACCCCTCTTATAAAAATATACCAAAAAAAATATTTAAAAATTGTGAAGCTGCAACAATGTTCCTCTAGACCAAAACAATTTTTTTTTACATAAGCCTATCCACAAATTTAAACATAGCTAAGAACCATCTCAATCATGTCAAACACATCAAAATAATAACAACCCTCTTTTAAATATACACCAAAAAAAAAACGACGGGTTGCACTTCGGGATATTGGCAGAAGTGAAAACTTGAATATTAATGTTGTGCATTTTTGATATTTTGGAATGGTTAGGAAATAATTTTGCACGAATTGCTTTAATTATTAGTATAAAAGAACTGTCATTTTTCGAAGGTAATGACAATTTAACAATACTCACTTAAATAATATAAACAAAACTATCATTTATGTGGTAGAATACAATATTTATTTACAGCGTGCCACGCGCAAGTGCCCTACGCCGCCTGAATGAAACAGCTGACGCAGACATAAATTTTTACCGCACCGTAGAGAGAGAGTGGGATACTTCCTCTCCTACGCCGCGACGGCTGTCTACGCTCCATCCATCTTATGAATTTTCGACCAGTGTCACATGTCCTGACGCGAGTTTCCTGACGCGAGTTTAAAAATTTTTACTCATTACAAAAAAAGTGTACAACGCCGCTAAAGAAGTTTTCACTTCAAAAAATATTTAAAACCTGTGTAGCTGCAACCATGTTCTTCTAGACCGAAATAATGTTTTCCTACATAAGCATATCCACACAATGAAGGAGTAACAATCATCATCAAAGACGATCATCCTCTGAATGAATCATAATAAAACTAGTATGTGTATTATAAAGTATACCGTACTCAGATTATCGTATGAAGTTTAACTTTACACTGAGGAACTACAAATTAGTCTCAATAACTTCTACCGTGTTGTCCGACAGAACAACAAGTCTCGGCTCTCAGCTAAACTCATATACTCAACTTTGTTCGTGTAAAGTTGTTCGAGTAAATACAACTATAAAATCTGGTAGCTTCTGTTACTTTATAATAATACTTGTTTTAGAATCATTTTATTACACTAAAGGCCCATTTACATGGAGCAAAACGCATTACCCATTTACGCAGTGTCTTCTCGTCCAAAATATCTCAATGTGTACCAAAGTGTTTAATCAATGTGTGTTACCAGTGATGAGTTATGGCTCTGAAACGTGGTCCCTAACTGTGGGTCTCATAAGAAGGCTCAAGTTCGTTCAGCACGCTATGGCTTTGCTCGGTGTTTTCCTACGAGATCGAATCGGAAAAAAGAAAATTCGTAGGAAAACAAAAGTCACTGACACAGCCCAGCGGATTAGTTCGTTGAAGTGGCAGTGGGCGGGACACTTAGCGAAATAATCTGTTAACAATCCATTTGGAAATGGGTTAACATATATTTTGGTTAACGGTTGGTTGGTTTAATTGCGGTTTAGGTTAACTGAATCGACATATAGATTTCTGCATGATACTGCATGTTTTTCATTCCTCGTCATATGGTCACTGTACCTATTCCTACAAAAGCGCTTGCACGACTCAACCAAACGGCTGTGCATCCCCGAAAACCTAATTAACCTATTCAGATAACAGTTATTGTTACCCTTATTGTTGGGTTAACCGAATCAAAGGATTAACCGAAAGGGGTTAACCGATATAACCGGTTTACCGTTATGAATGGGTTTTCCAAACACTGGACATCGGGCGATAGTTGACGGTGCGTCATGCATGTCACAGATTTATACAAATTTCGTGGGGCAATTTTCACAATGAAAATGTTTGAAGTTACTCTAATAATAAAGTCCGCTGCCTATAGGTACTAGACATATAGGTATGTATGACGAAAGGACCAGTGTTTGCAAGTTTTGCGAAGTACAAGCCAGACTACCGCTACACTAAGGAACTAAGAAACAACAATTTGTCTCAATAACTTCGCTCCATCAGTTTTGTCCGTCAGAGAAGGAAGTCTGAAGTTCTCATATGCGCAAGTTTCAACCAACGTATCAAAGTTCAGCGTGTTATTCGAGAAGTGGAACTGACATGACTTATCTCAGATCTAGAAAGTTTCTAGAAAGACATTTGGAATCTTCCATTATTGGTACAAATTTACTTTGTACCATTTTTATTGGTACAGATCAGTTAAATTGGGATAAAAAATATAATGTAACTAGTTCAAAATAGCCATTGCAATAAAAATCTTGTCTAATTAGACATACTTTAATACACGCAAAGCTTATATTAACAGCTAAGTTATTGTTTTAAAATAAATTGATTGCAAGTACTTACACGTTATATTGGTTATATTGCTTTCTATGGATAAACTAGGTAAGGTTACTTTATCCATACAAAGAATTATAAAGTGACATATGAGTAGTGAATTGAACCATCATCATCATAGCAGTAGCAGGAAGTCCACTGCTGGACATAGGCCTCCCCCTAGGTTTTCCAAAACGCCCGATTGGAAGCGGCCTACTAAAAAAAACAGTAAAAAATAAAATAAAAAACACAAAAAGATTCGGAATTTTCTTACTAAAGTGTGCAATCGCTCGGGCACTTTGTATGGGAATGTTATTTTAATATCATTATACTATAGTGATCTAGTATAACCCGCGTGGTTTGATTTATTGCGCTAATGTCACTTACACGTTGTATATTCTGGGTTTCCATTACTAATGCCTAAAGCAATTTGTATGAAACAAAAGCTAGTGATAAATACTTTGCAAAGTAGCAACATTCAGGTATCGTGTCTAATACAATAATAATCGGGTAAAGTTCTGTTGTTTGCAATTAATAGTTGCACAACACTGTAACTTAAAGTAGTGAAATTGAAGAAGTGAACGTACGTAAATGAGAGATACTTTATCACGTCTTATTCCCTTACGGGGTAGGCAGTGCCTAGGGCCATAAGACCCAAAGATCATGTTTAGCATCATAATGGACGAAACCATCAATAAAAAACCGAAATAGCTTAATAAATAACACTGTTCTACAGAACAATCGAGTTATTCTAGATAACAAGTCTGGTGAGAGCAGTATGTTCTACCTCCGATTATATCCAACCTTCAGAGGTGTTGCCGCCAGGTCATGAACTGCCATGGGCCACATGAGGTACTTGAATTGCCACCGAACTGGGGTAGATTGATGTAGGCACAATCTGTCGCACTGGTGCTATATTGACCAAACAGAAGCACAGTGCCAGTGTGCTCACATCGCTCTGACTATGCAGCACCTTCACTCATGCCCTTTGTGTACAGCTGTACCATGCTTGACCTCTACTCTGCCGCGTAGAAATCGTACAAATGTGTAGAAGTAGCAACGTATCGGAGGAACAATTTTTTATAACTATTTGAGCCAACGACACGATAAGAATAAGAAGAATGGACGAAGAAAAAGGGAATCAAATAATAATGGGTTGCTAGCCGTATCGCCTAACATGATTCAGATTCTCTTCCATTTCCTCGATAGGCTTTTACCATCACCGCAGAAGGAGAAGCAGCTAATGCCTTCCACGGTTCATTTTCTTTTCTTCTAGACCCTTACTCCAAGTCCTCCCGTGGATGTCGTAGAAGGCGACTTAGGGAATACAAGCTAAACAAAGCATATAAATATCAATGAGACCTCTCCAACCCGTCTGGCCAGCGTGGAGAGTGTAGGCCAAATCCTGTGGCTGCTCTGGCCAAGTATGGCTCTGGTAGTACAGAGATAGTCGTGCTCCTGCAGCGGAGACAAAAAAACCTGATGATGATGATGATTACGGAAGGAAGGAAGCTACGTTTAAATCTAATTCTTCGTATCGAGTGCATTAGCCACCTATAGCAAACTCTGCTGTAAGATTGTCCAAGCTGCTTAAAGGCATCTGACGAAATTCAATAAAAATCATCTAGGAACAGTCATTATTACATACTTGTGAACTACTGTTCAGGTTTAGTCAAGATGTTTTCCTCCACTGGAAGCATGTAGTGGTCGTTGAAAATGACCGTATCCGACGACCAACTTTGAAGAACATTAAGGAGCAGTCTGAATTTTTCGGGGTCCAGTGCTGCCCCCATTTAAATATTAATTTGAAAGGAAGTGCCTGAGAGAGGCCTATGTCCAGCAGTGGACGTTTTGCGGCTGAAATGATGATGATGATTTGAAAGGAAACGGAGATATCATTTAAAATATTGTCTTGATCAGACCCTAGATAACCCTTCAAACTATTTTATGAACTACCTACTGTTTACAGTTTAAAGCAAGAACGTGAAGTTTTTCTAAGTACATTAAAGAAAAACGACCACTTTTATCTAAGCTGCGCAGAAAAGCTTCACGTCTAACCTAATATGTATGCAGTTTCGCTATTTTGTTCAACTTGTATGCAGGTTAACTGAAATTGCAATATTGCAAAGTTGCCACATAAATTCTGCAGTTATTGATTAGAATACTTAACACAGCAGTGCGCTTTGCAACTGAAAACTGGAAATTAGCCCGTATTCGTATTTCTACATGACGAAACATTTTAGTTGAACACGTGCTAACATTTCAACAGTTTTGGTTGGAAAAGTAAGTCTCGCTTAATTAATTGACCGAGCGAGCTTAGTGTAGAGATTGGCCAAGCCGGACAGACAGTCAAACCACCGGACAAAAGGTTTGATTGTCTGTCCGGCTGTTCTCGCCTACGGGTCGCATTTCTTAACCGATTCTCGTAATTTTTTCTTGTTGATTCAGTTATTCGAATTATTCTAAAATTGCGGAAATATAGGGGCTGAAATCTTTCAAAATATCATATAGTAGACCTTTTAGAAATGCGACTTGTAGGCGAGACCAGCCGGACAGACAGTCAAACCACCGGACAAAAGGTTTGATTGTCTGTCCGGCTGTTCTAGCCTACGGGTCGCATTTCTTAACCGATTCTCGTAATTTTTTCTTGTTGATTCAGTTATTCGAATTATTCTAAAATTGCGGAAATATAGGGGCTGAAATCTTTCAAAATATCATATTTTAGACCGTTTAGAAATGCGATTTGTAGGCGAGATCAGCCGGACAGATAGTCAAACCACCGGACAAAAGGTTTGATTGTCTGTCCGGCTGTTCACGCCAACAGGTCGGATTTCTTAACCGATACTCTTAATTTTTTCTTGTAACTGAATAGTTATTCGAATGTTTCTAAAATTGCGGAAATAAAGGGGCTGAAAAATTTGGTAGTCCGTCTAGCTTTGAAACGTGTTTTTGAGAAAAGTGCCACATTTGGCAAAACAGGTTTAAAATAGATAGACTAAATTAATTACAATTAACCATTATTCATTAAATAATTTATTTAATGTGTAACATCAAAATATTAATTATCACCATATTTATGATTAAAGAATTTATTTCAAACGAGGGCGCCACTTATGCCCCTGTCTTCACCTTAAAACATTAATAAGCTATCTGCGTGCTTGCCAATTTTTACAATGTGTTTAGCCGTTTTAGCATTAAAGTGAAACAAACATCCATACAAACTTTCGCATTCAAATATTAAAATAAAAAGGATATTTAAAGTACTATAAAGTAATATGGAAAATTTAAAAAGACATCGCCGGGCCTAAATAAAATTACCTATGAATGTAAAGAGGCAGAGAGATAGAGAAAAAACCACTTTTCAACTGATACTTTTTTAGGCCTTCAAAAAATACATTTTGTATGGGATTTGTATGAAATACAAGCTAATGACGTCATCGTTTCTTGGGATCAAATACGCTTTTGATATCAGTTTTTCTCCAATAAATCTAAAATCACGTTGGAAATGGATATGAACATGACAAGTGAGTGACATAATTTTGTGACGTTTTATTTTATTAACAGTACCAAGTAATTTATTTTTGAAGTAATTGCAACTTCAATAAAAAGCAATATTTAGCGTCCTTGAAAATTTATTTGGCATTAAAAATTTCTTCATATATAAAATAATTTATTAAGGCACGCATATTGTATCCCATTTATTTTCTCATAAAATTCAAGATTCACATCAAAATGAAAATACACTTTGGACATCTGTGTTGACGGATACAGATTTCTTCCACACAAATAAATTTGTGTGGAAGAAATTTGTGCGGAAATTTGAATTTCACGGCAAGATGACGTCTTAAATGGAAATTAATTTTGCTGAGACTTATGGTAGTGAAATTTTATAAATATGTAGTAAGAAAAGAATACAGAAACAGGGTGCAATAGACCGGTGGAAATAAATAAATAAATACAAATTACTCGTACACTGATTGAGCTAGCCCCAAACTAGCTAGGATACTAACTTAACGATACTATATTTTAAAACAAATACATATATAAATAAATATCCAAGACCCAAAAAAATTTAAAAAGGCTATTTTTCAACTTGCCCTGACCGGAATATAAAACCCGGAACCTCTGGGTGGCGGACTAGCATGGTGACCTACGCCACGGAGGTCGTCAAACATAAAAATAAATACAAACTTGAGAAATATTTAAACGTGCAATCGATATTATAAACAACGTTTTTTAGGGTAGGAAGTTCTTCCATGATGGTTTGAGAGAAAAGAGAATAGGCGAGATTTAGACAGCTAGCAACCCATCACTATCCCAACATCGCGCTAAGCGTGGCTTTTGTGTCTTACGGCTCTAGCCTCTGACTACCCCATCTTTTAAATATTTTCCAGGGGACGAATGCGGGGAGCTCCCAAAAAATTGGCCAATTTTATACAAAAATGTGCTCACTAGACAATTTGTAGAATTAAAAAATGAAATCATATTTTTTTTCTGACTACGGTAAAGCCAAGAAAGGGTAGTGATAAGTAAGGGTAAAAAAAAACCGGCTGCTTTTAAAAACTGCAGAGCGTGCCAAACAGTAGAATTTGGAGCCAAAAATCCTCCATTTTGTTTTTTTATTATTTTGATATACCTAGTGTCACTCTTACAGTAAACAAAAATCTAACGACACCTCTTAAGCTAAAATCCATCGAGCCGTTCAGACTGCAGAGCGTGCATACATACATACTCTCCATTCAAAAATTATTGTAAAAATATGTGTAGAGAGAGAGAGAGAGAGAGAGAGAGAGAGAGATTGTTAGCTGTATATGGCTCCGGTAGTCGGGTAATAGTTTTCTAAACATTTATCTTGTTACGTCTTTACAAAATAATAGCCATACATACAAACTTTTGAATCGGGTACAATTTTTGTCTAAATGGGGTTACTAGAAATTTTAAAAAGTAAAAAGTATTTGTTAATCACTAAGCAATTTTTTTAATAACGGTTTTATTTAGCTTGGCCAGTTTATTTATTTGTTTGGGTCAAATTTGGTAATTGGAATTTCACCCCCTTCCTAACAGCAGATCGATCTGATATTTGGTAAACACTCTTAATTTTGATGACAATACAATAATAAACATTTTTATGACTGTAAATCCAAATTAAACGGTTTTATTTTGCTTGGCCAGTTTATTTATTTGTTTGGGTCAAATTTAGTATTTGGAATTTTATTTGGTACCCACTCTTAATCTTGATGACAATGCAATAATAAACATTTTTTATGACTGTAACATGGCGGATTACATATTACTTCACAACAACCTCTATATGGGTATCAAATGAAACGGGCTTTATTGGTAGAATAGAGCTCACTATAAAAAAATAAAATTCAAGATGACTGCCGCCACAAAATGGCAGATTACATATTTTCCACAAATACCTCAATGTAGGTATCTAATGAAAGGGCTTGATTAGTAGAATAAAGCTCATTCTGAAAAAGAAAAAATAAAATCCAGGATGGTCGCCGCCACAAAATGGCGGATTATTCACAATCACCTCAATACAGGTGACTAATGACAGGGCTTGATTAGTAGAATAGAGCTCATTCTGAAAAAATAGTGAGGCATTAAATGAACTGAGTGGAATGAGAAGTACCATCTAGCAACAATAAAATCGTTGGGCGCGTGAAACTATCATATATTAACTCTAGATACGTAACGCCCAACGATTTTATTATTTGTCTGATCAATACCCCTGATTGATGATAAGATTGGTGCGATCTGGTAGCTAGGACTTACCGAATTATTTTTTAGCTTTTAGTACATTCCCTACATTATTTTTATTATAATAAAACCGTTTACATAACATAAAAATATTTTTTTATTTAATTTATTATACGGTTATAGACTCTCGATCTGATTTAATATAAACATAACTTTTACATCATGGCCTCTTTATAATGTCGAGAAATCGTTACACATTACTACGTGGGTCTTTCATTAGGCCATTAAATTTATGTGCGATAGAAGTTTATTACCAGGGATCGAATACCATAAAATAATTAAAAACAGCTTTTTTGCGCCATATGGGAATTTATATTATTTTGTTTGAATAAAACAGATTTTAGTAGATGTCAAAGAGTCCTTTCTGTTTATAAATATTATTTTCAATGTAACCGAAAAATGCAAGTGAAAGTAAGATAAAGAAAAAGAGTACTTAAATTTAAATTATTTCAAAAACTTTTTTGCTTAATAAACATTAATTACACCTAATTCAAATACATAGGTACAAATGGTACAAACTTAGGTAACAAAGTAAAACTAGTGTGAGCTAACAAATTCAAAAAATAACGTCACAAAGAAGTCTCACCTTTACACTGTTTAGATTTAACATGGTTAATTCCAGAGAAAATGAGAGTCGTTAAGGATCCACTTCGAGTGAAAATTTTATAGAAAAACAAATAATAAACAGGTTTCCATCCCTGATATTGACTGAAATCGGTTATTATGCCAATCTCAATAAACGGCACTTATGATTGATGCGAGTTTCTTTTTTATTGTATAACTTTTGCATGTTTTATTACACTCATATACATTTTCAGGCGTTTAAAAGTCATCCTTAACATTCAGAAGCATAAACTCAAAAAAAAACTTCTTATAAGTTTTTTTTAGAACTTTTAAATAAGCATACACTATCCCACAGCTGGGTAAAGGCCTCTCCTCTAGTTCGCCACTGATCTCTATCTTGCGCGATGGACTTCCAGGTCTTGTCAAAAAGCGCCGCCGGTAGGTTGACGTCACAAGCGAGGTAGCCTAACGACATGGTGGTGAACCTACCGGCACCCATTCTGTAGAAATCTTGGCATACCCATCTGGGTGCATCCTACACATGTGTGTATACATACCCAGTTCAGTAGTATAATTAAATATAATAGACTAATAAATATATTTATTACAGATTCAGAGACTTCCAAAACACAATGCGCCATGAAAAGTTGAATCATGTTGTATCCTGAGCTATATACAGTCGCTAGCGTTTTCAACCGAATGCATATGTGTGACGTCATAAAGTTTTAGTCTAGTGGCTCGCCCCGGCTTCGCACGGATATTTAACAAAAAAATCATAAATTATAAATTTGAAAACACACACACATACACACTCTTCTTGTTGCGTTATTATAATGAATTTTTTGTTCGCACACGACCGCTGCGTAGGGCTAGCCGAGGGAGTGAGCGAGCGGCACTGCGGAGGTATCATTAAAAAAATTGTCTCAATCAAGCCCTAGATAATCCTTCAAATTATTTTATGAACTACTGTTTCGTGAAGCATTTTTTCGGACATTAGCGAAAAGTGGCCGTTTTTCGCAAATATGAAGCTTTTCTACGCAAGGAAACGCAATTCCTTTTAAATAATTTATTTCAAATGGGGGCAGCACTGGACTGCTGAGAATCACGTACCCTAATGTCATTGCATCGCATAACCCGATGCTGCCTAGCTAGCCGAGCGGGGTGAGTGGCGACCACGTGACTTTTTTCCTAACATTTTTAAACTCGTGACATCTTTTGAATGCAATGTCTGAATTGAATGATTCAAAAATTATATAAAGGTATTGAAGCAGTTTTGAATATAAAGTAATTTATTTTGATAAGGATCAATACCAGGTGCAAATAAAGAGGCTTTTCTAGCAGCGGCATTTCAATTTAACTTTTGAAATAAAATAACATTTATTGTGACATAACTATAATAGTTAGTCATATGCTGTCGGGTTACTTTTGGTAGATAATAATGTGTTCTAGATAGTTGTAGAACATTACTTTGTTTTATCAATAATAGTTTCCTTAATGCACGCGATGTAAGAAATTTTTTAGTCATTTTTTTACACGTTAGGTTACATTATTGGACTTTTAGTAAGGATCTATAATTTTTTAGAAAAAAATAAAATTGTAGCCCATGGCACTTGGAGATAGTGTAGCTTTCCAAAGTTGAAAGAATTTTTAGAATCGGTTCAGTAGTTTCGGAGCCTATTCGATGCAAACAAATAATATATTATACATAAGTACATAAATAACAAATATGACCTGGGTCGTGGAACTTTTGGATAAAGATAAATATCCAAGAGTTTCAAGACCCAGGTCAGTCTGGAAAAGATCATTTTCATTACTTTAAAATTTCGACATTAAAAAAATTTAATTTAAATTATGACAACAAACAATGTATACTCTATCCACATATCAACTATAAATATAAATTTCATTGTGAGTTGACGTTCTTGGAGAAAATGCTGCAGTGCAGTTTGTTACCGCTTCTTCTGCACTAGCGCTTTGGAGGTGGCAGTAAACTTAGCTCTAACTTTTTGACGTCAAAAATTATAGTGCAACAAAACAAAGTGACGATTATTAAGAGATATTATGATAATAAAGATATATTTGAATTTGAAAAAATCAATCTTGGCTCGACCAGGGATCGAACCGGGAACCTCTGGTGTTACAGCCTGGCATGATGACCATGCATCACAACTAGGCCATAGAGGCCATCATTAAGCTTCCGTAGTATTTTATTATTCGCGGCCCTGGAGATATTGCCACCATGTTAGAACAGCAGTTACTTGGATCCCCATAAACCCAACAAAAAAATTTATCAACGCATTCAACCTAATGCCATTTTGTAATTTTTAGGGGCCGTAAGCAAGGCCGTTCGTTAGTTTATTGCTTTGACCGTAAATGTGGGTTTGATTCCCGACTCTGGACAAAGCTGTAAAAACGCAATAAACATTTTATATAAAAATCTTAACTGACTCGCGGCCTTACGATACAGGAATTTGGGTTACCATAAAGTCGTCGGGTTTCTTCTATACTAATTCGTACGAAGAGATAAAATTTGTCAGCTGTTGTTTGTGATTTGTTCGTTTTGTAGAAACATTTTGATTCCTTGGGAAAATTAAGGATACTTAGAAAACGACTATAATTTAAAATGTCCGCTTTTTTTAAAAACGAAATACGATCCACATCTTTTAAGAAGAAACAGTTTTCCTTTCAAAAAAGATACTTGTTAAAGATAACAAAACGCAAAAAATAAAAAGAAAACAAAACGCAATTCCTACGCGGGTAACACCTTCTCCTTTGTTAATACATTCACATCATTAACGGCTCAGGCATTCTTTGTACAAATGTATAAATGTATAGGGACGAATTACACTGATTGAGCTAGCCCCAAAGTAAGTTTAAGACTTGTGTTATGGGATACTAACTCAACGACACTATAATTTATAACAAATCTATATATAGATAAACACCCAAGACCCAGGACAATTTGAAAAAGGCCATTTTCCAATTTGCACTGACCGGGGATCGAACCCGGAACCTCTGGGTGGCGGACTAGCATGGTTACCACTAAGCCACGGAGGTTGTAATCTTCTTTCTTACATTATATCAGTCCTATGTTATTACAGTCCTTTTATTTACTTCCCAGTATAGTTAACATATAAATAGTTAACAGATGGGGATGTCCCCTTTTTTTCTAATACTTGGTAGTTTTTCCTAAACTTAACTCCGACTTCAATACCAAACTACACAACCGATATAAATAAAAACTATGGTACCACCTGGAAAGTATGCCCATTCAAACAAAAGCATTTTCAAAATTGGACCAGGTGTCTTGGAGTAATCGGGGAACACATAAAAAAATACACTTGCGCATTGATAACCTCCATCTTTGTTTAAAATCGGTTTAAAGGGATAGCAGTCTCGCAAAATCAAACCAGTATTTTAAATGATAAAAGTTAAACACAACAATGTTTTTAACCTCCGACAAAAAGTGGGGTGTTATAAGTTTGACGCTATCGTCTGTCTGTCTGTCGGTCTGTCTGTCTGTCTGTCTGTCTGTCAGTCTGTGGCATCGTAGCGTTCGAACGGATGCACCGATTCCAATGTGTGTTTTTTTACGTGAAAGCAACTTCCCTTGCAGTGGTACTTAGCCATGTTTGATGAAAATCGTTTCAGTCGTTTAAAAGATATTATATGTGCTAACATAAATAATAATTACAAATCTATCAATAGGTATATAATAATAAAATATACTCTTCTGTCCATTCTACGGAACGATCAAACCGTACGTTCATAATTATCGAGTCGATTACTCCACCTGTCAATTAAGGCTGCCAATCACCTGCCTCAGATGGGAACTTTAAATTTAATCGCACCGAACTTCCATCTCATCAATAATTGACTTGTTAAAACACAAAGTTCGTTAACCGACACCCTCTTTGCATATCGGATCCGGTCTATACAAAGTTGGTTAACTTTTTCTCGAGATTTCGTAATCCGGGAACTTAAAGATTAGATTCTGAAAGTTTTACCGAAATTTGGGTTTGTTATGCGATGCGGTTAGCTTGACTGGCTACGGCGCTACGCATCCCGCTGCGTAGTTAGGAGCCGGATTGTATGCAAGAATCTCAATTTGTATAGAAAACACGCATAAGGACAACACACTGATACCGCGTCTACGCGCGCCGTCGATTTCGTGTGGCGACCCCGCGCTACTCAGCGGGAGCAGTGTGCCAATCGCCTAAACTTGACTCAAAGTCCTAGGGCCTCTGCTCTAGACGCTTTGAAAATGGCGGAAGACTGTTGAAGCCCTCTTGCTTCAACAGTCTTTCGTCATCTATCAGATTTCAGCTACCTGCTTCAATTCGGGCCAGGTTGGCCCGTGTGCCTTCATCTCCGCTGTCACAATGCGCTGCCAGGTCGGCTTAGGATGGCATACTTTTCACTTGTCCTGTAGGGTCTACTCTAAAACTTGTCTTGGTATGAATTTGGACTCTCTCCTAAAAGTATGGCCTATCCATGTCCATGCGGCTAGAAACCCGTCACTGTTTTGATTCGTCTCTCCCCAGCTTCTCGCGCACCATCTCGCTTAAAGTGGATCTTGCGGCCCCTTTTCCTATGAGACCAATGCTTGAAACTTAAAATAAATCGTCATTTTCATAAAAAAGTGTTCGGCCGGCCCGGAAATTTGTACGATAATGTCGATTTTTTCCTTCGAGTTTCAAGCAATGGTCCCATAGGAAAAGTTATTCATATTGACGTCCGAGTTGCTTCTACAAGAATCGGACAGAGTTGTTGTTACATATTGTATATTGTGGCAGGTTCTATATTTTAACTTTTTACAGTAAATCTGACATACTGCACAGCCTATTTTTGAATATTCACTTCTCCCTCTACCCAAAGGTCGACTCAGAGAGATTGCTATGCGATAAGTCGGCCTTTGTATCATAATTCTGTTCTCTTTTTTCTGTTTTTTTGAAGTGAAAACTTCTTTAGCGGCGTTGTACACTTTTATGTAATGGGTAAAAAATGTTAAACTCGCGTCAAGGCGTTAGGACACCTGACCCTGATCGAAAATTCGTAAGACGGATAGAGAGTAGACAGCCGGCACGGCGTAGGAGAGGAAGTATCCCCCTCTCTTTCTAAGGCGCGGCGAAAATGTATGCAGGCGCCTGCTGTTCGTTTAGGCGGCGCAGGGCGCTTGCGCGAATGTTCGTGTGTGTTTATGTTACAGCGTGCCACGCGCATCCATGGATGGTGACAGCTGATGGCTCGACCGTCTGTATAGTGGCCACACTGCTGTGTATTCGTAAAATTCGTGTATATAAAGTGTTTAATGAATGTAATATAAATAGTCATGTTTATGTACGATAGCGCAATAAATAAATATTGTATTCTACCACATAAATGACAGTACTTTTATACTGATAATTAAAGCAATTCGTGCAAAATTATTCCCTAACCATTCCAAAATATCAAAAATGCACAACGTTAATATTCAAGTTTTCACTTCTGCAGGCACTCCCGGAGTGCAATCCGTCTTTTTTTCCCTTTTGTTTATGGTGCAATAAAGAGTATTGTATTGTATTGTATGCTCTGTCAGCCCCATTAGGGATAAAGACGTGATAGTACGACGACGAATAGTGTTAACATATTCCAGGCAGACGAAATTAATACAAAATTCTGACCTATAATGTTATCATTAGCAAATGGCGTTCATCAATTCTCATTATTTTGCCGTAACACTAATGTGTCTAAATAAAGCTCCAAATATTCTGCGTAGGCTTTCTTACCATACTATTAATAAGTAAATGTATTTCTGTGCTATCTATGCTTAAAATAAATTATCGATAAATTCTTTTTCTATTTCGAAAATCTTTATAATAGATATGACTGTACATCAAGCATCAAGCCAATTATGTATTTTTTTTAAATATATTCTACTCTCTTTTTTGTAAAACATATTGTATGTTGTTCTTTGTCGTGTGAGTAAGTGGCCGACTCTGGTATCAGATTTTTCAGGCTACCTATAGGCATCTAACATGGCTGGACAACTACGATGACAGCCAGGATCAACGGCTTATACATGCCTTCCGAAGCACGGAGGAGCTCTAAATATTTAATGCCACTTGTCACCCATCCAAGTGTGGAACACGCTCGGTGTCGCTTTAATTGTGACAGTGCGAGTAATGCCAGACCACCGAGCTCCTCAGAATGTTTTTAGGATTTCTAAAAATGTAGTTACTTTGTTTGCCTGTGTATTTTCACTGTCTTGGCCAAAACTGACGTTTCAGCATACACAACTTCAAATTTTATTCTGTGTACAAGTTTTGCATACTCTAATATATTCCGCTCTTGGATAGGTGACCATAAGTGGCTAAAAAAAAATCTCGAGCTCCTCCGTCTATCGAAAGGCATATTAACTCGTTGGACCTGGCTGTAATGATAGTTTTCAAGCCACGTCAGATGCTTTTAGGCAGCTTGAATCTGACACCAGTATTGGCCACTGTGTGTGTACATACATGAAATAGGTCAAAAGCTCTACAGCCAAGTGTCACGTTGTGATTTTTTTCATTCCGTCGAACGCACCTATGACTGGTTGTGGTTTGTGGCTGTATGGATTTTGTTCTTAAGCCACGTTTTGTTTCTTTGTTGACAGGTGTCACTTTGACATCTGGGTTGTCAGGCGTATGACAATTCCTTGAAGAAGGGCAATTGTGTTTTCGTTTGGTGATAATATGCCAGCAGTATTTAAGCAAAAAGCAAATATAAAAATAGATTTTTTGCTGTAAATATATCACAAATTGTAAGATACGGGTTTCTGTAGTGCTGTTCGCTTCGGCGGAGGCCGGTAGTGGATTTTCAGGTGTTAGTTTTGGTAGACTTCCAATATCGATGAGCAGAATTCGTTTCGTAGACTGGCAACTGGAAGCTCTTTTCGTTTCCGGCTGGCTGATAGCTCGGCATCATGATGAGGAGATTCCATCTTTTGTATAATTGGAGGAGACGGAAAAAAGATCTTAGCCTTCCTTGAAGATTACTTTGGTGGGAAATAATTGGTTCTCGTTTAGCAGGTATGTATTTCGGAAATAGCTGTTGTTAAAAAAACTCGGACTAACACGTGTTTGATGTCGTTCCGGATTACATGCTATTTGTTCTTTGCAGCGCGAGAATCCTTCTCAGCCCAGCTGGTGGTGGGTTCTCCTATTCCTGACTTCGTGGTTTGTGAAGGTTGGAATAGGTGAGATAACGTTTTGCACAGTTCAAGAAAGGGCGGCCAACGCCAAGCCTTGCTTACCTTTTTTAAAGATTGTATAGGATATTAATACTTGATTTTTCATTGTTCCAGCTGAATGGAAAAATATAATTATTTTATACTATTTTACTCACATTATTTAAACTACTTTCGATACGCCCTTCCCGGAATGTCTCAGGAAAGAAGATTCACGGCTCACTTCATGGTGTGAAGCTTTGTGATTCTCCGAGCGGACTCCTTAGATTGTTGCAAGGTGACTCTGCCCAAATAGGTCGGTCTATTCTCCAATTATTATTTTCATTCGAGGATAAATTAAGAAACTAGAAGTATTATCAGTGGTGGTACTATTACGAGGTTTCCTGGATGAAATTAAAAGCTGTAATAAAAGTACACAATTTTTATTATAACTACTTATGCTAACCTAAATTAAATCGGGCGCCAGGAGAGTTTTTTCTTTTGTTGACGGAACCCTTCCAAAACCTGCAACGGCTAACTGTTCCTCAGTTAATAAATGTTTTATTGTTATTTTGATCCTCCATCAAAGGGCATTACCACAGGCTAAGACAATGAAATTTGTGGTTACATACTGTTCCATGACCTAATTTAGAACATCTAACTTCCAATTCATTGTGACTTTGAGAAAAGGCAGTAACTTACCCCTAATCTGCTCACCACACACAAAATACTATTTAAATTAATCTCAGATCAATATTACTATGATAAGTACTGACTGAATTTTTTTGTTTCGGGAATATTTCGATAAATTTTACTTTCTTTGTGGAACACAATTCACGCCACACCCGAAAGTCCGGCTGATTTTTTTTCCACCCGGTGGTTTTCTTTATTCTCTTACCCTCAATAACTATTATTAATTTCAGATTTAGTTTTGGCGCCATATTTGAATAGTACTCCATTATAGTACCTTTAGGAAGATGTTGAATATTAACCTTAAAGCCTTGATGTTGTGGACATCACCGCTGTAAGACTTATTAAATTAATATTATTGTGTCCGTGGACAGATTTAGAATCCAAATGTCCTGAGAAAATAAACCTTGAGCTAGATTTTGTATGTGGCAAATCTATAATGCACACATGTTGAATAAACTGCATAAGTGTATGTCATTTGGTTGATTAAAAATTATAGTGTTGATGGTTAATACCACCTTTTATTTAATATCCATATAGGGCCCAGAATTAACTACATTTGTTTAGTTTAATGACACAAAGCACTTATACATTTTTTATCCGGGGTTCGCTCACTCTCCGGGAAACCCATAAGGGCTCTTCTATGCCCAGAGCAGCCCCGTGATACAGGACCTGTTAGTTAAAATCTTTATAGCACCAAAGTGTAATAGAATAATAGATAACCTAAAACAGATGTCAAAAGGAGGCCTTATCGCAACTGCAATCTCTTTACGGCAACCGAGATCCTTGGAGATGTTTAATGAAAACAGTTGAGGCGCAAAGTTGAGGCAAAGAAAAATAAACCCTTAGGCACAATCAGTAAACTATCTACTCCACTTTCAGGTTGCATTGACCTCATTTCCCGCTGAAAAACTTTCCGCAGTGGCACATTAAGTCTTGCAAAATTCTTATAAAACCGTATGACACCAAATGATGAGAGCCGGTGAATGGGCGACGCAAAAAGGGTCGCCCTTCAGCGCGGACACATGCTATGAATAGTGATGCGACTTTGATGTCAATATTTATGAGGAAAGTTTAAATGCCTATGTATAAGATTAGGGTTGTCGATGTGATCATGTGATCTCAATTTGGAGATGTTCGGTTAACATTTATTTTAAAAACTAAAAGCAGTCACAATTTGAGTACATTTGGTACATACTAAATATACAAATTGATATTTATTTCAATTTTATTATTATAACCAGCAAAGATATAGCCTAAAAAATTGATTTTGCTCTTTTATGACGAGCAAGTATCGAATGATCTTAAACGCAAATAGTTTATGTAGCAACTCGTCTAAAACGCTAAATTTCTAACATAATTCTAAATTCATAATTATGACCTAACAGTGTATTATCAGTCTACATGTCTAATTTTAATGTCAGTCTCATAGTGTAAGTAAACATATTTGGGGAAATGCTGCAGTTCAGTTTGTTGCCGCTTCTTCTGCACTTACGCTTAGGAAGCGGCACTTAAGAGCGGCCTTCCCGTCTCACTTTTCATACAAACGCTCGTACGTAATTATGGCGTTGTAACTGATATTTCTTGAAAACTTTTGGACTAACACATATCTAGTGCGCTATTTTTAGGTTTCTACCGAAATAAAAAAAATTGGAACGACAGATTCAGTATACGCCTTCAAAAATATTCTTTTTTTTTAACAAATTTTACCTGAAATTCGACCGTTCATAAAGTACTCATAAATTGTAAAAGTAAATAAAATATTTTAATGTACACCTCTCAAATGTAATGAAAATTTTAAATAAAAGACAATAATATCACACACATGTAAGGCTTACTGAAAATCACGTATTACCTGGAAAAAGTTTTATGAAATATCCGCACCCTATGAATTATACCCTATTAATATTCGTTCAATGTATAGTTAATAATAATACTATTTTTTATTCAATAGAATACAAACCAAACCCTCAGGCGCTATCTCTCTCTTTTTGTTTGCCTATTTTTCTAGCATTGCCCTGGTAAGTTTTTCACTCTTAGTTTTTTTATATCCTTTAACACTCGAAATTATGTAAAAAAGGAATCTGTACATCCCGAGTGCAATTTCCTGCGCATTATATATGAGCCAGCACTCTATGTAAAATATAGAATTTCACGTATACTTACCAGATCTGTTTACCTACATTGTAAGTTTACTCAGATAAAAATAAGGAAAACGCGCAACCAAGGATTCCTAGTCTTATATTTAAATCTTTAGAGGTAGTCTAGACAAATACGGCCACAAATTTTCAACTTTAAGACTAAATAAATTGTCTTCTATTCCCGGCATACCCAACATGTTCCGAAAGGTGGGTGTGTGGTGGTGGGCGGACACAGTTGCATTTTGCAAGCTTTACGAAAAGAGTACAGAAGTTCTAGATAAGACACCTCATATCACTGTTTTATCCCGTTCAATTAAAGCTATCTTCCTTCTTAACTTCACTTAGTCGCTTGCTAGTACTTGTGACAGTTTAAAAGCGAAAACCATGAGAAATCATGGTAAATAAAGTTGAAAATGCCTTGGTGCAGTGCATGTTAAAATTCAAGGAACACGTCAAAGTGTAAAGAAATAGCTTTCTATCGGTAAGTCAACAGATTTCTTTGTTTGAAAATTAAATACGTTCGTATGATAAAATTAATGCCGCCATGATACTCAATAAGTTTTTGTTTATAAAATTTTTTGTACAAGCTTTTATTGTGAGGCCAAAATAATTATTATAATAACTCGATGGGGTTGTGTCGTTTTATTATTGAGTTCCATCGACCGTTATCAGACTCTAAGCAACGTCTACAATGAAGTGCTCGTCAAGACAAATCAAACGAGTTCTACTCAATGAGGTTACATTGTTTTATAACTGAGTTCTGTCGAATATCTCCCGGCTCCATCATCAGAACAGCTCATTGACTCCATAATATTGTATTGTCATCCGACTTACACAAGTTCGCAATATTTCAGCTCAGTCGGTTGAGGATAACTAGTTGAAAATGGAGTTGCAAGATTTGACTTAAACAAACATACCTACATACATACATGATACATTACAAGTTTAATAAAAGCTTGTAAAAATAGAACAGGGACCAATGTTTGAAATAGCTTGTCTATATATTCTATGTCAATGGCTCTGTGCAAATATTTCCGTGATGCCACTGAGCTGTTTTTAAATGTGAAACAATTCTAAATATAGGTCAGAGGTGAACATTAGCATAGAGTGACGTCGAATTAGACAGTTTGACCTTTTACCTTTGCACCGACCTCATTGCGCTCGTATGCAAACTGTAATTTCAACCGTAAAATCAAAATCAAATATGTCAGAAACTATGCTATCGCAAGTACATTTTCAGGTCTTTTGATTATGTATAGTAAAGTGTTATTGCAATATGTGTATTATTGCAAGTAGACGTTGAGCTAATAACTCTGACAAAGCTCGAAAATAAAACATACAATATTGACAGACGGCATCTGTCGGGGAAAATTTGTCTAGTGGAATATACACGTATTTTTTTAATTTCTTTAATAAAATCCTTATTGACCACAGTAAACAAATATGAAAGAATTTATAAAATATCTTAATCAGCGACGAACATGTGATACTTTTAAGTTTCAATTATAAAGAGAAGTCCGATATGGAATGGTGATGTCAAATTCCACATCAATCATACATTTGTCATAGAAAATAGCGTTTTTGCGAGCGAGAGAAACAAATTTTCGTAAAATTGTTATCTCGTTCGTTTTTAACCAAATCTTATTTTGTTTTCACTGTTAGCAATTTACTTTAAAATATTTATGGAAAAACTGGTTAGATAACAAATATGTTTTTCATGCATATTCCCTTTACAGGGACGAATATGTACGAACGTTATATCCATAGCTGAGTGAGAATTTTGTTCAGATTATATGGAACCTCAGGGCTATGCTAAGGATGCCTGCAATAACAGAAGTCTCATGCCAAATGAATTTTACAAGCACCTCACAAATTCACGTCCTTTTAAAATATCTATATTGAAGTCTCCGAAAAAACCAATGGCAGAGAGCTCATCATATTTATATACAATGTCTGTAAATCAGTCCTGTTTTGCACACAACTGTTATGAAAATATTACCTCATAAAGTCACGGTAGACATTCGATATTTTAGATGTTTTGCTTCTGAGAAAATAGTAAGTAAATAAAGTGTTACTTATTACAAGAACTGGAAAATTACTCCGCTGCAAAAGGACGATGTAGCAAACGCAACTTAGAGCTGTTTTCCTTCGACGTCCCCTGGAGAGTTGTACTGTGAAAGGCCAAAGGCGTTTTGAAGCCATCTTGTTTCTTAATGTTGGTAGTTTAATATAAGATATTTCTGCTGGAGAGTAAAATAACTTTATTTGTTAACATTCAAATAATTTACGTGAATATTCACTTATTTATTTTTCAAGTTGTCCTTGGTTTTGGACGTTTATCTATACATGTATATGTTATAAAATATAGTATCATTGAGTTAGTATTCCATAACACAAGTCTCGAACTTACTGTGGGGCTATCTTAATCAGTGTCATTTGTCCCTATATATTTATTAATAATAAACTAGAAAGTAATATGTTCAATGAATTTTTTGAAGTTAAAAAAATACATTTATTGCGCAAGCTTTTATTGTGAGGCCAACGTACTTTATTTCTTAATTATTACTACACACTTTTACATTGCCATTACAGTTTACACCAATGCGACAATATAAGACTTATTACAACTAATACATTCCTCTACATTGTTCGCGAATTTCGTCAGCGAACACGTAAATAAATCTAAGTCAGGATATTTTTCGTTAACTTTATTTAACAAACGAAGAGCCCTGGTCAGCCTCGTTTGGTTGAGAACATTTGTTCTTCCTCGTTGCACCACAAATAACTCGAGCTTGCGCGCGCGAAGATAATTTTCATGTACGTACAACTTCAAACAGGAAAGTAATCTCGGGTTACATATCATACCCCTTAAAACTTTAACCTCCTTATTCATAAAAAAATACAAACGTTTGCTCATCCTATTTTAGTTAAAATATGTTTTGTCTCGTTCTCTCGATGATATTCACAAGAGGGAAAGGGACAAAACATGTTTTAACTAAAATAGGTTTAGCAAATGGTTGTTATTTTTATGAATTTGAGGGTGAATATATAAGAATTAATAGCACAAACTGAAATAAACCCTAACTCGATGGCGTTGAGTCGTTTTATTACTGAGTTCCATCGAAAAAAATCGGTCTCCGTGAACACTGATCGTATCGATCGTAGGTATCGTCTACCATAAAATGCTCGTCAAGACAAATCATACGAGTCCTTCTCAATGAGGTTAATATGTTGTTTTATTACTGAGTTCCGTCGAATATCTTCTGGCACTTTCATCAGAACAGCTCATTGACTCCATGACATCGTATTGTCATCCAATTTACACAAGTATGCACAATTTCAGCTCAATCGGTTGAGGATAACTGGTTGAAAATTGAGTTGCAAAATTTGACCCAAACAAACAGTTGCAAAATTTAGGTCTTAAACAAACATACCTACATACATACACTTACAAAAAAACTTTCTTCCACTTTTATCTTCCATCTCTGTTTGTCCCTCCCGGTATAAAAAAAAATCATAACACGAGTTGAAAAAGTTCAGGTGCCATAAAAACAAGATTTAAAAAGGCTAGAATTTCCAGCGTCAGAATTTGCAATATTACAGTCCATAAAAGCATGCAATTGGTCCAGTCTGCAATGCGGACTAAATACGTGTTCAGGATTACAAGAAACATCAATTCGGCTATTTGTGAAAAACCAAGCAAGAATTTAAAATGTTCTTTTAAAACACCTATTACTTTTAATGAGCAATTCGCAAGTAAATATATATAATATGTGTATGTATGTATATATTGCGAATCTCGGGAACGGTCCCATCGATTTCAATGATCTGGCTAGATTTTATTCTTTAGAGAAACTCGATTTCTCGTCGTTTTCATCGATTGTAGCTGGGTCGCCCAAGTACTAGTTTTTACCGGTTTATATGTACCGAATTGTATCAAAATCGGTTGTGAAATTTAGTATTGAAGTCGGTTTTCGATTCCAAAAAATTATTTAAATCCGACCGTGCGATCCCGGCCGAATATGCCCACTCGTTTACAGTAGGTATCTCAACAAAGTGGCCTTTTGTTAAATTAAAATCATTACATGCACTGGTTTGTTTCCTGAGCCACTTTGTAGTGATGATGGATTTTCTTTATCTCCGCTACTTTATTATTGGTTGTTGTTTGAAAATAATAACTTTGAAATCCTTCCATTTTCCAGGAAGAAGTTAAACGAGTACTTTCCTTGGTCAAAATAATTTGGTACTGTTAAAAAAATAAAACGTCACAAAAATAAGTCACTTGTCATTGATAATTTCCATTTATAACGTAATTTTAGATTTATTATTGCAGGACTGATATTAAGAGCGCTTTTTGCTCCAAGGAACTATGACGTCATTAGCCTGTATTTCATACAAATTCCCCAGAAAATGCTTGTTCTGACGTTTAGAAAAAAGTTCCTACCCATCTGATTTGAGTTGTTGGATAGTAGCAAAAAATAGTTAAATCATTTTCCTAAATCCAGGGTTGCATAAAGTACTCTTGAATTTAAACAGGTTCGTCTGAAAGTCAAGTTTAATACACGAAAGAATATCTCAAAGAAAAATAACTGGATTGTGTTTAGAGTAGGTAATTTTATTATTCTACGAACCGTAAACTTACACTAAAATGATCAGTTGTTTCAAACAATATCTGCTCATAAAATGACAATGTATTCTTTTTCTGTCATTGTACAAAAATATACCATTGAACGGTTAAAATAATTGTTATTTACGACTGGCCTGTCAAAATCCCGGTCGGGTCGCTAGTTACTTCCCGAAGTTTACTAGTGAGAGTAAATATTTCATTCCTTTATTGCCAAAACACCTCGCCAACCTTCGCGATTCTCAGAACAAACTTTGCACAATATAGGTCGTAGTCCAATATGGGTCGCATCGAAGGTTCATTTACGACCTGCTCTAAATGGCCTGAATTCTTCGATTGCCGATGCGTCCTGATTTTGTAAAAAAATCAAATACTACTTTTTTATTTACAATATTAGCTGAGTAGTAAATAAAATAAAAAGAATTTTAAGCTATTGCATAGCTTTATCGCGGGCTTTGAGCGCGGCGACTGAATCAAGATATTCCGTAACGAAAATAAAACCTAACACACCCCACTCCGCCCACACAGCGGCGCGGCGTTGAAAGCCGTGCATCGTTTAACGTCGCTTCAGTTCGGCAGACTTTGGCACGGTGTTTGTGTGCGTGCGACTAGACGTATGCGTGTAGACTAACTGCTCATTATAAAAATTCCTGAATAACCTACATATATTGTAAGATAATAAAAATCTTTTAAACGATATTAACTTCTTATTTATTCAATAAAAGAAAAATTGTTTTCTTATCGGTCACCACGCTCAAAAAGTGTAACTTGAATTAATATCAAAGAAAAAAATACTGCATAAATAAATAATTATAATTGCATAAGTTGATAAAAAATGCTATGCAATAGCTTTACCGCGGCAGTCCCCGAGTGCCATACGTTTTTTTTTTCTTTCACATGACTCAGCTTATTTTAATTTTCCTTCATTTTCATTTCTTCCGTTCTATAATAAGTACATCTTCCTGCCATATTCCGATTTGTACTGCAGGGGTAATGTAAAAAATATAGAGTATTTTTATTACATGCCTTTAATATTTTATGATGCATAAGGAATTTGTAGAGCCAAGCCAATAAATTATGGCCTGTAACCTACTAAACGAAATACTAATATTAAATCTGTTGAATGTACCTACAACATTTTATAAATAAGTACTTATTTTCTCACTTACTATAAAATAATAAGGTCACAAATAAGTAGCTGGATGCAAATATTACTTTCAATAAATATGTACATACAAATGAGCTTTAAGATTTTCGGGCCAGGAAGTAAATGAGCCCCATCGAAGGGGCGCAGCATTCACCAGCATTGATTAATGAGACAGATGCGACAAAAACAACTCACAGCGCAAAGTTTTAAGTGAGCTATCTATATTTAGATCGTTAATCATTGGTGCACTTTTTCTAAACACATGACAAAACAATATACGTATTGTCTGATCTTTTACTGCTTTATGCTTTTCAGTGTTTTTGTTTCAAATCTATGTACATATTAAATACCTATTAGTACTTTTAATGATTAGAGGGCATAGATTTGTATATGAGAGGGCAAAAAAATTCCTAGCTCTATCTTTCTGCCGCGAAAAAGTAACAAAAATTTCAAATGTAATTGACTCTATACGCAACTTGGAAGGGATATACCCGTAAGAAATCGAACCATGGGCTAGATCACTATCGTATACTAGAATAAAAATAACAGTCAATAACAACAACAAAAATTTTGGCTATTCCATACAAAAGTGTGCGCAGCCGCTTGGGCAATTTGTATCTGAATGTCGAATTTTTTTTGTTGCTTTTTGACTGCAATTTACTTCCATTATACTAAAGTGATCTAGTAGAGCTCGTGGTTTCAGTTATTACGGGTATGTCCGTTCCACGTTTTATATAAAAGTATTTTTCTATATTAATCGAATGTTTTAAAAACTCCTTAGTCAAGAAGAAAAACATGCCTTAAGACACACTTTTCAAATCTTCCACCACAATGGCCCCACAAAGATACATCAAAAAGTAATTTTTCAAGCAAGACCACCAAAAAATACGAGCAAATATAAAAATGTTGAGAGGGACTTTGAATTAAGGAGTATTTACATAATTTAAGCAACGCAGGTGTTGTAACAGGCGGCCCTCTAAAAGGGTAAAAAAGCATCAACAGTAACTCAAGAGCTCTCAGTTTTCTAAAGCAAATGTTGCTGTATACACAGTTTTGTGTACTTTTTAACACTTACATTTTAAAAGTATTTTTATTTTTATTCAAAAAGAGCTGGTAAATTATCGCCACTGATAGAAGTTTGTAGAAAACTAGAGCCCAACAAAGGCTTATAAAAAAAAGTAAATGTAGTGGGGCACTCGGTTGGATCGAAGTTACTTTTTTAGTAAATAATTATTGATTCATGACAAAAAAGTGACGGAAATATTCCTCTTTTTATTAATAAAAATGATAAGTTAAACAATAAAATTTAAAAAAATTGTCGTGTGCTGGGTTTGAACCTGGAACATCGACCATCTCAGGCATACGCTCTCCTAGCCCCCATCCGCCAAGTTCGAAATTCAAAAATTCAATATGCAAATGTTAATTCAGTAATTAGACCTTTATAGGCACTTTTGCACGTCAATAAGTATAATTTACATTACGTATAGTCCGTACCATAAGAAAAGGAACTTCGTTCCAAAAACTTATTTTACCAAGAAGACCAAGTTTCACACCAGTCTTTATCCCTAACTAGGTGCACAGATACTAAGGCCGTTATACCCAAAGGCCATTTTTATTGTGAGTGGCATGAAGGTTGAAAAATGGAATCGAAATAGTGATCGGTTGCTTAGGGTTCTTGGATACGAGCGACAGATTCACATGTGTGACGCTCCCGTTTGCGACATTCGACGACGGTTGCAGATAATCGGCTACGGTTGCTGACCATCGCCGACAGGTGTCGCGGGCATACTGTCGCTCGTCTATATTCGGATTTTCACCTGTTTCCACGATCGGCTTTTACTGCGATGGAAGAGAAGCAGTACATTCTAATCTTTTATCTTGTCTCCCAGACAAGCATGGAAAAAAATGCAAATATCAAAGTACAAAACTGAAACTACACTCCAGACTCCATTTTCAATATCGCCCGTATGAAATGCCATCCCCGTGGAAGAATTTGGCATTTTCTGTTAATATCGTTGTGGGCGCCCAGGCACGCCACCTACCCGACGCATTTCGCATATATGCTTTATTATAAACATACTTTACCCCTGCATGAGGGAATATTTTTTTGAAGAAGACGCGTTTATATAGCTTTTGGACAGAATTTATATTTACCTTATCCGGGCCAAGACAGAAGAATCCACAAATAAAAATTGCTCAAAAATCGAATATTAAGGTATACAAAGTGGCAGGGACATACCCGTAATAAATCGAACCACGGACTATACTAGATCACTATAGTATAATGAAATTAATATAACATGAAATATACACTTTCTATCATAAATCAATACTTTTGCAAATTACAAAAAAATACGTAACTTATAATTTATAAAATAAAAAATTGGTAATTTACAAAGGGATTCATTTATAAAGTGTATATTTCAATAAAAAGACATGTCAAGATTGTTTACATTCTTTTAAATATTTAACCAAATGGACTATAGACACAAAAAAAATAGCATTTCCATACTAAACAGTGCCGCCGCCGCCTGCCTTCAATTTGTGTGGGAATGAAAAAATATTTCTTTTGATTATTTACTATTTTTGTAATTTCAATATACTATAGTGATCTAGTATAGCCATTCCACTTTGTATAAGGTAACAACAGTTGGCCGTGTGGTAATAGCAAAATAGAATATTATTTGTAATTACCCTTTATTCTCCAATGCATGCATGCAAGGCGTGGTCTGCACTTGTATGGGTGACCGACCAAAAGTGGGATAAAATTTTCTCGAGCTCCTCCGTGCTTCGGAAGGCACGTATAAGCCGCTGGTCACGGTTGTCATCATTGTCTGGCAGTCGTTAAGCTATTTCAGATACCTTTAGGCAGCTTGGAAAATCTGACATTAATGTGGCGAAAAACAAATAACTCTCCTATGGGCGTCGTAAGAGACGACTAAGCTATAGGGCAAAAGAAAACTGGCAGCAGCGTTCTCTATGCATCATCTATATGCCATCTACTGAGATCCCCAACCCATCTAACCTGCTTGATAATTTTGGGCTGAGCTTCCCTTTATTGTTTGAGACGTTCAGTCCAGCTGTGACCAGAGAGAGAGAGAGATGTACCAACTACTTAATCTTATTAAGTATAAGCACGGAATAAGTACTAGTACTCAAGAACAGAAGTCTTACTCTGAAAAGAAATTCAAAGAAATATCTACTGAATGTGGTTAGCACTATGGTTTAATTTAGCTCGCGTCAGAACTCCTCACTTCATCGTTTAGATACCTAAACACCCATTGCAAGCCAATTTCATTATTTTAAACCCCCGACACAAAAAGAGAGGGGTGTTATAAGTTTAACGTGTCTGTCTGTGTATCTGTGTATCTGTGTATCTGTCTGTGGTATCGTAGCTCCCAAACGGATGAACCGATTTTCGTTTTACCGATAATTTTATTCCGAGTGTTCTTAGCCATGTTTCATGAAACTCTGTTCAGCTGTTTAAAGTTCATCAGCTCTTTTCTAATTGATGAGCGGATCTGGCTAACTTCCTTATGTCTGATCGCTTCGAAATTTGGTATCGTGTTACTTCAATGATATTGAAAGGATATGGTAAGGTAACAATGACCTGATCAGCCATTTGAAGATCATCAGCTCTTTAATAGTTGATTTATTTGTAAGTTTTCAGAGATTATTTCTTATGTCGAGGGGTTTTTAAAAATTTTAATTACTTTTATTACCCTAGACAAATGATTGATGTTACTCAATTTTTCCCTCCGGAGAGGGCGCGTATAGTAATAATGTAGGTATATTTTCGATACCTAAATGGGGAATGACACAAGCCTTGTATAAGTTTGCTGTAGTGGAGCCTGTGGTGCCCTCGTTTAGATCAAGTTGTTCGTAGAACTCCTTCATATTCATAGTTTCTGACTTACTGTGACCTAGCCCTATGTCCCCTGGATGGGTCAGTGGGCCGCTACAGTGTTTTTTTGTTCTGTCTTGAGCAACGCCCTTTTTAAAATCAAGTTTCATTTCATACCAAGATAATCCGATTGTCTTTATTTCGGCTGCTTCCGATCGCCTCCAGGTTTTGCTTTGGTCGACCACGCTTTCTTTAGCCCAAGAGAGTCCATTCTAGAGCCTGCCTTGGAATGTGAGTGATCATCCCTACTGAGCATATGGTCAATCCATGTTCGTCCATTGGCGATGCGTTATTTGGTGGTCAATCGGTGGCTTGCCACAGTCGTTAGGTATCATTTCAGGCCAAAAGTTACTCAATATTTGGTGAAGCGATTAATAAATATTTACTTTTCAAGTTTCAAAACTAATTTCTTAGTTTAAATTATGTAAATATGGTGTTAGATGTATAATGAATATTGTTATTATTAATGATAATATTGTGAAATTTTGTTCAAATAATGTAATAACAATATTGCATACTTCAAACTAAAACAATCAAAAGTTTGGAACTCTAACGAGGTCGTGTTTAGAGATACTTTTAGTAGTTCATTTAAAGTTATGTTAATAGAATTATGATTACTTTGACGAAATCATAATTTGCTGTGTCTTTGAAGGGTGTTTTACCTTTAATAGTACTCGTCGCAAGACGAACTACTACTAATTATTACTGAACTACTGCTAAGTTCTTAATAAAATAGCGACAATAACCAGTGAAGTAGTCTACTTGATCAACATAAACAAGATATAATTTCAAAAACTAAAACCCGAGTACGGAAAAATTGGTAGCAATAGCAATAATGTATATATTTTTGAAATGTGCTTTTTGAGCTCTTTATTTGATACCCCACACGGTTTGATTCGATGTATTTTTTTTTTGTTAATTTTTGGCCTAGAGAGGGCGCCATATTGAATTTATTGTAACGTGCAGCCAAGATGCGTCCATTTCTTAAGGTACCTTATATTATAGAATATACGAGGAAACAGATTAACATAATACAAACAAACATACATACCTACGTAGCGGCGAAACACACACCCAACCATTTGTTTCGCCATAGTCGGGTAAAAAAGAAAGGCTCCGCTTGATGAAATTTTAAAACAAAAATTCTTACTTTTTCGGCATTAATTTTCAAGATAGTTAATAGATTCAGGTGTTGCGGAAGTCAAAGTTACATACTATATGATTTGAATTACTTTGTGCAATTCCGCCACCAGTTAGTTCATGCAAACTATTGCCGGCCGGCGCCCACCCACTACTGTTACGGGCTGTCGGTGGCAGGTATGCTGGGACTAACAGTAGAAGGTGGGCGCCGGCCGGCAATAGTTTGCATGAACTAACTGGTGGCGGAATTGCACAAATTAATTCAAATCATATAGTATTAATTTTCAATTTATGCAGGAATACTTGACTGACACAATAATTTTTTTTGAGCAGTGGCAACGTGCGCAATTTTATCTGCACGTGGCAGATTAATCCCTGCTGTGAAGTGGAATGCAATATTTGTGACAAACTCCATTCGTCGACATACCTTCATATTTTTAAATGCATATTATACCTAATAGTTTGAACTATCTTCTGTCTTTCATACTAGTCTGGGAGAAAAGAAACAAACGGGCCAAGTGCGAGTTGTATTATATTGAGTTTACCACTTTATTTTCAATTGATAGAATTCTTATAAATTTTCCTGTTATCTACAAGCAATGAACTATATTTTGTACTTTATTTGAGGCTCAGTCGTTTCGGGAAAAGGGGTGGTCGGGTTTCTTGATCGCTGCTCGATAGTGTCTCGATGTTTGTTATAATTTAATTTAAAACGTAAAGTAAAAACAGCTGACACGCGATCTACATAATATGTGGCCGCGTGCAGCCGAAATGTGCGAGCTTGGCTCGTATAGGGGGAATGGTAAATCGTCTTCTTTTATTTATTTATTATACCATAATAACCAAAATATATTTGAGATCCTCATAACAAGCCCTTTCATTTGATATATAACACAGTAAGGTTTGCAAAACTTTTTTTTTAGTTTCCTATTTTGCCCCTTGAATGTGACCCATAATTTAAAAAAAGTATTTACTTTTTTTTCTGTAATCTACAAGCAATGGACTACATGTTGTTTTTTTTTTAATTTCAGGTTTATTAGTTTTCGGAGATCAGGGGGGAATAAAATAAATAATAAATATATATATATATAGGGGCAAATAACACTGATTGAGCTAGCTCCAAAGTAAGTTCGAGACTTGTGTTATGGAATACTAACTCAACGATACTATACTTTATAATAAATGCGTATACATATAGATAAACATCCAAGACCCAGGGCAATTTGAAAAAAGGCCATTTCCCAACTTGCCCAGACCGGGGATCGAACCCGAAACCTCTGGGTGGCGGACTAGCAGGGTGACCACTACGCCACGGAGGTCGTCAAAATGGTCAATTTTCATAAATAAAATCAAAACTATTTATTTTGCAATAATGACAAAAATCTGTTTGAGATCCTCAGAACGAGCCCTTTCATTTGATATATAACACAGTAAGGTTTGCAAAACGTTTTTTTTTTTTAATTTCCTATTTTGCCCCTTAAATGAGACCCATAATTTAAAAAAAGTATTTATTTATTTTTCTGTAATCTACAAGCAATGGACTACATGTTGTACTTTTTTCAAAATTTTAGGTTTATTAGTTTTCGGAGATCAGGGGGGGGAATAAAATAAATAATAAATAAATATATATAGGGACAAATAACACTGATTGAGCTAGCTCTAAAGTAAGTTCGAGACTTGTGTTATGGAATACTAACTCAACGATACTATACTTTATAACAAATGCGTATACATATAGATAAACATCCAAGACCAAGGGCAATTTGAAAAAGGCCATTTTCCAACTTGCCCAGACCGGGGATCGAACTCGGAACCTCTAGGTGGCGGACTAGCAGGGTGACCACTACGCCACGGAGGTCGTCAAAATGGTCAATTTTCATAAATAAAATCAAAACTATTTATTTTACAATAATGACAAAAATCTGTTTGAAATCCTCAGAACGAGCCCTTTCATTTGATACAGTGAGGTTTGCAAAACTTTTCCCAATTTAAAAATTTGTTAAAAAAAAACGTATTTACTTATTTTTTTTATTTGCTTATTTGTCTCTCGAAAATAAATTATTTTAATAAAAATCTTTATTTACTTTGCATATATGTGTTTGGGTCATTGGATTACACCATCCTACCAAATTTCACCTGATTTGGTCCAGTAGATTCGGAGCAAAATAACAGCTTCGCCGGCCGGTCGAGGAAAAGGGTCTCTGAATCATGTCGATAAACGTGAATCTGAAGGCACGTTCAGACGACACGCGCACGCTAAGCCCATGCCTAGACCATGCCTAGCGCACGACAAGCGCTGTTTGAATTTGTTGAAAATAATTTGAGTCCTATCCTATCACACATCAATACAAGTCAAATTGCACTTACCGAAGTCCAGTCGGGGCGAGCGGCGAGCGCCAGGTGGGTGCAAGGCAAAGGTAAACGGTGGCAAGGCGGAGGCAAGGCAAGCGTGTGGCATAGGCGAGGCATGCGCGTGTTCACTTCGGTTAATGAAATTTGAGTTGTATTGATGTTTGATAGGACTAAAATTATTATATGCAACAAATTTTAAAGCGCGCTAGGCTTGTGCTAGGCATGCGCTAGGCATGGGCTTGGCGAGCGTGTATTGTTCGAACACGCCCAAGCATGTCGATAGTCGATGCGTCTACTAAACCCATCACAATTTACCCGACTGCGCCAGAGGGAAGGTTATAATTTTCGAGAGTATGTATACAATATGTAACAAAAACTCTGTCCGATCCTTGTAGGACAACTCAGACCGTCAATATGAACAACTTTTCCTATGGGATCAATGCTTAAAACTCAAAAAAAAAGACATTTTCATACAAAAGTGTTCGGCCAGCCCGGCAATTTGTATGAAAATGACGATTTTTTCTTCTTTCCCATAGGAAAATATGGTTATATTGACGGTCTAAGTTGCTCCTACAAGGATCGGACAGGGTTTTTATTACATAATGTATATGTTTGTATATTGTTTGGCACGCCCTGCGGCCTGAACGGCTCGATGGATCAGCTTAATTCTGAAAGTGACACTGAGTAATAATGAGTATATAAAAAGGCAGTCGGGTTTTTTGTTATTTTATTTTTTTAGTTTAATTACCTTTTCCACCTTTACGCCCACTATCACGCTAACAGTGGCTTTTGGGTCTTACGGCTTTAACCTACCCTGTTTGAGACAAAGACGTGATAAGTAGTGTCTAGTTAAAAGTACCTACGAATTGAAGACTTACTTTACTTCTAGACTGTCTTAAATAGAACGATCTGTGTCATTCCACGTACGTACATTCAAGTGTCGAACCACACCACAGAATAAGTACAAGGAAAATCTGACATTAATGTGGCGAAAAACAAATAACTCTCCTATGGGCGTCGTAAGAGACGACTAAGCTATAGGGCAAAAGAAAACTGGCAGCAGCGTTCTCTATGCATCATCTATATGCCATCTACTGAGATCCCCAACCCATCTAACCTGCTTGATAATTTTGGGCTGAGCTTCCCTTTATTGTTTGAGACGTTCAGTCCAGCTGTGACCAGAGAGAGAGAGATGTACCAACTACTTAATCTTATTAAGTATAAGCACGGAATAAGTACTAGTACTCACGTGCAGAAGTCTTACTCAGAAAATAAATTCAAAGAAATATCTACTCAATGTGGTTAGCGCTATGGTTTAATTTAGTTTACGTCAGAAGTCCTCACCTCTTAGTTTAGATACGTAGATTAATTGCAAGCCAATTTCATTCTCATTACTTTGAACAAACGATTCATGTAACTGAATTTTCCCCTTCGAAGTGGTCGCCGCGCGCATAGTAATAATGTAGGTATATTTTGGATACCTAAACGGGGAGTGACACAGGCCTGACCACACGCAGCCAGGTGCGCGATGAAACTTACGTCGCGTAACGTGTACATACCTGGCGTTTTCTACTTTCTTTCCACCGTTCACACTACGTGTAAGTTGCGCAAATAGAAATGATATGAACGATGCAGGTTGCGCGCGTCTTGCCACAGAATAATTACTATTACTCAAGTACAGAAGTCTTAAGGGCTTCAGACACGGCAGCTATAATGTAAAGATGTACATTATAGCACGGTACTTCTCATACATCTTTCCATAAAAATCTTCAAGACACCACACACGACAGCTATAATGTATATTTTTACATCCTGACGATTTCTATGGAACGATGTAATGAGATGTTTTGTGCTATAATATACATCTTTACATTATAGCTGCCGTGTATGAAGCCCTTTACTGTGCAAAGAAATTCAAAGAAATATCAAGTCATTGTGGTTAGCGATGTGGTTTAATTTAGCTAGCGTCTGAACACAGCACCTATTCGCTTCGCTAGGCACCTAGAAATCCATTGCAATCCAATTTCATTCTTAAACTCTGGACAAACGATTCATAATAGGCAGGTACCTACACAAAACCGATTCAGTGAGCTGCGTATTTAGTACCGAATTCCCACTTCGGAGCGATCGCCGCGCGTAGGTAACAGTCCTGGCCTTGCGCTGCGTGTGGTTAGACCCTAATGGCATAGGTATGGCCACAAATGAAACATCAGGAGTAGTGATGTGCCGTTCTTGAAAATTTCGGGAAACCGAAACGTCTTAAAAAATTTCGAGAAATTTCTCGCAAGAAATTTCTTTAGGAAAATTTCAACTAAAATTCTCGAAAATTGTTGAAAATTTCCGAAAGTTCCGGAAATTTTCAACTAACAAAATTTCCAAGAACCGAGAATTTCTCGGCGGCACATCACTAATCAGGAGTAACATTTATACATACTACTACTTCAAATGAAACTGTACATCTGTTCACACGTCAATGTGAGAGTTTCAGTGTTCAAACTTTAAAGCCATCAAACGCACCCGAAAACGGGGGATAAGTGCGGGGACGTCATTTTGCGGGACGATCGTTGGAGGCATCCGTTATGTTCGTAGTCACAGGAATCACACTTCATAGAAGCGGAATATCATTTATGCCTACTACTACTACAAATGAGATTATACATTCGTGCACACGTCAATGTGTGTGTGTGTTCGCCTTCCAACACACGCGACAGACTTGGGCGGACTTGTACAAAGCGCTTCTGGCGAGTAGGCAACCGATACTGTGAAAATAAGTTGCTTTCGGCGTTCTTTCTCAGCAGTGGTCGTTACGAAGCGCTGGTATCGGTAGCTTTTCTTTAAAACTAAATTAAATATTAATATACTTTACACGTAACGTAAATTATACCTATTAATGTATAAAAGTCTAATTACCAGAGGTCGGAATTAGGTTGGGTTATTTATGTACTTGCATCGAAATATTGATATTAATATGGATCTTCCCGGGATTTCTAATGTACAATCCCATGTTGCCAACAATATTGAAAATAAATAATCGTAAAAACCTCAGAGATAGATAAGACAAATAAAACAAAGATAATTACATACAATTTTAATAAATATTTAAATTAGTATTTTTATTAGCTTTAACATAATAATTTATTGGCAAAGTCGCGCGTGCAGCGGTTTAAATTGTGTAGAAGTAATAACTTTTTTTTAAGAAATCACAGGATTTTCTGCTCTTTAAAATTAATCCCGGGATTTGAAGCATATCCACTTTATTCTTTCGCTGTATGAAATCAGTGTTAGTACATAAATAACTCTACCTAATTCCGACCTCTGCTAATTACTGAATAAACATTTGAATTTTGAATTTCAAGGGGAGAACGAAGGTGCATATTGCGCTGGACCCTAAAAGTTT
Source organism: Acrobasis suavella (assembly GCA_943193695.1). Classification (NCBI taxonomy): domain Eukaryota; kingdom Metazoa; phylum Arthropoda; class Insecta; order Lepidoptera; family Pyralidae; genus Acrobasis; species Acrobasis suavella. The sequence goes on along the minus strand of OW971933.1, from coordinate 5,611,003 downwards.
CCGTTCTGTATATAATACTTATTAATTCTGTGACGTAGTACTTATTTTATTTCTGTGCTAAAGGTGAGCTCCCACGAGCACTCTAGCAAAACAGCTGCGGCAAGCGTGGGCTGGGCGGACTTGCTCATAATTAATACGAGCCAAAAACCGGCGCGGGGGCGAACTCTCGGATTACCTTAAATGAAAACCTACATGTGGGCGACGAAAATCTTAATTAAGTTTTGGAACGCTCTTTTAAAATAATTGTGGTTACCACTTACCATTAAACATATACCTAAGTAGTTACAATCAGTAGATGAATTTTCGATTGATTGTAGATGCATTCCTTGTGGCGGAAAGAAAGGTATTTCGCAAGATCCTGGCGCCAGTAAGAGAAGAGGATGGTGTATGGAGGTTAAGAACCAATGTCGAAATAGAAGACCTAGTGGGCGAGCCTAACATCATGGGTAAAGTTAAAGCGCACCGACTTCGCTGGCTCGGACACGTCGAAAGAATGGAAGAGGATCGGGGGGTGAAGAGAGCATACCAGGGTCGGCCGATCGGTCACAGGCTTAGATCATTCAATACAGGATAAGCCATACCTACGCGTTCCCCTCTGCCAAAGTATAAGAACAAAAATCTAATACGTTCATAAAAACTAGTTGCTTAATCGATTATGATCATTATGTGAATCGGTAAGGCATCGAAAAGACGTCTAAAAGTGCTCCGTTAAAAATGCCATGTTATGCATTTTTCGTGTAAAAAGAGGTCAAACACATTTAATCTTCCAAAAGACGGCATAACTTTTCATTAATAAGTATTTTTTATTTTTTTTATTAACGTTGTTTAAATGTAATTTCTGAAAAATCGAAGAAATATCTATTATCGATTACGAAAAATATAATCGAATCACGTTTGCAACTGATTTCCTTCCATCCCATAAAATAATCTAAGATTGCATACGAGACTACTTCATTGAACCCCGTTTTAAATGTACCAATTACATTCTTAAGTTTCTGTAATAAGGTTCCAATTTGAAAAACGATTAGTTGATGACGTAGACGCACTTCCCACGAGATTAAGGCGCACTCCTCACGAAACTATGAATTTATAATTTACAACCTTCGTCTTTATTCCCTGTGCATTAGAGTTGATATATTTTTTTGTCATCTCTTTCTTGCCAAGAGTGTATTATGTGTATTTACACATTTTTCCCAGTGTGAATTTTATTGGTGTGCAGAATTTAAGCTAGTGTTAAAGTTTTTTGTAGTGTGCATTTATAGCGACACAAATTATTTCTGTGAATGTGTAATTTTGTTTAGATCTAGTAGTAGCTTGCCCCCGCACCAAAAGCGGCAGAAAGTTTTGTAAGAAAATTTGTCTGCGTAACTATCCTGTATTAAATGATCTAAGGTCGCAGGCCAGTGGGCCGTCCTAGGTATCGCTGGAGCAACGTGGAGATGTCGGACCTGCGCGAGATTCAAGTTGGCGACAGCTGGCGAGAGCTAGCACAGGACCGAGAGCGCTGGCGTGCTCTTGTGCTGGAGGCCCAGACTTATTTCAAATGTGGGCAGGACTGAGCCTCGGAAAATTCAGTTAGCCCCTTAATCATAGAGTACTCCTTATTTGGTAGTTGCGGCCACTGTGGTGGTCGTGGCTGTATAGTGCGCGAGGTGCCATATTACACATACTTAGCTGTCCGTACATGTTTATGCAGTATTTTTATTGTAAATCAAAACACTACTTACTACACGCTGAATTTTCATTGGTTTGGAAAAAGAAATTTCGTCTAGTTAATAAATTCCTTTATATATATACTTAATCCTAATTTGTGTATGACATAAGATACAAAAGTTGCGAAAATGATTTTCGATCGAGACCACGTAGTTACGCCCGTTCAAAACTGCAGCGTGACTCAGATGAACTCGAAATCTAGCCGGCGCCGGTCCTACTAATTGATCTCACGATTTTACTTTCGGGTTTTAGTCAATTTTATTTTATTTTTAAATTTTTGTTTTGACTAGCTGATTAGGTACGATCCTCATGAAGTGGCCTTCGGCTCCAAAACCAATGAAAACTTACCGTGTGTATACTTAATTTCTTAATCATTACATCATTCATCATCATTTCAGCCGCATAACGTCCACTGCAGAACATAGGCCTCTCCCAAGGATTTCCAAAATGACCGATCTAGAGCGGCCTGCATCCAGCGCTTTTCAGCGACCTCATTCAGATCAGACCACCTTGTAGGTGGGTGTCCTACGCTTCGCTCGCCAGTACGTGGTCGCCATTCGAGAACCTTTTTGCCCCATCGGCCATCGGTTCGTCTCGCTATGTGTCCCGCCCACTGCCACTTCAACGAACTAATCCGCTGGGCTATGTCAGTGACTTTTGTTCTCCTACGAATTTCATCATTTCTGATTCGATCACGTAGGGAAACACCGAGCATAGCCCTCTCCATAGTGCGCTGAGCGACCTTTATATAATCATTACATAAGAAATAGCAATTATAGTTTGGATAAAAAGTATGCTAGCACATTTTGAAATAACCAAAATATTTCCCACTACACATCAAACGCCACAAAAGCACAGTAGGCGCTAAAATTCTCAACAAAACACTGAATATGACACTCCGACAAAAGCGACGCACAATAGCTGCAAAAAATGTATCTGGATAGGTTCGATTCGAACTCGTCGATTCGGTACGTCACTCAATCCCACTTTTAGCGGGATTGAAATAGGGTTGTCACATAAAGCGGCAGATATTCCGAATTTCAATGCCATTGAATTCTAGCTAGCTAATATGAAAAATGAGCCATCCTAAATCTTACTTCTAACTTTACTCTTTCACTCAAAAATGGCTGTACTGATTGGAATGAAATTTGGCATGTAGATAGCTTATTACCTGGATTACTACACATAGTATACTTTATATTTCGGGAAAATGCGAGGTTCCCTTGGGATTGTCAAAAATGTTCCACGCGGACAACACTGCGGGCATCAGCTAGTTAGTGATATACCTAGTGAATAGTCTACTAATTTAAAAAGAGCACACATTTAATTTTTTAATCACACTAATATTATAAGGGCGTAAGTTTGTGATGGTGTGTGTGTTTGTTATGTTTGTTTCTTCTTTACGCGCAAACGGCATGACCAAATTTGATAAAATTTGGTATGTAGGAATCTGACACCCTAGATTAACACATAGGCTACTTTACGCGCGGGTAACAACGCGGTGGCGCGGCTAGTTAACAAATGAAACCCATAAAATAGCTGTTCCTAGTGAAAAATTATATCTTGTTGCGCCAATCAACTTTTTAGAACCAGCCCTAATTAACACTGCAGGTAAAAAGTAGTAGTGACAAACTGACAACACTGAATTATAAAATTCAAATTTAAGAGTCGAGTTCTTCGTCGTCGCTCGTTCGTCAAATTAAGAGTCGGCTTCATCAGTATCAGTTTTCAGAATTGGTACAGAAAAGCGCATAAAACGTAAATTCACCCTGAATTGTAAAATTCCCTAATATATTGAACTAGTTCCTATCAAATACTTTCAAGTCCTCTTCGAACTAACGTTAGATTGAATCTCACTTGTTAGTACTGAACAGCACTTATCTAATCTGCTATCCTTTTCTATCGCTTAGAACCATTTTTTGCCAGAGCGAGAGAGAGAGAGACGGAACGCTATCTCACCGGCCGTGCTATAGCGTTTCGTCGCGTCGCTATTTCTCGCTCTAGCTAATAACGGTTCTAAGCGACAGAAAAAGATAACACAATAGAAAAGTGCTGCTCCGTGCTGACAAGTGAGATCCAACCCATATAAACCCCGGACTGTCTAAAATATACTCAGAGAACTTCGCACATAAGTTTTTATTTTTATCGGTATTTTCTCTTACTAGTAACCCAAAACTTATTATCAAATGGATTAAGTACCTAAATCAGATTAACACAGTCAAGATAAAAAAAACATCGGCAAGTGCGGTTCGGACTCGAGTACGAATGGTTCCGTACCATTATCTATAAATAAAAAAACCGACCAAGTGCGAGTTGAACTCGCGTGAAAAGGGGTTCCGTACAATGCCCAAGGTTTTTAAATTAATATAAAATATTACGATTGAGGTAGTCATAGTAAAACGCGAGTTAACTAATTATAGCGCCATCTAGTGGTGTTTTTGTGAACTATTTCCGTGTGTAATCGTATTTTATTGAGTTTTGCACTTTATTTTCAATTTATAGACTTCTTGATATTTTTCCTGTAAACTACAAGCGATGTTTTGTATTTTATTTTCAAAATTTTAGGTTCTGTAGTTTCGGAGACTTTTTATTTTATAATATTAACAAACATATATTTGAGATCCTCATTACGATATAAGACACAGTAAGGTATTCAAAACTTTTTTTTAAATTGAAAAATGACCCTAATTTTATAAAATTATTTATTTACTTTGCACATCTGTGTTTGGGTTATAGGATTACACCATCCTACCAATTTTCAACTGATTTGGTCCAGTAGATTCGGAGAAAATTATCTGTGACAGACGGACGGACAAACAGACGCACGAGCGATCCTATAAGGGTTCCGTTTTTTCATATTTTTTTTGTATGAGATTGACAATCACATTTACTGTATGAGAGCCCCACTTAAATATTTATTTTATTTTGTTTGTAGTACTCGTTGTTAAAGCAGTAACAGAAATACATTATCTGTGAAATTTCAACTGTCTAGCTATCACGGTTCATAAAATACATCCTAGTGACAGACCGACGGACAGTGGAGTCTTAGTAATAATCTCTTTCTTACCCTTTGGGTACGAAACCCTAAAACTAGACAAAGACGATAACAAACGTTGACATGACAAACAATTCAACGTTTCAAATATTTGAATCCATATTTAGCTGTTAGTAATCTTTAAATATTTGCGATTTGTAAACAGGCCTCAGTATAGGTATCGAGGTAACTTGAACTAAAGCTCCTAAAGCTGATATGTGCAAACAATAACATGCCACGTCTGAATAAAAGAATGTTTATTTATAATAGTTCATTTACTTTTACAAACTTATAATTATGGGGATACCTGAGTTTTCCAGGGTCCAGTGCTGCCCTCATTTGAAGTAAATCATTTGATAGGAAACGGAGACATCATTTAAAATTTCTTCAAACTATTTTATGAACTACTGTTTACAGTTTAAAGTGAGAACGTTAAGTTTTTCTGCGCACGCCAAAAGTGGCCGTTTTTCGCAATTGTGCGTAGAAAAATTTAACGTTCTCTCTTTATAAAATAGTTTCAAGGGTTATCTAGTGCCTAGCCAATACAAAATTTTAAATGATGTCTCCGTTTCCTATCAAATTATTAATTTCAAATGGGGGCAGCACTGCACCCCGGAAAATTCAGGTATCCCCTTAACTTGCTGTTCTTGTTTTGGTCAAATCTTACAACTCAACTTTCAACCAGTTAGCATCAACTGATTGAGCTGAAATTTTACATACTTGTTTAATTCAGATGACAGTTATATATTATATAGTCTATGCCTCATTTAGTAGAACTCGATTGAATTGTCTTGAAGAGCACTTTATGGTGGACGATGTCAAGGGTCTGATCACGGAGATGGAAGGTGGTCAATGGAACTCAGTAATAAAACGAAGCATCTCAATCAAGTATGGACTTATTTCATTTGCCCTAATATGAACTTTTGCCTCACAGTAAAAGCTTATACAAAAAAATTTAAGTTTTCAAAAAACTTGTTTGTTTATCAAATTACATATCTTCTACACTAGCTGCTTTTTTTCCCAGGCAGATCTCAAAAGCCGATCGATGGAATGGGTGAGAATCTGAATCATGTTAATAAGCGATGCGGCTAGCATGTCATCACTATTTGATTCCTTCTTGACAAGCTTTAATTTAATTTCCGTCCGTTCACGTCCGTTCCATCACCATTGTGACGGAACGGACGGCCTCCGTGGCGTAGTGATCACCATGCTAGTCCGCTACTCAGAGGTTCCGGGTTCGATCCCCGGTCAAGTTGGGAAATGGCCTTTTTCAAATTGTCCTGGGTCTTGTTTGTTTATCTATACATATATGTATTTGTTATAAGGTATAGTATCGTTGAGTTAGTATCCCTAACACAAGTCTCGAACTTACTTTGGGGCTAGCTCAATCAGTGTAATTGGTCCCTATATATTTATTTACTTATTTATTATTATTTATGTTGTCTGTCTAGACAAATGATAAGAAAGTCTGTCGGTATATCTGTAGGTAATCAAATCTTGCAAGATAAATTTGACCTATTTCCCGGTTTCCAATTGAGCTGAAATTTTGCAACATTCGTATATTGCGGACAATACAATATTACATTACATGGTGCTGATCTGATGATGGAGGTATGTGATTAAAATTTAACGCCACCGAGTTTGGGCTCAATTAATTTGTCTTAAGGAGCTTAACATGTTTAGGTCATTGTTATAGACAAAGGCTTGTTTTAAAAAGTTATTTTTAATAATTATACTTGTTTTACCATCATAACACCCACCATCACGATAAACGTGGCCTTTGGGTTACGGTTATAAAGACGCGAAAATGTATCTGACTATCTGTATTTGTATAAAAAGGTACTTACATTTGAAATGTAAAGTTTTTTTTTTTTTTGTTAGTTGGCAATCGATGCTTGACCTAAAATGGCACGATTTTAAACTAAATACATAAACAGATACATTACGTCTTTATCTTTGATGGGGTAGACAGTGTTTAGGGCTAATAGACTGTAAGACACAAAGGCCACGCTTAGCGTAACGTTCTGAAAATTCTCATATTATACTCAAATTGTTTTTTTTTTAGTACAAAATTCGGCCTTTCGGCCAAAGGTTGAGCCTGGCCATTCAATGGGGGAATGCCGCCAGCCTCTTGGGCATCCCTACCCTGGCACCCTGCAACTGCAACGATTTTGGGTTAATTTTTTAACATTTTTTATTTATTTTTAGTTTAATATTTATATTTAATTTAGTTACTACTTTTGATTCAATAATAAGTTTTACAATCATTTTTGTAATATTAGTATGTCTGTTTTTTTTTTCAATATAGGAGGTTATATGTCCTTGGAATTTAATATAAAACCGTCCAATAATACGTAGCACACTCATTCATGTGTCCATTTCTCTCTGGAAAAATACAGTTGCCACTTCACTCGTTCACAAAATTCGTAAAGTGCGTAACAGACCGTTGGATTTATTATTCACCTCTCATTGCAGTGCGAGGATTTTGGCGTGGCCTTTGCTTCTGCGAATTTTTACCTTTGCCCGCGCCGGATGGGGACCAAATGGAACGAAAAAATGTTATTGAATGTTTTTGGCGTTTTAGAATATTACTGTGAATCTGTGTTTTGAAATATTGTTGATATTTTTGCCTTGTTGATTTTTTTGACAGACGAAATCGCCTCTTCTAGTTCATTTACACTTTACATGTTATATTCACTAATGTGCAGTTAATACTAGTTTTTTCGCTCTTTGAATTAATTATTATTAGAAACAGAGGCAGAGGCAGAGGCAAATAGAAAGAGCCCCGACCCCATTCCAATCCACTAAGACAATTCATTGCCTTCATTCAGTCTACAAGTCACTTGAGTCTCAATACACTTATACAATACAATCTTCATTCAAACGAAACCATTGACAGGACAAGCCACTAATACAATATTGTCTTTTGGCTAGCAAAATTGACCAAACACCTGTGCTATGTGCGACATTATATGCCTAGCGCATCTTAATAGCGGCCAGACGTAATCCAAGTTGCGCGGTGTAACTTGCACTGTAACTTTTTAGGGTTCCGGAAGGAACCCTTATAGTTTCGCCATGTCTGTCTGTCTGTCCGTCCGCGGTTTTACTCAGCGACTATAAGTACTAGAAAGCTGTGATTTGGCATGAATATGTATATTAATTAGGCGGAAAAAACAGTAAAATAAAATATTGAAAAAAAAAATTTTTAGTGTAGCTCACATAGAAGTAAAGTAAAAATTCAATTTTTTTTTTCAGGACTAACCAATCATGTTGGGTATCATTGTTCATCAATCGTTTTTCGATTTTGGGATACGTTTCTGAAATATTTGCTTTTAAAGAGTAAAAAAATTTTTAGAGTCAAGTGTCCCTCCCTCTATCTGCTGAACGGTTATATATGGACACGTGAAAAAATTCACATCTATAGGATATATAACGAAATTTAAAGGAAAACTATCAGAGCTAAGTAGGGTTTACAAATTAAAAAGTTATAGGCGATTAACTTATAAAATGTACTCGGAAAAGGAAAATTTCATACAAATTCAATAGAAAATTAGTTTTTAGTGGCATGTACTCAAAGTTGGCGTTCGTAACTACGGAACCCTACTGCGCGTGGCCCGACACGCACTTAGCTAATTATTTTAAATAGTGCAAGTGTGTGCGTGCACGTTACGCCCCGTCTGTTCCGACCCTAAGCACCACGCAAGTTGCGCTGCGTAACTGCTAGAGATGGGCGGTGTATAAATACTCAATCTACCCATTTGAGTATTTACTCAGTAGATTTAATAAATAGAGTAAATAGAGCGTGCGCATATATTGATATCCCATTTGACGTTTGTTTACTTATTTTAACATTTAATTACGTCTTTGTACAAGAATCGCATTTATAAACTAGGTTTAAGTTTCAAAATTGGTATGAAAACATGAAATAAATGAATATAAATTGTGACGATGGTCCTCTTGCTCCGCACCGCACCTCATTGCACCGCACCCCGCGCCGCCCATATAAAAACGGTAGCGAGCTGGACGTCTTCCTTTTTCCACTACTCGTGAAGCCGGGCAGCAGTACACCAAAGCTGAGTACTTCCTATCATCCTGGATCTACGAATCTCGTGGCCTGCTAACCTACGACCCCTATCTGTAACTATTTTTAGTGTTCATGAACTAAATTGTATAAAATTTGAATTAAAGAGTTTGGTATTCTTAATATTGTTTCTCAAATAAATCTTATCGTCACAAAATATAAATATGAGTCACTACTCATATAAATCAATATACTCACCAAATGAATAGATACGGATATTTATCGGGTTTTTACTCAATCTACTAAGTAAATACTCAAATGGGAAGATTGAGTATTTATCCACCGCCCATCTCTAGCGCGTCGCAACTTGCGCCCTGTCTGTTCCGGCCTTAATCATTTTATTCTTTTTTATATTGAGTTAGGCTCTTGTCGTACTTTTTATTTAATACGTTAGATATTAGAGAAATAAAAGAACTTTATTAATTAAGCTTAAAAACAATTTATTTTTAAATATTTAAAGGTTAAAACTCAAAGACATAGGAGGTATATAGATTTCATGATGACGGCTCCAAAACATACACGAGGGCATTTTGCCTTCCTCTACGTTTCTAGACAATGCTAAATAAAAAAGTCGCGAGATCAGTAGTCAATGTCATTGGATAACGTCATTTAAATTTTATCGTATTAAACAGCTCGTCATAAACATATCGGCTAGAGTGCATTTGAAATCGAATTGTTTAATAAGCAAAAATAAAAATATAAAAATCATTTCCATATTATTATTTATAAGTAAGATACCGTTGAATTACATTGTACAGAGATGAATCCCGCTGGAATACTAAAGAAAATTGTGACAAAACTATTAGCTTTCACAGGTGAGCACATATTTTTCACTTGAAATCACAGATTTTTATAGGTACACAATACATTTTTGTCTGGAATTGAGTGCAATCCTTCCCATTTTAATATAAATAGACAACATAGTAAGTATTTCGTAAGCTGTTCTTAATTATTGAAATTTTTGACAATAGGGTTAGAAAAAGCTGGTCGATAAAAAATATCGATGCCACATAATCTATTTTTAATTTTGAAATTAATCATGAGAGAGAAAAAACTTGAATGAAAGAATTGATGATCAACCGAACTTGTGAAGTTCGATCGAAATTGTGGGAGCAGCATCATTTGAAATTGGCTGTGCTGTGACAGACGGACAGACAGACAGACGCACAAGTGATTCTATAAAGGTTCCGTTTTTTAATTTTTTTTTACGGAACCTAATTTCATCACACATTAACATTTGTACGGAACACAAAAAATTCTCAAAGTATTTTGAATTGTCTTATTATTTATATAGCTCTGACGGCCAATGTTGAGTACTACTTGAAGGGGCCGTACCAACATTGCTACTAATAACGAACCCTCCTTTTGGCTTCGCCGCAATCGGTTTAAAAATTTAAGATCAAACGTTGATTAATAATTATTTAGATAGTGAAAAATAATTTGTTTATAATTTAAAAGTTTTTTATTACTGACAACTTGCTAACCCTATTACCCGTGCACGAGGATATTTCTCAAAAGTATCGATGTCGATATTTTTCATGTCATACCTCCCTCGCGGTTCACAAACAGTGTACGCTTTCAATTTTGACGCTTTACGAAGTCTCATTCTTGTCAGTAAATTCTTGTCAGAGAAAGGGACACAAGATGGGTTTTATGCCAGATTATCTCTTTCTGAACCTAAAAATTTTTTTTTTGCTCTTTGTTAAAACTGGTCACATTTACACTTGTTCCCCATACAAGTTCCTGTGGGATATCCCTGAGCTCGGCAAGACCTGTCACAGGCGTACGATGTACAGTCTATTTCTCTGCGCAAGCGATGGAGAACTGGTCCCTCAGCGTATAAGAGAACTGGCCGATTTGCTTCGGCTGGAAAAAAAATTTTAAGTCCCCATAATATTTTATTTTTTAATATAAGAGCAGGAGGTTAAATCAGTAGCACTGTACTATGTGACTGATTTAAGGAGTTCAGTTTTTACGTGGCTAAAAGTCCAAAGTATTTTTAAACTACTTAAAAAAGGAGGAGGTTCTCAATACGACTGTAAGGTTTTTTTTTGTATGTATGTTACTCAATATCTTTGTCAGCCGTGGACCGATTTTGATAATTCTTTTTTTATTTAAAGGCTTGTAGCTTGTAGCAGTTCAATTTTTAATAAAAAAATAACCGACTTCATTTTCTTTCAGGAATTTCTTCCTTATCTCCACAGGACTTCAACATGTCTTCACCAAATTAATATGGGACCAATCTGGTAGTAAAGGCCGTCAAATAAAAGAATCATCAAAATCGGTCCACGGTTGACGAAGCTATCGCGTAATATACTTAGTCTGGCCATAAATATTGTTACAATTAAAAACGACGCTGATGTATGAAAGTGAGAGTTGAGTACGGCAGAAAAGGCACGAAAGTAGAATAAATGCAGTTGAAATGAGAGCACTGTGGAGTATGTGTGGTGTTACTTATCCGATCTTTCAAAGTAACACCACATATACTCCATGTATGGTATTACTTTAAAAGATCGGATTAAAAATGATGTCATAACTTATGACTCATAAGAGAGCGGTGTGGACTGAAAGAAGATGTAGTAAAAAAAATTGAGAAAGGAATGTTGATTTACTAAAAGGGTCTACAAAACGAACGTAAGTGGTAGAGGGGGTTAGGGTCGTCCTCGACGAACGTACCGCGATCAGATTGCAGACGTTCTTAAAAAAGGAGAGGTTAGAAGTACCCATAACCGGCGGGCATGCATGAAGAGAGTGATGAGTGTAGATGAAGCGAAAGAGGTCTGTCAGGACCGTAGCAACTGGCGGTTCATAGTCTTTGCCTACCCCTGTGGGAAACAGGCGTGATAATATGTAGGTATATATGTATAATTAAAAATAAACAAAATATTACATTTGAATTTGGATTCCGTTTTTTTATATGATTTTTCATTGCCTTTTCTTATTTTGGCGCCAAAACATTGTACAATATTTTGCAATATTAAAATGGAGTGGGGTGATAAAGAAAACCGAATCGCAGTGATTGCATTACACAAAGTAGGTATGGAGCCAGATGCAATTTTTAAAACTCTCCATACGCTTGTGATTAGTCAAATGTTTGTGTACCGAGCTATTAATAGGTACAATGAGACCTCCCCTGTTTGTGACAGAAAAAGATCTGGCCGTCCACGAAGTGTTCGTACGAAAAAGGTGGTCAAAGCAGTAAGGGAAAGAAATAGAAGAAATCCTGTCCGAAAGCAAAAGATTTTATCACGGGAGATGAAGATAGGGAGATAAAATCATATCGCATTTTAGATAAAGATGACCTAGGACTTGCAGCCTATAAGGGACGTACTGGTCATTTCTTAACTGATAATTAAAAAAAGAATAGGGTGGTAAAATCGGAACAACTACTGAAGCGGTACGCAAAGGGAGGTCACAGAAAAATTTTGTTTACGGATGAGAAAATTTTTACAACTGAGCAACATTTTACAAACAAAATGACCGTATTTATGCTTAAAGCTCTAAGAAAGCTTCACAGTTAATCTATAGAGTGCAACGTGGGCATTATCAGACTTCAGTGATGGTTTGGTGGGGTGTTGGCTATGAAGGAGTGACTGAACCATACTTTTGGGAAAAAGGTATCAAAACATCGGCACAAGTGTATCAAGATACCATTCTTGAAAAAGTAGTTAAGCCCCTTAACAACACCATGTTTAATAACCAAGATGGTCCTTTCAGCAAGACTTGGCACCGGGTCACAAAGCTTGGTCCACGCAGTCTTGGTTGGAATCAAACGTTTCCGACTTCATCAGAGCTAAAGACCCGATCTTAATCCGCTGGATTATGATTTATGGTCAGTTTTAGAGAGTACGGCTTGCTCTAAACGCCATAATAATTTGGAGTCCCTAAAACAATTCATACGATCGGCAGTAAAGAAATTTCCCATGGAATTTTTTAAATGTATGTTCATCAGTTCCCTCATATCTTCTATAATATAGGTAACTTAACAAATTAGGTATCGTTGAAAGCGTCTTGCCTGTGCGCTGGTTATAGATTATGTGACGTCACAATACATTCAATATAGCGCCCTCTATAGGCCAACAAGTATGTAACAATAAAATTAAATCGAATCATACCGTGCAGAGTGGTTAGGTATATCAAATGAAACGACTTTTAAAGCACATTTTAAAAATGTTCAAAGATTATTAGTTTCTGCTCACAATTCTTCCGTAGTCGGTTGTCGCATTTAAAACTATATCTTGTTAAAATAAGGTTTAAACAAACTCTTACCTTGTTCAACAGATGCAACAAATGATACTGCTAATGTTATGGTCAGTGTAGCAACAAAAAATTTAACGTAGCTCCTCATACTGTCGGTTAAAGTTTAAACTTTCGATTTAGAAATCAACTCTGAAGTTTCTTTTTTAACAACAACTTAGTCACTACGATTGGCCAACATGTATTTCAGCTTTTTATACAGTTATGAGAACAAAGACCTTTATCCCAAAGGAAAACCTCGCGAATAATATAGTTTTATTCATAAATGATAATTGATAAGAAAACAATAGTTTGTTATAAATATAGAATTACAATACTTATTGTTCTCATTCTAACTAAGATAACAATTTAATTAATCTAGTCATTTATCGATACATTTAATAATACAGTAAACAAACGTGCATGTACGTTAAAAATATTCCCAAGAAATTGAGAGATTGATCGATGGAGACATAAGAATTTGAAAAAAAAAGTCTGCATGTTTGTCTGTTTGGCTGTTTTGTACACGCTAATCTCCGGAAACACTGGACGGATTCGAATAAAACTTTTTTTAATATATGGCTGTTGGGACTCGGCAACATATAGGGTGCTTTTGCCCGCGGCTTCGCTCGCGTAGGGGTGTAATTTATCAAAATCCTTTCTTAGGGGACGCCTACGTCTTAGTAGTTTTATGCATGTAAAGTCTCTGCCCGATCGGTTTAAAATTGACAAAGTTTTATACAAACTTTCATCCCCTATTTTATCCCTTTGGGGGTAGAATTGATCAAAATCCTTTCTTAGTGGATGCCTACGTCATAACATCTACCTGCAACCCAAATTTCAGCCCGATCCGTCCAGTGGTTTGGGCTGTGCGTTGATAGATCACTATGTCAGTCAGTCAGTCACCTTTGAGTTATATATTTAGATTTAGATAATTGATTTTGAATAATGGAACTCCTGATGCAGATAGTCCAGCTAAACTGTAACAGACATAAAAATGATGGCTTAGCATAAGTTGTTCAGCCTGATGAACATTTTTTGTCGCGGGTATCAGCTAGTAAAATCTTTTAAAATAATTAATACGTACTTACTTTTATCATGAATAAATATTCTCTCAAAATATTGCAGGTTGACTGGAAGAGATTTGATAACCTTGACTGACTCGAAGAGATTCCTTTATGGGAGAAGTTTTTGTGTTTTTTGGTATAATAAAGTATAACAAGTAAATACAATAGATAATTTAGGTACTACTGTTATCATGTATCGTGTGCTAATTTTAGTTGTATGTAATAGTAGTACTATTTATAATTCATATATTTTTGTTTATTTAAGGATTTGTTTTATTGCAAACATATAAAAGTATTACTTTTAAAACCTAGTTAATATATTTATAAGGTATTTGTAAAATAATTTCCACACTAACTAATGAAAGTAAGTAAAGTGATATAATTTTCTTATGATGTGAGAAGCAGTGACTGTACCGTAGTAAATTCCCTTATTCAAGTTGAATGCGATTTGATAAGAAGCAAACTTGAGTAATAGATAGATACTTATTGCGATAAATTGTTTAAAGAATGTATAAATGTAGGATTGCCGTGTGGTTTCCAGAAGAGTACAGAAGGACAATTCCAAGTCTTCCCGTGGGTGTCGTAGAAAGAGACTTAGGAAATACAATCTTAACAAAGCTTATAAACATCAATAAGAAGACCCTTAGGGACCCACCAACGAAAGGTGCCAACACAAAGGGTGCCAACCACGAACTTGGTGGTTATGTTGGTGGTTGGCACCCTTTATACACTTTTATTTCGTAATTTCATTAAGAGCCATCCATAAATAACGTGACATTAATGTAACGATTTTATGACTCCCCCTCTGGTCACAATTGATCACAATTTTAAGTGGAACGTGGAACAACAATACTAACAATCTACATAGTTTTAAAACTAGGCAAGACGGTACAGAAACAGGCTCATAATGCGCGTGATTCGTGTGATGCTTTTGAAAATAGAATATTCCTTAAATAGTATATATATATATATATATATACTAAATCCTCCTTTTATCTATATATATATATATATACATAAAAGGAGAAGGTCCCACTGACTGACATATAACTGAAATTTGGCGCATAGGTCTTATGATGTCTAAGGGCGCACTAAGAAAGAATCTTTTAAAACTCACCCCCTAAAGGGGTGAAGCGGAGGCCAAAGTTTGTAAACACCTAGAGGGAAAAGGGTGAAAGGGAAAGGAAAGGTGGAACAAAATTCTCCGGGTCTGCTAGGCCTTTAAATCCCTACACTTCAATATAGATTGTTTTATTTTATGATTATTCAAAAATTGTAACATAATAATTCATATTTAAAAATTAACAACGTAAAAAACCAATTAAGAATTCTATTAGAACCATTATTGACTTCTACGCGGACGTAGTCAAGGGTTAAAGCTAGTAAGGAAATAAAGTAACAATAAAAGTATTCTATATTTTACTTTTTATAGATATATTATAAAACTCTAATCTAAGAAAATATGAATAAATAAAGTAAAGTAAATTTTATCACTCCTTTATTTTATTTTTATATTTAAACTTGCACGTACAATTAAAAAATAGTATAACACTACCATCTATCACAATCACATCTATTCCTGACGCATGCGCCGCCGGTCATTCCCATTCTGCGACAGAATCTGTCGCACTCGCGGTAATCCTCTATGGTCTTGCAGTCATCTTCTCTGCGCATGCGCCGAAGAACCGGCCCTTCGGCTTCGGCTTGAAAAACAGGTCCTTTTTCATCTGCTTGAAGAACCTCAGCTTCCGCTGTAAAATTAGCTTTTATTTAGTTTCACCTTTCCCTTGTCTGGCGGTCTGCCTGTCTGTCTGTAATCAAATCTTGCAAGTTAAATTTGACCCACTTTACGGTTTCCAATTAAACTGAAATTTTGTACGCATACGTATATCGTGTTGCAATGCAATACTATGATGACTTGTAGCTGATATGATGATGGAGCTGGAAGGTAACCATAGGAACTCGGAAATGAAACAACGTAACCCCGTCGAGTTTGGGCTCGTTGGATTCGTCTTGAGGAGCACTTTAAATTTTTAAGTTGATTTAGATACAAGCTGGATCTTAAAATAATTACTTGTTTTTCCAATTATTTGAACAAAGACTAGGAAAGTTCTTTAAGTACACTCGGACTATCTGGCGTTGGTAGTAATAAATAAATATTTGACTAAAATTTCAGGAAATGGCGAGAAAATGAGGATATAAGATTAAGGATTTTTTTACGTGTTATTATCGAGATATGAGGTTGTTATAGGAGATCCAGTACTACTACTATAGTTGATCAAACGAAAAAGTATTTTTTGTTCAGTTCATCAAGTGAATGTCTAAAGTGTCTATCTAATACTGTACACATGATCGCCCGAAAAAATATGAAAAAGGTTTTTATTCAATAAATGAACATTGAACAATAAAAGGCTCGTTATTATTTAAAAAAAAAAAAAAACAAACTCGACTGCCCAAAATTTTTACAACACCTCTTAAGCTAAAATCCATGAAGCTGTTCGGCTGCAGAGTGTGTCAAAGAAATAAACATACTCGTACATACACACACTCTAAAAACTTAACCCTACTTCTGTCACAGTTTGGTGAAAAATTATGCAAACAGCTATAGTCCATTTGGTTAGGTATTCAAAAGAATGTAAACAATCTTGACATGTTTTTTTTATTGAAATATACATTTTATAAATCAATACCTTAACAAATTACAAATTATTTATTTTATAAATTATAAATTACATACTCGTATTTATTTTTTGTAATTTGCAAAAGTACTTATTGATATATAAAATGTATATTTTAATAAGAAGACATGTTACAAACTCACGATTGTTTACATTCTTTACATACCTAAGCAAATGGACTATAAGTGACAATATTTTAGCAACAATATGCTTACCTTCTTCAATAGATGCTGCATATGTAACAGCAAAAACAGTCATGAGGATGGCACAAATTAAAATATATCCCTTCATATTGATGATTAAATTTAAATAGCTCTACCGTGTCAGGTCTATCTTTGAAGACTACTACTGGTTTAGGTACTGAGAAAAACTGAATAGATATCAGTTTATATACTCTTTGGTTATGACTGAATAGGGACAGTCCCGCTGGTAAATCCCAAACGTCGTCGACAGCAAATATAACAATAATTGCCACCTTATTGATAAGAAGTAACTGATAACCTAACTGATGATTTACTGGCCTTTAATATACTAGCTTTAACCTCCGGATTTGTTTGCATTATGCCTTGGGTATTTGTATTCTCAGTCCAAATATGTAATGTTAATATATTGTAAGTTTGACGTTTTTGGAGAAAATGCTGCAGTACAGTTAGTTACCGTTTCTTCTGTACTTGCGGTTGTCAAGCGGTAGTAAACTTATTTGTAAGTAAAATATCTGACGTCAACAACTACCTGAAATCCATAGAAAGTATAATCCCTAAATCTGATTAAATCGAAAGAAAAAAAAAATACAATTATCAAGTGACACAATCATTCAAAGATAAATAAATGATTTTGACTTGCAAAGTCACTTCATCTCACGTCATCGACTGAGAATCATCATGGCATGTAGGCATGAACTGATTTTGCCAGTGTTAGCAGTACGGATTAAAGCCATCTGGGCATGCCATGCAATGACGTTGAGAAGCTCAGTAGCGAGAATACGCATTAATCGTGCTTTCGGTTGTTAAGCTACCACGAACGTGGCCCACGGTTGAATGAGTGAACACAAGTAGCATTAAAAAAATTGTGCTCCACCGTATTTCGAAAGACACGTTAAGTCTGTAGGATTATATCACTGGGGGTTGAGTTCTAAGTAAAATAAATAGATAAATATATAGGGACAAATAACACTGATTCAGCTAGCCCCAAAGTAAGTTCGAAACTTGTGTTATGGGATACTAACACAACAATATATACTACATTTTATAACAAATACATATATAGATAAATATCCAAGACCCTAGACAATTTGAAAAAGGCCATTTCCCAACTTGCCCTGACCGAGGATCGAACCTGGGACCTCTGGGTAGCGAACTAGCATGGTGACCACTACGCCACGGAGGTCGTCGAGTAAAACAGCGGAGTAACATTCACTCAGTATATTCTTTACACACAGGGTATTATACAATAAACGGACAAGTCCATGAACAGATTCACGAGAATAACGCGGATCTCGGACAAAACACAGACAAACGACAGGAATAGTTTTCGCTCAGTAGGTGCGGATCGACCGAGGTTTCTCCAGGCGACACTCGCCATGCGGTCAACTATGCCACCTTGCATTTTGTAAACAGTACTATGTACCTACAAGTCGTTGGTCCCTGCTGTCTTGCTTGTATGGCAGTCGTCTAGCTGATACCAGTGTTGGCCTCTTACACAAATGAAAAACAAAATCAGATTCTCCCTTGGCGTTGCAGGTGGTGCGGAAAGCTTATGTTTTCACATTTTACAAGCTTTTATCTAGTTTCACCTGTCTCGTTGTCTGTCGGTCTGTCTGTCTGTCTGTAAACAAATCTTGCAAGTTAAATTTGACCCACTTCCCGATTTACGATTGAGCTAAAATTTTGCACGCATACGTACATCGTGTGACAATGCAATATTATGATGATATGGAGCTTATCTGATGATGGAGCCGGAAGGTGGCCATAGGAACTCTGTAATGAAACGACGCAACCGCATCGAGTTTGGGCTCGTTTGATTCGTCTTAAGGAGCACTTTAGAATTTAGATAAAAGCTTGTTTTAAAAAATATTTTTTTGATGACTTGTTTCTAAGTGACGACACCGTATTGACATTGTGTATGAAAACTTGACTCTTTGTTACATGCGACTATAATTATGAAGATTTTATTTATAAAAAAAAATAGAAATTATCCATTCATTTTTAAGGAGAATATAAACGAAGCGCAATAAAAAAAAGAAGATTAAATTCATTTCTCATTCGTAACTAGTTGTAAGGCCACGTTTTCGTGTTTAGACGAAGAGCTGGTATGGCCGCTACATAAATTTAGAAGCGGAACACAAAAGGTGCGTTTTTCAGCAAGTTTTGTTTCTTAAGTAAAGAACGACCCTTGCAAGCAGGTGGGACACAATTTATTATCTACTCGGAGTAGACACGACCATGGATTTACATGAAAAATGTACGCTTATCTCTAGTAAGTGACATTTATTGTACATAAAATCTAATATATGTATTACTAGCTGAGCCGTTTTACCCACGTGGTAAAATTTTTGGCAAATTAACAAAAAGTTTTGCGAACCTTACTTGTTTCTAAAGGGCTCGTCATGAGGATCTCAAATATATTGTTTTCTATTTTGTTAATATTGTTCAATAGTTTTGTAATAATTTATAATTATTAAAATATAGTTCATTGCTTGTAGATTACGGGAAAACCTATAAGAATTCTATCACTTGAAAATAAAGTGATAAACTCAATATAATACGTTCACTTACGGAAAATCTTTGATATTGTACGGAACCCTCTCCACGCGAGTTCAACTCGCACTTGACCGGTAATTTTAGTTTTAACTCTTACTTAATTTAAATTTTATTACTTATAGTTTTTATTAATTCATACTCCGTTTCTTTATTTCATTATAAAAATACATTTCAAATACAATTATTAATAAAAAATATACAAAATTTACAAATAAAACAGAGATTCCGACGCGTCGCCGCGAGGCAGGGTGCCCAGTAAGCTAGCAGCATTGCCTCTCTGCACTGCGATAGAAATTCTTTGGGCGAAATAACTGCCAGCCCTTGGATCTCCCGTAACCTCCCGCAGGCGCGCTGAAATCTCAGTCACCAGGGTTCTTGCTTCTGGGCCCCACGGACCCATTGTCTCAACCGCGAAGGGCACAAAAATATAGTTCGCCTCGAGGTGCTCATATTTCCTTCGCTTAACGGTTTCAGCAGCAGCTGCAGCCGCCCCCGCCCGTGCGGAGGTAGATAATAAATGGGAAGGAGCCAGTGTATCCACACAAGTGGCGTCCCATACCAAGCATTTTCCCAGCTTCCACGGTATCAAAGCCCGTCCGGCATTCATACTTAAATTAATAATCTTTTTTTTATTTTACATCTGCGATTACAGATTTTAGTAATAATATGCATAAAATGTAGGTAGACGTCAAATGCGATGCTAAAGAATGCGAGAAAATACCATACTAATCATACATTGAAAGAAGCTTCTTTCACTTTTTGTTTTTTTTTTTTTGCTATGTGGTATGCAAAGGCGTAGTTATATGAGCACGCTCTATTTACTCTATTTACTTTATCGACTGAGTAAATACTCAAATGGGTAGATTGAGTATTCATCCACCGCCCATCTCTAACTTGTACGCGACGCAACTTGCGCCCCTTCTGTTCCTACACTAAGTAGTGCTAATTTTCAAAACTTCATGATATATTTCCCCTGATTATATCCATTTTCCTGGGCTAAATGTAGGATGGCTGATATGTAAAAACGAGGCTTGAACTTGGCTCAAATAACGACCTCCGAATTGTTTACACTTACAACGCATAATCACCAACTGGAGGACCAGAATTCGATTTCCAGCGCGGATAAATGCTACTTATTTTCACAATTATTTCTTCACAGTTCTTGTGCAAGTTGATGATTGCTTAGACTTTTCCAGTGACATTGTTCATATCAAAAATATCACGATGTTAAAATAGTTTTCAGTAGAAGTAACTTTTACTTCTATTAACTCCCATTTCTCAGATCCTTTTCTCTCTCTCTCTCACTCTCTCTCTCTCTTGAATGTGTTGGTAGTTAACACAGATTGACACCTGTCATTTGTCTTGTCTCCCACAGATCTGTATTATCTGCGTCAAGACATCTGCGATACATCTAAACAACTAGGTACATAATGAAATACGAAATGGTGAAAAAATTGCCACGTGAGCTGAGCTTGAACCAGTGACCTTGTTCTTGATACGATTATGCTTTTACCAACTGAGCTATCACATGTTCAACCCCAATTATGTGTTATTTAGTTTTTGCTTTAGTATACTCCATATTGTAAGCCTAAAATCCCTATAAAAATACCTAAACAACTGTCTAACAATTTATTTCCTTGATTGGCTTTCCGAAGAACGGAGAAGCAACAAAAAGTGTCTTTAGCATTTCTACATAGCTCCTCCCGTGAGTAAAGATTCAACTGAGAACACGCTAAAATTTGAGAGGTAAAAATAAATAAATAAATATATAGGGACAAATTACGATTGAGCTAGCCCCAAAGTAAGTTCGAGACTTGTGTTATGGGATACTCACTCAACGATACTATATTTTATAACAAATACATATATAGATAAACATCCAAGACCCAGGACAATTTTTTTTAAGATTTACTAGCTGTCTTTTATTCATTCGAACGACCCATCTGATCAAAAATAGTCCATTGTTTACAAAACATTACCTATTTGAAGCAAACAGACTTGGCGACGTTCTTTTTTAGTCAACTCGTACTCGTATTAAAATTTTCCTGTCACAGCCCGAATTGACGTAGAATGCATTATGCAGCGTATTAAAATATTAAAGAATGTGGTGACGGCGGGACGGCGCCAAATTTTAGTGCACATTGCGGTTTTAAAAACCAAGGCTTCTGCCAGGGATAAGTTTCTATCTTTAGTATAATGCCTACGGCGATATAGTGTCTCTAAGATGCAGATGTTGAAATGAAGATTCAAGTCAAAAATAAAAATCTACTTTTCTTTGCGCGGTCTTTGGCATTCTAGAATAATAATTTGACCATTGACTTGTATGTATACTTCAATGGATTATAATTCTTATAGGTACTTATATAATTTTTCAAATGTCATTAATTGAAAAAAAAGATTGAGCGTTTTAGGTTCGTAATTATTTCATTATTAAGACATCATCTAGTATTAGGTAGCGGAACTACATATTCCGTGGTATTGATACCCGTAGCGCCATCTGTTATTTGCCAAGCAAATTAAATGAACTGCCATAATATTTATTTAATAATTGCAACTCAGGCTTGCGCAGGAAGAGCAGCACAACGATGGAAATGGGAATGGTCATGGGTTAAAAAAAAAAGGTATAATGAGAATGAGCAACATAGGTTACAACAAGTCCTTTAGTTTCACGGGTCTTTACACCCCGGTCCTTTGGAGGCTTGCGTGGGGATACAGATCCAACACGTAGAGGTCCTTTGGAGAAGTTGATGTTATGTGGCGCTCCCGCCAAAACCCACTCCTGAATATACCTATGAAAGGTGTACCCTTGAATAGGTTTCGGCTGGAGAAAGATCTATTGCAAGAAAAGGGAAAGGTCCATGGGTTATGGAATGCGATTAGGATGGACTGATGTTACATCAAGTTATTATTACAAAAACAAAAAAACTGACTGCGTTATTTTTATTTTGATATACCCAGTGTCACTCTCACAGTAAATACGAATCTAACGACACCTCTCAAGCTAGAATCCATCGAGCCGTTTAGGCTGCAAAGCATGCCAAACAATTATACATACACCCTGTTTCTGGTAAAAGGTCGGGTAAAAAGAAGAAAGTACATATCTCGACTTGTGAACATGCTACCAGGACGAACTTACCAGGTCGGCTTCGCTTATTGATATGCAAAAGTGTCATGAAAGACATAATATACAAACATTTGAACTTAAAATTTTTCTAGTATAGGTACGTACATATAAAAATATAATCAGACACTCTAGATAATTTCATCATCTTTGATTCAAAGATTCAAATGTTTATTCAGTAATTAGACCTTTACAGGCACTTTTACACGTCAAATGTGTAATTAACGTTACGTGTAAAGTATATTAAAATTTAATTTATTTTTAAAGAAAAGCTACCGATACCAGTGCTTCGTAACGACCACTGCTGAAAAGAAACGCCGAATGAAACTCATTTTCACAGTATTGGTCGCCTACTCGCCAGAAGGGCGTCATATTATTATTATTATCTTTTAATTAATAAATACTTATAATATAATACAATGTTGACACATTAAAAACATTTAATGCCTGCGAACAATTAAACAAACATAAATTGCGTAATTAAAATAAAAAAATAAAATTAGCCAAAAAAGCGAAGCCGAGCTGTCCAGTCCCTCCCGGCAGCACCCGTTCACAAGTTGACGCACGGATCAGCCATCGTTAAACTCAACCATATCAGAGGGAATCCAACGACCCGATTCGACATTTAATATATTTAACACATATGTACACAACATGCATGGATATGCCTCGATATTAATTTGACTGAGTGCAACGCTGTCTGAGTTATAGCGTTTGACGAATTTCGCCGACGCCATGATGAATTTTGCAAATTCAGTATTTTCTCTCCAACGTGTATGCCTAATAGTGTTTGAAAAGCGCTTACACAAAGCACATTTGGATTCGAAAACCTTTTGAATTCTATTCATAAAATACAAAGGATTAGCAAATACATTGAGTGTAGGCACTTATATGCATAAAGTAACGTATTTTATTTTCCACATTTTAATACAGCCTCTAGAAAACCACAACCATATTTTTTACAAGCTTTTATTTAACTTGAAATGTATCTTGTGTAGGTATTTCGTACGACCACGGACTACTAAATAAATACCTTGAAGCTCTTTTAAATCATGTACGGACATTCCTAATCTAACTACGAGTAGCTTGCAATCAAAAAACAAAAATCGTGCGACCACGAACGTCTGAAAAAATCTCTTGACGCCTTTTTAAACTTTGTGCTGTGTAGTTCCTGAACTATCATTGGCGATCGTTATGGTAGCAATAGCAGTGATGATTCAAAGCAGTAACGAGAATTCACATTCACGTGTATCGCCATTGTGTTTTGAGTCACAAATAACTGCTAAATCTTCCCTATCTCTATGAGTAAGACGTCACTGTACACAATAAAGTAAATATACCTACATATAAGATTAAAGATAGAACATTCTGCGGTGCGATAAGGTTTTACGCGGTGCCGTCCCTGCTCCCAATATAAGTTTCCTGCCCTATCTCTACCAGTCTTTGTCTTGGGAGTATTCTGAGATCGTTCGTTAACCTCCGTGTTTTGAGGGAACAAAGAGGTTTATTACCTTTTGAAAAACAAAATACGTGTTAGTTTTTACCCGACTAAGGCGAAGCAAAACAGAAAGGTAATGATTTTAGCAGTCTATGTTTGTATGTATGTCAGTTCAACCGCAGCATATGAATCGCTTGTCTAATTTTTCCAAATGATACGTCAATCGATTGGTTATTATTGTCCGTGTGACATAGGCTACAATTTTATAAAAAATGTATATAACAAATGTTACATACAAAAAGTGAGAGTCAAAAAACATTTTTTTGGTCTCTATATCGAGTGGGGTATCAAATGAAAGGTCTTGATTGGCACATATCAAAAATACATGGTTAGCTGCAAATGGCTCCCTTAGTCGGGTATTCGTTTTCTAAATGTATGTATATCTTGTTGTTACTTTACTTTTATTTTAAAGGTTACATTAAAAAATTATTTTGATAACGTATCATTCTGGACTTGTTACTACTAGACAAAATACTATCCCACTTACCCCTATGAGAAACAGACGCGATTATATGTTTGTATATATGTAAATTTTACCACTTATTAACCGACTTCCAAGAAGGAGGAGGTTATCAATTCGTTGTGATCTTTTTAGGGTTCCGTAGTAAACAAGGAACCCTTATAGTTTCGCCATGTCTGTCTATCTGTCTGTCCGTCCTCGGTTTTACTCAGCGACTATTAATACTAGAAAGCTGTGACTTGGCATGGATATGTATATTAATAAGGCGGAAATAGTGGTAAAATATAATATTGAAATATATTTTTTTTAGGGTAGCTCTCATACAAGTAAAGTGAAAAGGCATTTTTTTTTCTCGTGTAATCAGTCATGTTGGATATCTTTGAATAGGACTTTCAAAAATATTACGAGGTTATGAACACCGTTTATCGATTTAGGGATCCGTTTCTGAAATATTTGGTTATAAAGTAAAAATTTTTGGCGAAAAGTCAAGGAGTTCAGTTGAAGTTTGCTTTAAATTGTTTTGCAAAATGATTTCAGTAGACTTTATAATATGAAATTGGTGTAGTTTAGTGTTATAAATGCTCATGCTCATGAACAATATGTAAATTGTTTAAAGTGGACACGCATAGTGCGGCTGTAGTGATATTTATTTGCGGACTGTGATGGGCATCTTTAGGCGCCGTCCGCCACTCAATCAGCTATGAAAACCAGTGGCCTCGTATAGATTTTTCTCCAGAAGCTCCCTCGAAGCAATCAAAGGACCTACACCGACCTTTGATTGTATTGTTAGGGTAAGAGTTATGAATAAAGAAGTGAATAAATAAAGATAGGCTCTAAAGGACTAGCAGAGCAGTAAAATAATTATTTAAAAAAATCGTGTAGTTTGTGGGTGAAGTCGGTTTTAACTTTAGACAAAATATTAAAGTTGATTTTGAGAATTTCAAGAAAATTATATCGCCATTAATCAAAAAAGTTTTAATTCTTGCTCGACTTTCAAACTAAAATTACACGAGTTATTCATATGTATTAATAAGGTAAATAAAAACGCAGAAAAATTGTCTTTCACCCATTGTTGAGCATTTATTACTTTTTTCTTTAGAAGTAGACAAATATTTTTAAGGCTTTTGTGTGGGACCTATTTGAAATGAGACGTGAGTGGAATTTAAAAAGAGCATATATCGTGCATCACAAATAAAGCAGGTTGTGTATTGTGCAACCTTTGTAAAAAATACTGGTTATTGAACTTTATTTTAATGATATTAGAGGTCATGAACGAATATATTTCTCGTACATGAAGGTTGAAAGTAATAATGAAACAGATCTTGTTTTTATTTAAGGGGATACCTGAATTTTCCGGGGTCCAGTGCTGCCCCCATTTGAAATCAATCATTTGATAGCAAACAGAGACATCATTTAAAATTTTGTCTTGATCAACAGTAGTTCATAAAATAGTTTGAAGGGTTATCTAGTGCCTTGGCAGAACAAAATTTTAAATGCTGTCTACGTTTCCTATCAAATGATTTATTTCAAATGGGGGCAGTAATGGACCCAGGAAAATTCAGGTAGCCCCTTAAGTAGATAAATCTTCTTTCACCTGTCCCGTTTTCTGTCAAATTGAATAATGGTTAATCAAATCTTGCTAGTTGAATTTGACCCACAATTTGAAAGCATATGTACGTAGGTATCATCTCATCATTTCAGCCGCATAACGTCCACTGCTGGACGTAGGCCTCTCCCAAGGATTTCTAAAATGACCGATCAAGAGCGGCCTGCATCCAGCGCTTTCCAGCGACCTTGGTCAGGTCGTCTGACCGACTTGTGGGTGGGTGTTCTACGCGTCGCTTGCCAGTACGTACGTATATCGTGTGACAATACAATATTATGATGACGTGGAGCTGATCTGATGATGGAGCTGGATAAAACAGCATAACCCCACCGAGTTAAGGCTCGATTGACGTTAACCTTTTCAGATAAAAGCTTGTTGAATTCTTTTTTAATTACTGTTGTTTTTAGAAAATATAATTGAAGTGGAAACAAAAAGTTTTTATTCATTATTTGTTATATGGCATTTGTGTTAAAATATTTGGAATATCCGGTGGAATTGCAGATGTATATTACAGGTAATTTTACGTTTCTGCTTATACTAAACACCATCAAGTTTTTATCCCCATTAGGGAGACAGATAATTGTGAGCCTTGCGGCCCTGGGCTCAGTCTGCTTGGATCCTAAGCAGACTGAAATAAGGGCTACAAGCAAAGACCGCTTTTATAGCGTGATGGTGGGCGAGATGGAAAAATGAATCAAAATAGTGATAGGCTACCCACATCGCCTATTAACATGGTTCGAATAATTTCGCCGATTGGCGAGGAGCAGGAAAAGTTCTGTCACTTGTGTGTGGTCACCTATTCAAGTGCGATTCACGCCCAGGATTGTGTAGCAGAAGCATTCGTAATGCCTAGCCACCGAGCTCGGGGCTTTGAATTACGTATATAGAGCTCGGTGGCCCGGCGGCATTACTAGGTGTGGCAGTAGTAGGTGGATAGGCAGTCTTCACGCTATGTCAGACTTTGGACAGTGTGAAAAATCAGACACCGGTGTTGGCCACTTACACACACGAAGACCAACCACAGTTCGTGTACATATTACATTACTATTTGTTCCTTAGATTTGTTCAAAACCCCACTTGAGGAGTCCGTATCCACAAAGTTCCTAATCTAGACCGTCGCTTACTCTCCTCATAAGATTATGCAAGTCTACAGTTGTCGAGTTTACGTTACAACTTGTCCCGAGTAATCCAACCTACGGAAGTTCTGGATTTTGGTCACGGAACGACAATGTTGAGTACGTATCATAAAGGTATGTTAAACAAGAAACATGACTCTAGATAGCTATCTAAAGGGGATTTTAAACATAACTTTATCTATGAACAACTTTATTAAAAATCGGTAAATGATATTCATTCCATTTTTTTCACGGTAGGTTTCTTTGGAAGGAAACGACAGCTGCTTATGTTATGTATTCAGTATTTAGTCCTCCCAAATGGTATTGTGGAAAATATTTGACTAAAATGAATAATTTTTAATTAAATCTGAATTTTTTTTTATATTTTGATTACTAGCTGATACCCGCGACTTCGTTCGCGTGGATTTTATGACTCTGGCGTATTAATATAAATACAAACTAATGTAGATACAAAAGAAAATACCTATAGCAGTGTTAAAAGTTAAAAGCTAATATTATTTTAAATTTGTTTTTTTTTTTCATTTTTAAACATTGTTCATTTTTTGGTTTCAATATGGCGCGTTCACATAACCAAGAATTTTCCTAGTGCGTTATGCTCTGTAGATTCGCAAATACTGAACTTGTAAGTTCTTCGGAAGAGGAAACAACTTTGCCAAGTTTTACGGAAAGACTCACCTGACCATTCTCTTCAAAAAGGAGACCTTCCGCAACTTTAATAATTTTCTTGAAATCTCTTGGGCATGTGAACTACCGCAAAGCTGGGCTCTCATATTAATTGCCATCTGAGCTTTTGTATTTGAGGCTACAAATAAGACAGGACAATACAATTATAACTGAAAGGGTTTGACGAAAATCTCCCGACAACAAAAATGTGACATTGCCCATTGGCCTGTCATCTCGACGAATGTCTCGCAACGTTTTATTTAACACCTTCTACTGCCTAGGAGTTAACCTCATCTGCCCTAGTGCCCCGACTTATAACTGGAAGGGTTAGACGAAAATCTCCCGACAACAATAATGTGACATTCATTGTCTGTTGGCTTGTCATCTCGATGATTTTTCAATGTTCTATCTAGAGCTTCCACGGCCTTTTTGTAGGCCATTGTGCATTTATCCCAAACAATTAGACAGCAAATGAGAGGTTTAGCCAGTTTAGGCAAGTCAATATCAAAAATTAGGCCCAAAGTGATACTTCACCACGAGGATTTCATCCCAGCTTATGTTATTATATTGTGCTAAACAACTGTAACCTGATTTCCACATAAGCTGATCATCAATTTTTGGTAAATAAATATATTTAAGTATACAAATAGATTTAACTTGGTTCTGCGAAGATTTGGAAGAAGTAATGGTGTTCTAAATCTTCGAGTTTTAAGGTTCCGTACCCAAAGGGTAAAAACGGGACCCTATTACTAAGACTCCGCTGTCCGTCTATCTGTCCATCAGTCCGTCTGTCTGTCTGTCTATCTGTCTGTCACCAGGCTGTATCTCATGAACCATTATAGCTAGACAGTTGACATTTTTATAGACGATGGATTTCTGTTGCCGCTGAACAAAAACGTACTAAATACAGAATAAAATAAATATTTAAGTGGGCCTCCCCTCCTACTACAAACGTGATTATTCATAGATTATGATACGGAATCCTTCGTGTGCGCATCCGACTCGCACTTGGCTGGTTTTATTACACCTTATCAAAAAATGTTTTTAAAGCCCGACAAAAAGGGGCGTGTTATAAGATTGACGTTCCTGTCTGTAGCATTGAGCGCTCGAATGGAAGGACTGATTTCGATGCGATTTTTTACGTGAAAGCAAGTTCCCTTGCTTTCTTAGCTAAAATTGGTTCAGCCGTTTAAAAGTTGTTGGGGGTTAAGGCTTGAAAGTCAGGGTTTTCCCTAGCAAATAATGTATGGTGCTACGGATATCAATTGTAATATGTAGTTCACTACTCATCACTAGATGGAGTTCTTGAAAGTCGAGGGTTATTTAAATTTGCTAAGCAAATAAATTATCTACCTACATAATATTTATAATCCATTAAAAGCTCCTAAAATATAGCACGAAATTCCAAAGTCTTCAAAACCAAACTTAGAACCGGCTCCCTTGCAACAATCAACATTTGCACCACACCACAGTTCAGAACTCAGGCAGTTTGGACTAGTTCTAGCGAACTTGACGAGTGTTATGTTGTATAATCGTATGAGTGTTAGCGAGTAGCTTAGGAACTTGGTATATGAGCTAAGACAGCTTACAATACAACAAAAACCTCAATTATTGCATCAATTTTTTTCGTCAGTTGCATGTTCCACCTTCACGACCATTATTACGCGGAACGTGGCCTTTGGTTCTTATGGCCTTAGGCACTGTTTACACTATAATATATAAAGACGTGAATTGTTCTGCTGGTATGCATGTCGCCATCAATTGAATAAAATGAGGAACAGACAACTGATTTTTACACAAAAACTGCATCAAGAAAAGTTTTTACCCATGTAAATATAATTCCAATGTATATTATCTACTTATTTACTTTTCTCATAAAATTTATTAGCAATAGTCTCACCTTCTAAAATGTGGCACAAAATCCCGAAGCAACACCTATAAAAGTAAAACAAAACCCATACAGATGTTATTGTATAAAATTAAGAAATATTATAATATAAAATTTTTATATATTTGTCGGAGCGTAGTATGCAATGGCTGTATAAAACTAGATTCCTTACTTTGAATGGTTCGATGGCGTTTGGCAGTAGTTCCGTGTCAGTATCATTCTGGACAGTTGACGAAGAAAGAATAGAGGACGCGGTATGAGTTCAATGTAAAATTCCCGTTTTATGATTTTACACGCGCAAAGAGAAAGTTGTTTACGAAAAATGGAACGGTTGGATTTGAAATGGCAATATTCGTTAGCAACAAGTTATAAGACCGGTCGACCTAGCGACAGGGACAGTCTTGTTCAGGCGGCCGTATTGTGCACAACTCGTTTGTGTACTTTGCTGTGGCTTGGCCATGACTCATTTAATTGTGATTATTGTAATAGATGTGGATTGGTGAACCGATTTATTACAATGACAGTTTGTTTAAGCAAGACGGAAAGCCCAGGTGTATACACAGTATTCAATTCTGTGGGGCCAGGGAATCCAGACATGGTGGTTGCGATTCATGATTCAGTGCGGAGGCGGGGCACTGGAATTCCGTCACATTTTATAAGGCTCACGTAAGGTCTCTCATGTGGCGGCATCGGTAAGGTGACGTGACTGTAAGTAAGTTTTCATCCTGACATCAGTTTGTTCTCGTACTGTAAGTAACTAAGTGGGTAGTTTACGTCACTTGAGATATCAGATGCCGATCACGCCACGCTCTGCCCCCTTTTATTCATCCGTATGCGACATATTTATTAGCTGTCCATAGTTAAATAAATATATAGGGGCAAATAACACTCTAGCCCCAAAGTGAGTTCAAGAATTGTGTTATGGGATACTAACTCAACAATACTATATTTCATAACAAATACATAAACATCCAAGACCCAGGACAATTTGAAAAAGGCCATTTTCGAACTTGCCCTGACCAGGAATCGAACCCGGGTCCTCTGGGTGGCGGACTAGCATGGTGACCACTACGCCACGGAGGTCGTCACTAGTTGGTTTGACATATTATTATTTTTTTTTTTCAACAAGCGCCGCCCTCACCCCGAAAAAAAAACACTTCCTACAGCGCACGCACTTTTGCGCCGCGCTTACACAATTACTTTATTTGCATGCATGACACTACTTTGATCCAAAAATCGCGCGCGAAACTGTTTCAGACGAAGTGGTAGCTAAAGTGGCGCACTCATTTGAAATAAATTGTTCAAAACTAAATATGGTGATAATTAAAAATTTGATTTCACCATATTTAGTTTTAAACAATTTATTTCAAATGAGGGCGCCACTTTAGCTACCACTTCGTCTTCAGTGTCGTGAAATCGATGCATGCATTGTAAATCTTGACGTTTACACGTGAAATTTGTTGATGAAATTAGAGTCGAGAAACGAGATTTGCCCTTCGGCCCACTTCGTAGCTAAATTTCGTAGCTGGCTATGCCACTATTTTCGTAATGTAAATTTAGCTTAACATCTGATGGCAGAAGCAAACATAGTAATAAGATGTAACTTTGACTTCCACAGAATCACTTCTTATTGATGGCAAAAGCAAACACAGCGATAAATAATTAAAAATTCATGTAATATTAACGTCTTTATTATAAAATCGTTTGAATATGGTATATGTTAATTTATATCGTAAAAAAAATTGAAAGTGTTGATTAAAAAAAAATGCATTACAATGACTTTAAGATCTTGATATACCTACATTTTATGCAAATAAATGAATTGATTGATGGATAAAAGATTTAATTTACTTCCACAGAGTAACAATACCGAGCAAAAAAGATTGAGACATTCTAGCAAGTAACCTTGAGCCAGGATAGTAAGTAAGTAAGTATATTTTCACCTCTCTTCACTTTTATCTCGGTTGAAATCCCGTCAAATTGTACGGCCTCGCGAAAGTTTACGAATGTTTCCGATAATAATAATTAGGTAGCACGAGGCTGATATTATCCAATGATGGCTTTAATTACAAGTTGGCTAGAAACACCATAATCTATTGTTCGCACGCAATGTCTTCCGGATAATTTGGATCAAGGCCTTTGAGGTTGTCTATCGATCAACACTTTGAAACTAATTATAATAACAACTAGATACTTTGTTTTTGCGTTTTAACTTTGTCATGAATTTTGGATATTTTAAACTTGTGGGTCTATGAGCTGTAGACTTCGCGAGTTACCCTAACCCATGGAAGTTTATTGGATAAAAAAGTTGTTCAGACAAAAAAGTAACGTCTTAATAAGTAAAACAAAAAAGTATTATGATTTTTGAATTTTTTTCGAAATGGTTGAAATATAATATTGTTAAAGCCATTTTGAAAACATTTCAGCAAAACTGAATCAACAAAAAAAATCTACACTATTTTCGAACCTCCTCACCAAGTTTCACAAGAATCGGTCCAGAAATGCGACCTGTAGGCGAGATCAGCCGGACAGAGTAACAAACAACCGGACAGCCTGACAAAAATATTTTTGACCGATCTCGAAACTGAGTCGCTTCGCTCGCTTGGTCAAAAAAAGTCATCATCAACCAAGCGTATTCCCGGTAGCATCCTCAGTTGTAACGCTTCAGAGCCTGGGGTCCGCTAACAAACCTGGATTATTTGAAGAGGTTTTTGTTTTTACACGGAGCGACTGCCCTCTAACCTCCGCAATTCAAAGGTAAACCAGAACCAATCCTTGGATAAGTTTGAGCTAACGCTAGATGGCGTTCGAGATCCACAGTTTATAAGTGCTTTCCAAAACACGGAATCATCTTACTCTACGTATAATCAGGTGACACAGGTCGGCGACGGTTGCCAACCATCGCTGAAAGGTGTCGCGGACATAATATAGCTCGTCTGTAAGAGGGTTTACCTGATAGATAGCACTTCTACTGCTGGCACAGATGGGCAAGAAATCCAAACAAAAAATATATAAAACGTTCGTTTATTTTAAGAGGTAACATATGATTGAGCAATCTTAATTTCCACAAGTATCTACTTATAAGTACGATAACGAATGTAAGGTATGCTTCAAAAATGGAGTCATAATTTCTGATTCTAGTTGGTTATTAGAAATTATGACTCCATTTTTGAAGCCTGACTGTACCTACTTATTTTAACATCATTCAAACAATAATAACATGTCAAAAATGTTTTTGAATGGTTTTATTAAACACAATAGATTTATACTAAGAATTGTCTTGTTATAAAACTTAAGACTAACTTGACTCGGTTTAATGTTTAAACTATTATTCACCAAAATGAAGTTGACAGTTACAAAAGAGAAGGTGCCAATTACTACAAGACTTCTTTTTATAAAAAAAATTTTTCGATAAAAAATTCGTCCTCCCATACAAAATTCGTTTGGACGAGCGCTGATTTGTATGGGATTCTTTTTATGGATTGTAGTTCAATATTATGGGCAGAACTTGCTCCTAAAGGATGTGTTTGGTCACTTCGTACATTTTGGACCATCATTGTTGCAAAAGGTACAATTACGTGTCGCAGCAAGTTTTTGTAGAAATTATCCGAAAGATGGGTCAATTTGTCTACGTTCTGAACACCAGACGGTAGGGGTAAGGGTAGGCCCAGAACAAGATGGCGGGACGACTTAGAAGAAAGGGACGAGTGGAAAAATAAGGGGGAGGCATTTGCCCAGAAGTGGGACACAATACCTACAGGCTAAGGAAAAAAAATCCTAGGGTTACAAAAAGATTTAAATTCTATTGTTTGGAATTTTGCACACTACGAAAAAAAGATTGAAAGAGGACGCGCAAATGGCCGTTGAGTTGATATTTGACATCATAATAGTATTTATTCGGTAATTATTGACATCTCGTTCAATATGGCGTTCCAAAAAATGGACTGATAGATGGGAAATTATAAAAAAAGAAACCCAAGTATAGTAAACGCATGGTTTTTGGAGATTTATTATTGTAAAATATGTTTTTATAAAATGTTATTTACTCTAACAGTGCTAAGCTTGTATACATTAAATTATAGGCTGAACACATTTAGCGACATTGCCACTGTAACAATGATGGTCCAAAGTCGAACGGATCCTTTGGCCAGTGGTTAATAAGTCACCCTGTATAGATAAAAACCCAAGACCCAGGACGATTTAAAAAATGCCAATTTGAATAAGTACGTCGTATATTAATTTTCGTATACACTTACCAACTTGTGAAAACACAACTATACAAACTTACAAAAGTATAAAACAGTCGCACGTTCCATTCATAGCCATCAGTCTACACTGAAGTAAATACAATACATGTAATTTTCACCTTATACTTATTATTATATACATAGGTACGGTACGCCTCAGAAGTGGAGTCTCAATTTTTCATACAATTAGTATGAGAAATTGGGACTCCACTTTTGAGGCTGACCGTACATTTAACTTCCGTGTATTGCTGCAATAATAAATAACCAAGAAACCATTTTTTTTCTGTCTCAAAGTATTCTCTATTTAATCAAACATGATTATGTATGACAAGATAGAACGACTAATCAATAAAATATATATATGCAATATGTAACAAAAATCCTATCCGATCCTTGATGGAGCAACTCAGACCATCAATATGAACAACTTTTCCTATTAGACCAATGCTTAAAACTCGAAAAAAAATCGACATTTTAATACAAATTGCCAGGCCAGCCGAACGCTTTTCTATGAAAATGTCGATTTTTGTTTTCGAATTTCAAGCATTGGTCCCATAGAAAAAGTTGTTCATATGACGGTCTGAGTTGCTCCGTCAAGGATCGGACAGGGTTTTTGTTACATATTATATATAAATATATCTTTTTTTTTTTGGTAAAACGTGGGAAACAGACATTATTACTAAGCGACAGAAGGATTTTATTAACGCAGAAAGTCAGCTTCTGGCAGGCATGTATAGACTTTAGCAGGAGGTTTTTATCAGAATGTGTCCCATGTGTGTGTGTTGTCCCGACCAGGTATTATTCTATGGTCCCGACTTTGCAGACCCATCGCCTTATAAACATAATTATTTCTCTTCTTTGTGACTAGATAGCGCTACAGGTTTAATTAAAACATTGAAATCTTTTATTACCATTATTTAAACAAAGGAGTACTTTAATTAATTAAATACAACTTAAATGAAATGCAATAAATATTTTAAAAGCATATTCAAAACTTTCTTAATCACTTTTTGATAGTCGTGTGTGCTGCCATCTCTGTGTCCCTACCCGCAACTCCAGTTTTGCCTACTTACGAGCCCTCCAATAGTTTCTATGGCGTTGGGTATCTATTGCGTTAGTTATTATATTATCTTTGTCCCGACCCACAATGAATCAGTGTACCTACTCTCTACGTGAGAAATATGCAAAAATATTTGTCACAATTACATTCTGAATACTTCTATGAAATAGGTCAGGCAATGAAGAATAGGTTCACACATACAAGTTCATTTGCATGGCAAATTAAAAAAACTCCCGATGACACCATCTAGTGATGAGTGGCGTAACTACATATTCCAACCATAGAATTGATACCCGTAGCGCCATCTATTATTTGTCCGGTAAATTTAAAAAACTCCGACTTTGTAACGTTAACCCCCAACAACTTTTAAACGGCTTATCCGATATTCATCAAACATAGCTAAAAACTTGCTTTTACTTCCTTTGAGAGCTACGATGCCATAGACAGATATTAGTGTCAAACTTATAACACCCCTCTTTTTCGTTGGGGGTTAAAATATAATACATAAAAATATAATACTATTTTGGCGGCATTTGTCTTCTTTATTTATTATATCCCCATATAATTTCTTATTAAAAACCTTGACGCACATTCACGTGCTAAACACGACGCATATAATATGTAGGTATTGCGTTTATAAAAATAAAAACACAGTTTTTAATTTTGTAAGGCCTAGTCAGCTGCCATTTTGCCTATTATCTATTTATAGTACATGCGTCGTACATATGGTTATATTTCCTCTCATATTTTCTTATCAAAAAAAAAATGCGGCGCTTTCGAACCATACGCAACGTAAGTTGCGCGCCGCCTTACGCGCTTATATTGCGTTTCATAGAATTTCTACCCACAAAAAGTTATAAGTCAAAGTTAATTTATTTATCTTTGGTTATTTGTATCACTTGATAACTGTCAATTTTTCTTTCCATTTCATGATAGTTGTTAACTTCAAATCATTTATTTACAAATAAGTTTATATTAAAATTAGATATGTGGACTGAGAATACATTGTTAAGTTATCATAATTATTAATAAAGAATGATTTCAAAGTTGAAATTTATGTCAATTTGTAAATTTGGTACTTATACATGTACCGAATATAGTCAAGTTATAACATTTGGGAGTTAAATATACGAACGTTTAAGAGGGACCCGCGCCATACTCAAGCCAGACAATTTTGTCTATAACTTAATCGTCGATTCCGTAATAAGCATTCTCCCAAAGTGCTTTCTTAACATGAACTTAAAATTTTCTTTTTAGTATATCAAAAACCAATTCTGGCATTTTATTATAAAACTTTATACCGTTCACACCACGCGTAAGAGTAGATATTCTATGAACGATGCAAGGTGCATCGCGCATCATACGCTGCGTGTGGTTGGCCACTTAGTCGCATTATCTCTTCTGACTTCTATAACTGAAAGTTGATACAAATTAGACTAAACACGCGTGTGCTATGACTCTAGTTTCGTTTGACTAGTGTTTCTCGACGACTGTGACTGCTCTCGCACGGCGTTGTCACTGAGGACAGGTCGAGCTGGAAAAAAGTAAATTAAGTACAGTTAGGGAGAGAATCATAAAACGACGACCTCCGTGGCGTAGTGGTCACCATGCTAGTCCGCCACCCAGAGGTTCCGGGTTCGATCCCCGGTCAGGGCAAGTTGGAAAATGGCCTTTTTTCAAATTGTCCTGGGTCTTGAATGTTCATCTATATATGTATTTGTTATAAAATATAGTATCGTTGAGTTAGTATCCCATAATACAAGCCTCGAACTTATTTTGGTGCTAGTTCAATCAGTTTAATCTATAAATTTATTTATTTAGTTTTACTTTTCATTTACGCAACACGCACGGCGCGTTCTTCCGCAGTGAACGGACACATTCATTTGCTAGGCAAATTAAAAAAAAACCCTGACTTTCAAGCGTTCACCCCCTATAACTTTTAAATGTCTGAATCACGATCAAACTGCTAAGAATCCATCTCGATAGACAAGGCTTTGGTTAAAAACCGCATTAATATCGGTCCATTCAGAGCTACGATCACATAGACAGACAGACAGACAAGTCAAACTTATAACTCCCCTCTTTTTGCGTCGGGGGTTTAAAATAAAGTACAGTTAGGGAGAAAACCATAAAAATAAACCTTTACTGAAAAGGCTTTGGAACGCATCTTACTTCTTTTTATAGACAGTTTTGACATAGTAGTCACACAAATATTTTAAACTGAAGGGACGGTTTAAAAAAAAAAACCTGATCCCTTACATTTAAGATGGAGGTTATTTCCAACATCCCCAAGGTCACATGTATTTTTATGAAGCCTTCATACCTTTACAATTTAACGTTAAATTACTTTGACTCTACCTTTTGCAAGGAAAAACTACTAATTGGATGGAAAAATCTCAAACACACGTACGTACTTAAGGGAACATTAACATAAAAAAAGGCATAGATTTTACAAGAGGTACTTCATTCAAATCACGATTTTTATACAAAACTTTCATTTAACTTGCAATGTATATGATGTATGTATATTTATATCTTTTTCTTGTCAAAATAAAATTGCATTGTCATCAGATTTACCTACATTAGCATACAAAATTTCAATTTAATCGGAAACCGGGAAGTGGGTCAAATTTAACTTGCAAGATTTGATTACAGACAGACGGACAACGTGACAGGTGAAGGTAAATAAAAGCTTGTAAAAATATTTACAGTAAATATAAATTTAAATTATTAAAAAAACAATTATTAAAATTAAATCTTACCCAAAGTTCTCAGAAGAATTTTCTCGATACCATGTATGGGTGATTCGAATGTGATGCACAGTATGCAGGCAAGTAAGAACGTCAGCACTATATGAGAAATCGCATTGGCCGTCTGTAAAGAAAACAAGTAAGTACTGAAAAAAAAACTTAAACAAGGTTTTCTTAAACTATGAACTTAAAAGTTTAAAGTACTCTTCAAGACACTCGATGGGGTTGCGTCGTTTTATTGCAGAGTTCCTATGGCCACCTTCCGACTTTATCATCATATCAGCTCCATTTCGTCACAATATTGCATTGTCACGCGATATATATACTCGTACAGGCTGACTTTTCATTGGTTTTGGAAAAAAGAATATCATGTAGTAAATAAATTCTAAATTCGTGTATGACATAAGATAAAAAAATTGCGAAAATGATTTTCGATCGAAACCACATAGTTTATGCCCGTTCATAACTGACGCGTGTACCCGATGAACTCGAAATCTAGCCGGCCGGCGGTACTACTAGTTTATCTCACGATTTTGCTTTTTAGTTTTAGTCAACATATTTTGTTCCTGAATTTTTATTTGGACTAGCTAATTAGGTCTTACTAACGCCTTATGAAGTAGCCTTCGGCTCCAAAATCAATGAAAAATCACCGTGTATATGGCTGGACCACGCAGGCAAGGCCGCGGGCTTCAACAAGTGTTTAGTATAAAAATCTCAGATTACTTACTATAGTAAAAACGGTAACGTGCAAAGGATGCCGCAGCTGTCCGACATAGTACAACTCAACTATGCCATTGACTAAGTACGCACAGAAGGTCAGCCTCGAGATCGGCACTAGGAACTTCCATTTCAGCAATGAGCACAGCCAACCTGAAATAATCATGAAAATACTTCATTAATTATATGAATTTCATAGGCTTCCTTACCCAAAGGGTATAAACGGCACCATATCACTAAGACTTCCGTCTGTCCGACTGTCTGTCACCAGGCTTTATCTCATGAACCGTAATAGCTACACAGTTGAGATTTTCACACATGATGTATATCTGTCGCCGCTATAACAACAAAATACTAAAAAATATCCACAACATGCTTCTTCAAAAATCTAAGCAGAAAAATATGCGCAACAAGCTTCAGACAGACAGACGGACAGCGGTGTCTTAGAAATAGGGTCGCGTTTTACCCTTTAGGTACAGAACCCCAAAAAAACAAAAAGAGCCTTAGGAAAAATATTATCAACATTGTTATTTTAATGACACTCACGGGTTCAATGACTTAAATCAAAGCAGGCATAAATCCCATACATTTATATCTGTTTTTCTTTAACAAAGATAACGGGAAAACGAAAAAGCGCCCGTAATGAGGTCGTTCACTTAACCTTTAAAAAAAACGCTTTGATTCAATGACACAGGAAATATTATGAACCCGTCTACGTACAGGAGTTCCCCACCTGTGTTGTTATGATCAAAAGGACACGAATTTTGTTACCATCGGGATTTTAATAATTTTTAAAAATAACCCACGTATTATGTTACTGATTCTCGCCGCCCAAGGCTTTAAATTTTTTCTAAAAGTAAATTCTTACATTATTTTCTAATACAGCCTATAACAGTCTTCAGCCAGACTGAACGCCTGTCCCAACAAAAGGAAGAGTTTTACCTCTGGGCTCTGTAGCAATACAGTTTATTAGAGTTAGTAAAGAAAGAAAGAAAGAAAATCTTTATTCGGCAAACAAAAATTCGCGTAAATGTATTACAATGTAGGCATTTTGTTTCCTTTTCAATATAAGGTTCAGTTCGAATGCTGCAAAGTCATATTGCAACGTAGGCATTTTGCTTCCTAGTCAATATAGCGTTAAGGTGAAATATGGCATAGACGTTTTGATTTCGAGGCAGCGTAATCATAAACGATATGAACAGGGACTTATGTACCTACTAGATTAATATCTATAGATAAGGCAGCCAGCTCAGCTTTGTGCTGCAGTGTAGAAACCATAGCGCTAATTTTCAGGTGGTACCAAGTAAATAAGAGGTTGGATAGCTTTTAAGAAGCTTTTAAGCATATATCGAATGGTTGCAAATGTAAATAATCTCAGTAGTAACTCGTCTAAGACGCACATTGTCTAAATCGCATGTCATCATATTATGCACTTGGAAGCACGCTCCTATTCCGAAGAGTGGACTAAAGACTTCTACAGACGAGAGACAGTACGCCCGCAACAGTCGGTGACACGGCAACATTTTGAGACAGTTCGTGACAGCAGCTTCAGACGGCAACCCACGCCGACAAGTGTCGCGGGCATACTGTCGCACATCTGGAGCCCTTAGGGAGACTAAGAAAGCCCTGCCTTGGTTCATGTACTAACCTACTTGCCATCTTCCATATGAGTGCATGTAAGCAATAAATTAAGAAAGATAGATATAAAACGATATCATACCTCCACAGCCAGTAGCACAAGCTACGATGAGCCATCCATTGGCGATGCCCCACGCTAGCTTATGCAGGGAGATGTAGGCTGCTGCCTCGATGACGTTGTATTCATACCAGTCCTGATAGAACACGCATACGGAAAAGATCGTTACTGACCCAAGCACTATGCTGGTCGTCCAGGCAAATATCTTCACTGTCCGAGAGATGGAGTAGCTGTAATAAAAAAGATTACGATTTTACAAACAGACAAAGATTTACGGCTTTCGCGACAACTTATGTCTCATTGATGTTTATAAAGCTTATGATCATCAATGAGACCACTCTGACCCTAATCAGCGTAGAGGGTGTTAGCCAAATCCTCTGGTGGCTCAAGCCAAGTATAACTCTAGTACTAAAGAGAGGGTCGTGCTCCTGTTGAGTGAAGATTAAAAATGACCTGATAATGATGATGATGATGATGAAGGTTTACGCAATTCTTGATGCAAATTTGGCGTAGGTGTTCAAAAAAGAATAAAGTTAGGCAACCAAACTTAGATAATAATTAATATTTTAGTATCTGGATTTGAATCTATTTGACCGAGCGAGCGAAGCGTCTTAGTTTCGAGATTGGCCGAAAAATGCTTTTGTCAGTCCGTCTGTTCTTGCCTACTCAATGTTATAGTCGAAATTGTAACGTTTATACTAATAGTACTACTTACTTCTCAGACTGTATCCTATGTAAAATGTAGCCAGTCAATATCCCCATGAAATACGTAACCATCTTCATATGAGTTTTGATATAGGCTTCCTTAAAGTAGAAATTGGCTGCGAAGTCTGTAAATTCTCTGAAATAAAAAATACATTTTTATACAAAAATGAAGTAGATATCTAAGTATTACACAAACAAGAAGTAAGTTTATAATAATATGTTAATAATAATACGTTAAACGCAGGGGTAGTGTCGTATCAAGTTATTAAGAACGAAGCGAAAGAACGAGAAGCCTGGCGCATTCTCCGCAGACAACAGTAAATAAGAATAAAAAGAGAATAAGTCATAATATTTAACAACTAAAAACTAGTGTTGCAAGCAATAGTATTAAATATCGATAGCCTATCGCTACTATCGTAGCCCTGAAAAATAGTCACAATATCGATAGGACTATCGATAGTATCTAATTACCGATGCTATCGATAGTATCGATTGTCAATAGTTTGCAATACTATTGATATAAGCATTGATATAAACAAACTATCGATAGTATCGATGCTATTGAATTTAGATACTATCGACAGTATTCGATACTATATCTACTACTATAGTATCGGTTATTCAATACTATCGATAGCCCTATTGATATTATGACTGTTGTCCAAGGTCAACTATCGAAATTTATGTAACGCTACTAAAACTGAAACAAAGTTTTCTAGCTGTTACTTTTTGCAAAGAAGTAGCGTATGCTATTTAGGCACTGGTGTGCGTTGAGTTTGTACATATGTACAGTCAGGTGCAAAAATCCATTCATATTTGAAAAATTACACTATTTCTTGACTTCTACATAATTCACTCGAACAAATAATTTATGTGAGTTAATAAGGTGGCTTCCACATTATTCACACGCACAAATCATTTTTGTGAGTTAATTATCTGGAAGCCAATAAATAGTGATAAACATTTTACAACTATGACTTTTGCACTTGACTGTACATTAATTATCAACTACCACCACTTGCATCCAGTAAAGAAAAACCATGTTAAATAATGACTG
The DNA here is from genome assembly GCA_943193695.1 of Acrobasis suavella. NCBI lineage: Eukaryota > Metazoa > Arthropoda > Insecta > Lepidoptera > Pyralidae > Acrobasis > Acrobasis suavella. The sequence continues at coordinate 5,568,831 of OW971933.1, read as the reverse complement.
CTGTCACTAGACGACAGTCAACGAGCTACGTCAGATGGCTTTGTGCAGCTTGAAAAATCTGACACCAGTGTTAGCTACTCGTATTAATACACTGGAGAAGATATGAAGAGAGTTCCTTTACCTTTGTTATTTTGAAGGCCAAGATGTGTGACCTAGTGAGGGTGTTTGCCTTGCTACGCTACACTAGTAAGCAATTTCAAATCAAAAATTAACGTTATTGGTTTTTTTTTACAGCATTACAATGCTCGGATTATTATCCAAATTAAACATGTAATGACAAATTTCGCCAGGAGTGGGATTCGAACCCGCGTCCCTCACGTTAACGCCGTGAGTGCACTACCAAACGTGCTACCGTGGCTTCGAATCTTCCTGACGACATCTTCATCACGTAGTACACACGCATTTAAAGCATGCGTTTTTCTTCACTACTACCCACTATTAGAAGTGTGATATTCAATTTAGATGAATTGAAAGTTGATTAAAGTAAAGAACGTTTTTGTTTAGTGGCGAAATTTTTCATTACATGTTTTAATTTAAATAATATTTTTTACCGTTTTCTATAAGTTATAAAATACAAGTTTACATGAGAAACTTGGAGCTTACTTGGCATAAAACAATATAGTAGGATCCAACCGGTCCATGTAGGTTATTACAGATGGCACTACGAGGGTCGCTACAATGCTGGCACTCAATAAGATGGGACCGACGCGACTCCACCTCCAAAGACCGTATATGAAGATAGGGGCGATGAAAAACAACTGGGTGTCGACTGAGAGGTACCAGGACTGGAACATGCACTGGGAAGAACAAAACAATTTATAAAAATTTCTTCGCATCCTCTTCTATCGATGCTGCATCATCTAGAAACCACTGCTCAAAAGTATAATAGTAGTAAACATTTTCAAGTGTATCCTTGTATGTATATTTTTGGCACACTTTGCAGACTGAACTGCTTTATGGATTTTAGCTTGAGAGATGACGTTAGATCCTTCATTATTAAAATTTTAAAAAGGTTAAATTTCTGGCGCCCCGTGAAGTCTTCCAGATTTTTTTATCCAAAGCAACTTATTTTCTTGAGATTTTGCTCTGGGTGATAAGTTGTTCATACTATTTAAAGCATTTCATTTTTCTTTGCTTAATGCTGTTCATACTTACAATTTTATCAGTATTCACATAGTTGTTGATGTACAAGATATTGGCCCACCAGGAGTCCATGCATCGCTCTTGCTCCAACTGAATCTTGTCCTCCCACAGCGGACCTTCTCCGATCTTCGGCAGCCATGTTATGTAGAACAGGATCACTATCAGATAAGCCGGAGTTACCCTGGAAATCAATGATGTTGAGTCCGTATAACATGCCAATAGTTTTTGGACATTCATTAATTGTTCTTCTTTTGTCTTGTGTCGTGGCGTTTCTTTGATGATGACCTTTGCAACTGCGGTGCCATATAATTTATGAACCGACTTTTGTCGAGTCCAAACTACTCTACTTCATATAACATTAAGAACCAAAGGACAGAGAGATCGCGCCGTGGCCACATAGCATATCTACTGATCAAAGATCATTTAAAAACACATATTAATGTCAAACTAAATAAGAAATTGTGGAAAAATACCACTTACACATTTATACAATGGTAAGAGCTTAGTAGTATCAGGACCAAGGTCCGTGGTTCAATCACGGCTCACTTGGTATTTTTTTCACCATTTCTGTTACGAATTCACGTAATAATGATGAACCATGACTTGATCCTATTTGATTTTATTTGTGACAGAGACTGTTAGCTTTTTGAAAACCATTTATAAAGATTTGCATCCTATTGTTAATGGCCGATTAAGTGTAACTTTGTCGTTATTATTAAGACCTTTGTATGAATATACCCTTTTCAAATGCATATAAAATATATTCTATTCTATTCTATGCTATTCTGATTTCATTTAATTTGAATACTTTAGTACTACATCTCGAATGCTTAGAAACCCTATAAAAGTACACATATTAGTCCTTCTGTGTTTGTAATAAGACAGCATATTATTTACAAATAATAGATTACCTATCTAGTTCAAACGAACTTCCAAATGTGTTTGATTACAGTTGTCGATACAATCAAATTGTCCCTGGTACGTAATTACGAATCAATCAAGGTCGCTCCTTTGATGTTTCAGATTGCTAGTTACGCTTAAACCTAGGCAAATGGAATCAATTTGATAGTCTAAGGTTTAATCATGTCCCAAAAATTAACAACTTAGTGACAAACGTGACATAACTAATACAATATAATTTGAATCAATTAATTAATATGTCTAAACATGATATGTCTATACATAATATGACAATAGACGGACAAATAAAGGATGTAGTTAGATTTAGTCGCGGGCCTTCTTAGAAGCCGAATTTCATCGAGTTCCTTACGGTTGTCTAATATATACGCATTTATTACTATTATCAATTATAACCTACGTATATTACGCATTAAAATATACATTTCGTATTTTCATAAACCGTAAACTAGCAGCATAACTAGATTGCACACACCCACATATACAAAATACGAAAACTTTCGCTGGTTATTCAAATACATTTACACTTTTGTATAAACACGCCGGAGACATATAACTCACACTAAGTCATAAAAAAATGCAAATTGTAAGGACATTGAACGGCTTAACCTTAATAGAACCTAATTAAGTGGGTATTTCATTTGTTTCATAGTTCTATAGGTGTAGTAGCCCAAATTCTCACCCAACACCACTGTTAGGATTGGTCTTCTCAAATATCCCAGTCACTTTTCTTTACCACTACTAAACCAAAGCTTCTCCGATAAATAAAGAATTTGCCCATAATCATCACGCTGGGCAGATGGCTTAGTGATCGCAGTAGATGGCATTAAGTTGTTTGCACAGGGGGACGCTGTTGCCCGTGCCCTGTTTACTATAACTCCCTTAGTCGCCTCTTCCGACACAAGTGAGAGAGAAATGGAGTGGTGACAAATTGTCCGTCACCACAAGACTATGAGTGTGTAGAAAGAAAATAGTACGTACCTAATGTAACGGAAGACCAGAATAGGGATGACGTTCAACCTCCCTCGTCTCTTGTCGAGTTCGATCAGTAGGAGGCGACTGAAGAGGAATGCGCTCAGGAAGAGAAACGTGTCGACTAAGAGGTGATTGCTCAACATTAATGCGTTCACTGGTGCTCGGAGTAACTGCAAACAATATCGAATTTTTAAAGTCATCACATCATCATCATCATATCAGCCACAGGAAGTTCACTGCTGGACATAGGCTCCCCACGGATTTTCAAAACGACCGATCGGAAGCGGCCTGCATCCAACGCCTTCCTGCAAGCTTGCTCAGATCTTCTGACTACCTAGCAGGTGGGTGTCCTACGTTGCGTTTACGTGGCCGCCATTCTATCTTTCTGCCCCAACGGCCATCGGTTCTCAGCGCAATATGCTCTACCCACTGCCACTTCAATGAGCTAATCCGCTTGGCTTTGTCAGTGATCTTCGTAGTTTGTTAAGTAAGATACATTGTTTAATTAAAATGAAGGGGTTTTGTTCCAAAAGGCCCAAATTTTACACCGCCTTATGAAATATCCCTTGGAAATATTAGTTATTTATTTAGTACTAAGCTAGCGATTTTGAGAGAGTTCATTTTTTTGTAGGGAAAAGTGGCATCTGCTAGTGTCGTAGGCCAATATCCAAAGTTGCAGAGTCAGCGCAGTAAGTAGTAAGTGATTTTTTTTGTTAAATTATCAATAACTATACCTTATTTTTACGTACTTAACATTTGTCTCGATATTTCGTTGCTGCAAGGCAGTAACTATGAACTTGCTTAACAACATGTCGACTGAAGCATTAGAAGACGCTAGAAAAGAAGCTGGCTTATCTAAGTTCTGAACGCTCCTATCGATATTGCACAAACGCTTTGTAAAACAGTTATCTTTAGATTAAAGAACATTATGGAAGTCATGCGGCTGAAGTAAATAAATATAAAGGGCCAAAGTAAATTCAGACAAATCAACTAAAATCCACTAGTTTAATCCATAAAAAAAAATTCGTCTGTTCCCGCCTACAAGTCGCATTTCGAAATTTTGTGAGCAGGTTTGATAATTTACTCGAATCTTTTGTCGATTCTGTTCTTCAAAATATTTCTAAGATGGGAATATGGGAGTTGATAACTAAATAAATATTATTTATTATTTAATTAATATTAAGTATATTTGCGAGGCCTCACAGAGCCTCTAGTATCAAAAGTACCTATACCTAGTGCTTAAGTAGAAGTGTTAAAGTGTGAAAATAGTCAATATTTGTCTCATTCGAGAGACTTGTTAGAGTACAATTTTGTATAATTTACGGAATACGCAAATATTAGCCATGTCATCGAATCAAAATAGATAGGTACTTATATTGTCTTATTTTGCTATTGATTGATTTAACAAGAATCGTTGAAGTCAAATCATATCATGCTTTCAATAAAGGGTATATTGAAAGCATGATATGATTTGACTATTTTTTTCCACAAAACATACTTAATTAATTAAGAAATTGGAACTTCTTTCAAAGTAAAAAAGGCACATTCACATTTAAATCGTTTTAAACACTTTGACTTTAAAAAGAAACAAAAGGTATATGTCGTCTTATTAAACAATTGTTGCGTATTTAGCTTTATATGTCTGTAACAGATATTCAAGTTGGTTTTTTATTTTGGATTTTTTTCTCAGTTCAGATAAACCTTACCTTATCCCAAGCATCAGGGTTCATGACTGGACCACTGGCAATAAACATACAGGCGTGACCAGCTACTATGAAGATCATAGCAAAACTCTTGATTCCCGTGACACACTCCAAACCCAGGGTGTTATTCTGCTTCGTAGAAATGATCTTTTTGATGTTGTTGATCACGGAAAAGGAAACTATTAGGTCGTGGATAATGGAGCTCTTCTGGTTTCCCCATTTGATGGAGTAGATCTCGTAAGAGGTACTCATGAGGAGAATTGTACCGAATAGCAAACAGATGGCTCTGTAAAGAGAAAGATAATATGAATTGTAGATAGTCGTGATGTCAAAGCCTAATATGACACAGCCACTCTTCTTTCATTAATTCTGTGATTTTATAGAAAACCTTCAATTTAAAGGATAAATATTAGTCATCATCATCATCCTCACGTATTACCGGTTGCATCATCAGCGGTAACGCTTCAGAGCCCGGGGTCCGCTACCTAACGAGGTTACTTGTTTTTACAGAGAACGACTGTCGTCTAACCTTCGGAACCTAAAGGGTAGACCAGAACCAATCCTTGGATAGGTTTAAAAACAAACGCCAGATGGCGTTCAAGACAAACGCGGAATCATCTTTCTTTTCGGATAATCAGGTGATTCAAGCATGCAGTATCATAACCAGACTGGAAACAGCTTTTCACAAAGTATGCTTCCAAGTGGGATTCGAACCCACGACCTCCAGATCACAAGGCGGTCGCCTTGACTACTTGACTAATTATTACTTTTTTTAAGTTTTTTAGGTAATCTTATAAAGGAAATGCGTTATCTTTCCTAGATTCAGAGACACACATCTTACAATTCAAATGAGATTTAGCTTCAAGTGACATTTCCATATTTAGCAAAATAGGAAACATTACCTTTTCATCACATAAAATGTTACCTCCGAGTAATATTATTATTTTTACGGACCAACCTCATTATGCCCGCATTTAGCCTTATCGCTAAATCTTTTTACGAGCTTGCTAATTCTCTTTATGCGAAAATGTTGTAAAGATTTTTGATGTTACAAAACATAAAAAATCTCGGTTTAAGACAATAACCAGTCAAGTGCGAGTCGGACTCGCACAAGAAGGGTTCCGTACAGTTTTCTATTTAAAAAATCACGTTTGTTGTATGGGAGCTCTACTAAAATATTTATTTTATTCTGTGTTAAGTTTTTGTTGTTATAGCGGCAGCATAAATGCATCATCTGTGAAAATTTCAACTGTCTAGCTAGTTCTCATGAACCGCCTTCCAGCCTTACAGCCTGGTGGCAGACGGACGGACAGACAGACGGACAACGTGGTCTTAGTAATATGGTACTGTTTCAACCCTTTTTGTACGGAACCCTAAAAAGCGTTTATTTGGGAACAGACAGACAGATTGAACTTTTAGCGTAAAAGCGGGTAAAAAGGTGGAAACAGGAATCAAAATTGTGATGGGTTGCCAGCCGTATCTATTTCATCTCTCTCAAACTGCTTTTACGACCGGGAAAAGAATCAGATGATACATTCAACGCATTTTTTCTCCCAGACCAGCATAGAACAAAAAATATGTTTTTTTTTTATGTCATAGGGCGGCAAACGAACAAGCGGGTCACCTGATGGTAAGTGCAACACCAGGTGTGTAACAGAAGCGTTGCCGGCCTTTCAGGAAGGGAAGATGTAGGGGGGAGGGAGGGCCTCCGGCTCTCTCAATTACCGAACGAAGCATAGAAGCGGTGACGCTACTACTCAGACGTCGATTTTCTGTGAGAGTGTGGTACTTCCCCGGACGAGCCGGCCCATTCATGCTACTAGCAAAACAGAGTTTTGCCGGTAGCGTGGCTCTACCACAACTATCAAATCTAACCAAAACTGTGCCACGTCATTAGTCGAAAACAACCGATACATTAACTAAAGGAGCCTGTAACATCGACACAATCGAGCTGTGGTGATTGATCACGCCAAGATAATGCTCCCCCGCTTTTTCATTATCGTCTCATTGCACGAAAATTATTTATGAATCGCCCCAAGCACATTATATTTAACATTTTGCAAACTGACATGGGTTAGATTAAACACAGTTCAGAGGTATTTTCTTTCCATTAAAACAGATGATTTATCGCTTGCTCTGTAAACACTAAATGTGTTTTAATGTTCATACTTTTCTGCCTATCTAACATACTTAATTTTATTTGAAATTAAAAAAGAAATCTTATTTTATTATACAGGTATATCTAAATTACTCTTTAGATATATGAATATTGGAGAGAAGGCGCACCAAACCGAAGAAGGTACTTTAAAAATGTTTAGCTTAAAAAAAAATTTGAATCTTTCGGTATGGTGCAGTTTTTTCTGCATTATCATATATTTACAAATTTTATACCTCATGGTGCTGTGAAAATCTTTTCTTTCTTTCTAAAGTGCATTTTTAGGAGAAAAATTTCATTACCGTCTCTCTGGAAACCCCATTGAGCTTTATATGGAGTTACACGCATCACTCTAGGAGTAAGACAGGCATATAAGGGAAAATCTCTGCTTGGTTGATCATAAAATTGGTTGTAATTTCGGTCTAATAAGTAACTTGTTGTTAATTTATTTTTGGGCATACAGTCCCAATAAATTATTTTTTATTTGTTTATTGTGTTTAACTCCCAATGGTATAATAAATGCCATTGTAATATCATTTTAGGATACTTAAATTCTATTCTGTTCGCGGAAAGTTGATAAATTCGGGGCTTCTTAACTCATTACAAATAGCCGCTAGCTAATTTTTAACAATTACTGTATAAAACAGGAAATAACACAAACACCCAAACTATTTACTCGAAGCGTATTCAAAAACGAAAAGGCAATATAAGGACGCTGCGTCCGCTTGCCCCTTTGGGCCGCGGTTGACAACAACTGCGTGCCTCATAACATGTAGACGGCGAAAGCGAGAAACAAGCGACGGCCGCCACATACTTTGCGTTCGCTATTCGGAGACGAATTAAAATATTTGTCAACTCTAGACTAGACTAAATGAAGTATAAATTAACTCACAAGAAGGCTACATCTAGCGGCTTCACAACAATGGGTCGTCTCAAGTAGCAGTCTCTCTCAGTGAGCTCCACGGAGGTCGAGTTGCCCACGGTGTGGGACAGCACATCGGTGACGAAGTCTTGAACAGCACTAAAATGGCAGGCGTTTGGGACGCACACGGCCCAGCGGAGGATCTCGCCGCGACCTGTGCGAACCTGTGGAATAACAAGTCATTATTTCAAAAAAATACCCGACTGCCTTTTTATATACCTAGTGTCAGAATTAAGACGAATATAATGACACCTCTCAAGATTAAATATATTGAGCCGTTCGGGCTGCAAAGCGTGCCAAACATTAGAATTTGGCGCCAAAAATCCGCCATTTTGTTTTTTTTTATTTTGATATACCCAGTGTCAGTCTTGCGGTAAATTGAGAGGTGTCGTTAGATTTGCTAACGACACCTCTCAAGCTAAAATCCAACGAGCCGTTCAGGCTGCAGAGCGTGCCAAACAATTATGCAAACATACATACAAACAAACATACATACTCTCGAAAAACATAACCCTCTTTCTGGGTCAGTCGGGTAAAAAAAAACTTTTTATGTACAAAAAAATCATTGATTTCATATTTCCAAAGTTCTTCATCGAATCTTCACCAAATCCAACTTGCACTACCGCCGGTCTCTTAGGCACGCTGCCTTGTGCTGTGACCACAGCGGTTTGGAGTAATATTTTGTATAATATAATGTTTTATTTTTAATTAGATATATTTCTAATGCCAAGGTTGACCGACCATTGCCATTATGCTCGGTAACGCGGCTAGTACATTAGGCACCTTTGCAGCAGAAATTTCAAGGGGTGGGTTGGAATATTTTTAATAAGTTGTATTTTGTTTTAATTGTTTGTATTTGTATAAAGTTGAATTTATGTATTTGTTAAATTAATAAATAAATTAGTTTTATATTTATTACTAACCGACTTCAAAAAAGGAGGAGGTTATCAATTCGGTGGAAACTTTTATGTTTTTTACATGTATGTTCACCGATTATTCGAAGACGCCTGAACTGATTTAAAAATTCTTTTTTTGTTTAAAAGGGCTTACTTCTCAAGATATCCCTTAGAAATTTTATGGAAATCTGTTGTGAAGTTTGGGGGTGAAGTCGGTTTTTAGTTCAAAAAATATTCTTGCGTAAAAACTTTTTGCACGTAAAATCAAATCGAAAACCACAGCCGAATCGTTTCAATATTTTTTTTTCTCCGTTTAACCTTGAGAGGAGGAAGCCGAAAAGCGGACCTTAGTTCCCTAACAAGCACAGCAGAATGCAAACGGAAACTCGGTTATATTTTCAAAATATGTACAAAGATACGGAAGTTGCGAGTTAAGGGGATACCTGAGTTTCCCGGGGTCCAGTCTGCCCTCATTTGAAATAAATTATTTAAAAGGAAACGAAGACATTTAAAATTTTGCCTTGACTAGGCCCTAGACAAACCTTTAAACTATTTTATAAACTACTGTTTACAGTTTAAAGTAAGAATATGAAGCTTTTCTAGTTCTAGGCATATTTGCGAAAAACTACCACTTTTGGCGTAGAAAGACTTCGCGTTCTTAGTAAAAGTTCATAGTAAATTATTTACTTTACTTTAAGTTTATCTTCAACCTTGACTACTTATTGTATCTAATATTGTTTGCAATAAGAATATTCTCAACAAATTATGGGATAAAAATGTATCCCACAAATATTTATACTTTTTTTAAACAATTGAAATGCCTTATGGAATGCCTACAACATCACTGTATTGAAAATATGGTCCACCGCTACGTAAATGCCAAATATTTTTGCTTTTTTACATAATGCAAAGCGAGCTCTGTTGTGCCAACACAAATATTAGTTTTCCGAACACGGTTTGCTTTAACAGAGGTTGGGATAATTTTTTTAAATCATTTATTTGTTTAAAATATTTTAAACTTGGAAAACAATATTATAGAACGATCGATAAATATCACACAGTCATTAAGACGTGTCGCTAAAAACAAATAAGTACAAAGTTACTCGGGTAAATACGTTTATTTGTGCCCGCCTAGTTATTTTGTATTGACTTGTGTTAGGGTAAATACTAGCAATACTCGACAATCTATATCTATATACTTATAATAACACAATAAATTAATGTGTCTGTACATTGAATAAATTTCCAAAAAAATAATTTGTGGCGATGGAGACAAAGGAAAGAGTGAGAATTTAGAATAAAATAAATAAATAATAAGACTGTTTGTTTGTCTGTTTGTACACGCTAATCTCCGGAAATACTAGACGGATTCAAATAAATGTTTTTTTGTTATAAAGCTGTTAAGCCTGGGCAAAGTAAAGGATATAATTGATGCTATCAATTCACTTGTGTTGTTGCACTGTAAATCCAGTGGGCGATGGAGTCGTCACGTCCCGATGTCTTTATTATTATTTATTATGTTGGTACGCTTTTCTGCCACAAGTCCATGGGGACCCGGTCCTTTGAGGCGTTGAAACCAAAGCCAGCATAAAGGCCTTTTAGTACCTTTTTATCTAAAAAGTGATTAATGTGATTATTATAAAGGCATCCCATCGCCCACTGGATTCCCAGTGCAATCAGTCAATGCAGGGCAGCTTGTGGCGAGCTGATAGTGAGTGGCGACACCACGTACCCTACCTCTAGGGGACCATACACACATGCGCTTATACACACACATACACACAGTTACACACCCCCCTGCCTCTGTCTTGCCTTAACTGGCCGGCCAGAGTGGAGTCGCAAGAGCAGAACATACGCTCCAGGGTGGAAGTGTATTGCACGTAATGGCGTAATAACGGGGAAACCCGTTCTCGGGGGTAAGCCCCGTGATGGTGAAATCAGAGGCGCACCTCTCAATACCCTCAGCTGCTCACATTGAGTTGCGCCCTGGCCGCATCTTCGTGGCTTGTTAGGGTGCCCACAGGCAGTGTTGTCAACGAGCAGCAAGTCACCATCTACCAGGCTAAAATTGTTGTGAGAGATTTTTAGGTAGATGTCCGTATCTCACTCCATAACCCGTTATCTGGTCCACTAATATCCCATCCATATAGCCCAAACCAAGTAAATCCCTTCTTGGCAATAGTTCGGCAGCTGTAGAAGACTATCCTTTGGTGCATCTTAATAGTACACTAATGGATAGACCTCCATAGATGCAGCCATCTTACTTTTTAGATAAAAAGTTACTAAAAGGCCTCTTCATGTTGGCTTTGGCCCCATGAACGCCTCAAAGGACCGGGTCCCCATGGACCCGTGGCTGAAAAGCGTACCTCTATGATCGACACAAGGCATATTTATAGGCACTTTTACACATCAATGAGTTAAGAAGAAATCACGGGTAAGTCTATACAAAAAAGCAGATGAAAACGAGAGGAATTATTATGTGGTATGAAAAATTATATAAAATTGTGGAAAAAGAAAAAACCATAAACCTAGCTTTTATGTTAATGTCATACTAAAAATATTTGAGATCAGATAACATTTTTCTTTTTTTTTGTACGAAATATATTTCATTTATAGAAAAGCTAGCGATGCTGACGTTTCGATACGCATATGCATTTAAATTATTTCGTTTCGTTTCACACACGATAAAATTAAACGAGTGAGAGAGGGCTTTTGCAATTAATGAAATTTTAATTGACACGTTATGAAATACCATTATTGAACGACGCAGATTGTTTTCTGATTAATCCTGAAATTATTACTTAAGTTGTAAACTTAATAATTTCAAATTCTGAAAATATTTTGTAAGAACGCCGTGACTTTTTTTTTAAATGGGCGTAGTCATGCTATACAATTGGGTATTTTCCTGGGGAAAAAATAAATTATTTTATACTGTTAAGAATAAAACGTCGCAAAATAATGTCACTTGTCATTAAAAATATCCATTTTAACGTGATTTTAGATTATTATTGCAGAAAAGCTGTTATTAAGAGCGCTATTTGACTCCAAAATACTATGACGTCATATGCCTGTATTTCATACAAATCCCATAGAAAATGTTTGTTTTGACGTTTAGAAAAAAGTATCTGATTTGACTTGTTGGAAAATAGCGGATTAAATTTAAAAATTAATGGAAATAGGAACAGAGGACGGCCAAAGAAAAGGTGGATGGAGTGCGTTAAGGACGATATGGATAAAAAGAATGTGACAACTGACTTGACAAAGGATAGAGGGGAATGGAAAAGACTCACATGCTGTCCCGACCCCACGTAAAGTGGGATAAGGTAAGAAGAAAAGAAAGAAAGAAAGAAAGTCATGCTATACAATGTGGACGGGACATATATACCCGTAATTAATCGAACCACAGGCTATACTAAATCACTAAAACAACAGTATAGTGAAATCAAAATAACAGCCGAAGCACAAAAAAAGTCGACTATTCCATACAAAAGTGTGCAGCCGCTCGGGCAATTTGTATGGGACTGTTATTTTAATTTCATTATAATATAATGATCTAGTACAGTTCGTGGTTTGATTTATTACGAGTATGTCCCTACTACGTTGTATAACATATAAAATACATCTATCAACCAACATTTCATTATCCCTGATGGGACTAACAGAGCGCATAGATCCTAGGGCCGCAAGACTCAAAGGGCACTTTTTGCGAGGCGAGAAGATGGTAAAGAAATCAATATGTCCAGCAGTGGACGTTATGCGGCTGAAATGATGATGATGATGATGTATAGAGGTGAGTTGATGAGAAGGAATCAATTTACCATCTGCTTGGGAAGAAAAACACTGGTACATTCTTAAACTATAACAGTCTTATTTTAAAACGAGGACTAACTTTATGACTTGGATAAAACCATATTTCACCCATATGATGTTGACAGTGATGTAAGAGAAGGTGTCATATTGTAGGAGGTCATCTTGTTTTGGGCGGATAATGGTTTAAATAAAGTATTTAAGTTTCGTGTTTTATAATAAGACGGTAAATGTTTAATTATTATTTTATCGCACTTTTGCGGCCTGGACTCAGCTTGCTTAAGACCGCTAGACCCAAAATGTTCTAACCTGCCCCATTAGAGAAAAAGAAACATGATCGAGTATAGTGCATTTTGTCTCTAAATCTCTTGTAATGGTACTAAAAACTTGTGATGCATTTCCTCTGTGCAACAAAGCCAGCAAAAAGTTTTATCTTATTTTACATTCTTCAGACTCCCTCCACTTAGTACCAGCAAGGCAGTACTGTCCCTGCACAGGGAAGTCACTTACAGATCTTTTCAAAATCCCGACGAACTCTTCAGAGTTGCCGAGGTTATAGGATTACCCGAACAGGAAACCTTGACGGGGAATTGACTGATGGGCCAAACACAACTATAAGATTTATCATATCTTACCTTCTTCGCCTCCTAGGACTCCCTCCACTTAATAGTAGCAAGGCAGTACTGTCCCTGCACAGGGAAATCGCTTACAGATCTGTTCAAAATCCCGACGAACTCTTCAGAGTTGCCGAGGTTATAGGATTACCCGAACAGGAAACCTTGACGGGGAATTGACTGATGAGCCGAACACAACTATAAGATTTATCATATCTTACCTTCTTCGCCTCCTAGGATTCCCTCCACTTAATAGTAGCAAGGCAGTACTGTCCCTGCACAGGGAAGTCGCTTTCAGATCTGTTCAAAATCCCGACGAACTCGTCAGAGCTGCCGACTTTGTAGGATTAGCCTAACAGCACCCCTGAGGAGACTTGGCTGATGCGTCGAACACAACTATAAGTTTTATCACATCTTACCTTCTTCGCCTCCTCGGACTCCCTCCACTTAATAGCAGCAAGGCAGTACTGTCCCTGCACAGGGAAGTCGTTTTCAGATCTGTCTGAGATTCCGACGCACTCATCGAAGTTGCCGAGGTGGTAGGAGGAGCCGAACAGCAGCCCTTGAGGAGACTTGGCTGATGCGTCAAACACTGCAAACAAAAAAAACCCGTTGGAAAAAATCTTTTTAAGCCCCAATTCAAAAAGAGAGGTGTAATAAGTTTGACGCCAATGTCTATTTGTCTGTCTATGGCATCGTAGCTCTCGAACGGATACACCGATTTCGATGCTGTTTTTGAAAGTGAAAGCAAGTTTCCTTGCGGTGAATGTTAGCTATGTTTGATGAAAATCAGTTTAGTCGTTTAAAAATTATTGAGGGTGAACGCTTGAAAGTCGAGGTTTTAATCTGCTAAACAAATAAACTTGCTTTTCAAGTTTTTTTGTAGCCACTGAAGGAGTTATTCTGGTCTGATCCACCAAACGAGTCCACTGACAATTATTGTTATTACTTTTGTCCGGTCTGATCCAGTATATAATTGACTAGTCCGGTCTGATCCCCTACCTTTTTTATGGGTAAGTACAGTCACGAGAAAAACAGTTGTCGACTAAAAAATAATAAGTTTTATTAGTTATAATCAATTACAGATAATATATAAAGGAATAAAGTACAAAGGAATAAAACCTGTCGTTTGGACTTGGTCGATATGATAACGGTTTTCTGTTGTATATCACGCCCAACTGTTTTCCAGGTAAAAAAATACAATGTAGATTATAACCTTGAGTTAGCCAACAATTTATATACCAGATTAAAAAATATTTTTTAGTAGATCAACAAACATTTTGTTGCTGGCTTTACCAAAAATATGTTTGAGGATCACACCGGAATACAATATTTTATTATTATTTCTGGTACCCTGAACGGGGGATCTGACCGGAATAAAAAATAATTAAAATTAAACGGATCCATTAGGGTATTCGATTTAAGGGATAAGACCGGAATAACTCCACTGAACTTGTCAAGCCAAATCAAATAACTCCAAATACTAACTTCAATAACTGACTACGAATTCAAGTAGATCATTGTGAAGCGCTTTTATTCAGATGGTAAATGATAGCTCTCGGAACGTGTGCGAGAGTGGTTCCTCCCCACAGACTATGGTGCACCTGCTTTCCTGTCCCAGGCTCCCTACCACCTGCACCTTGGGAGATAAAGCCCACGAAGTGGCTCACTAATGAGCTAATCAAATATAAAGTGACAAAGAAATCCATCGATACGCAAAGAAGAAGAGTTGAATAGCGTTTTTGCACAGTATAGTTATAATATAAAAAAATTGCTTATTAAATAGATAATTAAAAAAGATCATGAAGGTATTTTTACAAGCTTTTATTATTTTTATGTTTATGTGATTGTTTAGGTCAATCTTGAAACTCGATTTTTAACCATTTATCCTCAACCGATTGAGATAAAGTTTTGAATACTTGTGTAAGTCGAATTGCAATATAATCAGTGGCGTAGCATAGGTCACTAGCACCCGGTGCGGATTCCAAATTTGCCGCCCTCTTATTTTTGTAATCCATTATAAAATATTTGGGCATGGTAAAAAGAGTACTTTTATTAGTTTTATTGTATGATTTATTGAATTGAAAAGTGAAATTAACATTTTTCGACATAGGTAGAATATCACAGAAAAATTAAAGAAATTAACTTTTTTTTAAATTTTAATTTTTTTTCTAAATTTTAATTTTTTTTTCTAACTGCCACCTCCGCAGCGCCGCCCCCGGCAAAGTGCCGCCCGGTGCGGACCGCACCCTCCGCCCCCCCCCCCCATGCTACGCCACTGAATATAATATTATGGAGTCAATGAGTGGTTCTGGTGATGGAGCTAGAAGATATTCGACAGAACTCAGTTATAAAACAACATACCTAAATTCATTGAGTAGGATTCACTCACTTTCACTTTACGGTAGACAATGTCTAGGGTCTCATCACGGAGACGGTAGATGGTCGATGGTCGATGAAACTCAGTAATAAAACGACGCATTCCATCGAGTTTGGGCTTATTTCATTCAGGTACATTTTTTTTTTATGCAAATTATAGTCCTTAATTAAATTCTGTTACCCTAGCACAAAGTGCTACGGGGACAACATAGATCTGCTAAACCAAAATACTTATAGAACAAAGGCGTCTGATGCCAAGGGCAATTTGAGGAAAAGAAGTCTTTTTTGCATTCGCAAGGGCAATATATTTTATGTACCTGTTTGTACAGCTCATATTTTAAATAAACAAGATAATTAATATACAGGGTTACTTTAAAATTACCAGCAACCGTTTTAAAACAAGTTCAGTATAAATTAATATATAGGGACAAATTTCACTGATTGAGCTAGTCCCAAAGTAAGTTCGATACTTGTGTTACGGGATACTAACTCAACGATACTATCTAAAATATAAAATTCTCGTGTCACAGTTTTCGTTGCCATACTCCTCCGAAACGGCTTGACCGATTTTGATGAAATTTTTTGTGCTTATCCGGTATCTATGAGAATCGGCCAACATCTATTTTTCATCCCCCTAAATGTTAGGGGTAGTCAATTTTGGCAAAACAACGTTTGCCGGGTCAGCTAGTATTTTATAACAAATACAAATACACAAGACCCAGGACAATTTGAAAAAGGCTATTTTCCAACTTGTCCTGACCGGAGATCGAACCCGGAACCTCTGGGTGACGGACTAGCATGGTGACCACTACGCCCCACTCTCCTCGCTGGCCAGACGGGTTGGAGAGGTCTCATTAATATTTAAAAGCTTTGTTTAGCTTGTATTCCCCAAGTCGCCTTCTACGACATCCACGGGAGGACTTGGAATGGCCCTATTCTACTCTACCGGAAACCACACGGCCTGCTACATAAACTAAATCTGCATATCTACCAAATTTCATGAAACTCTGATCAAAGAATAGGAGTAATTGTCATAAAAGCATACCCACATATCATACTTGCATACAATTAACTCTAAAAACTTTACACGCTAGTTCAAATATGCAGGGTGACTTTTTTTCCCACCAGCCAATTTTTAGAGCAAGTCTATCCATGATACTGACCTAAACTAACTTTCCAGAAAAACAAAAAAAATCGGCTTCCCATACAAATTATAGCAATGTATTCTCAGTCCACATATATAACTTAAATATAAGTAAAATTGTAAGGTTGACGTTTTTGGACAACATGCTGCAGTACAGTTTGTTACCGCTTCTTCTGTACTTGCGCTTAGGAGGCGGCTGTAAACTTAGTTGTAAATAAATGATCTGACGTCAACAACTAACTATTAAGAAATCGAAAGAAAAAAAGAAATGACAATTATCAAGTGATATAAATATCCAAAGATAAATAAATGATTTTTGACTTTTTGATTTTGAATTAGCGCTTCGAAAAACGAATTTTGTATGGGGATATTTTTTTAAAGATGTTATGTTATGTAAATTATTTATAGTACAAAAAGGACACAACACAAATACAAAAGAAAACAATACAAAGGCGGACTTATCCCTAAATTTATATTTATTACCTTTTTTTATATTATACACTTCAGTATGGACTTGCTCCAAAAATTTATCTGATGGATAAATAGGCACTCTGTATCATGCAGTCTACAAAAACAAAATGGAACCCAATATAAGTTCCACGACCGTGTTTTCCTGATGCATCGGAAGGCGGAAAATCGAAATGAACGATTCGGTCAAACGAACGTTGACTTTTTATTGTTCGTCAAATTTCTGTGGCATCTCGAACGCAATCTGAATTTAATTACTTTGAATTCCGTTTTATTTGTGCAGCATTACTGGTTTCTTTTATCATTACTTCCCTATATTTTAAAGGTTAAACCAGATATGTGTTTAAAAAACATTAACTATTTATGGGAGCTATTAAGAATCCCCTTACCCTAAACTTTTGCATACAAACATAGTCTACGTTTTATTTTGAAACGACATGTCAGACTTCAGTAAAAATATGAAATTTTCAAAGAAATTGCAATTATCTAGGGTTGTAATTGGTTTCCGACTGTAAAATTATGAACTGGAAAGAAAATATAAGGGTGTAGAAGTTTTCTATACTGATGGTCAAATATGATAAAATACACTATATTCTCTTTAAAGTTCATAAATTCACTGTCGAAAACCAATTATAACCCCAGATAAATGCAAATTCTTCTAAATTACATAATTTCTTCCCACATCCGACATGTCGTTTCAAAATAAAACGTAGACTACGTTTGTATGGGAAAGTCTGTTTCTGTCCAGGGTAAGGAGACTCTTAAGGCTTAAATGTATTTTTGAGATGTTCTAATTAAGTAAGACCTTTCATTTGATCGGGCCCACTCGCTCGATACAGAACCCATAAAAAAATAAACTCACAATTTTGTATGTAACATTCGTAATATACATTTGTTGCATACAAATTGTAGCTTAAGTCACCCGGACAATAAAGACTAATCTGGATAAGCGGTTTGGATGCTACGGTGGAACAGATAAATACCCACTTATATACAAACATACATACACTTCTAAAATCATTGCCTAGTCGTACATTAGTAGTCGGGTAAAAAGGCTGTATCAAAACAACAGAATATATATTGTTACAAACCAGAACGCCTAAAGATTTTTTCCGCAATAAATACACTGCTGCAACTTTGTTCTTTTTTGTTTTTATCTTCTATATATATAAAAGCGAAAATCACTCACTCACTCATCACGAAATTTCGAAAATTACTTAGCCAATAAAGATGAAATTTGGCAGGAAGGTAGATTGTGATTAGGAGACGTCCGCTAAGAAAGAATTTTTTGAAAATTCCATCCCTAAGGGGGTGAAATAGGGGTTGCCAGTTTGTATGGAACTTCGTAATTTTTAAAGTGAGACACATGAAATTTTTAATTTATTTTAACAGTTAGTAGAAAATAATAATGCATTTATTATATTTTGAAAACTACATTCCTATAGGAGTGAAATAGGGGTTAAAAGTTTGTATGAATCTTCGTCATTTGTTAAGCGAGACACATGACATTTTTGAATTAGTGTTCAATAAAAAATAATAATACAGAAATTAGATTTTAAAAATTGCATCCTCTCTCTCACTCAAAAAACTCCTAATGCACTCCGCATTAGGAGTTTTTTGAGTGAGAGATAAAAAATTGAGACAAATAGATAATTTCTTCTCTTTTGCTTTTGAACGGGAAAGGGAACGGGATATTATAACACAATTTATAACGTAAAAACCAATTAAAGATCCTATTAGAACCATTTTCGACTTCTACGCGGACGAAGTCGCGGGTTACAGCTAGTTATGTATAAGATTAAGATACATCGGTACCAGCAAGTGGCTAAAAGCCTCTTTTCCTACATTTAAATAAAAACATTACCATCTTCTACAATGGACACTTAGTGTAACCTAAAGTTTCAGTTGCGTCTAAGTATGCAGCTCTACTTGGTTTTATTTATAAACATACTGGAGACTTACCGGAGTGGAATTGTTTGTTTTTATTTATGTATTTAACCTTTATTGTACAAAATACTATATGTTAGCACAATAGGTGAACTTGATGCTAAAAGCGTTATCTGTCAGCATACCTTTGGGTTGTTAAGGGTTAATGGGAAATTGAAAAAATGTGCACCTCCATTAATCAAAGTGACCCAGTCTGCAACAACCACATCAATTACAGCCATTTAGAACAAGGGCGCGGAATAAATTGGATGGATCTTCCATTGTGCTCGCCTCAATGCTGCGGCCTATAGGGAAACCATTAGAATAGTCGTGAGGACGGAGCAAGGACCGGCAGTTTTCCGTAACTGTCCAATTCCTTTGTTTGGAGCCAAGAATCGCATTTGAGGGTTAAATTGTCGTCTTTTAGTTTCTACCAACCAAAATTTGAGGAGCTCGGTAGCCGTGTGTGCGGATTAATAGCGCTTTCGCAAGTAAAGCGACACCGGACGCGACTGCAAGTAGCATAAAAATGTCTTGAGCTCCTCCGTGCTTCGGAAGGCACGTAAAGCCGTTGGTCCCGGCTGTTATCACTGTATGGCAGTCGTCAAGCTATGTCAAAAGGCATGGCACTAGACAACCCTTCAAATTACTTTATGAACTACTATTTACAGTGAGAATGTGAAGCTTTTCTACGCACATACGCCAAAAGTGGCCGTTTTTAACAATTATGCGTAGAAAAGCTTCACTTTCTCACTTTAAACTGTAAACAGTAGTTCATAAAATAGTTTAAAAGGTTATCTAGGGACTGATCAAGACAAAATTTTAAATGATATCTCCGTTTTCTTTCAAATGATTTATTTTAAATGGGACCAGACCGGAAAATTCAGGTAGTTAACATTCTTGCTTCTCGTACTATTACACATTTACGCGTAAGTAAATATTGTATTTCGTAAATTGGTTGAGTTTAAATAGGCATGTATGTACTCAATGTATGACATAAGCACTATTTGTTTACCTATTAGCATATTTATTTAACAAAAGTAAGGTCCCCAAAATAATTTTATCAAGTACCTAAGTCGATTCACAAGCTGATTATTTTATTTAACTTTATTTACAGAGATAACAGAACATTTCAATGGCAGACAATCTTTTGTACTAAAGGGAATACAAGAAATCAAGTCTTGTAAGGACTTCCAAAAAGGTTTTGTCAATTAAGTCGATTCACAAGCTTCTTTTTTTTAAATAAACTTTGTTTACAGAACTGCCCTGTCACTGGCAGCTAATGTTTTCGACTAAATGAGTGCTAAAATAAACAAGTAAATATTAAAAAAATATTTTTAAGACAAGCTTTAATCTTCAGTATTCCTCAAGACGAACCAATCAAACGAGCCCAAACTCGATGGGTTGAGTCGTTTCATTACAGAGTTCCTATGGCCACCTTCCAACTCCATCATCAGATCAGCTGCATGTCATCTGTCCGTCTATCCGTCTGTCGGTCTAACCGTCTGTCCGTCCAACCGTCTGTCCGTCACCGGGCTGTATTTCTGGAACCGTGAAAGCTAGACAGTTGAAATTTTCACAGATTATGTTATATCTGTTGCCACTACAAAAACCAATACTAAAAACAGAATAAAATAAATATGTTTTTAAATGGGGCTCCCATTCCCTACACCTGATTTTTATAGCTAATGGTCCGTACCATTAGTTTTAGTTACCCCTTAGTTTAGATTAGTTTTTTTTCTTAACTGCTAGGCAAAGGTCTTCCCTAGTAATAGTATTCATTTAGGCACCTTAAGGTGCTACCTGAATTTTCCGGGGTCCAGTGCTGCCCCCATTTGAAATAAAGATTTTAAAAGGAAACGGAGATATCATTTAAAATTTGGTCTTGATCAGACCCTAGATAACCCTTTAAACATGCACTACTGTTTACAGTTTAAAGTGAGAACGTGAAGCTTTTCTACGCACATACGCCAAAAGTGGCCGTTTTTCGCAATTGTGCGTATAAAAGCTTTACCTTCTCACTTTAAACTGTAAACAGTAGTTCATAAAATATTTTAAAGGGTTATCTAGGATCTGATCAAGGCCAAATTTTAAATGATATCTCCGTTTCCTTTCAAATGGTTTATTTCAAATGGGGGCAGCACTGGACCCCAGAAAAATTCAGGCATCCCCTTAAAAACTAAATACATAGATAGATAAACATAAATCACACGCTGGCTTTGTTCTTTTTTTTGGTTTCTAACTTTTCAATAAAAAGCACCCAGACAGTTAACACTTCCAACGAGTAACTTTCGTGTCGACATCGAGGCCGAAAGTCGATACTATTTCCATTTCATAAGTAAGTATGCAATTCATTGTCCGAGTCTAGTCTCCGTTACAGTGTCGAGTTCCGGAGCTGTTCTAGGACCTGTTGGACGCGATGTTTATCACAACAATGCCAGTTGATGACTCATTGTGGTTTATACGTTAAAAACACTATATATTTTAAACGAGTTTACATAATATATGATAAGGCTATTGGGACCAAATTACCACTGCTACGCAGTCATGGGGATTTCTCGTCGCAATGCACGTAGATACATAGATAGTTATTCCCTTTTTTATTTATAGAGAGGTTGCCTGGAAGAAGTTGCTTAGCGATAAGGCCGCCTATTGCGCATTTCCTAGATTTTAAGATAATTATGTATTGTATTTATTTCGATAAAAGGAATTTTAATGTACTTATTGAAGGGGTATCTTGAAGAGGCAAGGCAAGGCGCTGATTTTTAGTTGCCGCACTTGCCATTCTTCTGTGCTCTATAGTTACTTACTACATAAGACTACATAAGTAACTATAGAGCACAGAAGAAGGAACAAGCATAAGATATTACTAGTGACTCTGTGAACCTCGCAATTCACCCCTACCCGTTATAGTTTATCCGAAAAGTTGCGTCAAGGGTAACAAAAAATAATTTAGTATGAAATTTTTGAATTTATACTGGCCAAAAATAATAATATTTTTTTAATTTTAAATCCCCGTATTTCAGCCATTTTGATAAATTTAGAAAAACTGAATCTACAAAAATTCTTTGTAATTTTCAAACCTCATAAAATTTCACGAGAGTCGGTTGAGAAATGCGACTTGTAAGCGAGAACAGCCGGACTAACTCACTAAATAAAAACCGGGCAAAAGCATTTTTGGCCAATCTCGAAACTGAGACGCTTCACTCGTTTGGTCAATAAACAAATGATACCAGATATACATAGAAACGTTTCTGGTGGCACGACAAACGATCAAGGTGAATAAGCTAGGCTAGCAATCTGGACCGTTACTCTACAATAACGTAATAGTCGTTCAATACAATCGTCTCATTTCTTTTTCACACCAAATTACGTTTTAACATTATTACATAACTCTTAATTTTGCTTGTCACTGAAACGCGGACACGTCGCTAAGTACGTCTGTCGTGTCACTTTTGGAGTAAGGCTCCTGCCTGTTTTCAATCTTGGACTAACCATCTTACTACGCATGCTTTCTTGCTTTTCAGTTTGTCAGATTCTTCAAGCTGCCTAAAGGCATCTCACATAGCAGCTTGACTGCCATACAGTGATGACAGCCGGAACCAACGGCTTATACGTGCCTTCCATTCGAGGCACAGAGAAGCTCGAGAAATTTTTATGCCACTTGTGGTTACCCATCCAAGTGCGAACCACGCCTGGTGTCGTTTTACTTGCGAGAGCGCTAGTTTATGCACACTGCCGCTTGGCAACCGACATCCTCAACCACCTTGCTAAGCGAGGCTTTTGCAACTCAAGGCTCAGTCTACTGGACAAAGCTCTAAAAGTACCTATAGGGTTAACCCAGCCCTGCCTTTTGCGAAGAAAATCCCTAATTTTGTCCAGGAGCCCTTATAACAACATTCAGGAAAGTTCCGATAAACTTTTATCATATTCTTGTAAAGGTAGACCCCATTTGTAAGCTAAAGCCAATATACTGCCAAAATAAATTCCCACTTGAGATTGATAATGTAAAATGTTCTTTACTGAACTTTGCCAACGTTTGTCCAATTAGCTATTAGCAAATTTCCAAATTTCTAGGCATAACTGTAGACTGGAACTTAAAATGGGATAAACATATTGAGGCCACTGCCAAGAAACTTAGTTCGGCAGCATATGCTGTGAGGAGGGTCAGACGGTGTACTAACGTTGAAACTGCTAGGCTAGTATACTTTAGTTATTTTCACAGCATAATGTCATATGGCTTGCTCTTATGGGGTAAAGCGGCTAACATACATGCTATCTCTGTGCTACAAAAGAGAGCAATTCGGTCGATCTACGGACTAAAATCACGCGATTCCTTAAGAGAGTTATTTAAATCTATAAATATTCTTACTGTGACATCTCAATTTATTTACGACAATCTTCTATTTGTTAAATCTAGGTTAAATAATTTCAAGAAAAATAGTGATGTTCACAGTTATAATACTCGCAACAAAAATCAGCTTCATACGCCTAAATTTCGACTTGCTAAAACTAGAAAGTCACTCTTAGGTCTAGGTATAACATTATTTAATAAACTTCCCGAAGCGATCGTTAACCTACCAATGGCAAAATTTAAAACACATGTTAAAAAAGTTTTATTGAACAATGCGTACTATACTATCAATGATTATTTAAGAGATAAAAACGCGTGGATACTTCCTAAACATTTTCCATTACACTCCACACATGAAACATAAATAGCTGCATTTTCTGTTACCATAATAAGCCTACTGTAAAAACATGTAAATGCTCTGCGATCAATAAGTGACCAACATATAATTAATATTTTCTCTTGGCAAGGTCTGCGAGTTCGGGTTTTTCATGCTCACTAAAATGTCCAATCCGGTGGTGGCGTCGCTGGTCGGGTCGTTGGATTCCCTCTAATATGGTTGAGTTTAACGATGGCTGATCCGTGCGTCAACTCGTGAACGGGTGCTGCCGGGAGGGACTGGTCGGCTCGGCTTCGCTTTTTTTTGACTACTTAATATTTTTTATTACGCAATTTATGTTTGTTTACTGGTTCGCAAGCATTACATGTTATAATGAGTCAACATTGTATTATATTATAAGTATTTATTAATTAAAAGACAATTATAATAATATGACAAAGCCCTTCTGGCGAGTAGGCGACCAATACTGTGAAAATGAGTTTCTTTCGGCGTTTCTTCTCAGCAGTGGTCGTTACGAAGCGCTGGTATCGGTAGCTTTTCTTTAAAAATAAATTAAATTTTAATATACTTTACACGTAACATAAATTATACTTATTGACGTGTAAAAGTGCCTGTAAAGGTCTAATTACTGAATAAACATTTGAATCTTTGAAAGCTAAAAGTCTTTTACAAATTCAAATTTTATGTCAATAAAGTAAAGTTCAATTTTGAATAATAAAGTTGAACTTTGCGTTCTATTTGCAAGAATCTGCAATCATCTATAATGTTCGCTTTTGCACTGTGCTGGATATTATAAGTACGTACGAGTTTCTTGGAGAATACAGGTAAAAATATGCAGATAGTAATATAAAAGAAAAATTGCGTTTGGATTAATTTAAAATTTTAACAATATCGGTATAATTTTCTTATAAGCCTATACCAAGCATGCCATTCATTATAGACCCTACAAATTACAATCACAGGCACTGCAAATCCAAATTACAATCAATAATTTATTTACTAACAAAATAAGCAGTCTTTTATCTCAAAATATAGTACATTATTACTATGCGCGCGGCAACCACTTTGAAGAGGAAAATTCAGTTACATGAATAGGTTGTCTAGAGTAATAAGAATGAAATTGGCTTGCAATGGATGTCTAGGTATCCAAACGAAGAGGTGAAGAGTTCTGACGCGAGCTAAATTAAACCATAGCGCTAACCATATTAAGAAGGTATTTCTTTGAATTTCTTTTCTGAGTAAGACTTCTGTTCGTGAGTACTTGTATTTATTCTGTGTTTTGCCTTAGGGCCGCAAGACCCAAAGACCACTTTTGGCGAAATGGTATTCGTGAAAATGGAGAAAGTGAGAAAGTGACCGCGTCATTCATGAAAGTTCTACCGATCGACTGATATATTCTACGTTTTTTCTCATAGACATGGATGAAAGATCCATGCTTTTTCTACATTTCCGTTTAGGAAGCGGCATAAAACTTAGCTTTAAGTAGGGGGGCGCGTTCAGACGACACGCGAATACCAAGCCCACGTCTTGCACACGACAAGCGCGGTTTGAATTGGTTGCATATAATTTGAGTCCTGTCAATCAATACAACTCAAACTGCATTTACCAAAGTCCAGTCGAAGCGGGCGCCGGGCGGGCGCAAGGCGGATGCAAGGCGGAAGCAAAGCGGAGGCATGGCAAGCGCGTGGCGTAGGCGCGCGAAGTCAAATGGCATGAGCTAGGCGTGGGATTGGTCACTTGTGAGATTGAAATCGAAAGAAAAATTGACAGAGTTCAAGTGATACAAACGTCCAAAGATAAATAAATAACATTGACTTTATCTACATTTTTTAAAGGTGCTAACTAAGCTATAAGCTTATCAAATTGCATGCGATGTGACACACCGTTTACAATCCTAGTTACGACGACAGCAACAAAAACAATTGCGATAATAGGTAATCACAAAGGTTTATTTCCGATACGATGCCGATACAAAGCGAGCACAAAGCGGACCATTACCAGATGAAGGCTTTCAGGGTTCTGTGATAGAATAATAAAGTATGGGTAGGTACATTTATACGTATAACGTCTTTGATTATAACGGGGCAGACAGAGACACACTGTTTACATTTCAAGTTACGACAGATGAGAACAAAAACAGATGCAGCCTTACAAATGTTTATTTCCAATACGATGCTGATACTAGAAAAGATATTATCTGTGAAGAAAGAAAACCCAAAACGAGGAACCGCATCAAGACGATGTGATTCTTGACGTGAAGAATCCTTATTAATAAAATAATTTAAATATCTACCATGCCTTTTAATAAGCAAAAGGTTAATTGATATAAACAAATTTATTAAAGAAGTGAAGGGCACACCCTTCAGAGCGTACTGACATAGACTGATACGTTTGTCAACTATGGTATAGACACAAGAGAGTGTCCTGCAGCACCATAAGGGTGCAGTATAATGATGCATCCCGAATCCTTATGAAGCTTCCACGCTTTTGCAGTGCAATGGGTATGTTTGCCGAAGCGAGGATGCCTGACTTTTATGCGAGTATTAAAACGCGTATATCTTCTTTTTGGACTAGATTGCCCATGTCTTGTATAAGCCTCCGAGTAGTTAGCCAAGAAATGACTAGCCCGATGATGCAATACTGGATAAATACACATCGGCAACTAAATAAAAAATGATAGTATGATACTTATGGTGTATGTTTTGTAAATTATTTATATAATTTTTTTTATTATATTATTATTTTGTATTGTATTACTTACACTGTACTCACTTTGTACATTTGTATTACAATTTTTTTTGTATTGAGTTTTTAACTTCAATAAAAAAAAATATTATCATTATTACTCTCCTTTAGATTCACGGGCCTTTTCACCCCGGTCCTTTGAGGGGCTTGTATGGGGATACAGATCCAATACATAGACGCCCTTTGGAGAAGTTGATGTAATGTGGCGCTCCCACCAAAACCCGTTCCTGGATGACCTATGACAGGTGTAATCTTAAATAGGTTTCGGCAGGAGAAGGATCTATTCCAAAAAAAAGGAAAGGTTTATGGGTTATGTAATGAGGTTAGGATGGATTGATGCTGGGATATTGCAATAGAAACGTCACCTGCCATAATCATGATTACTGATTATTGTAGGGAGGTGGTGGCTTGCCGCCCACTAGATGGCCCCTCAAACGCGCCGACAATAGTTGCCGGCAAAGGAGCAACACCGGTGCAGGCGACTCAGGGGTATCGAGAGGTGTGCTGCGCTTTCTCCGAAATTACTCGCGGCGTTATGCCCTTTAACACTTCCACCCCTGGAGCTACAGCTCTAAAGACTCCTCTCTGCACGGCCAATTAAAGCAATGCAGAGCTGAGAGCCCTGCGAGCCCTATTGGGTCTCCACCCCGACCGATGAAGACGCGTCGGAAACGAGGACTTTGACCGACTCTCTGGAATGCTCGGGTGTCGTTACTCACCAACAGCTCGCCACAAGCTGCCTTGCGGTTTTTATTATTTTGTTATTACAAATGAGAATACCACTGCTGCACTGTATTCGCCTTAAAAACAGTACTTTACGATGACTAATTAAACACAATGTCATCAGAAAACAGAGTATAATGTGCCGCGGCGCCACGCGACCGTTATAAAAAAACTGGGTTATTACTTATTACGCAATGAAGTTCAATGTTACTCGTTCTATCTATAACACGTTTGGTTTCTTGTTCCGTATTTTTAAATCGTATGCTAAGTGTATTATTAGTATCGCAAGGTCACACACATAAATATTTATAAGAGCAAAGTAAGAATATAATATGACAGAGATGTCAAAGGATATTTGAAATTCATACGGTAACCTCTGTGGCCTAGTGGTTATCATGCCATACTGTCACACTGGAGGTCCCGGGTTCGATCCCCGGTCAGGTCAAGATGGTAAATGATCTTTTTCGGATTGACTTGGGTCTTGGATGTTTATCTAAATATGTATTTGTTATAAAATACAGTATTGTTGCGTTAGTATCCCATAACACAAGTCTTGAACTTACTTTGGGGTTAGCTCAATCTGTGTGATTTGACCGCATATATTAATTATTATTTATATAATATTTAACTTCACACTTTTCCTGGATGCGGTAATCCAGGTAATGACGCTGTCTACAAAATTAATCTATGTTTAATACAAATTAATTCCTAAAAAATTAAAAAAATAAACTACTTATCCATTTTGGCGTGAAAACGGAACAAACATTCAAACAAACGGAACAAATCTTAGTAGGATCTATCTGAGTGAGTTCATGTTTACAATTTTAAGCTGTACTGGTGTACTCGTAGTATAATAATGATAAAATAATAATAAATAATAATTAGCAATGAGTGTAGGTTGCATCGTAATGTTGTGGCAGTAGACAAAGGCCTCACGCTGCTCTCCTTGGCAAATGAGAACTGGCGCAAACCAACGGTGTTAAGTACCGAGCATCGCATGAACGTATGGAAGAGCAAAGAGCTCCACGGGCGATTCTATCGGGCCTTAACAGGGCCCGATGTGCATCAGCTTGCGTCGGTGAACTGGCTACGTTTCGTTGACCTCTTTGGAGAAACCGAAGGTTTTGCCTGTGCAATTGCAGACGAAGTCATGACGACGAATAACTATCGGAGGTATATCCTGAGGGATGGTACGGTTGACGTCTGTCGAGCATGTTGACGTCGCGGAGAGTCTATCAGGCATATAATCTCCAGTTGTTCTCATCTGGCTAACGGTGAGTATTTGCACAGACATAACCTCGTAGCCAGAATTATTCACCAGCAGCTTGCTCTTCGATACGGACTTGTAGAATCTGAGGTACCGTACTATAAGTACACACCGATGCCGGTTCTCAAAAATGTCATCACGGATAGGACTATTTTCGCCAATAAGCCTGATATCGTGCTGACAGATCGATTAATGCGCCAAACAGTGCTCGTTGACATCACCATCCCGCATGACATAATTTTTAAGATTATTTATTGATAATCATATGTCATGGCAAACACAAATAGATCATGTCTGTAAACAATTAAACAAATTCTCCTACGCCCTATCTATACTGAACAAAATAACTAACAAAACAGCACTACTAACAGCATACCACGAGTATGTAATATCAACACTGAGATACGGGGTAATATTCTGGGGTTACGCCACTAATATTAAAAATGTGTTTCTAGCACAATAAAAATACATAAGAGCAATCTGTAATTTAAAACAAAGAGATACAAGTAAACTACACTTTCAAAATTTAAAGATACTTATGCTTTCATCAGTATACATATACAAAGTATGTATTTTCGTGAAAAATAACTATGATTTGTTTTATCCTGTTAAAAGCCTACGTCACTCGGATAAACTTCATCAAATATCGAAAAAACTGATTTTTTACACAAAAGTATTTATGTGATGGCCCCTAGACTATATATCTAACTACCCATAAGAAGGTGCAATGAAATTAAAAAATACAAACGCTTGTTATTTGAATTTTTAGTAAATAAAGCAAATTATACCATTGATGAATACTTGTGTGATAAAAATAAAACAATAAAAATATTTGACCATATACATTTATATATGACATTTATTTAATTGTATTATTAGCGTTATTACATATATCTCAAGACTTCTAATATGTAGACATTTAAACACTTTTTTATATAGTAAAAATTTTTCTTCTACTTTAAAAATATTAAATCTTATTTAAATAAAAGTGTTATATATAGTAATATTTGACTGCCTCCGTGGTCCAGTGGTCAAGGCGTTCGCCTTGTGACCCGGAGGTCATGGGTTCGATTCCCACTAGGAAACATACTTTGTGCAAAGTTGTTTCCAGTCTGGATAGGATATTGCAGGCTTGAATCACCTGATTATCCGAAAAGAAAGATGATTCCGTGTTTCGGAAGGCACGTAAAACTGTGGGTCCCGAACGCCACCTAGCGTTTGATCATCAAACTATCCAAGGATTGGTTCCTGGTTTGCCCTATGGGTTGTGGAGGTCAGACGGCAGTCGCTCTGTGTAAAAACCAGTAACCTCGTCAAATCTCCTTGGTTAGGTAGCGGACCCCGGGCTCTGAAGCGTTACTGCTGAGGATGCAACCGGGAATACGTGAGGATGATGATGATAGTAATATAATAATATAAATCTCTGTAAGCGCATGTATTATCAAACAATTTATGACTTTGTATGCCTAACGGCGCAACACAGCGATACTTGAATTTATGTACCTAACACCCATTGTACCTGTGATTGACAAAATAAATGATTATGATTATGGAGTATGGAGAAGCAAGATTAGTTTAAGAGCCTTTTCACCTTTGGTTGGCTGTCTCGCTCGCACAATCAAACATTTTTAAAGATTATTAAAAATGTGACTCATTTGAAGAAAAGCTTCATAAACTTTTTAATATATTATATGTTAGATATTGTAGACATGTTTTTTATTGTTTATATGTGTGTATCGAGAATAAGGCCATCAAAAAATTAAAATTTTAATGACTTTATTCTCGATACCCACACACATAAAAATAATAAAACATGTCTACAATATCTAACATATAATATATTAAAAAGTTTATGAAACACTTTTCACAAAATCACACGTGCTTTTCATAAAATCGTGATTTTGATAACTTTTTTCATTGAGTTTCCTAGATTTTATGTTTGTTTTATGGGTGTGGTAATACATTGCTTCATGCTCACCAATACCGGTCAATTGTCAATAAATTTAGTTTCTGCTTCAATATACATTATCGTGTCACCTTCAACCTTGACATTGGCCAAACCATCGTTTAAAAAAGCGATGGAGCCATTATCTACAAAAAGAAGAATCTTTTCTGTTTTTATTATAAAATATAGAAGCGTTAAGTCAGTATTTATTTATTTTTAAAATTTTTGCACTTAAAATCTTAAGAATAAAGTACAAAAGTAACAACTTAATACTAAGCATTGACTACCAGTTCACCTTTGGGATGTTGCAGTAGTTTCACAGATATTCAAAACTTTGAAACTATCTCAATTAGTTAAATTTCTCCTTATCTATTTGTTACTATTTATATTTTGTTCTTCTCTTTTCTATGAGGTGACGCAGCAGAGTAAAATAGAATTTGTCGCCACAAATTTCCTCTCCCACGGGTGTCATAAGAAAAAGGTGTGTATGTAAAGGCACAGAATTAACATTTCTGTGATAAAGGTAACAGTAGAGGACGGCCAGCAACGTCTTCTGTGCAAAGCCTACTATTAGCATGCATACTCTCTTATATACAGGTAATAGTAGCAGATTTGTAATGGATTTCACTACTTACTGCGTTAACTCAGTGACCCAAAGTGGATCCTGGTCTCGGAGCCCAAAAGAC
Organism: Acrobasis suavella; assembly: GCA_943193695.1. Taxonomy (NCBI): domain Eukaryota; kingdom Metazoa; phylum Arthropoda; class Insecta; order Lepidoptera; family Pyralidae; genus Acrobasis; species Acrobasis suavella. The sequence continues at coordinate 5,537,724 of OW971933.1, read as the reverse complement.
TCTACTGTTCCCCAGCCTACGCCATCTGCATATCTCCTTGGAGGGCTTCGTCGTCTTTGCAGGCTTCGTCTCTTCAGCAATACATGACCTATCGGCCTTTTCCCGGTTGGTCTCCCCGTGTACGCTCTTTTGAAGGCACCATACTCCTCCATTCTTGACTGCCTCTGAGGCCAAGTAGATAAGGCGTTCGCCTTGTGATCCGGAGGTCGTGGGTACGAATCCCACTGGGAAGCATACTTTGTGTAAAGATGTTTCCAGTCTGGTTAGGATGTTGTTTCGAAAGGCATATATAACCTGTGGGTCCTAAACGCCATCTAGCGTTTGCTCATCAAACCTATCAAAGAATTGGTCCTGGTATACCCATTGAGTTGCGGAGGTCAGATGGCAGTCGCTCGGTGTAAAAAACCAGTAACCTCGTCAAATCACCTTAGTTAGGTAAGCGGATCCCGAGCTCTAAAACGTTACCGCTGAGGATGCAACCGGGAATACGATCGGATGATAATGATGATCCTCCTCCATCCTATCCACAAGGTCCAGCCATAGAAGTCTTGGCGCTAAGTACAGACAACATAAAAAGCTACCAAAATTACGATAATGACAACTATCGTAATGGATTTTGGTGGCTTGTTATGTTGTCTGTACCTACTCTATTTTACAAACAAAGCCTAATTTACATTATTTCCCAGAGCAACATATCAGATTAAAGTGCGTGTCAATATCACAGTGATCTAGCAGCTATTGTCTTACGTTCAATGACCGGAACCCTTGCCAAAGAGGAAAGATGTTATTAATACAGATTGCCAGATTATGCCGTCTACTCATGTACCGCCACAGAATAGCTGCTTTCAGGGGCAGCTTCAGATACAGGGCGACTAAATATTGGAACAACATACCTCCTCCCATAAGGCTTACTGTGTCAATTTCAACCTTCAAAAACTATTTTGCTTTTATTTGGTAGATTAACAGAAAACTAACAATCCAATAAGCCGCTTGTATCTGTTGCTGCCACTGCCACTGACATTGATACTTATTCGTAGTACTATTTTTACTTTCCCATCCTTGTCTGTAGCCCTGTTGCGTTCTTCTGTATAATGTTTAGTGCTTATTGATATTATTCTCTGGATATTTAACATTTAGTTTCGAGCTTTTTTACCCTCTTGTTATAATATTTCGTAGATGCTCACTCTGATGGCAATCAGTCAGCTACTTACTCTCTTAGCAGCACCAAGCACTAAGCTGTGATCCTTTTTAGATTGCTGTAGCACACGGATGCAAAGATATTGATATATGTTCCCATCACGATGTTTTACCATGTTTTGTTTTGTAGTTTTGTATTTTTCTTTTGTATGTGTGTGACTTGTCAACGAAAGTTCTGCGACCAAATTGCAGATGTTCTGAAGAAAGGTGAAGTAAGGAGTACCTATAACCGGAGAGCATGTATGAAAAGAGTAATGAGTGTTGACGGAGCAAAAGAGGTTTGCAAGGATCGTAGCAAGTGGAAATCTATAGTCTCTGCATACCCCGATTGGAAACAGGGCATGAAAATATGTATGTGTGTTGACTATAGCTACAAATAAATGTCTTATCTATCTATCTGATAAATATGTGGCGACCTCTACGGCCACTGCAAGGAACTACAATAACTAACCTGTCAAGAGACAACCAGCAATATAGTTCACAAGAAGCATATGAGATGGCGCCAGCAGTATTCTACATCTCGATCTTAGAGTTCGCCTGATTCGCTGCATATATACAACTTCCGACGATACACCGTCGGAGCCGCGGTTCCCCAGGCGCAACACCATGCCTGGCGGGAAGATCTTCCCTTTGTGGCGGTCGAGCTTATCACCTCGCTCCCGCTACAAATATATATCTATTTTATTGTTGTTAGTAATTTTTTCACACTTTTGACCCGCGTAGAGACAACTAATGACCTAAAATTTAGTTGCAAAATTAGACAAGTGATTTTAAAAACAGAGCAAGCTGGCGCATAAACATGAAGGCTTATGCCCAACAGTGGGCACCTACCTGAAAGCTGTTATTAATGATGATATAATAGACTTGTTCTTAAACAAACTTTGCAAAAAGAGCATTCGATAAAAAGCTAAATTTTTTAACTCACTTCGATCTTATGATTGACCTTCTCAGTCAATCATAAAAAATCTGCCCTCTCAAACCAGTCTTGTAGTTGGTAATCTACAAATTTAAGAAGTGCAGACTTAAATTAATTGGGCAGAAAATTCAGCACTCCTAAAATCAGTAGCATGTACTATGTAAATAACTTTTTTTATCAGAGCAGCGGTAATAAAATAAGTTTGCCGATCTCTGACTACGTCACAGTCTAGAAAATTCTCTAAAACAATGCCGGCGCAATACGCAGTGTGCATACAAAATTTTCACTCACCTAAAATAGCGTCTAATAAAAATTTGTTGAAGGTCGTTGTGATATGACGTAACCATTAAGTATATTATAAATGTATAAAAGTTTGCGTAGACTGTTATGTTGTGATAGAGTTAATTCATGTTTATTTTTATTTTTTATAAGATTCTATAAGTTATTATATAACTGAAAAAAAGTATAACATTTACAAAATATTATAAAATAAGCTTAAAAAAATTAAAAGCCCTATCATATTCGAACGACATAAACGCGGTGTTAACACTGCCATTTTCTGTAACGACACCATCTAGAAGTGCCATTTTTGAAAAGCGGAGTCACCTAAATGAATGGCTTTTTGTGTGACTCGGCGTTTGAAAAATGGCACTACCTTCTATTGACACTTCAGTGCAAAATATTATTGCTTTGATAAAACCGCTTTCAGTAATTCCAGCGAGTCTTTCTTACCAGGTAGTAACAAGCTTTTAGCAAATAATCGTCAAAAAACACGAATAATTTTGCAAAAAAAAATGAAAATAACCTTCCACAATCATACAAACGACTTGTTGACAGTGACAGTGACACACTGACATGTGACAGATAGTCTTTTTAATTTCTAGTTGACAGCACAGACAACGTAGAAAATAACGTTTGACAATGTATGGTGTCGTCACGTTTAATTCCGCCAATAATGTTGCGTTTCGGAAATTTTCGAGGGAATTTGAAAAGACAACTTTTAAATAATTTATTTCTCAATAAAAACAAGTTAAATTGCGAAAATAAAATGGGTACATTTCTTTAGCAATGAACTTCCACTTATTTTTTGTCTTTTTCTGAATCACTTGCAAATAGTCTATTAAGTAAGCATTTATTTTTGACGTTCTCTAGCTCATCTCAAAGTATTCCCAGTTGCATCCTCAGAGTGCAGAGTTCGCTTTCTGACTTTTTCTTCCCTTCGCACGGTCTTGGGCATCCTTGGTTGTAAGACCATTAGCACTACAATCATTCTTGATGATGTCAAGCCAGAATTTCTTGGATCCACCATGCATGCTGGGCCCCGGGGCGGAAGCGGCATGGCTTTTGACGTTAATCTTCCATAAATAGATTCTTAATTGGCACAGAGAAGAAAAAAAACAGGACATAATTCTTAGTTCCATTAAAATTATAACCATGTAATTCTCAGCACTCATTTCCTAATATTAATATAATTGTGTGCCCATACAGTACGTTACTTTCCATTTGTAATCGCAATGCATAAATTGACAAAGCATGTGTGCATTACCAAGGTTTTCATTAATAAAGAAAATTACATCATGCGCAATTTTTGAAACAAACTTCATGATACTTTTTCAACACGTAGAAAATTATTTGTCTCCCAAATTATAACTTATTCCAAAAATTTCGCGATATGGAAAGTCAATTATTTTAGAACAGATATTAGATATGGATGTTTCGGCGTTGTTTGGCTTCCTTTAAATAGTTTTAACTGTATCGGAGACTTTTTCGTATGTCATCTTCACCCTCAAATCTTTTTGTTGTCTTTACTGCAGAAGCCAGACCCTCTCTGTACTACCGTATTTTGCCCGATTTAGCCTTTACTCTCCGCGCTAATTGGAGTCTCATTGATTTTTCTATGCTTTGTGACGCTTGTATTTCCTAAGTCTAACATCCACAGAATAACTTGGAGAGGTCCTTTTTCTACTCAGCTGAAAACCACGCGGCGCATTAATCATTTCAGCCGCATAAAGTCCATTGCTGGGCATAAATAAAGTAAAGCTTTCTTTCTAACCTCCCAAGGATTTCCAAAATATGACCGATCTAGAGCGGCTTGCATCCAGCGATTTCCAGCGACCTTGTTCAAGTCGTCAAAAGTCAAAGTCAAAGTCAAAGTCAAAATTTTTTATTCAATGTAGGATAAATTTATCTCTTATTGAAGGTCATTTTTTTTTAAATATTATTTAAGTTCAAAAGCCAAAAACTACTAGCGTTTCGAAACGACCACTGCTGGGAAGATTACGCCGAAAGAAACCCAGTTCAGTATTGGTCCCTACCCAGCCTGATGGGCTATATTACAGTTACAATACATATTAACACTTTAGCTAAGTATACATTATACTATATATTTAAACAATACAATTAAAATTTGCAGTCATCTATTTACAAGAATTGTGATCAGATGATGATAAATAGTCATTTACATGATAATACGCATTTTTGATTAAATGATTTTTAATGGCAGTCTTAAACTTAGATAATGGTAACGCTACTACATTATCTGGAATAAATAAATATAAATATATAGGGACAAATAACACTGATTGAGCTAGCCCCAAAGTAAGTTCGAGACTTGTGTTATGGGATACTAACTACATTATCTGAAATCTTATTATAGAGGCGTAAGCCAAGACCCACAAAAGATTTTTTTGTTTTTTGCAATCGAAAAGCTGAGATAGCTAATTTATTTTTATTTCTAGTGTTTATACTATGAATATCACTATTTTTCTTATATAAATGTATATTTTGACGCACGTACATAATGTTCGCATAGATGAATTGCGAAGGGAGAGTCAAAATATTAATGTCTTTAAAAAGTTCCCTTAGAGACTCTCTAGCACCTAATTTATATATGGATCTAACAGCGCGTTTTTGTAAAACAAATATGGTATTTATGTCTGCTGCATTACCCCATAGCAATATTCCATAGGACATAACACTATGGAAGTAACTAAAATATACCAAACGCGCTGTATCAACGTCCGTCATCTGCCTAATTCTCCTAACCGCGTAGGCTGCAGAGCTAAGCTTTCCAGCTAATTTTTTAATATGGGAACCCCATTGCAACCCGGAATCAAGCGTTATTCCCAGAAACGTTGTGTTATCTACCATTTCTACTGCTTCCTTATTAATAAGTAATCTTGTTGGAACTTTTGTAACATTCGGTAAGCAGAACTTTACGCATTTAGTTTTGTTTGCATTTAATACTAAATTATTTGCCGTAAACCAATTTAACACTTGCGACAATGTATTATTAATCTCATCAGAGGCGTCAGTTTTCCTATCTACGCTAAAAACAAGCGAAGTATCGTCAGTAAAAAGTACAGACTTACAGTTTTTTACATAATATGGTAAATCATTGATATATATGAGGAATAACAAAGGAACTAAGATGGAACCCTGGGGCACACCCATCACTACGGTTGATCCTTCAGATTTCACTTGATTTAAACTAACTTTTTGAATACGGCTACTCAAATAAGATTTAATTAATTCGAGAGCTTTCCCTTTTATTCCATAGTGCTCAAGTTTGGATAGAAGGGTTTCGTGGTCTACACAATCAAATGCCTTGGAGAGGTCACAAAACACACCAATTGCATTCTGACAACACTCCCAAGCATCATAGATGTTTTGTAAAAGTGTAACACCTGCATCCGTTGTTGATCGATCCTTAGTAAATCCATACTGATCACCATGGAACAGACTATTTTTGTTAAAAAAATCTAATAACTGGTAAAAAATTAACCTTTCGAATATTTTGCTTAGTGCTGGCAGAATAGAAATGGGACGGTAATTTTTTGGATCATTTTTGTCACCAGACTTAAATAAAGGAATAACTTTACTTAACTTCATCATGTCAGGGAAAGATCCCGCGTCTACACATTTATTAAATATAGAAGCTAAGTCAGACGCAATCACATCTATAATATTACTTATAACGGATACTGAAATGTCCCACAAATCACCAGTTTTCTTATTATTCAAACTTTTAAAAGTATCAATGATATTTCTAGGTGTGACGTATTGAAATATTAACCTATCTTTACATTCTGGTATACAATTGGTTAATAGTTTTTTTGATTTCTTAGATGAGGACATTAGTGGGGCGGTTGTATTAAGGGGAATGTTAGTGAAAAAGTTCTCAAATTATTGGGCAACATATTCATTAGTGTCAAGAACCTTATTGTTTATTTTTAATTCAATATTATTATCGCGTTGCTTGTTTTTCCCGGTTTCAGTGTTAATAATATTCCACGTTGTCTTTATTTTATCTTTAGAATCTACAATAGCTTTCTTGGTGTATAATGATTTAGCGCGCAAGCATACTTTTTTAAAAAGCTTTGAATAAGTGTCTGACCACCTTATATCTGTCCTACGCTTCGGTACGTGGTCATTATTCCAGAACCTTTTTGCCCCATGGCCATTGGTTAGCCTATGTGTCCCGCCCACTGCCACTTCAGTTGAGCTAATCCGCTGTTCTATATCATGACTTTTGTTCTCCTACGAATTTTCTCATTCCTTACGCTTTATACTTCGGGAGGAATATCATCATCATCATTATTTTCAGCCCACTTCATGCTATGATGCATATACCTCCCTTTTAACGCCATTCTCTACGGTCCTGTGTGTGCCAGACTCATACAAAGCTTTCCCTTTAATCTCGTGATATCTTTTGTCCAACAGGCCTGTAATTCCCTACTGGTCTGTTCCTACTTTAGTATACATATACGGGATGCTAATTAAAATTAAATTCAATGGCCACTGAAGCTCCACCACAGGTTTGGCCGCAGCCGGCGGTGTGCGAACAAAAATAATTTGCCTCTATTGGTAATAAGCTTATTACTGAAATGAAAGCTATTATATAATACTTGATTGTTGTAGTAGGCAATTTGCGTTACATTGGAACTTACAAATACACTGAGTAAATTTGACAAAAACATTAACCGCACACAGTTTTTACCCGACTAAGGCAAAGCCAAGAGGAATGGTAATGATTTTAGCAGTTTAAGTATGTAAGTATTTGTATATGGGTATATTTGTATGTTTCACTGTCACATCCGAATCGCTTGTCCAATTCCCACAGATGAGATTTCAATCGATTCGTCATTATTGTCCGGGTGACATAGGTTACAGTTTGTATGCAAAAAATGTATGTAACGAATTTTACATACAAAAAGTGAGAGTAAAAACATTTTTTTTTTGTTTCGAAATAAAGAGGTATCAAATACAAGGTTTCAAAAATATATACATAGCTTGCCATATCCATCTCCCGTAGTCAGTTATTAGTTTTTTAAACGTATATGTTATCACTAGCTTTTGCCTGCGGCTTCGCTCGCTTAGGGGTGTAATTTATCAAAATCCTTTCTTAGGGGATGCCTACGTTATAGTAGCTTTATGCATGCAAAATCTCAGCCCGATCGGTTTAAAATTGACAAAGTTTCATATAAAATTTCATCCCCTATTTTATCCCCTTGGGGGTAGAATTGATCAAAATCCTTTCTTAGCGGATGCCTACGTCATAACATCTACCTGCATGCCATATTTCAGCCAGTCAGTCACCTTTGAGTTATATATATTTAGATTGTCAGATTTTTGTTGCCGAACTAACAACATTCTTCGAAATCGTGCTCTATCTGTCCCTGAGTTAAATACGTGATAGGAAAGTAGTTGCTTCTTTTCTCAATTTCAATTATGAAAAATGACAAAAAGTACCCACACCCTTCTAATTATACTACTCTTCTAATTTTATAATGACTTTTCAATAATATTACAACGTGGAATGGACAAACCCGCAATAAATCGAACCACGGGCAATACTAGATCATATAGTTTAATGAAATTAAAATAACAGTCAAAAAAAAAACAACCTTCCCATACAAATTGCACGGGCGGCTGTACTATTTTGTATGGAAATGCTGAAATATCTTTTTGTCATTTGACTGTTATTTTAACTTCATTATACTATAGCCCGTGGTTCGATTTATACGGGTATGTCCCTTCTACGGTGTAATGTTGCAAAAATTTCTTTTGTCCACATACGTATTGTAATTGTAATCATTTACAATTACAGTTACCAAAATATTGATGCACCCATGCCCTTCTAATTATAATAAGAATTTGCGTAAAATTACCCAATGAGGTCAATACCACAGTGCAAGAGGCGCGGGCCGCATGCAGCTAAGGTTGGCTCCGTATCGCGCGGGTCCCAGGACTGTTTAGAATTCGCGGCAGACCCCAAGGCTATACCGGCGACGACTACTAATAAGACGAAATGTAGAAGACGATTTCATAAAAATATTTAGATGCTGGACGGAATGATAAACAAGTTACTATTTAAAAAAAAATTAACAAGATTTACATGTGTCGGCATTTGACGATATCTGTGGCCTAATGGTAATCATGCCAGGCTGTCACATTGGAGGTCCCGGGTTCGATCCCCGGTCAGGAATGGGAAATCTTTCTCAGATTTACCTGGGTCTTAGATATCTTTGTAAGTATTTGTTTTAAAATATAGTATCGTTGAGTTAGTATCCCATAACACAAGTCTTGAACTTACTTTGGGGCTAGCTTAATCTGTGGGAATTGTCCGTAAGTATATATTTTTATTATTAATGTATAGAAATAAAGTTTAATTTGAAAAAAAAAAACTAAAGAATGTCTTGGTTGCATCTGGGAATATGCTCGAATGAGCCCTTTGTTCCCACTACGAGCAAGGTTATATATTCGTTGTTTTAACCGACTTCCAAAAAAGAGGAGGTTGTCAGTTCGTCGCGATCATTTATGTTTTTTTTTTTTGTGTTATTTCACCGATTATTCCAAGACGCCTGGACCGATTTGGAAAATTCTTTTTTGTTTAAAAGGGTATACTTGTCAGGTGGTCCCATAGAATTGTTTTTAAATCCGATTGTGTAATTTGGGGGTGAAGTCGGTTCTCAGTTTTGAAAAATTATGGCTTTTCTCATTCAAATTTTGTCAGATACACTTTTATACAATCCTTTATTTTGATATCCCAAACAAAAGGTTTTAAATAAAAAAAATTACAAAATTTGGCGCCAAAAATCCATCATCATGCTAATTTTTTTTGCTAAAATACATCGACCAAATAAAAATAACCATCTCAGCATCAAGACGAAAGGTTACAGAGCGTGCCAAAGAAATATGTATATACAATCGAAAAACAAAACCTTCCTTCTGGCGCAGTTGAGTAAATAAAAATGTTGTTATGTAAAACTTTGCCGTTGTTAAACTACCTGTAATTAAATTATATTTAGTCTAGCAATGACGAACTAATGTTAGTAAAATAAAACTGAGTAGAGACAAAGACTGCGAAAAAACTGTACCTTGTTTAAAAACTTTGCTATTACATATATAACGAAATATTTAAGTAACCTACCTCGTAGAAAGTATGAGAGAAAATAAAACGGGTTAGTTACTGGATATCGAACGTCGATGTATCTATAGTCTAAATATCGATAACTATGCATCAACGGGTCGCTTCATCTACGGTAGTCCATATCGAAAGTCATGGAATGAATCGGTTGTTTTATCAGTGTCATGACATCGTGTACTCCACATCGAAAGTCATGGAATGAATCGGTTGTTTTATCAGTGTCATGACATCGTGTACTCCACATAGAAAGTCATGGAATGAATCGGTTGTTTTATCAGTGTCATGACATCGTGTACTCCACATCGAAAGTCATGGAATCAATCGGTTGTTTTATCAGTGTCATGACATCGTGTACTCCACATCGAAAGTCATGGAATCAATCGGTTGTTTTATCCGTTTCATGACATCGTGTACTCCACATCGAAAGTCATGGAATGAATCGGTTGTTTTATCAGTGTCATGACATCGTGTACTCCACATCGAAAGTCATGGAATGAATCGGTTGTTTTATCAGTGTCATGACATCGTGTACACCACATCGAAAGTCATGGAATCAATCGGTTGTTTTATCAGTGTCATGACATCGTGTACTCCACATCGAAAGTCATGAATTTAATTGGTTATTTTATCCAAGTCAAGATATCAAGTGCGTGTCATGGGATGTCGCTGCTATTAGCCCGTGAGATATTAGGATACTGCGCTTAACAAAATATCAGAATCAAAAGTCTTTTTTTCTCACACTCTCCTGTATACAATACAGGATTACTTTTAAAACAACAGGAACATCCAAGTTTCTGGAAAAAGTTCAGTCCACGAAACTGAACTACTTTCCGTAAACACAATTATCGAAAAACTAAAGAAAATTCGGTTTTTCATACAAAGCAACATTTTATATTACATTCCAAAAAAAATCACCGATGTTTAAAGAAAGTAGTTCAGTAACATGAGCTGAACTTGCTCCAGAAATGTTGCTCGTATTTAAAAAGTAAACCTGTAAATATAGTGTATATTATAAATTTTTAATAAATTATAGGTACAATGACAAGAGGGCTGGCTCATATTTCGCGCAAAGAATTGCAGCAGTCATTCCTCGCGGGAATGCAGCCAATGTTTTTGGCATTATGCCGTTTAGATTGTTAATTTAGAGTCTTAATTAAGTTTTTAGTTTATTTATTTGTCATTTCATTTTTTTTTTCGCAAATCAATAATTACGAATATATACAACATGGTTAAAATAACAGTCAAAAAGCGAAAAAAAAATTTGGCTTTTCCATACAAAAGTTTGCAGGCACGTAAGCAATTTGTATAGACAATCGATTTTTTTATTTGACTGTTATTTTAATTTGAATGTGCTATAGTGATCTAGTACAGCCCGTGGTTTGATTTATTTACGGGGCTGTCTCTTCCACATTGTATTATATAAAACAATATTATGATCAGTCCAACCTGAAACCATGACCACATTTATTGAGCTAAGTTCATTACCAGACAAATATTGAAGAGATTGTAATCTTCCATGCTGTTTTTTATTGTGTAGAACTATTTTTAACTCAAACAACTCAGTATGCCTTGCGCATACTAATTTGAATTAAATATTAATAACGACCGAAATGGGCAACAACATTGTTTGCTTTGTGTTTTAGCTTTTGATTGTGCAAATGATATGAGAGTATTTTTAAGAACATTGTATTATAACTCATATAACCATGGGCGTACCCAGGTTCTGGGCCGGGGGGAAGGATCACATTTTTTATAAGCCTCTAATTAAATAAATAAACATAAATCAAAATAAGTAATTATTTATATTAATGCTTTAATGAAACAATAGCTATTTAAAAAGTAACTTTCAAGGGTCTTCAGCAAAACAGTTTATGACGTCTTCCGTAAAAGAATCATGCTGATACTTGTTATCCCGGGCCTACTGAGGAGCAACTTGATAAGCTTGAGCGTCTCCAAAACATGTTTATTCAATACATATATGGCCTTCGTAAATATGACCATGTTTCTCACTTTCGTAATGAACTCAAGTGGCTTCCGATCCGACGTCGCCGTGACTGGCACATCCTGTCTATGTTGTACACAATTCTTTTTAATCCTACCTCCCCTAACTATTTACGAGAATTATTTACATTCTTCAGTGAGTCTCAAGTTCGTCTTCTACGCAGTTCTGAAAATCTTTCTTTAAGAATTCCTTTTCACTCCACTGACTTTTTCTCACGTTCTTTCTCTGTTCGAGCTGTACGCCTATGGAACTCACTACCACTTACTATCCGACGCGCCGAAACGTTAGCCATATTCAAATCCCAAGTGAAATCTTATTTTCTGTCCTTGTGAAAGGTAAATAAATATCTTTCCCTTGTTTCGATTGCTCTTCATCTCGTACTGTTAATATCATTTTTCAGTGTAAGTTGTATGTATTTATGTAAGATGCATATGTATGTTTATTTTTAATATTGTATTTAAGTATGTTTATATTGACCGCCCCGCACTACCTAATTTCCCATTACTATTTTCTATATAACGAGGTTGCCTGGAAGAAATTGCTTAGCGATAAGGCCGCCTTTTGCGCATTTCCTAGTTTTTAAGATAATTATGTCCTGATTTATTTATTTTGTGCAATAAAGGGTATTGTATTGTATTGTAATCACCCATACCATTAACAATTTTTCTATGTATGTACACTGAGCATATAAAAAGCCCATTTCTTTCTTCGATCATAGTCGATCTTAGCCACGTTTTTATGCATTCGAGTGTGCTGAATGACGGTCTACCTGTGGCATCGTAGCTCTCGAACGGATAAACCGATTTCAATGCAGTTTTTTACGTAAAAGCAAATTTCTTTGCTGTGGATTTTAGGTATGTTTGATGATAATCAATTCAGTCGTTTAAAAGTTATTATGGGTGAAAGACTGAAAGTCAAGGGTTCTTTTTTAATTTGCCTGGTAAATAAACTTGTTTATAGTATTATTTTGTATTGCAAATGGCAAAAAGTTTTTTTTTTCGTATCTTTTATCGACAAAAGTAGATAATTAATAAAGAGGTTAACAAAATCCACCTGCCCCACCTCCCCCCCCCCGACCCCTCTCCTCGATACGCTCATGCACATTACGTCATCGAAATTATCATAGGTATTTTAATTAACGCTTTCAAATACCCTTGCCTTATCCGATAAATTGTTACGTCAAATATGTGAGGTGTGTATATTTTATTTGGTAGTCTCAAATTCAAATTATCAAGGTTTTTCCTAATTATTAGTTAGGGAAAAACCTATTTATTTAGGTACGTTATGCAAACGAATATTTAGGTATACAAAAAATATTTAAACTAAAAAGTTAATGATTCTGATTAGGTAATTAAAACTTAAATTAAACTTATTACTTTACGTAATACTACTATCTAGGTACAACTTAAATAAAAATTAAATAATAGAATTAAAAAAGACTTACAAATAAAAAACGTTGCGCACATCATTGCCCTGCGGTGGAGTGCACAAAAGACTGACAACATTTATTTTTTGACTTTTGAAAACATCGTGAAAGGCGCATTTGGGCGGTGCATTTTGTTGAAACAATAGATGACTTGTATGATCTCAACGAAACGTCAGTAATACAAATCATTTATTGTTTCAATAAAATGGTATTCAACAGGCAATAAACTTGCACTATTTAAATGGGCCTCTAGAAATCTGCACAACAATAACAAGTTACTAGAATGTGTAAATTAAAGAAGATGACAAGCTACTCTTTTATCTATGCCAAAAAATCGTCACTGATTAGATCTAACAAAATATAGTATGTGTTACTAAATAATAACTAGTCCATGATTAAGTATCATCCATTGCAAAAATAAGTGCGGCACAGCACTCAGCGGTCCCGACATGTTGCTGCGTTCTGCTGTACCGACGACCCTACTCTACGTGTTTCTAAAGAAAATAAAACCATATTTATACATTATGTACACTGTACATTTATACCTGGTATATCACATCTGTACATAAAAGATACGTAACTCGATTCACTAAACTAACAGGTTTACTATGAGCAATACTATGCTATTAGTAATCGAATATATCGTACTAGTTCTAAGCTCGTCGACACAGTGACCCGATTTTAGCGTTAGTTAGCTTGCTGGAACTCATGGCAACAGCTCTGAAGCTTCATGGATTCTGAGAAAATTGTCACGCAACCATAGAATACAACGTTCGTACGCACGCATTCGTGTGAGCATTCGTATCTTCCCAGCAGTAGTCGTTCTGAAACTCTAGTAGGTAAATAAATAAATAAATAGGGACAAATAACACTGATTGAGCTAGCCCCAAAGTACTCGTAAGTTCGAGACTTATGTTATGGGATACTAATTCAACGATACTTTATTTTATTACAAATAGGTACATATATAGATTAAAATCCAAGACCCAGGACAATTTGAAAAAGGCCATTTTCCAACATGCCCTTACCTAACCTGGTGACCTGGTGGTGGCTTTTGCACTAAAAATAAGAATAAAAATGATTTAACCTACATTTAATACAATTTTTAACTTTGACTTTGACTTGTGATAAACTTTTTTTCGTGTCTGTCCATATTGCAACAAGTTGCGGAAGACACTGAGATATGTAATTTTGAGACAGGAGGTGCGGTTTCTTATCAAAAAGGATTTAAATTATTTGCAATATGCAATAATAAATCGAATATGTCGCCGTTTAGTTTACTAAGCTCCTCGACGCAATGACCCGGTTTTAGTGCTGGTTGGGTAATTGTTAGTACTTACTGGAACTTGAGTTATGACTTGGCTAACACGGAGTAACTGGTTTTATTTGCTGTTTCTTAAGCAAAAAAGTTTAGAGAATTGTTTGTTGTGTGTTTTCATTCCACTCCATCTGTTTCATGTCGTAGAAGCGACTCTTAAGGGGATGAATTTTTTAGGACCAGTGCTGCCCACATTTGAAACAAATTATTTGAAAGGAAACGGAGATACCATTTAAAATTTGGTCACGAGTAAGCCGTTGATAACCCTTCAACTATTTTATGAAATATTGTTTACAGTACAGCTTTTCTTCGCACATTCGCGAAAAACGGCTTCTTTTCGCAAATCTGCGAAGAAAATCTTTACGGTCTCACTTTAAACTACAAACAGTAGTTCATAAAATAGTTTAAAGGATTATCTAGGGCATGATTAAGAGAAAATTTTCAATGATCAATCTCCGTTTCCTTTTAAATACTTTATTTCAAATAGGGGCAGCACTGGACCCCGAAAAGAAGGTATTATTTTTTAATTTCGGAAAAAAGGTGTGACCTCCATGATAAAAACAAACATTTTACATAGTGGCCTATTCTATTAGCAGCACTTTGTTGGGTTAGATACTGGAATTCGATTTATCTTGAGTCCTAAGTAGCTAAAACGGAGTAACTGGTTGTTTCTCAATCTTTAAGGTTAAACGCTGGGTACTTTTCTTGCTAGACTACCTTACAGTCGGGGCCTCCTTAGAAGCAGTTCCAATTGAGTTGCCTTAGAGGTTTCTAAAATATACGCATTTATTACTTATAACAATTATAACCGCGCATTAAATTGTCCATTTATTATTTTCATAAGCCGTATAGTAGCAGCATGACTGGATTGCACACACCCTCATATTTAAAATACAATTTTTAAAAAGCCGGACATTGAACGGCTTATTACCTTTATAGAACCTAATTAGATAGGTATTTAATTCGTTTCATAGTTCTATAAATGTACTAGCCCCAATTCTCACCCAATGCCACTGCTACCTTAGATTCTTGTACTTTGATAAGTATATATATTTTGTACTCGCATGTGCGAGTACAAGTATATACTTACATCTTCGTACATCAATGTACATACATTGATGTACGAAGATCATTATTCATTCCTCCATTTTCAGCTCACATCAACCCACTGCTGGGTATTGGCCTTACGTTTTTTACACCATTTCCTACAGTCCTGTGCCATTCTCATCCACTGTTTCCCCGTCAACCTTACAATATCATCTGACCAATGGGCCGGTGGTTTCCCTACTGGTCAGTTCCCCTGTCTCGGACACCACTTGGCTGTTTTCTCTCCTAGCCAAGTGCCCCGCCCATTCCCACTTTAACTGCGTGATCCGTCTACCTACGTCTTCAACCTAAGTTAGTTCTGCGGCGAATCTCTACGTTTGGTACAAGGTTCCATCAGCGTGATTCCGAGCATGGCGCGCTCCATCGCTCTTTGTGCAACCTTTATTATGAGCATGTTCTGCTTTGTAAGCGTCCATGTTTTAGCACTCGAAGTAAGTATGGGTAGAACACATTGGTTGAATACGTTGGTTTTCAGGCATTGTGGAAACGAAGATATAAAATGTTACAAAATGAAATATATTTCTCCAATCTGACAAGAATGCAACATAATGAGGTCCTCAACTTCCGAGTACACTTGGAACTTGTGACACATGGACCCTTCACCTTCTTCATTGAGTGTCAATGTCAATTCAAAACTAAATATTATTTTGGGACCAATGGTGTCATTTTTAAAACGCGGAGTCACTAAACGAACGGTTTTTTTGTATTGAAAAACCATTCATAAATGTACTTAAGTAGTATATTATTTATTTATTTTAATATATTTAAAGTTTTATTTTTATATGTGTGCTTAAAGTTTTCTTTTTAATTACTGGGATAAGTCGGCCTTTGTACTGTGCCTTTTCTCCTAAATTGTATTTATATGTGTACAATATTCTGGCAGCAGACTCTTCAGAATAGGGACGTGTGGTAGGAACAGGAGGAGGCCTTTGCCCAGCAGTGGGACACAAAAACAGGCTAAAAACTGTGTACAAGAAAGTTTTACAAACAAACAAACTAACCTAAATTAAGTTTGTAATTCAACCATGACATAAATATATAGAGACAAATAACACTGATTGTGTTAGCCCCAAAGTAAGTTAGAGACAAATAACACTGATTGAGTTAGCCCCAAAGTAAATTCGAGACTTATGTTATGGGATACTAACTCAACGATACTATATTTTATAACATGTACATATATAGATAAACATCCAAGACCCAGGATAATTCGAAAAAGGCCATTTTCCAGCTTGCCTTGACCGGGGATCGAACCCAGGACCTTTGGGTGGCGGACTAGCATGGTGACCACTACGCCACGGAGGTCGTCAAATGAATATAATCAGCGAGGTTCTCAACTTCCGCAGTACGTCCGCAGTCCGCGCCTACTACTTCCTACTTGGAGCTATGTTGGAGCTCCAGTGATACATACAATACATACATTAGCATAATTAACTATTTGTTTGTTACTTGTTAGCTCATAATGAAATAAACGACGAGTATGAAGAACTTTACCTCATGATGGCGGCGTAAAAAATCTGCTCCCATAATATACCGCCGTAAATAAACTGCCCTTTTTAACGGTTGGATCTCACTTGTAGGAGCTCCAACTGCTCCAGCTAGAGCGCAGCTAGTGTTCCCACATGAGAAGGTAGGTAAGGTCCGTAGGTAGGTAGTGGAGAGCTTGAGAGAAATAGCACAATAAAATAGCAGAGTTATTTTATTTATTATAAATTTACAATACTGATACATAAGTTAGGAAATGTAATCAGCTCGAGAGATGGTGATGGAATGAGTCCGAATGATGAGGAAGGAATCTAAAATTTAAAAATTGAATTTGAAAATGAAATTATTTTTAGAAAGGTGGACAGCATGAAATAGAGAAAGGAGGTAAACGGGAACATGAAGGATGAGGTTTATTGTAACATCGTTACACATTTATTAGCACGGAATGCTTCAGCACGGCCGGTGCTATAGCGTTCCGTCGCTCTCTCTCGCTGACGGTTCTGAGCGACGGAAAAGGATAGCAGCATAGAAAAGTGCTGTGCCGTGCTGACAAGTGAAATCCAACCCTAAATCTGTCTACCAATTCTAGAAGTGCTACCTTTAATAGACAGTAAATCAGGGCTCCTTAAATCGGTAACAGCGCGTAGGTATCTATACACGTTTTTTCCTTATCTATGTATTTCTTTTATTTATGTACTGCTATATGATCAATTAACGGGTGCACATTTTTATGTTCCGTAGTAAACAAGGAACCCTTTATAGTTTCGCCATGTCTGTCTGTCGGTCCGCGGTTCTACTTACATACTATAAGTACTAGAAAGCTGTTATTAGGCATGGGTATGCATATTTATCATGCCAATAAAGTGGTAAAATAAAATCATAAAAATAAATATTTTTTGGGGTAGCTCCCATACACGTAAAGTCCCATTTTTTTCTTGACTAATTTATCGTGTTTAATATTGTTGATTAGTTAGGTCTTTCAAAATTATTGTAAGTTTGTAAACACCATTTTTCGATTTAGGGATTCGTTTCTTAAATATTTGTTTTAGTCAACGGTGTCCCCATCACTATCTACTAAACGGTTGTTAATAAACATGTAAAAAAAAATCACGGCATTAGTATAAATAACGAAGTTTATTGTAGTAATAACCACAGAGTAATAAATCATATACTACGTAAAAGTGATACTGTGTCACTAACACATAATTGCTATCATTTTCGATACGTAATTGGTCCCTCAAATATTTTTGATACCCGAATTAATAATTGTAAAATTACTTGTTTCGTAATGATGATATGTTATTATTACAAATATCCATTCCATACTTGCAGGAATAAGTAAATGTTTGTACCTACTTAGGTATAATTAAGATATCATGTATTTCTCATTATAAGTGAATTGTATTCTTTTTTTGAGCAATAAATTTCTTAAACCGTAAGTTTAAAGGAAAACTATCAGAGCTTAGGAGAGTTTACATATTAAAGACTTTAAGAAATTAAAGAGAAATATTCGAGAAAATTGTAAATGCACTCGGGTAAGTAAAATTTTGTGCAAACCCAATAGAAAATTAGTTTTTGACGTTTTAGTCCCGTGAACTCAAAGTTGGCATTCGCAACTACGGAACTCTACACAGCGCTTGGCCCGACGTGCACTTGGCTGGGTATTTTTATATCGGGTTAGTATAACTAGAAGAACAATGTATATTGTATAAGTGTGCAATTTTTTACGTAGGTACCCATTAAGCCCCGTTTGAGTTTATACATTTGCTTGCTCAAACACTTACACACTTTTGCGAAAGCTGTTTAAGATAACACACATATTTTACCCTGTACTTGCAATGAAAATTTTTGAAAAGAGTGGTATTACCAAAACGTAATTTTTTTATAAATACCTATTGGATGGTCGGTTTTCTTAGACAAGTATTTAATATATTTTTTCTACTCCTGTACTGTTATCTGTCTTTTAAATGGTCCCGAACACTACTATAAGAACATAGATTATATGATTTCAGAAAAGTCTATAGTCTATTCCTAATATAATAGCACATGTGTCGTTATTCGCCAAAACGATACTCCTAGCCATAGACCTATAACTGTTTTTCTTTAGATCTACCATACTGCCAACATTATTGTATGCACAGTATTGTATGCAACGTTGTATAAGTATGTCAAAAAATTCTCGATGGCGTCTTCTTGCGATGCTCGCCAAGGCTCGCATCGTAATCTGCGCCACTCGCATTTTATGAACCTTCTCATACAACTGTTGCATAAAATACTATTATTAGCTACATACAAAAGCATGTCGGCGCGCCGCCGTGTTGATCAATGTGTACACATACCTACGTATTTATACTATTACAAAACATTGAATTTATTACACGTGATTGTTTCCAACCAGACAGGCTTGCAGTTTAATAATCATTTTAGAATAATCAGCCACAGCTGGGCACACAATTTATTGCATTTGTGGTTGCAAGTTAGGTAAGTTTTTGGGCTAAATAATTCCATAATGCGCTGGTCTGACTAGTTTGTATTGGAAGTTAAACTCTTTGTTTAAAAGAGTCCAAAAAAAAAGACGTAAGTATATAAGTTTTTTTGTTCGCTATTGGAGTTAAATAGCGCTTTTAATATCAGATTTCTAGCATTAATAAATCTAAAATCACATTCGAATTGCAAATGTATGAGCAATGACCAGTGAAATTATTCTGTAACGTTTGATTCTCTTATCATTAGAAAAAAAAAATGATATGGATACTACCCTATTATAAAGAAAAATAATTATATTCTCCAACATATATTTATATATATATATATATATATATATATATATATATATATATGACTTCACGATGTGGTATTTGATACAAATCTCATAGAATTTCATCATTAATATAATTATTAATATAAAGGGGGTATCAAGCCGAAAGGGAGTAAACATATGATCAATGTGAACATCTTTTACTACGGGACCATTTCTGAAATCGTAAAAAAATCTGCAGCTCCATACATTTGGGCACGGTAGGTATTTAATTTTGTATGGAGGTTAAGATTTTTTCACGATTTCGGTGATGGTCCCATTGTAAAAGTTGTAAACATTGATTAGTATGTTTACTCCCTTTCGGGATGATACACCCTTTCCAATACACGTTGTATATTAGGTGTCAAACCGTGTGTTATTTAAATTTTTTTTTGGATCGTAGCTTTGTGATCTCAGGTAGTGGTTAATTAAATGTTTTGTCGTATATTTTTGCACACAAGACCAAAGAGAATATACTCTAGGATCTTACTTGTATATGCAAAAATATACGACATCAAACATATAGCAGTTATTCTTATCAAATAAGTAAGCTGCGCTTCTAATAGTTTGCAAAGGTTTTTTGTGTCTATCATAATAGATTTAACACGATTTTTCAGTGACATTAAACAGGTTATACAATACAGGTAAGATTTTAAAGGAAAGCGATAAAAATGAATCACGAGCAATCGATAATCGGTTTTATAAAGAGTTAAAAAAAATACTTACTTAGGTCAAAATTTCTTTAATTTGTTGTTAGTATTTGGAAAATCTGAAATAAATTAATTAAATATCTTAAATTAGTTTAATAAAAATCGCGGATTAATAATCGGACGGATATACGTAGGCATTTATGGATGTAGAAAATTGGCAGTAAAAAGAAAAAAGGTCTATAGAAAATTGTATAACGAGCACGCGACGCAACTGCAACAACAAACGATAGCTTCGCGCACACAGCGCGTCCCCCGCCTAATATAAATTTTAGCTGGCCAAGTGCGAGTCAGATTCGCGCAAGAAGGGTTCCGTACAAATATATCTATAAAAATCACATTTTTTTCAATCACAATAAAATAAATGTTTAAGTGCCATGTTTAACTCCCATAGTTAAACATGGCACTTAAACATTTCTTTTTTTCTGTTTTTAGTATTTATTGTTATAGCGGCATTAGAAATATATCATCTGTGAAAATTTCAACTGTCTAGCTATCACGGTTCATGAGATACAGCCTGATGACAGACTGACAGACAGACAGACAGACGGAGAGACGGAGTCTTAGTAATAAGGTCCCGTTTTTATCCCTTGGATACAGAACCCTAAAAATAATAAAACCGACTATTTGATTACGTAAAAAAAACAACCAAACTCAAATGGTACTGGTCTGGACATGTGTGTAGAATGCACCGAGATAGGTGGGCCAAGATTGCTACAAAATGGGTGCCAGTAGGCTGGCGTTACAAGAGAGGTCGCCCAAGGACAAGGTGGTGTTATGATCTGGCGCTTTTTGTCAAGTCCTGGAAATCCATCGCGCAGGATACAGATCAGTGGCGTTCGAGAGGAGAGGCCCTTTCCCAGCATAGGGACAATATAGGCTAATAAAATATGATAATAATGTGAACACGACGCTTAGCGCCAACTACGCAACCTAAGTCCTCCTATAAATATACGTACAGTCAAGTGCAAAAGTCCATTCATAGTTGAACAATTAATATCTCTATTTCTTGTCTTTCACATAATTCACTTGCACTAATAATTTGTGAGGGTCAATATGTGGCTTCAACATACCTCAATTCACTCGCACAAATACATTTGTATGAGTTAATTATGTGTAAGCCAATGATTAGTCGACCTCCGTGGCGTAGTGGTCACCATGCTAGTCCGCCACCCACCGGTCCCGGGTTCGATCCCTGGTCAGGGCAAGTTGGAAAATGGCCTTTTTCAAATTGTCCTGGGTCTTGGATGTTTATCTATACAATGTGTCCCGTCATCGGTTTCGGAGCCTTTAGTGGTATGGTATACGGCAGTTTTTATCTACAAATCAACTATTATAAGTCATTTTTTTTATTTATTTTTTTGATGAAAGTTTATTTATTTCTCTAAAAATGTATGCAATTTTTTAAATTGTCCTTATTCAAATTGTAATAACTTCAAAACTATCTTACTGAAAGCAAAGGTGTTAAGATTTTATTTTAGATAATATTCTGTAGTGTCGTTTTAAAAAACAAAACAAGCAGTTTAATAACCTAGTTTTTTTCAAAAACAGCTAATAATCCAAAAAAAATACACAAAAAATCATAATATTTTTTCGCTTAGATTTTTTTCTTTTTTTTATTCTATGGGAAATTTAAACAAGTTCGCTGTCTAATCATTGTCTACATGTTTAGCTATCTAATGACAGCTATTTTATGAGTATAGGATCTTTACACGAATATTTATGGTTGAATTATTAAAGAGTCCTTGCCTTGTTTTCCAAAAAAACAAAATAGTGCCATTTTACAACAGTAGAAGAAAAAAAAGTTTTGGGGGTGATTTGTCGATAAAAAATGCAGTATATCATATCACTAAACTAAAGGCTCCGACACCGATGACGGGACACATTGTATATGTATTTGTTACAAAATATAGTATCGTTGAGTTAGTATCCCATAACACAAGTCTCGAACTTACTTTGGGGCTAGCTTAATCAGTGTTATTTGTCCCTATATATTTATTTTAATTTATATTTATATCAGCGATATAAATTGTTCAACTATGAATGGACTTTTACACTCGACTGTACAACTCAAACGGCCAACTGTACGTAAGGGCTTAGCGTTGAGTTCACATAGTCGGTTGTCAATCGTGTAACAGGAAATTCAATACCAAATTCGGTCCAGCGAGCCATTTCAGAGCTCACGGTAGAAACAATTCTACCATACCAACCAATGATATTTGTCCGAGGTCACCGTTATCGAAAACGACAAGGAGGACTATACACCGTGTAAATCTGTAACGTTGCCATGTTCTCGAACGTACCTATACTGATTATACTGAACAACTTTCTCCAAGAAACATTAGTCCAATTATGAAAAAAAATTGGACTAACCATACTTAATCGATCAGCTGATTAGCAGTTTCATATGGGGAACCTATGTTTTTTCATATTACGACCAATGTTTCTTGGGGAAAGTTGTTTAGTATGATGATCAGTAGTCCGGGAATATGGCAAGGTTACAGATTTACACGGTGTATCTATGTATATGTATATAAATATGGTATCGTTGAATAAGTATCCCATAACACAAGTCTCGAACTTACTTCGGGATTAGATTAGCTCAATCAATGTAATTTATTTCTGTATATTTCTTTACTATTTATTATATTAATATATTTAATTGTAGGTGCTCACCACAAATTAGTACTTTTTAAAGTATATTTTTTATATGTGCTTCTGCTTTGTTAATTTTGTCATAGATAAAATAACGTGGAAGGGACATACACGAAATAAATCGAACCACGGGCTATATGATTGTGATTTTTAATCAGTTTTGAAGCCGAAGGCCACTTCATAAGGATCGTTAGTAAGACCTAATTAGCTAGTCCAAATAAAAATTCAGGAACAAAATATGTTAACTAAAACTCGAAAGTAAAATCGTGAGATAAATTAGTAGTACCGCCGGCGGGCTAAATTTCGGGGCCATCGGGGTCACGCGTCAGTTATGAACGGGCGCAACCACGTGGTCTCGATCGAAAATCATTTTCACAACTTTTTTATCTTATGTCATAAAATTGGATCACATTACGTATATGGATAGAGGAATTTATTTACATCATGACATAATTTTTTCCAAAATCAATGAAAAGTCAGCGTGTATAATCACTATGTACAGTATAATAAAATTAATATAACTGTCAAAATACAAAAAAAATTCGGCATTTCTATACAAAAGAATGCAGCCGCCCGGGCAATTTGTACAGGAAATTCGATTTTTTTTTTAGTTTGTTATTTTAATTTTATTATACTAATGTGATCTAGTACAGCCCATGGTTCGATTAATTACGGGTATGTCCCTTCCACATTGTATTATTTTATTTAAAATTGCTTATTTAAAGTAACTAGCGAATGCCCACATCTTAAATTACATACATTTCCTACATATTCATATAAATGATCTATTTAAAAAAATATTCATGTCAAATCCGGAATAAAAAGAGTTAAATTCATAATGTCGTCAATGACTAATATATGTAATTAATTAATTTAATCAAAATCATACATAGGTTTGGTTTATTTTAAAACCGGATCATATAAATGAAAATCGCAATTAAAAATCAATTTGATATGCATGTTTCCTAAAACAACAAATACGTTGTTTAATATGAAAAGTTATAAAATCGAGATAATATCTAATATTGTGGCAACAGTTAGTGTAAACAAAGATTTGAATATTTGCGTATTTATAAATGATGTATTTATTAATTTAAATATTTAATACACAGTTAAAAAATGTTCAAGTGGCGGACCTAATGCCATACATGCCAAATATGTGTGGCTGGCATGATAAAAGTGACTAAGTTTGTATTTCCAAAAGTAAACATTCAAGAATACCAGGCCACTCAGAAAGTATTGCGAAAAAGGTTTTTATGTACATGATACTGACTGAGTTACAATCTATTTTGTAAATATAATTATTTATAAGTAAAAATAGGTACGTTCCGATTTAAAAAAAATTCTCCTAATTTTTTGCAGACTAATTAAAATTATCGTGTCTCATTGAAAAATGGATCTGAACCGAGAACATTTTCGCGCTATGGCCACCGGGCCGCCGAACTCCTCAAATCTCTTGATTTATTGACATTTTCGGACGCATCGCTTATACAAACCGTATTACATATTCAAATACATAAACAATTGCGTCATAGTGTCATTGTCTGGACTCGCTTAATGGAAAGGGCGACCAGATAATTTGAATAGTTTATTGATTCAAATGACTGTAGACATGACTCACTGCGTTTGTAAACATGACCACATGCAGTTTTCAAATCGGCAAATAAACGCATTTAAAAATATAGAGGCAAATTACGCTCACTGAAGTGGCAGTGGACGGGCACATAGCACAAAGATCCTATGGCTGATAGGGCAGAAGGGTTAAATTCTCGAATGGCGGCCACGTACCGGCAAGCGCAACGTACGACACCCACCAACCAGGTGGTCGGACGACTTTAGCAAGGTTACAGGAAAACGCTGGATGCAGGTCGCTTCCAATCGTTCGTTTTGGAAAACCTTAGGGAGGCCCATGTCCAGCAGTGGACTCCCTGCGGCTGATAATGATGATGATGACACTGATTGAGCTAGCTTCGAAGTAATTTCAATTTTGTGTTATGGGATACTAACTCAACGCACTATGTATTTTAATATTTAAACACCCAAGATCGATCGATCAAATATAAGAATAATCTTAAAAAAAACACGTTTGTTGTATGGGAGCCCCAATCAAATGTTTATTTTATTCTGTTTTTAGTACCTATTTGTTGTTATAGCGGCAACGGACCCTTGGGTCTGGGTTGAGCTTTAACAGTGAAAGAGTCTTGTTCAAAACTCTACCGACAAGAGCGCAGCTTTTATATATTTACAACAAGAAAAACCCAATACTCAGAGGATTATTTGAAAAATGCCATATTTCAACTTTATCTTGCTGAGGGTCGAACCCAGAAGCTATGAGTGACGAGCTAGCTTGTTTACAAGGCGCCACGGAGGCAGCAGTCATCATTACATTGGTATACAGAATGATTCAGAATTAGAGAAAGATACAGATTATTACAAGCTTAAGTCACCTGATTATCCGAAAGAGAAAGATGATTCCGTGTTTCGGAAGGCACGTATAAACTGTGGGTCCCGAACGCCATTTAGCATTTGCTCATAAAACCTATCCAAGGATTAGTTCTAATACCCTTAGGGTTGCGAAGATCAGACGGCAGTCGCTCTGTGTAAAAACCAGTAACCTAATCTATTCGCCTAGGTTAGTTTGACGACCTCTGTGGCCTAGTGGTCATCATCATGCCACGAAGTCACATCGGAGGTCCTGGGTTCGGTCAGGTCAAGATGGAAAATGATCGTTTTATCTTTTTAATGATGTTTATATATATATATATATATATATAGGGATCACATATTGTAAATGTAGGGCAAAGGCTGAGAGAAAGATTCTACCTCTCTCATCTTAGTAGACATACATACTTTCAATGCAAACAGCGTATCCAAATAGGGTTGACTTGGTAGTAAAATTGGAATCAAAAGTTTAAATGAAAATGAGACAGCATACCTAACTTTTAATTCAAAGCCTAGAGCAAAGTACGCCAGAATTCTTACATCACAATGCCATAAAAGCCATATTAATCTGTTCGTATAAGCCGAAAATGGACCGACAGAAGGACGTACGTACGTATTGCATTTTGTATCGGTAAGGTCGTTGCAACCTCTACCTTCCGGTTTACCTCCCATTATCAACAAAACATGATGGGTTCGAATATAAATCACTTAGGTTCTGTTTTTTTTTTCGTCTGCAAGCTGTTTTTAGGGTTCTGTACCCAAAGGATAAAAGCTTTTTAGGGTTCCGTTCCCAAAGGGTAAGGGCCTTATTACTAAGTCTCCGCTGACCGACTGTTCGTCTGTCTGTTACCAGGCTCTATCTCATGAACCATGATAGTTAGACATTAGAATGTATTTCTGTTGACACTATAGCAACAAATACTAAAAACGGAATAAAATAAATATTTGATGGGGCTCCCATACAAAAAACGTGATTTTTGTGCCGTTTTTTGCTCGATATTAATAAAGACGCTTGAAATATTAACAGAATATTTTTTTTATATATTCATTTTAAAAATAAATAATTAAAATAAAATAAATATTTAATCATGTTTCTTATTTAAATATTAAACAAACATGATTTTTTATAGATTATGGTACGGAACCTTTACTGCTTTGACTATTCTTCTGAAAGTTAATAAATCATCAATGTATATTCCAGATGCGAGTAAAGTCACGAGAAAATGCAGTATTTTATATTTCGGTCACGAAATTAACAGGAGAGACCGGTCTGGCAGGTTTACCGAGCTACAGAAACGTTAGGGTATGCTAGTGTATTAAACCTTGAGTTAGGACTTTTATTATTACACAACGTGGAAGGGATATGCGCGTAATAAATCGAAACACGGGCTATACTAGATCACTACAGTATAATAAAATTGAAATAACTGTCAAAAAATCGGTACAAAAGTGTACAGCTGCCCGGGCAATTTGTATGGAAAAGCTTTACGGTTGCAAAAAACAAAAAACTCTTTTGTGGGTCTTGGCTTACGCCTCTATAATAAAAGATTTTGACGACCTCCGTGGCGTAGTTGTCAACATGCTAGTCCCAGGGGTCCCGGGTTCGATCCCTGGTCAGGGCAAGTTGGAAAATGGCTTTTTTCAAATTGTCCTGGGTCTTAGGTGTTTATCTATTTATGTATTTGTTATAGTATCGTTGAGTTAGTATCCCATAACACAAGTCTCGAACTTACTTTGGGGCTAGCTCAATCAGTGTTATTTGTCCCTATATATTTATATTTATTTATTCCAGATAATGTAGTAGCGTTACCATTATCTAAGTTTTAGACTGTCATTAAAAATCATTTAATCAAAAATGCGTATTATCATGTAAATGACTATTTATCATCGTCTGATCACAATTCTTGGAAATAGATGACTGCAAATTTTAATTGTATTGTTTAAATATATAATATAATGTTATGTTATGTTATGTTATGTAAATTCTTTATTGTACAAAAAGGACACAACACAAATACAAAAGAAAACATTACAAAGGCGGACTTATCCCTTCAATGGATCTCTTCCAGTCAACCCAAAACCAGAGGAAAGTGTGACATTTAATAGGGTGGAATGTATACCTAGCTAAAGTGTAAATCTGTATTGTAACTGTAACATAGCCCATCAAGCTGGGTAGGGACCAATACTGAACTGGGTTTCTTACGGCGTAATCTTCCCAGCATTGGTCGTTCCGAAACGCTAGTAGTTTTTGGCTTTTGCACTAAAATAATATTTAAAAAAATGACCTTCAATAAGAGATAAATTTATCCTACACTGAATATTTTTTTTTACATTGACTTTGACGAAAATTTATTTGGTTTTTTGATTGTTATTTTTATTTCATTGCACTGTAGTGATCTAGTATAGCCTGTAGTTCGATTTATTACGGGTATGTCCCTTGCACGTTGCATACTATTTACTTATTGATTAAAAAATATAGTATCGTTGAGTTAGTATCATAAAACACAAGTGATTTGTCCCTTTATATTTTTATTCGTTTGTTTTCTTTGTAGAAGTCGCACATTTACGCTTGTTACGTTATTTATTTGTTAGTCACGTACGTTTATGCGACGTTTGCAGTCTTGACACTATTAGAATTAACACAGTTTCCTGATTCGAGCGGTCGGCGTACAATACAGACAATTTTTTATATATACGAAACAAATTTACCACAGTAAACAAATATGAAATAATTTATAAAATATCTTAATCAGCGACGAACATGTGATACTTTAAAGTTTCAATTAGAAAGAGAAGTCCGATATGGACTGGTGACGTCAAAGTCCACATCATCTATACATTTGTCATAGAAAATAGCGTTTTTGCGAGTGAGATAGATATATTTTCGTAATATTGTTATATCTCGTTCGTTTTTTAACCAATTCTTAATTTTGTTTTCACTGTAAGTAATTTACTTTTAAATATTTATGGAAAAACTGGTTAGATAACAAAAATTTTTTTCATGCATATACCCTCAAAATTAAATACCTACCGTGCCCAAATGCATGGAGCTGCAGTTTTTTTTTATAATTTCAGCGATAGTCCCACAGTAAAAGTTGTTCACATTGATTAGTATGTTTACTCCCTTGCGGGATAATACCCCCTTTCCGTTAAACATTATAAATTTGTGTAATACATCAATTTTATATATGTTTATTCCTTTTTTTTAATTTTACTTCCATGCTGGTCTGAGAGAAAAACCTTAAACTGAAGGTTAAAATAATTTTCGTTTTGGAAACAACCAGTAGTTGCTGGCCTTAACGTTGACAATGAAATGACAGCTACCTGATTTGGAGGCTTTTTAATTTATGAGAAACATATAGGTAGATACCTGAATGACCCAGTAACTGAGTGGAAGCTTTTGTTGAGGGTCATACGTTTGATTTCCGCATCCAGACATGAATTAAAATAAAACTAAGTCAAATATATTTTGCTACATATTTTTAAAAACAATATTTTTCATATGTTGATTTAAAAATAAATAAGCCTTTATTGCTGCTATTTAAATTTGTTTGACAATATTTAAAAAGTTAAAATATACGTAGGTAATAAAGTAATTAAACTAAGTGCATTATGTCCTCGACATTCGGCGATTCTTTCCTCTTATGCTTCGGCCGCACTTGTGCAATTCGTCCCGAAGCAATTCGTGGCGAATCTTCGTACGTTTTGTACACTAAATATCGCGATAAAGCGCTGGTCACACTAGCGGCTTAGTTATTTTTCACGAACTATCTGGCAATAATCCAAGATGGCGTCATCTACGTGTTTTAAATATGGATGACGACTTTCTTTTTTTTTACATGTGTGCTAACAATTACATAATGCATTTATTGAAACATAAAAAGAAACCTAGAAAGAAAAAGTTAAAAATTTTAACACCTTTTTATCGTTCCACTCCATTTTTACGCATTAACAACCGTGGCAACATCGCATATCACGCGTTGAAAACAAACGTCAAAATGAACAACGCAAGTGCGACCACGCAGAGCGAATTGTTAGCGTGTAAATCCTTTGATGATTCAAAGATTCAAATGTTTATTCAGTAATTAGACCTTTACAGGCACTTTTACACGTCAATAAGTATAATTTATGTTACGTGTAAAGTATATTAAAATTTAATTTATTTTTAAAGAAAAGCTACCGATACCAGCGCTTCGTAACGACCACTGCTGAGAAGAAACGCCGAAAGAAACTCATTTTCACAGTATTGGTCGCCTACTCGCCAGAAGGGCTTTGTCATATTATTATAATTGTCTTTTAATTAATAAATACTTATAATATAATACAATGTTGACACATTATAACATGCAATGCTTGCGAACCAGTAAACAAACATAAATTGCGTAATAAAAAATATTAAGTAGTCAAAAAAGCGAAGCCGAGCTGACCAGTCCCTCCCGGCAGCACCCGTTCACGAGTTGACGCACGGATGTATCGCCACCCGCGCGATAACTAACACGAAGTCCGAATATTCGGGACGATACCCGATAAGAGCCGTTCACATTTTCGTGTATCGTGTAATAGCACGAAGCTTCGTAACGATAGGCGCAGGTCCGGCCCAAGCATTAGCAGCTTGTCTTTCGACAAAGGCCTCCTCTAAGGCTTTCCATTTGTCTCTGTCCTTGGCTACTCGTAACCATTCAGGAGCAGTTATTTTCTTAAAATCATCTTCCCATTGCTTTAGCTGTCTCCCTCTACTTCTCTTGCCTTCTCTAGGGTACCATTTAGTTATTGATTTAGTCCATTTATCTTTCTCTTCTCTCATCATGTGTCCCGCCCAGCGCCATTTCAATTTCCTGCATACTGTTTGAACTTTTTTTAACTCATATATTGATTACATTCTCCAAATATAAATAAATAAATATATATGGACAAATCACACTGATTGATTTAGCCCCAAAGTAAGTTTGAGACTTGTGTTATGGGATACTAAATCAACGATACTATATTTTATAACAAATACATATATAGATAAACATCCATAATACAGTGAAGCATGGATTTGTAACAATTAAAATTTTGTAGCACACCGCTAACATTTGCTTAATACATTTAGTTGTTTAAATGCTCTAAGGAAGTTCGCGACAAAAGTTTTAAATAATCGGTAGCCAATTAATAACATTCCTAATTAAGTACTTATACTCGTATTTTTGGGCCTTAATACATACATGAATTTTTCGGGGTCCATTTGAAATAAAATATTTGAAAGGAAACGAAGTTATTATTTAAAATGTTGTCTTGAGTAAGCCCTCCTAGATAACCTTTCAAACTATTTTATGAACTACAGTGTAAAGTGAGAACGTGAAGCTTTTCTTCGCACTTTAGCGAAAAACGGACACTTTTGGCAAAATTGTGAAGAAAATTACCACCTAATTGTCATCTTCATTATAGGTTTGGCTCTTAATTGTCGGATAAAAGCTACAAAATGTGGAAATACTTTTCACTTATGCGTAGCAAAAAAACATATAACATTCATCAGGATTAGTATTCAAATATACGCGAAATGAACATACACACGTGTTTCATTACTTAATTCTCATATAAAATAAAAGTTTCACGTAACAAAATACATGCATAAATCGAGCGAAACATGGGTAATTCCCGCGAAACAATTAAAATTTGGCAGCACACCGCCAAACAGCCATACATCAGAGCTTCGCGACAAAAGCTTTTAACCGCACTAAAGCACAATCGATTGCGGCCACTTTGTTAAATATTCATAACGTCATTTAAACGCGTTGTACCGTTCTAGATTGAAGTTTTGGGCTAGATTTTCGAGTTTATGAAATGTCATATTATAATCTATATTTTAATTCATGCATTCAAAGAAACTGTCGAGTGTCTATCTATATCATATTTATGAACATAAGTCTGAAGCATTTAAGGCCCAATTTTTTTTAAATAAAATTTTCTTCTCAGCTTAAATATATTAACTATTTTTATTAATTTTTTAACTTTATTACAAATGTGATAGGCGGACATAAGGTCACAGGCTTTATCAACCATTCAACCTACGGGTAATGACCAGAAAAATAAATTTTTCGTAGGAATATCTTTCTTTACTATTGTTTATTTGAATGCAAAATTAAAAATATATTATTTTTTTTTAAGTCAAAAAGCACTTACTTTGCAACGCCCATCTCTTGTTCAGCAGCAATCCATCCAGAAATTTGTATCCCTGCTCCCTACACACTCTCTCCTTCACTCTAGCCACAGCAGACGTCAACGACAGAAGATCACTGGCTAAAACGACTGATGAAGCATAATCCGGAGACTTCTCCACCGGTGGTTCCTCGGGATCCTTCCTTCCTTCCTCATAAACATAAGAATCTACATCTTCCACAGATTTCTGACTCGTATTACTCACTAACTGAGTCAAATTCCTCACAATGTCTTTATCGATACCGAAGTTCGATGCAGTGCGATTTAGCAAAGCTAATTCACGGAAACTTAGTGTCCTATTCGAGTCTAATAGTGAAGCTAGTCGTTGCAAAACTTTGCTATCAATATTAGTGATGTTTACATTCGGTTGCGCTGCGGCGATCGCGCACGCGAACGTGAGTAGAGCGGCGCAGAACATTTCTGAGGCGTGCGCACGCGCCGCTACTGTGCACGAACTGAATGAGGCTTTGCTCTGTAAGAAACTAACCTTCTGAGTGACCAGTAGGTTGACCACATTTATACGTCACATTTGTCGTCGACGAAAATTTGTTCCATCTAGTTTATGACTTCATAATCTTGATCATAAAGCAAACATCTGTCAGAGCTTCGTAGCGGATTAGGTGAACGTGGATTCTGGTTTTACCAAAATGTTACAGTTCAGGAAATGTGTAGTGAGTTGTAGGCGCTATTTGCATAAGTAATTTGATCATTTGTGGTTTGGAGATGAGCCCGTTTAGTCATGATTTGAATCAATAATGAGAAAATCTAATCAAACAACTACTATATGAATCATGGAAAACTGCGGTTAAAAGTCCTCTTTCCTACTTTGCAAACGTCTCCTGGTTTATTGGCAAAAACTGCCAAGTGAGAGTTGAACTCGCATAGAGAGGGTTCCGTATAATGCCAAAGAATCTCCGTGATTGAACGTATTATATTGAGTTTACTACTTTATTTTCAATTGATATAATTCTTATATTATTTTTCCTCTAATCTTCAAGCAATGACTGTACTTTGTATATTTTAGGAGGGAGGAATGGTCAATTTTCGTCTTCTTTCATGAATAAAATCAAAACTATTCATTTTACAACAATAACATAAATATTTTTGAGATCCTCATGATGAGGGCTCATTATGAGGATCTCAAAAATATTTACTCTACTCTCTACTATATGTCATTTTTCATTTGATATATAAAACTCTGATAGATTCGGAGTAAATTGGCTGTGACAGACGAACGGAAAGACACACGCACGATTGATCCTATAAGGGTTCCGTTTTTTTTTCATTTTTTGTATGGAACCCTAAAAAAGATAAGATTTTATTGCTTTTTGACTGTTATTTTAATTTCAATACTATAGTGATCTAGCCCAGATCCAGAGACAAAGCGGCACAGGATATCTCCAAGTGTCGCTGTATTAAAGACCCTAACGGCAACCTTTTATGCGAAGACCTTGTGGTGAAGGAGAGATGGCGCTCGTATTTTCACGAGCTGCTAAAACAGCAGCATAAAGAGGTGCAGCCACCGGACCTCCTTCCAGATCAAGAATTAGTGCCACCAATAACGACTGAGGAAGTCCACTCAGCTCTTCGCTGCATGAAGGACCGGAAAGCTGTCGGAGCCGATGGAGTGCCCATCGAAGCCTGGAAGGCTACGGGTTCCCATGGTGTGGACTTCTCTACAAACGTTTTTAACCGCATACTCTTCACCGGCAAACTCCCTGACCAATGGAGGCTGAGTATTATTACTCCAGTCTTTAAAGGAAAGGGATCGGTGCAAGAGTGCAGCAACTACCGCGGTATAAAGGTCATGTCCCACACCATGAAGCTATTTGAGAGGATAATAGACTCTCGGATTCGACAGGAGAGTACAGTCTCGGAGAGTCAGTATAGATTTCGCCCCGACCTAGGCACTACGGACCCTATCTTTGCCCTAAGAGTCATCATGGAGAAATACAGGGAAAAGAATACGCCTCTCCATTTCCTGTTTTTGGATATGGAGAAGGCCTTTGACTGTGTTCCTCGAGAGATAATCTGGTGGGCTCTGAGGTCCAAAGGGGTGCCAGAGATCTATATTGACATAATCCGCGATATGTAAAGCGCTTCCGAGTCTATAGTTAGGAATGCTGTTGGTGACTCCAAACCCTTCCCCGTTACAGTCGGGGTTCACCGAGGCTCGGTTCTCAGTCCATACCTGTTCAGTGTGATATTAGACGAAGTGTCTGACAGCATCAGAGACACACACGAGCAACTTCCGTGGCTGCTTGTGTATGCTGATGATATCGCACTGGCGGATGCGGACAGAGGGAGACTGGTGCGACGCGCAAATGTGTGGAGGGAGTCGCTTGAAAACGGTGGTCTGAAGCTAAATGTGGCGAAGACTGAATACATGGCTTGCAATGCTACAGATCTCCCACCCGTACGCATAGGCGATTGCCACATGCGCAAAGTGGCGAAAGGTAACTGGTGTCATTTGTGACCCCAAAATGCCGGTTAGGTTGAAGGGACAGGTCCACAAATCCATCATTAGACCTGTCCTTTTATATGGGAGTGAAGCGTGGCCTTTGCTTGAGCGGCACAAGCAGGAGTTGCGTGTCACGGAAATGCAAATGCTGCGTTGGGTATGCGGAGTGTTACGGAGAGATCGTGTTAGAAACACTCGCATCCGCGGAAGCCTTCATGTCCGTGATATAGCGGACAAACTGCAGGAAAGTCGCCTACGCTGGTAAAGTCACGTCCTACGAAAGCCGGCAAGTTACGTGGGAAACAAATGTATAGCCATGCCGCCTCCGCCGGGGCCCGGCAGGCTGTGTAGACCCAAGAAGTGCTGGCTTAACGTCGTCAAAGATGATATGCGTGCTAATCGTCTCACAACTAAGGATGCTCAAGACCGTGCAAAGTGGAGAAGAAAAAGTCGGAAAGCGGACCCCGGGCTTCTCAGCATTGCAGCTGAGGACGCAACTGAGAAAACGCTGAGATGACAGAGAGAAAGAGAGTGATCTAGCCCGTGGTTCGAATTATTACGGGTATGTAATATAAAATTATACGTTACGTTACCCTTCCACGTTATATAAAATTAAAACTAACATAATATTGAAATATTTTTATTTCATGACTGATAATTATGTACTGTGCTAATTTAAATCAAATAAACTTCTTTTATTTGCTCAACAAAATCCTTATTAACCACAGAAAATAAATATGAAAGAATTTATAAAATATTTTAATCAGCGACGAACATGTGATACTTTAAAGTCTCAATTAGAAAGAGAAGTCCGATATGGACTGGTGACGTCAAAGTCTATATCATCTATACATTTTCCATAGAAAGTAATGTTTTTGCGAGTGATATAGACATATTTTCGTTAAATCGTTATATCTCGTTCGTTTTTCATCCAATTTTTATCCTGTTCTCACTGTAGTACTTTATTTTTGAATATCTATGGATAAACTGGTTAAATAACACATTTTTTTCATGCATATTCTCTAATGGAAAGTAGTTTAGTATTTTTAAACACCAGCTACATTTAAGTAGCAAGTTCAGTCCATGATAATAAACTATTTTCTATACAAAATATATTGAAAATCGATAAAAGAAGTTTCCTTCTCCCATATAAAATTCATTTGGCTGAAGGCTGATTTATATGGAAAGCCGAATTCTTGTTTTTTTTTTTTTTTTTATTATTGAAAGTATTTTAGTATTGTGGGCTGAACTTGCTCCAAAAAGGTTGGTGGTGTTTTAATAGTCATGTAAGAATACTATACAGGTATTCTTGCAGCAATATGCCTAGAATAGCGATTGAAACAGTCAAGCCTTACGTTATTTTAACCCCCTGTTTGATATGTTTACATCTATAAAGTATAGAGAATATGCATGAAAAAAAATTGTATAAGCCTCCAAAAATCTGCTATTTTTTCACAAATTTTACTTGTTCTTCGACTGTTTATAAAAGACTCACAAATTGTAAAGGTAAAAAAAATTTTTCAATAGAAACTTTGCAAATATAATGACAATTTCAAATAAAAAACATTTATTTCACGCACTTGTAAGGTTTAATGAAAAACTAATCACCTGGAACATGATTTATGAAATTTCCGCACTCAATGAAATGTGAATATTCGTTGAATGGATGGTTAATAATAATAATAATTTAATTCAATAGAATGTAAACTGAACCCTCAGGCGCTATCTCTCCCTTTTTGGTTTGCTTCTTGTTCTAGCATTTCCCTGGATGAAAAAACAAGCTTTTCAAACTATACTCGCATTGACAACAGAGCGGCCGGGCCGCTTTAAAACTACGTTTAATAAATTATCATTTGCAAATTATACGTAATTTTTAAATAAAAAATTGAGTTTCTTATGTAAATACAAATGTAGAACAAGTATTTAAAAAAAATTAAAACAAGCTTTTTCTTAACAATGAACTTAAAATATAAAGTCGTCAAGACGAATCAAATCAGTTCCATGTCATAATAATATTGCATTGTCACGCGATATACGTAAACGTGCAAAATTTTAGCTCAATCGGAATCCGTGAAGTGGGTCTTTTGATTACAGGCAGACAGATAGACAACGGGACAGGTAAAACTACATAAAAGCTTGTAAAAAGAAGTGTGCGTCATCTGTCGAACAGGCCTAAAAACAGGGTGTTCCTACCCTGACATTAGATATATCGTATGGCGCCGGTTAGAGGCGTTATTAATAATAGACAAACAATAATTCATTAAAATTCAGAATGTTTTAGGGCGTTTTAAGTTTTCAAATAACAATGGGATGGTAGTTCTTACCGACAATTCTGAAAACATAACTACACTTTTCAACCGACTTCAAGAAAGAGGGTTTTGTTTTTAAATTATATTTGTTACCTCGGAACTCAGTCATTCATACACCGATTTGAAAAGTGATTTTTGATATCATTCTCCTCTTTCAGATTGGTTTCATAAAATCATATTCAAAAAACTTAAATTATCTTACGTGTAGGTAAACTTAAATTTTCTACATACAAGTGAAAACCGCATAAAAATCGTCACAGTAGTTCATACACAGTCGGGACAGATTCATTATACTGATAGATACACTTCAATTAATTATACACAATTCTGGATTGCACGACTCTGCAAAATACGCAAGTAGTAATTTTTGAAAATTATATTCGGACGTTGTCAGAGAGATATACGTCACAAATTTGGAAAACAAGGGCGTATTTATTTCAGAACCAGAAATGTAAGGACTTATCGACCTGTACTGTCAATTTTGGAAACCGCCTCTTACAAGGTTAAGTATTACAAGTACAATCAAACCTTGGACTTCTCCATTTTTATTGATGCAAATACGATATTATTACATTATACTTTTGGTACTGTTTGTTGTGTTTTTTATTACATATCTATGTTTTTCTCGTATCACAAGTATAGGTTAGATTTTTTCGTACATTTTTTGCAACTGTAATTGCTATATTTATCAGCGTTGCTTAGATTAACGTTGTTATGTTTACAAGTATGTGTTGTTGGAAGGCTCTAATAGTTCTATTTTGTTACTTAATCTATTAACATACTGTTACTAATGGATGTTTTATTAAGCTTCCGTTCTGAACACATTTTTGTATTGTAGAACACAATGGTTTATCCATTTTCATAGATTCCAACATTATTTCCATAGAAACTAGTTAATTTACCAGGCAAATAAAAAAACGGCCAAGTGCGTGTCGGGCCACGCGCAATGTAGTTTTGAGTTTGTAGTTCACCCCACTAATAACGGCTGAAAACTAATTTTCTATTGAATTTGTATGAACTTTTCCTTTTCCGAGTACATTTTATAATTCAGTCGCTTAGGTATAACTTGAAAAATGATGTTTACAAGCTGTTGTAACCCACACGGTTAGTCGAGAAAAAAATTGACTCCATTGACCTTACTAGTATGGGAGCTATACTAATTTTATTTTTTTCAATACTTTATTTTAACTCTTATTTGGCATGATTAATATACCAAATTACAGCTTTCTAGTACTTATAGTCTCTAGTAAAACCGCGGACTGTAACTAGTACTGACAGACAGACAGACATGGCGAAACTATAAGGGTTCCTTGTTTACTACGGACCCCTAAAAACCCCCAACTTTTGAGCGTTCACCCCAATATCTTTTGAAGGGCTAAACCGATTTTCATCCAAATTGCTAAGAACCACCTAACTACCAACGCCCATTGCAAAAAGAGGTGTGTTATACACCCCTCTTTTTGCCACGGGGGTTAAAAATAGGTCATACCGAGTGACGGTCTATGTCATGATCTATGTCAAAGCTTTCAAGTATTGGTTTGCTAGTCGCCTGCTTTGTACTCGTATAATTCGGAGGTCCCAGGTTCGATCCCCGGTCTGGTCAAAATGAAAAATGATCTTTTTCAACTTGACCTGGGTCTTGGATGTTTATCTATGTAAGTATTTGTTATAAAATATAGTTTCGTTGAGTTGGTATCCCATAACACAAGTCTTGAATTTACTTTGGGTATAGGTCAATCTGTGTGATTTGTCCGTATATATTTATTTATTGAATTCATGGTCGCCATGATGTGAGGCACTGGCTGCGAGATACGAGGTCAGTTCCCACTAGGCGTGACTTGTACGTCTGAATTTGTATTCATGTATGGTCATTTTCAACTAACACCACTTGCTTCCGGATAAGGAAAACGTTTTGAGGAACCTGCACACTATTAATAATGTCTGTTATCACTAAACAGTCATTGAGCTACGTCAGATGCCTTTAGGCAGCTAAAAATTCTGATACCAGTGTTGGCTATTGACACACTCGATCAATACAGTCAACTAGAAATTCCTGAAAATGGAGAATATGCACGTATTTTTTTAATTTGCTTAATAAACTCCTTATTACTCACAGTAAACAAATATGAAAGAATTTATAAAATATCTTAATCAGCGACGAACATGTAATAATTCAAAGTTTCAATTAGAAAGAGAAGTCCGATATGTACTGATGACGTCAAAGTCCACATCATCTATACATTTGCCATAGAAAATAGCGTTTTTGCGAGTGAGATAGACATAGTTCCGTAAAATTGTTATATCTCGTTCGTTTTTTAACCAAATCTTATTCTGTTTTCACTTTCAGTAATTTATTTTTGAATATTTATGGATAAACTGATTAGATAACATATATTTTTTTCATGCTTTACCATTTCACTCATGTGAAATTCAAATGCTTGGAAAACCTTTTTCACAGACTTCCAAAATGAAGGAACAGGCATGACGAATGGAAAAACATTTTAGCCCATCGGGTAGATTATTGAAAAATATTGTACACGTATTTTTCTTTTCTTTTGAAGATACAGTGCATTGAAATTTCGAATGTGACGGCTACGTACGTTTTTTACTAGAGTTGACATCGCAAGCGCCAACTCCAGAACTTTGATGCTTTGTGCCTTTGTGAATTTTTACTTTTTCGACAAACTGAAACAAATGGGTCCATTATTTTTGGATAGTCTAAAAGACAGACTAATTACAATTATATAAGTACTTTTATAACCTGTCGTCACCCCTATTCGTCGCGATGTTTTTTTTATGTATTTTCATCTATGATTCGAAAACGTTGGTCCGACTTTTTATAGAATATACTTTTGTCAGGTCGGGTCCCATAGAAATTTTATTAAAATCGGTTTACTACTTTGGGGGTGAAGTCGGATTTTGGTTTTGATAAATTATAAGGTCTTTCTTGACTTCTCATCCATATGCTTCGGCCGCACCTGTGCCTATCGTCCCGAAGCATTTCGCGGTGAATCTTCGTACGTTTTGTACACTTAAAAAGTTATCGCGATAAAGCGCTGGTCACACTAGCGGCTTCGTTATTTTTCACGAACTATCTGGCAATAATCCAAGATGACGTCATCTACGTTTTTAAATATGGACGGCGAATTTCTTTTCTTTAACATGTGTGCTAACAATTACATAATGCATTTATTGAAACCTAAAAAGAAACCTAGAAAGAAAAACCTAAAAATTTTAACACCATTTTATCGTTTCACTCCATTTTTACGCATTAACAACCGTGACACCGTCGCACAGCTAGCGTCTGAACAAGTTGAAAACAAACGTCAAAATGAAGAACGCTAGTCCGACCACGCAGAGCGAAGTGTTAGCGCACTAAAACCCTTTGATGTACCACCACCCGCGCGATAACGAAGACGAAGTCCGAATATTCTGGACGATACCCGATAACGGCCGGTCACATTTGCGTGTATCGTGTCCATTCCAAGCCGGATGTGCTGTTATGAAGCCCGTTGCGCTTTATGGGTAGGACACATTGATATACAATTGCATGTCAATGTCACACAAAGATGCCAAAGACCGTACAAAATAAAAATAAAACAATGACTAGGTACATTGCTGGCATAAAGTTAAGTCAATGAACTTATGTATGACGCGACGAAACATAAGTTCTACGTGAGTATTATAAGTCACTCAGTTATCTTGATACTTTTATGTAGGTAGGATAGGATGTCTTTTAGGTAGGTAAAATCTCATACCTAAGCGTTCTTATAGACGAGCGACATTATGCCGTAGACACCTGTTGGCGACGGTCACCGACCGTCACAAACGGTCGTGTGACACATGTCAATCTGTCACACACTGTCAAAAACTGTCGCGTGACTGTCAGCGACAGTCGGTGACTGTCGCCGACTAATGGCGACTGCCAGTTTGTGACTGATTAACATATATTATGTCACGCAATCGTTTACGACCAAGGGCCTGACACGCTTTGATAGAGCGAGATAGTCTTATTGAGATTTCTAAAAGAAGAAAAAGAAAAGAGTGCCGTGTTTTGTCTTAATCACCGGCCGAACTTTTTTTCATGGTCAATTGCATATATTTAAAGTGTGCCTATAACCCGGCCATGAAAAAAATATACGTAGTATTATTTATAATATGTCTTTCTCTTACCCCTGGACGCTCGGTGGCAAATCTACACTACTTGTATATTCTAAATCTTTGTTTACGACGGTTGCTCGTAACATCTGTAAGAGCGATAGTCGCCGACGGTCGCGCGACAGTTTTTGACATTTTGTGGCAGATTGGCATGTGTCACGCAACCGTTTGCGATAGGCAGCGACCATCGCGGAACACAGGTCGGCGACGGTCACCGACGTTCGGCATCTGTAAGTCGCTTATGCCCCATTGCTTCAGTATTCACAGGAAAAACCTGTGTGGTTTTGTTATGTATGACTTTTAAAGAAATGTAAGTACTTATGAAATTTCTCATTTATTACATACACATATATTCACGCCTGTTTCCCATGGTGGTAAGTAGACATGCCTACCCATCGCCGAATAAACATGATTATTTCTCTTCCTTGTCACTAGATGGCGCTATAGGTATTAATAAAAAAAATTAAAATCTTTTAGTACTTTTATTTAAGTAAAATAGTAGGTATGTATGTACTCTAATCAATTAAATATTACTTGTATAAAATGCAATAAATATTTTTATATGCACCCATGCTATAAATCCTCTATAAAAGTTTTTGGAATGGCTTATTGCCAACATTAAAACGTGTCATAGTAACCATTATATCACTCAAACGAGTGTTATAATGTTGTGCTAAATTTCATTATGAAACGCAAACTCGATCCCTTCCTTACTCGTCAAACAGCCACATTCTTTATGAATTTAAAAAAAGAACATTGTCTTGTACACGCGGTTCACTACCACTGCTCCGTAATTTAAAAAAGGAACTTATCGGTTATTCAAATTCACGTCGTGTCCCGCCATTTTTGTTCGATATATACTAATATCGAACATAAAAAAATTTGAATTCCAAAAATTTTACGAACCGTAAATAAATATTACAAAAAATTTTTTCATCATTACCTTTACATACATACATAGTTTGTATTAGATACTTAGCAATTAAACTTACTAGGAATTTACATAGAGCTCTTATACTGTACAACCTATGGATTTAGAACCTTTTATAGAGGATTCATATCATGGGTGTAGATAAAGTCTTGTATGCAACTGTAATAATTAGGTATTAAAACACTTATGCCAAGCTAACCCGGCACTATACCGAAGATATCCCGGACATCACTCTGTACGAGATTAGGATGGCCCTCACACAGTTTAAAAAGAACAAGGCGCCGGGTGAGGATGGAATCACAGCAGAGCTTATGAAAGGGAGCGGAACGCCAGTACTGAAAGTCCTTCAGAGGCTCTTTAATTCCGTTCTGCTCGAGGGCGTAACGCCGGAGGCGTGGAGCAGAGGCGTGGTGGTCCTTTTCTTTAAAAAGGGTGATAATACTCTATTAAAGAATTAAAGGCCCATCACGCTTCTGATTCACGTCTATAAGTTGTTTTCGAGGGTCATCAGTCATCACGAATCGTCTCGCTAACAGACTTGATGCCTTCCAACCTCTAAAAGGCTACAGTACCATGGACCACATCCATACTTTTCGGCAGGTTATAGAGAAGACAAGGGAGTATAACCGGCCGCTGTGCTTGGGGTTCGTGGACTACGAAAAAGCCTTCGATTTGATCGAAACATGGGCCGTGCTTCAGTCTCTCCAGCGGTGCCGCATTGACTGTCAGTATATCGAGGTGTTGAAGTGTCTATATAAGAAAGCCACTATGTCGGTCCGACTACAGGAGCACAGTACAAACGATATTCCATTGAATAGAAGCGCGAGACAGGGAGATGTCATATCTCCAAAACTGTTCACCGCCGCTCTGGAGGATGCCTTCCAGCTCTTGGAATGGGAAGGACTTGGCATCAACATCAATGGCGAGCATATTACTCACCTTCGATTTGCCGACGATATCGTTGTCATGGCAGAATCGATGGACGACTTAAGTACGATGCTTGAAGACCTAAATCGAGTCTCCCAACAGGTCGGCCTAAAAATGAATATTGACAAGACGAAGGTAATGTCAAATGTGCACGTTGCCTTCACCTGTTTCTGTTGGGAGCTCCACCCTCGAAGTTGTAGACCAGTATGTCTACCTGGGTCAATTGATCCAGGCAGGAAGTTCCAGCTTCGAGGAAGAAGTCTTTCGGCGAATCCGACTCGGCTGGGCAGCGTTCGGGAAATTACGCAGTATTTTATCGTCTAAAATACCTCAGTGCCTCAAGACGAAAGTGTTTAATCAATGTGTGTTACCAGTGATGACTTATGGCTCTGAAACGTGGTCCCTCACTATGGGTCTCATAAGAAGGCTCAAGGTCGCTCAACGGGCTATGGAGAGGACTATGCTCGGTGTTTCTCTACGCGATCGATTCAGAAATGAGGAGATTCGTAGGAAAACGAAGGTCACCGACATAGCCAAGCGGATTAGCTCATTGAAGTGTAAGTGGGCGGGGCACATAGAACGAAGAACCGATGGCCGATGGGGCAGAAAGGTTCTCGATTGGCGGCCACGTACCGGCAAGCGCAGCGTAGGACACCCACCTGCTAGATGGTCAGATGACCTGAGCAAGGTTGCAGGAAGGCGCTGGATGCAGGCCGCTTCCGATCGGTCGTTTTGGAAATCCTTGGGGGAGGCCTATGTCCAGCAGTGGAC
This sequence comes from Acrobasis suavella, assembly GCA_943193695.1. NCBI lineage: Eukaryota > Metazoa > Arthropoda > Insecta > Lepidoptera > Pyralidae > Acrobasis > Acrobasis suavella. The sequence goes on along the minus strand of OW971933.1, from coordinate 5,494,485 downwards.
TTCCTGTGGCTGATATGATGTGATACTATTATCACACTCGGCGTCGCATCGTGTGATAAACCCACATTCGTGTTTTAATACCCCTTATTATACTACAGTTGCATAAATAACTATTGAAGCATATTCAACACTTTCTTTGACAGTCTTTTTCAAGTCGTGTGTGTGGTCATCTTAAGCAACCCGCAACTTCTGGTTTTGCCTACTTTCGGGCCCTCCAATCGTTTCTATGGCGTTGGGTATCTGTTACGTTAGTAATTATATTATCTTTGGCAGAGACTATTGATTTCCACTTGCTACGACCCTTGCAAACCTCTTTGCTTCGTCAACACTCATTACTCTTTTATCCAGTACGACATGATGATGACGAAGGCCAGCAATGAAAACGCATCGATCAGCATTTTATGCATCTAGTTCGTTTATAAGTTAGCTCACTAATAATTCCACATCAGTGAGAAGTGTCAGAATTTCTTGCTTGCTTTTCAAGTGGCCAGCACTAGTGTCAGATTTTTCAAAGTTGCCTAAGGGCATATGATATAGCTTGACATCAGCCATACAATGATGTCAGCCGGGACCAACGGCTTATACGTGCCTTCCGAAGTACGCAGGAGCTCAAGAATCTTTTATCAGAATTAAATAAATACTTATATACGGACAAATTACACTGATTGAGCTAGCCCCAAAGTAAGACTTGTGTTTTTTTTTATTTATTTATAAAAATATATTGATCCACAATATACAATTGTTAACAATTGTCGGACTTAAACGCTAAAAGCATTCTCTCCCAGTCAACCATAGGGATAAACAGAGATCTAGTTGTGTTATGGGAAACTAACTCAACGATACTATATTTTATAACAATTATACTATAGTATCTAGTATAACCCATGATTTATTACGGGTATGTCGTTTCCACGTTGTATATAAAGATAAACATCCAAGACCCAGATCAATCTGAAAAAGATCATTTTCTATCTTGACCTGACTGGGGATTGAACCCGGGACCTCTGGTGTGACAGCGTGGCATGATGACCACTAGACCACGGAGGTCGTCAGAATATTTAGTGTCAGAATAACAATATTAGAGTCACGTAGTTACCGCAGACGATGGGCGGTCATCTCAAAGGCGGCTTATTATTCCCAAGGGACACTGCTCTACTTGACAGACTGCTCGTTCTGGAATATTCCTGACGCGTTCTAACAATGAGTAATTTGTTTATTTATTACTAAGTGGCGCCCACAACTTCGTTCACGTGAAATATAAAAATTATGACAACTTTTTTCTTGGTATCAGATTTCAGTAACAATGTCTATGCATGTGTTACCCTGAGCTAAGCTTAATCTTTTATTGAAATCTGCATAAATATTCGTCCAGTAGTGACAGATCCGTCGAAGATTAGCGTGAACATACATACAGACCATTTTTTTTCTGTTTTTTGTATTCAGTTACTTTTTTTATCATCCATTAATTTTTACATAAATTTACTAACTAAATATATAGACTCACGAATTTTACTGCTTTATTATATGCATAAATATTTACTAGCACCCCATCCTGGTTACCCTCGTGCGTAGGATAATTATTCAGTCATGAAACCATAGATCTAGAATCTTTTTTCTTTTAAATCTATGCATGAGACCTACAATGTGCAAGGGACATACCCGTAATAAATCGGGGCCCGAACCACGGGTTATTATAGACTAGATCACTTTGGTATAATAAATTGAAATTACAGCCAAAAATCCAAAAAAATCGACATTCCCATACACATTGCCCGGGCGGCTGCATACTTTTGTATGGAAATGCAGACTTTTTCGTGTTTTTGCTGTAATGTTAATTTCGTTATTATAGCCCGTGGTTCGATTTATTACAGGTAATTCTCTTCCACGTGACGTTGTATAAGATTTCCCTAGAAAACTATTTCGAAGGCAACTTCCAAAAATTATAAGGCTATTATTTTCACCCCATTCCAATTCTGTTCTTTCATAATTTTTCAAAACTAAGAACCGACTTTAACCCCCAAACTACACAACCGAAATTGATAAAAATTTTATTGGACCACATGCCAAGTATACTCTTTTAAACAAAAATAGAATTTTCCAAATAGGTCCAAGCGTCTTGGAATAATAGGTGAACCTAATTAAACTAGCGGCTCTGTGAGCTGTAGACCTCGCGAGCCACCGGACCCTTTGTAGTTTATCGGATAAAAAAATGCGTGAGTGTCGTGAAAAACTTGGTACGAACAAAGTTTTATCAATTAAGAAAAAAATAATTTATATAAAAAAATACATAAATATAAAGAAATTTAAAAAAAATAAGTGCGATGAATTTGGAAAGGAGGTTATCAACCTCCTTCTTTTTGGACGATGGTTAAAAATGATCTGACTTCAACATCTACACATTATGAAATCGAAAGAAAATGTGACACTTTTTTCAATGTACATTCTACGAGTAAATCTTTGTTATCAAGAGAAACAAATACCTAATAATTATTGACTTTTAATTTTTTGTTTATGTAAGACATAACAAATAAAGTAAGATGCTATGAAAAATAGCTACAATACACGTATGTGATATTCCGTAAGTAAATATTTGAGTTACCATAGGATTAATAAAATTTGCAGTACTCGTCTGCGGCCAATTAAAAATTCTGAAACAAAACCAATCATACATTTTTATTCCAAAGATTTTCTGTGATCATTTTTATTGATCCTCTTTTGACCATTTTCCATGCTGGATAGGGGGCAAAGAAAAAAATATAAAGTGTACCTTTTGGAGACTTTATGACTTTTGGTTTTTCTTGCATCTAGATGGCCGTTGGACATCCAGACACCCGGTCTTACATGCCCGGAGGGAAAAAGCAGTATCTTTTTCTCCAAACCAAAAGAAGGGGCGTAAACCTTTCAATATGGTCAAGGAACCTGTCACTATTCTGATTCCTGTTTTTGACCCCCGACAAAAAAGATGGGTATCATAAGTTTGACGCTAATGTCTGTCTGTCTGTGGTATCGTAGCTCTCGAACAGATGGACCAATTTCGATGTGTTTCTTTTTATACATGAAACCATGTTCTCTTGAATTACCATTCATCTGTTTGATGAAAATAGGTTAGGATATACAGGGTTACTGGTAACTAACGCAAAACCTCTTAACATCGTAATCAGAATCCTAACATAATATAGATCTGCAAGAAAAAAATAAAAAAAATCTAAGAAAAAAAATGGACTCTTCATAGAAACTCGACCAGGTGATCAGTGAATTTGTATGGGAGGCCAATTTTTTTTCTGCAATATTCGCCTTTTTTCTTGCAGATCTATAATGTGCTGGGGAGTCTGATTTCGATGTTAAGAGGGTATGAGTTAGTTACCAGTAACCCTGTATAATGGAATATGTAGTTCCGCAACTTATCACTAGATGGTGTCTTCGGGAGTTTGTTAATTTGCTTTCTTAAAATTATAAATTCACGTTTCAGCTTTGTGTACTACGTAAAAAATAAATTAGAAAAAGTTTATCTGTAAATAAAATAAAGAATAGGAAAGGAAGGAAATTTTATTTAAAAGGTTATCTGCCGTAACGGTAATATTGAGCTCCATTTCGTCCACTGCCATTAGCCGTCCATTCCCACTCGTCCAAGTCGTGATCATCGTCATGGTTCCTCGAGTACGGCCTTCTTAACGGTAATTCTTCTCTCTCTCCCCAAAAGTCATCTTCCCCACCTTGTTCTTCCTCGATTATCTCTAATTCATCGTCATCTCGTTCTTGAATTTCCTCTTCCCCTACCTCTTCCGCTAATTCCTCATCTTCTTCTTCTTCTTCCAATATTCCTTCAAGGCCTTCAGCTTTTTCCCTCTGTATTTCATACTCTACTTCAACTTCAGGTATTTCTTCTAAAACTTCTCTATGAGCAACAAGGTGTTGTCTACTTCTGATCTGCGGTACTTCAATTATATCATTTTCGACAATTTCTTCTTTTTGCTCAGCGTCTTCCGATTTTTCTGCAATAGCATCTGAATTTTCCTCTTCTTGTGCGTCGTTTGTTTCTGATGTGTTGAATCTTGTGAATTGGAACGATATTTTGTGTAAGGACTGCATGGGGATTATAAACGTCAACGTTAAAATTATGGATGACAGCAAAACAGCTGAGATCTCTTCAACATCGATCTATAAAAAAGAAAAAAGTTGTATTATATTCAATTCCCAATAAGGGGTTGTATAATAATACAACGTGGAAGGGACTTACCCGTAATGAATCAAACCACGAGCTATACTAGGTCTCAATAGCATAATGAAATTAAAAACAAAGTAAAAAGCAAAGAAAAAAATTCGACCGGACTGCCCAATTTTTTTTATTTGTGTCTTTTTAATTTCTTTGTACTATAGTGATCTAGTATAGCCCGTGGTTTGATTTATTACTGATATGTCTCTTCCACGCTGTATAATCTTTAACGCCTCTCTGACAGCAAAATAAAACATATACTGTAGTGTCAATTAGCTGCTCCTCCTGCCTAGATTTCAAAACTCGATCACAGGAATCCTTGTCCATGAGCGATAGATGAACCTTTTTTGTTTTATTCTTCCAGCTTTGTCTTTTACCACTTTAATTATTAAATGGCAGTCGTCAAGCTATGTCATGAGTCATGACATTAATCATAACTGTAGGCAGTTTTAAAATTCTGACACTGGAATTGGCCATTTCTACACACGAATACAAAAAAGATAGACTATTAATCTTTGAAAAAGGTTGAATGATGATTTACTTTTCTTTTTTAAATAAATAATGTGCATAATAATACGAAAAAAGTTTTATTGATTCCGACCATCTCATTAATTAATGAACAATTTGGTCAGATCATCAACACTCTGCCCATCAACCACAGAATATGGGAATGTGGTTTAAACTTTTGTATTTCGCAATAACAACTCAATAAAGATTTAAAAATACCACTGATCTTTATAAGCCTGGTAAAAAAAAATTGTTAAAATTTTTTAAGAAATTACTTTTTTTAAAATTCAAACAGAGCTAGAAAATGCTAAGTGCGGGCCGCTGTCAATCGATTCTCTTAATAATTCTTGGGAAGTTTTACTCGTATATCCAGCAATTATCATTATATGGTTGACTTAATGGTGACGAATGATGTGTGCTCACCAAAGACATCAAAGTGAACTCCCTGGAAGACCTGACCGTGCCAGCGTTGGTCAAGAATACAATGAACTGACAGAGATAGAGCGCGTAGGAGAGACGGCTAATGAGCACCAAGGGACGCCAGCTCAGGAAACCGGACAAAAATTCTGAAAAAATTTCAAATTAAGCTATTTTTATTAGGCCAGTTTACGCAATAAAATAATAGGCATGAGGCTGTTAAATAAATTTAAAAATAAAATTATATACGTATTTTTTTATTTTCTCTGACTAACATACAGCTAAATATAAAAAAAAAAATATTCGCACTACGTCACGGCTTGGTACAATTTTTCTCAAATCTGACGTCACAAGCCCCCACTCTGGAACTTTAACGTTCGGTGTCTTTGTAATTTTTTACTAATTAGATGATTCGTAAATTTAAGGTTCATTTTTTTTAGATAATCTTACTGAAGGACTAAGCAGAATGATATTTTTATGATCCTGTCATCGCTAGAGTAACATAGGACCACTCCAAGTCCTCGTTGTCGTGGAAAAGGCCTTTTTAAACGATACAAGCTAATAAACATCAGTGAGACCTCTCCAAGTCATCCGGCTAGCATATAGAGTGTAGGGCATATTCTCTGGCTACTCTGGCTTAATATGACTCTAGTAGTTGCAAACAAAGCGGGTTGAGAATCGCAGTGGGGAAAAAAAGTCCCGATGATGATAGATTTTATATGATAGGTTTGTTGTATTATCTCAGAAACGAAAAGCCAGTGCCTAATTAGGCCTCTTCGGGCACTATTACGCGTCAACAATATTACTTGTACAAACTCACCACAATTCCCACTGTGCACTACATAGATGACCCAAGCAATGGCTAGGGCTGACGCTATTGGTGCCAGTGCGGAGTACTGGGCGGCGAAGGTGGCGCTGTACCGGTATTGCGGAAACCCTGAATCCATGCCTGCCCACAACACAGCTCCGCACAGGGCTGTACTGAGGAGCCAGCCGAGGGTCAGGACAATCTGAAAAAAAGACAAGAGTTGTTTTAGTTTTAGATCTTTCATACAGGTCTGGAAGAAGTTATAAAATAAAAAAATATACTAGCTGCTTCTCTTCCCGGGCAGATCGTAAAAGCCGATCAAGTGAATCGGCGAAAATGCGAATCATGTCAATGGGCGATGCGTATATTATGTATATTATTAATTTATCTTTCCCGCCATAAGCACTATGAACGTGATCTTTTGGTTATTCTGTCAAAGGTCTTCGTCTCCCTCATATGTATTTATTGGGAAAAACATAGATTGAAATATGAGGATAGCGTCAGCAATATAAAAGTGTACTTAAAAATGTGTTTTATAACCATAAAAATCCATCAAGGACTACCTACCAATTAACGCTGCTCTGATGGATGATAAGCCAATTGATTGGCCTTAACATTACTGCAGCGGAATAACCTTCGCAGTTGACGAAATAATTATACGAAGACCTCAATTATAGCAGAACGATCTCATTATATCCACCTAGTTTCGTATTTCAGGATAAGCTTTGTTTAAAAATAATATCTAGAGAGTCGTGATATCTTCAAAACAACCGATTCGGCAACTCAAAAAGGATCGTGTAAATAAGAAATGCAAGTTATCCACCCAGGTCTACTCAAAGACCTAGGTGGATGTCTTATCCGATAACCGGCCAAGTGCATGTCGGGCCACGCGCAGTGTAGGGTTCCGTAGTTGCGAATGCCTACTTTGAGTTCACGCCGCTTAAAAAGTCTAAAAACTAATTTTCTATTGAATTTGTATCAACTTTTCCTTTTCTGAGTACATTTTATAAGTTGGTCGCTTATAAAATGTACTCACAAACTTTTTAATTTGTAAACCCTACTTAGCTCTGATAGTTTTCCTTTTCACATGTCCATATATAACCGTTTAATAGATAGAGTAGGTAGAACACTTGACTCTAACATAAATTTGTAAAATAAAAATAAAATTATATTTCAGAAACGGATCCCTAAATCGAAAAATGATGTTTTATAAGCTCACAATATTTTTATAAGACTTATTCAACGATACGTATGGGAGCTACCTTAATTTTTTTTTTCAAATTTTTTTTAACACTTTTTTTGTGATGATTAATATACAAATATCAAATTACAGAGCGGACTCCTTAGATTGTTGCAAGGTGACGCTGCCAAACAGGTCAGTCTACTCTCCAATTAATATTTTCATTCGATGTAACGCACACATGTTGAATAAACTGCATAAGTATCTGTCATTTTGTTGATTAAAAATTATAGTATTGATGGTTAATACCACCTTTTATTTAATATCCCTATAGGACCCAGAATAAACTAGGTTTGTTTTAGTTTTAGTGACACACAGCATATATAATTTTTTATTCGGGGTTCGCTCACCCTCCGGGAAACCCATGGGGGCTCTTCTATGCCCAGAGCAGCCCCGTGATAAATGACAGTTTTTAGTGTCTGAGTAAAACCGCAGACGGATAGACAAACAGACAGACATGGCGAAACTATAAGGGAATCTTGTTTACTGCGGTACCCTAAAAATGCACTATGACCTGAATTAAGATTTATTCTGCAAATTATTTTGTTGATGCGTCTACAATTCCCATCCCAGAAGTCAATTATATATTATTGTTTTCTCAATATTAAAAATGTTAATTTTTCATTTTTATTGATTGTTGATGATTTGAAGAAAACTTATTACATATTCCTTATTCATTCCTACATACATACCATCACGCCCTTTTCCCCACAGAGGTAGGCAGAGACTATGGACCTCCGCTTGCTATCCTGAAAAACCTCTATCGCTTCATCTACACTCCCAATATCACTCTTCATGTACTAAGTCCGCCGGTTACAGAAAAGGTGTTTATTACCTTTCCATGTGCAGAAGGTTTCTTCAATGCCAATCCTAGACTCAAGCCGATAAGATATGGCGTAGATCGGTGGAGGGTGGACGTGTAGCTCATCGTCGCTGTTCTGTAGAGCTGGCTTACACTGAAACATAATTAAAACAAAAAAATAATGAGTCAAAATATATTTTTTCAAAACTAAAATCCAAGGTATGCCCTTTCAAACAAGACAATAATTTTCTAAATTGGTTCAGGAGTCTTCGAGTAATCGGTGAATATATATTTAAAAAAAAACTAATAATATTTATAACCTCCTCTTTTTGAAGTCGGATAAAAACCAGTTCAAAAGTTACGACGAAGATAGGAAAGCAAATATCCAGAATAGAGTACCCATACAACAAATGTGATTTTTTGCCGTTTTTGCTTGATATTAATAACGGCAACAGGGTAGACGTTAGAAATATTCACAAAAAAATTGTTGTAGGTATATTCACTTTAAAAATGAATAAGGAAATTAAAATAATTATTTAAGGGGAGCTCCCAAACAACAAACGTGTTTTTTTTATAGATTACGAAATCCTTCGGGCGCGAGTCCGACTCGTACTTGGCTGGTTTTTTATTCATCTTTGGTTATAACTAGTGTAAACAAACTCTCACCTGTTGTCATGATAAGACAGCATTGTGAGGCCTGTGGTCTATCGTCGTGATGTATCGGGAGTAAGCCGTCATCAGGTGTACAGCCAGCAACACCAGTTTGGAGACCTGTCCGTTGGTCTGCATGCCCAAGACGATGATGCCGCCGAGGATCGTCAGCTGCATGTCCAGAGATAATGCAATAAATATTACCGATTCTGTACCAAGATTCTGTTATTACTTCTCACCTGACGCCATGATAAGCCAGCATGGTCAGCCTGTGGTCTCTCGTCGTGATGTACCGGGAGTAAGCCGTCATCAAGTGTACAGCTAACAACACCAGTTTGGAAACCTGCCGCTTCGTCTGCATGCCCCAAATGATGATGCCGCCGATGATCGTCTGCTGCATGTCCAGAGACAATGCTAAGTATTAACGATTCTGTGCCTAGAATCAGTTCTCACTTCTCACCTGACGCCATGATAAGCCAGCATGGTGAGCCTGTGGTCTCTCGTCGTGATGTACCGGGAGTAAGCCGTCATCAAGTGTACAGCTAACAACACCAGTTTGGAAACCTGCCGCTTCGTCTGCATGCCCCAGATGATGATGCCGCCGAGGATCGTCAGCTGCATGTCCAGAGACAATGCTAAGTATTAACGATTCTGTGCCTAGAATCTGTTCTCACTTCTCACCTGACGCCATGATAAGCCAGCATGGTCAGCCTGTGGTCCCTCGTCGTGATGTACCGGGAGTACGCCGTCATCAGGTGTACGGCCAGCAACACCAGTTTGGAGACCTGTCCGTTGGTCTGTATTCCCCAGACGATGATGCCGCCGAGGATCGTGAGCTGCATGTCCAGCGCCAGCTGGTGAGTTTGAGGGGCACACTGGAAGTAAACAAAATGCAGTTTAAAAATTAAGAACCGTCTACGAAAAAATATTACTAAAAATTTATGCGATCTCCATAGGGAGCTACAACTTATTGTGTATATTTTTGATTTGTTCTTATTAATCCCTATTCGATTTATTTTATTGTTTAGTTCATTATTTTATGGCCCATAGAGAGCGCCATCGTCAATTTACTTGACGTTACGTAGCTTATAAGTATAACCAGTGGACAGCCAAAACACTTCTGACGATACTTCATTTATTGTCAAGGTTTATACAATGCGACACACGTAAGTTGAACAAAAATGACGGACTTCGAAGCATTTTTGTACAAAATCCCGGCACGTAAATTGAACCAAAATGCCGGTCGTCGGCGCAGGTACAAATAACGCGCCGTTCATCGTCTTTAAAGATACGATTAAACAATTGAACATAATTACATACATATATTCATATGTGTGTATGCATTTGCGATATCTTATGTATGTATGTCCATTGGGTGCCGTAAAATTTTTAACATCATAAGTATGTCCTTAAGAGGTCGTAAATGTTGCTGTAAAGAGTTAAATCTTCATCTAGACGTCCTGGCGTAAGAGACAAAGCAAAGCTCACCAACTCACCATCTCATCAAATCCGAAGTAATTCTGCACATACAAGATGTTCCACCACCAGCTCTCCTGGCATATCTCTGCGTTCTTCGTCACCAAGGTACCCCACATGGGTCCTTGAGACAGGCCGTCCCAGACATACGCATAGAATAGGACTACGGCTAGCAAAGCAGGTGTCAATCTGCGAAATTAAAAGAAAATAGATACATTAACGTCTTTATTCCTGACGGGGTAGAGACTAAGGCTGCCAGACTCAAAGGCCACTCTTAGCGTGACGGTGTAATAAAAAAAATCAAAATAGTAATAGCCATCAGTGGCGTTGTGTGACAATAGGCTATTTGACTTAGTTTGTTTTTGGACAATATTTTACACGAATAACAATAACACTAACAAGAAGCAGTTTTCTGAAAATAGCAAGTAAATTGGTTATTAAATGAGGCAGAAATTATCATTTTAAATATAAGAGTAGGGGCGTGGTGGGGACATCTCGCTATCTCTTTCGTAAGCGTGACACCTAATGTGTAATGACAGTGACGTCACGCGGGTATATGTGCATCGTTTTTCTGTTATTTGACAGTTTCCCCTTCCACCAGATTTGAAAGGCTTATAAGTTTTTTTGTTTTCGGTTTTGTATCATGTTACTGTTTGATATGAATAAGAAAAAAAAATCAAGTCAAATACTGAATTTGGACTAGTACAGCTATAAAATTATGAAACGAATAAATGACCTACCTATTAGGTTTTATAAAAGTTAATAAGCCGTTTAATAACCGCCTATTAATTTGCATATTTTTACTGACTTAGTGTGGATACAAAATATGTCTCTGAGCGTTTTTTATTCAAAATTTATTGTTGTGAGTGTATTTGAATAATCAGTGAAAATTTTCGTATTTTGAATATGTGGGTGTGTGCAATCTTGTCATGCTGTTAGTTTACGGCTTATAAAAATAGTTAATGGATATTATATTTGTTATTAGTAATAAATGCGTATATATTAGAAACCCCTAAGGGAACTCGATGGGAATCGGCTTCTAAGGAGGCCCCGCTAGTGATAGCCATATTGATTCAGATTCTCGCCGATTTTGTACTCTTTTGAACAAAGTATATCAAATGGACGACCATTTTGTTTAAATTCATTAACTTGATTTCCTATACATTTTTGGTATTCATCACCATTGTTTTGGAATATCTCCCTATTTAGCGAAATAGTTAGCAACCGCGTCCTAAATATTGCTTCCTTCACAAATGTCAAAAGTTTATTTTGGTTATCGAATCAGCAATGAATACTTTGTTTATTAAAAAAATCGCCCTTTGAACCTATATTTACTTCTTTTGAATTAGCACATCCAAGTCCGTCTATGATATGTCATTAGAGCTATCATTCTAATCACACACGTGCCGCAGCGGCCGCAGTACCGCCACAGAATAAGTACTAGTACTCACGTACAGAAGTCTTACTCAGAAAAGAAATTCAAAGAAATATCTACTTAATGTGGTAAGCGCTATGGTTTAATTTAGCTGGCGTCAGAACTCTTCACCTCTTCGTTTAGATACCTAGACATCCATTGCAAGCCAATTTCATTCTTATTACTCTGGACAAACGATTCATGTAACTGAATTTTCCCCTTCGAGGTGGTCGCCGCGCGCATTGTAATATTGTAGGTATATTTTCGATACCTCAACGGGGAGTGACATAGGCCTGGCACCGCGCACTTGAATTTATTTATTGTACCTATGCATTTTTGTATTTTTAGGGCTAATTCACACTAAAACGGCAGCGGTTGGCAGCGTACTTTACTATCAAACCATAGTCATCTTTATTTCTACCTATGAAATGCATTTAAAAACAGACTTCACCTCCAAACTACACAACCGATTTTAATAAAATTTCTATGGGACCACCTGACAATATGATATTATAGTAAATATGATTTTCTGAGAATAAGCTTTTTTGCAAATATGATGTATTTTGAACATAATGATTCGCGAATATGATGTTTGCTATTATGATATTTTGAGAATATCATATTTCAAGAATGTGCTATTTTGAGAATACAATGTCTTGCGCCTCTGATGTTTTGCGAATATCATATACTGCGACTGAGCGCAATAAGATGCCCTTTGAAACAAAATAAGAATTTTCCAAATCGGTCCAAGCGTCTCGAATAATCGGTGAACATACATTTAAATTAAAAGAAAAGTTCGCGACGAATTGATAACCTACTCCTTTTTGGAAGTCGATTAAAAAGACTTAGCCGCTGTCAGTCGAGAGGCTTTTGTTGTTCTCAGGCTTATATCTTAAACCCACTGTGCATTTTGAAATGCAAGTGCGTTGCCTATCTCTGCCGTTTCATAGCTCGTTCACTGGGTACCGCCCGGCGAGACCTGGACGATTGCGTCCTAAGTAGGCCCTTCTGGCACCGTAGATTCGGCCCTTCCGGCGAAACATGGGTTTAGTAGCACCCCAAAATTTACCATAGTCCCTAGCGCGCCCACAGCCAAGGTTTCCCCCTTAGGAGCCATTTGCGCTGCTGCTACTAGTTTATAAATATAGGAAGTCGGGCCTCTGGCTCGCTACCCAAACCTTGTCCGGTGAAGTAGGAAATGCCGTCCGAGGCAAACTATGACTGTCAATCAAAAAAAAAAAAAAACTGCCGTTTCAGTCACCGATCGCCGCGACGAGTGTAGACGCGCTCTTAGTTCGAGTTGAATGACTAGGTATTCTATAATTGAGAATGTCTCGTGAATAGCCTAACAACTTAAACAAATAATTATTAAATTGTCCCATCTATACTTCAGTTTACACGTGAACTTGAACTTGAACATGTGGCCGATAACGGAACATATCACCGAACATATTCCGATAACTTGCATCCCCTAGAAATATGCTTTTTTGAGAATATAATGTTTTGCAAATATGAAGTTTTGAGAATATCAAGATTTGCGAATATAATTTATTTCTATTATGATGATGTTTTGTGATTATCATAGGTAAACCGCGAAAGAGGCGACACGGTTGCCCTTCCCGCCGGCTGTATCTTTGTCATTATTCAGGTCAGAGAAAAGAATATATAAGTATACTTTTTTTTTCATTTCATTTTTCATTTCATTTATTTATCATTCTATCATATTACATTTACAGTTTTGTCACCAATACATAATATGTGATTACAGTTTTAATTATTCTTTACATGCACTTAATCTAACTAGTCCTCATTTACCTATTTTTCTAAATATAATATTATTAAATTTCCATATAATTTGTTCGTCATTTCCTAAATTCAAATTTAACTATCCGATAAAAACGTCACCGTTGCTCTTTCGAATTCCGTCAATGTACAATGAAATATATCTATATCTCGGGACACTTCATTTATTATTATTATTGCCCGCGTCATTGGTGCACTTTCAATAAGGTTTGTCCGAGCAGAGGGGACCGCTAGCACTCTTGTTCTCGGCTCTTGCCGGAGCCTTGGGTTGGGGACCATTAACTTTATGGCTTGCAAGACTTCTGTATTTGTAAGTTTCCCCCTGAATACTTTGAACACATATCTTGCCAATGCTAGGTTTCTTCTTAGCTCCAGCGTAAAATACCCCACCATTCCAATTACAAATAGGGATGGATACATTAGTGGGTAAAATGGATAAATTCCGAACTGCCGGTAATATAGACATCTCGTAAACTTGTTCTGGATTTTCTCTACCATCACTACGTACTTCTTTTCTTGTGGATTCCATATTACCGAACTCGTTTCCAGTCTACTCCTTACTAATGCGTCGTACAATGACCGCACTGCTGCCGTTCCTCTAAAATCTTTTGTCTCACGTAGCACGAATCCCAGTTTTCTGAAGGCTTTTTTACAAATTTCCACAATGTGATCACGAAATGAGAGGTCTTCTGTCATCAACACTCCCAAATCCTTTACCGTTGTTACTCTTGGTATGTTCTCTTCAGCTATGCCGTAGTTATATAGTATCGGCTGCTTTGCCCTGGTATATGACAGAACATTGCACTTCTTTGTGTTGAATTGCAATTTGTTTGTCAGGCCCCATTGTACTACTCTATTTATATCCTCCTGTAGCAGTCTACAGTCTCTATCTGAAGTCACTTTCATGTACAGTTTTAAGTCGTCTGCAAATAACAAAATACGTGCGTCCCTTACTACCTCTGGTAGGTCGTTCACCATTATTATGAAGAGCAGTGGGCCCAAGTTACTGCCTTGACTCACCCCTGTTAATGTCAAATACTGCTCTGATTGGCAGCCGGCATACTCGACATACTGCCGCCTATTACTCAGGTAGCTTGCAAAAAACTCCAACAACTTTGGAGTAAAACCCATTTCCGCCATCCGTGTCATTAGCACATCGTTATCCACCCGATCAAATGCTTTAGTATAATCGAAGTATGCCACATCTACCTGTGCACCTGGTTTTGCATCAAGCTCGGTTGCCACATAACCCGTAAACGACAACAAGTTAGAATCTGTGCTGCGACCTGGACGGAATCCATGTTGCGCATCGTTCAAGTACGGGCTCACCTGATTGCGAATGCTTGTGTCTAGTGCCGTTTCGAATACTTTCGCGAATGTGGATAGTACTGCCGCTGGCCGATGTTGACTAATATCAGTTCCTGGTCCCCCTTTTGGTACTGGTGCTACTCGAGTTAATTTCCAGCCCTCGGGGTACGTCTTCTCTGTCAGACTAAGGTTAAATATGTAATGCAGCGGATGCACCAGTACGCTTTTGCAGTCTTTTACTATGTACGGTGGTATTCCATCCGGTCCGACTGAGGTTTTACTCTTAAGGCGTCCAATTGCTTCACTCACCTCTTGAAGCGTTAGCTCTTGTATACTTTTTACTTACCGACTGGTGCAATATTTTTTGATAGGTACGTACCTAATCAACTGCTCGGTTCTAAATATTTTTTCGGTCATCATGCCTATTGCTCTGAATAGACTTATCAGGTTAGAAATAGTTTTCAAAATGTATACCTTTAAGTTTTCTTTATCACCCACTCCATTTTAATATCGCAAAATATTGTATAATGTATAGGCGCCAAAATAAGAAAAGAAAATGAAAAATCATATAAAAATACAGGATTCCAAATTCAAATGTACCTAATATTTTTTATATTTTTAATTGTTACAGTATTTATGGCCAGACTAAGTACTACCTAATTAAAATAGTTTAGCTTCTCAGTAGGTACACAAAATCTCATTATAACGTCCCTTGAGCAAGCTTTTGTATAGAATATTATTTGGTAACTTTTCCAATTATGCATGACGCCTACTGTTATTTTGTAGCAATAAGTTTGATTAATCCACGAACGCTTAATCTTTGCGTAGGCGTTTCATCGAGACATATTTAATCTAAATCAAATCTAAATAAAAGATCATTTTGGCGCCGCCAAATAGTCTCCGAGACAGAAAATAAATTAAAAATAATCATATAAAAGATATTAGTAGAGACGTTTATTATTTTCTATGAATTCTAACACAGCGGGCAAAGTTCTTCGGATCTAGTTGGATAGTCTGGCCTTTGTATGTTTGTAAGTTCGTCGATAACTTCAGTTTAGTACTATAAGTTAGGCAAGAAGTGGTGTCTTTTTTTAAGTTGTCCTTTCTATCTTTATCAGCCTTAACCAGTCCACTGCTGGTGCTGGACTAAGTGCCCCTCCCAATAAATTGAGGATTTGTCCATAAGCACCACCCTTGGCAGACGGGTTGATTATCGAAGTAGATGATATAAGGTCACTACGCAGTGGACGCTGCTATTAAGCTAGGTACCTATATTCCTTAGTCGATTCTTACGACGACGCCCATGGGAGAGGAAAGGGGTGGTGAAAAATTTGTTTTCCACTCTGCAGTCACCACAATGTTCTGTTTTGGGCTTGCCACTTTTTACACATTTTATTTCATTTTCTTGTTTGACATGAATAAAGGGTCAACAAAGAACTACGTTTCTTACCTTAGATATCGTGACAGTAGTCGTTTCGGCGCCCCACTACTGCTGTCCGACATCTTATGTGCCATCAGCGCCCCGCTGAGAAGAAGGAAACAGTCGGTGAATATCCAGCCCGAGCGACACCACGACCATAGCGGGGAGCTTACTACCTGAGAACAAGACATAATTCATTTCAGTTAAAACTTAAAATAAATATTTAATTATCTAATGGGTTTAAAAATATTTCAAGTACGTAATATAAAGGTACTTAAAAAACATTATAAACACGTGGTGCTCATGCTAAAAATTTGTTACACCTAAGGGTCAAAAGTAACGTTTTACGCTCGCTTCGAACACGAAAACGAAACTTCCTTGACAAGGGGAGAAAAGAGGTAGAATACCTAATATTTACGCGTTAAAACTATTTTATTAAAAAATACCTCGGGCAGTTATAAAAAAAATCGCCAAATCATAAAATTTACTTGCTTCATCTACGCGACGCATTCTTACAAGATAAGTACTAAAACAAAGATAAATATGAATCTACTTTAATAATATATAGGGACAAATAACACCAATTGAGCTAGCCCCAAAGTAAGTTCGAGACTTGTGTTATGGGATACTAACTCAACGGTTCTATATTTTATAACAAATACATATACCAACAGATAAACATCCAAGACCCAGGGCAATTTGAAAGAGGCCATTTTCCAACTTGCCCTGACCGGGGATCGAACCCGGGACCTCTGGGTGGCGGACTAGCATGGTGACCACTACGCCACGGCGGTCGTCGAACTTATATTATAGAAGCCTCAATACTTATATTATAGAAGCCTCAATAAACGTTACAATGTGAAAGTTTAAGCAGATGATGAATAAAAACAAAATTGTGTCCCGTTTCACATTTTAAAACAACAACTTTTGTTTTTTGTGTTTCTTGAGCAAAGAAATTAAATTAATACTCATTAAAATGTAAGTAGG
The DNA here is from genome assembly GCA_943193695.1 of Acrobasis suavella. Classification (NCBI taxonomy): domain Eukaryota; kingdom Metazoa; phylum Arthropoda; class Insecta; order Lepidoptera; family Pyralidae; genus Acrobasis; species Acrobasis suavella. The sequence continues at coordinate 5,477,439 of OW971933.1, read as the reverse complement.
TAACTTATGTCTTCTTTAATTGACACTAAATAAGTGGTTAGGTCTAAGCATGTAAATACTAACAAGAGATTATGAGGACCTGAAAATCAAATTTCAAAATTGTCTTTAGTTCAAATAAAAATTTGATATTTTTTTTCATTTATGAAAACATAATTATTTTAAAACGCCTTACAAAATAACGGAGCAAATATTTAGGAAAGTGTACCTAATCGAATGGATCTGAAATTAATTTGAAAGCGGCGCTTCGAAGCCCCAGACAGAGCTTCTAGTCCTAAACTAACTACCTATGTTTCTTTTGAATATTATTTAGGTAATTACAAAACTTAATATAATTCTACCAGTTTTTACGCTTTTATTGTAAGTACATATTTTGTAAAAAATAGCATTTTCCTTTTTCTTGCAATAGATCCTTCTCCTACCGAATCATATTCAAGGGTAGGTACACCTTTCATAAATAGATACAATGCGACACAAAAAAGTTGAACAAAAATGGCGGAATTCAAAGCATTTTTGTACAAATTCCCGGCACGTACGTTGAACTAAAATGGTGGTTTCCGGCGCAGGTATAAATAATGCACCGACGACCGCCATTTTGGTTCAATTGCGGGAATCGGGAATTTGTACAAAAATGGTTTGAAGTCCGCCATTTTTGTTCAACTTATTTTGTCGCATTGTAAGTATTATTAGCCTTTTGAGCGCCATTGACCACTTTAGTTGCAAGACAGTCGCGTAACTGAGGTGACATTGACAACTAAAGTGGTCGAAATTGTACTATTTTTACTGGGCTTGGTGTCGGGGATAAAGTAACGTTAACAATCGCTGTCGTACAAAAGTTTACGTATAGGTAATTTTATTTAGGTACCTATCACATATTGAACATTTAAAGCCTGGTGTCTAACATAAGTACGAGTGTATCATTATCTGCATCACAAATCAATCTGTCTGGACTGGCCTTAAGTATGTACCTACTTAGGGCCAGTTCAGACAGAAAGGACTGCAGCAGAGAGGATTTTTTAATGACACTCAAAAATAAACTTTAGACTATTAGGCAATACGGTCTTATTTTCAATTCAGTATGTAAATTGCTAGAGCTTTTTCCTCTCTACTTGAACTGATCCTTAAAGATCCCTACATCATCATCATCATCAAGTTTTTTTAAGTCTCTCTGAACTACGAGAGCCATACTTGGCCAGAGCAGATAAATAATTTAGCCTACACTTTTCACGCTGGCCAGACGGTTAGAGAGATCTCATTAATGTTTGTAGGCTTTTTTTAGCTTATACTAATATTATCACACTAATATTATAAAGGCGAAAGTTTGTGTGTGTGTGTGTGTGTGTCTATGTTTGTTACTTCTTCACGCGCAAACCGCTGGAAAATTTTGATTAAATTTGGTATGCAGGAAGCTGACACCTTGGATTAACACCGCGGGGCGCAGCTAGTAAGTAAATAATAACAACGTCTATAATTCCTAATTGTAATAAAGAGTTACCTCACGTACTGCATACTAAGCTGAATTGTACCTATTCCTAACTAGAGGACATATTTCTACTGGAAGCAAGTACACTTTCGCTGAAATAATTTAGGCACTCTTATTATATGGGACCTACATCGCAAATGTTATGAAAGCGCTTGCATCTCACATACAAATGAATGCCTTGATCCCATTAATTAGAGTTTTGTTACTGAATACTAAAGGCTTAGGCTGAGTGTACACGTACGTACAGTCAGCGGCAAAAATACTTATATTACCAAATCAAACCGTTTACTAATGTGTACGTAAACCTTTATTCAGTGCCATATATTATTTTTGCTGGTAATCTTATCAGCAAGGGCAAATACAAATTATCTGCATTACATAAATCCTACTATCTTCCGTGCTGATCAGAAAGAAAAGAAAAAACGTGACGTAGAACAATTCGTTTGAACAAATTACTTTCGTAGTAAATTATTCATTTTTGACAGAAAAAAGTGACAGAATAAACTTACACTTTTTTATGAAACAATGAAATAAAAAATGTATTGCCGTGTGCTGAGTTTGAAGCGGGAATATTGACCATCTCAGGCAAACGCTCTCTAATCTGAGCTATCGACGAGATAGTCAAACTTGTCATTTTACCTTTCAATTAAATTCATGACGGAAAAAACTTACACTTTTTTTGCCTATACCCCATCCGCCAAGTCCGTACCATCCGAAAAGGAATTTCGTTCCAAAACTTAGTATGTACACAAATAAAATTTATTGCTTCAATGAAATTGTATGCTAAACAATGCATTATAAAAATTTTGTTTAAAAAGTAGAGAACAATGTACTGTTATGGAAAATTAATGAATAGATATATTTTATTTGAATGGTATTGTAGGGAAAAATAAAATCAACTCCCTCTATTTCGGATTTCATTTCAGCCTGGGTTATACAAAATGGCTAATGGCCCTAGGCCTCGTCTTTCCCATCAGGGATAAATCCGGCATCCTGAAGTTATTTGCAGATAGGACGGACTCAGCTATCCTGAGCCATCACCTGCATGTGAGGGGTGCCAATCGATGAATTATTTTCTCTTCCGCACAAAAAGGCAGATTATGTAAGTATGTAGTATATATTTAATTATTTATATCATCTTAAATTAATTTATTCAAATTGCATTGTATTTTTATAATTTTTTAAAATCAGATTTTTTAAATTTATTTAATTATTTTTAATTTAATGCGTTTAATATGTATGTGGACTGAGTTAATAAATAAGAAATAGAAAAATAATTATTAAAATCGTTTATTATTAGACAATAATAAACGATTTTTTTTAATTTGAATATGTCTAGGTATATTTATTAGGATTTATTTAGTAATTATTTTGCGCCGCCGCACTAGATCTCTGTTTATCCTTATGGTTGACTGGGAGAGAACGCTTTTAGCGTTAAATTCCGCCAATTGTAAACAATTGTGGATCAATTAAGGTTTATAAAATAAAAATAAAAAAAAAAATCTCTGAAAGGGAAACAAAAAACCCTATTGCAAACATGTGTACCAGGCCTAACTAGTGAATCATTTTGGATGCGGCACGTGCAAACGGCCGTCACCGACTGTGGCTGGCAAAAGGCCAGCAGAATTAGACAAAATACATTTAATTCCTGCAGAAAGCTAGAGAAAATGACCTTTGTGTCTTTAGGGTTTTTAATGTCGAGTAAAGTGATGGGTTGAGTATATGTATCGATAAATTTTAGTGCAGCGATAATTTAATAAATTAGCCAAGACTTTTATTTAAATATTAGGTTTTTTGTTTGTTTTTGTTATACGTCTATTTAATTATTTGATACGAGTTATTATTTAGTATATACTATAATTTAATTTAGTATACTATACTATGTGCCTATTTTATTTCATTTCCTGTTATTCAAGTAAGTATACTGGTAAATAGATACACAGTTAAAATATCGACCTACCTACCTACTATTCAAAACGCAAACCAAGACATTGTGGTTTATCAGCCATACCGACTATTTTTAAAATAAATTACAAAAACTTTGATTAATTATGTATGTTTGGATGGAGATTATATATGTGTTGTGCCATTTGGTATGGAAAAGTTTGCTTCCTGTGGCTAAAAGTCCTCCTCAAATAGGAATGGCTAAGTTTTGACTATACAATATGTAACAAAAACCCGGTCCGATCCTTGTAGGAGCATCTCAGACCGTCAATATGAACAACTTTTCTTATGGGACCAATACTTTAAACTCGACAAAAAATTACGTTTTCATACAAAAGTGTTCGGCCAGCCCGGCAATTTATATGAAAATGTCGATTTTTTCTTCAAGTTTCAAGCATTGGTCCCATAGGAACAGTTGTTCATATTGACGGCCCGAGTTGCTCCTACAAGGATCGAACAGGGTTTTTGATACATATTGTATATTAAAGATGATCATGATCATGCATTATGTTGAAAGAATTCAAAAAGAAGGTTATTCGATTTTTTATGTATATTCCCAGATTACTCGAAGATGCCTAGACCTATTTGGAAATTAGAGATTATATTTCTTTCTTTGTTTGAAAGGACATAGTTGTCAGGTGGTCTCATATAAAATATATCCAAATCAGTTGTGTAGTTTGGCGTTGAATATCTTTTTTTTTTTAATTTACTTACTTAAATTTATAAAAAAATATTTAAAATTTTAGTCATTATAGTTTAATCTATGACTAATTTTTAGAATAAAAATAAAGACGAAATCATAAAATTTTATCGTACGATGGGCATCACTACGGGCGTAAACGTAAAATTATTACGACCATCTAAATAGTCCACGGCTAAGGTTATTATCGATATTAGTAACACATGTGAAACTTCGTATTTTATTACAAGCTAGCGTTTATCGCGGCTTTGCTCGCCTCAATTTGGCCAAGTTTGTAAAAACGTATTTTTAGCAGATTGCCCTTACTAGGTTAGGTACCTATCTTATTGAAGAAATGGCGGCTGGTTAGAGGCGGAAATATAAAGACAATTAGCAAGTCTTCTCATTTCGTCGTTAGTGATAACTGAATATGGGGCGGCAAAGAAGCATTTTTGAGCAGGAGGAGAAGCAATATCTAATTCTAGATTTTGCCCCTCCTACTGTCGTTTATTGCCAGGCACGAATCCATCATTGTGACGTCACCGTAATTGACTTGTGACGTCACATTTACACGGTCTATTGAATTCGAGAGGAGGAAGGAGGCGTGCAAAAGCAATCCACACATTTTTACGAGTAGTGTTTGTTGCCAATCTAGGGCACATCTCACCTCAGCGATCTTTGTCCTATTGGTGTACGGCATCACAGCTACTGGCAGGAACTTGTGAGCGATGAGCAGAGCAATGGTCGCCAGGCCTCGGACGCCGTGGATGCAGGCGATCTCGTCCGCGGTGCCAGGGGCCATCAGTTTGGAGATCGTTCGGTATAGAGAGAAGGCGCTGAGAAAGCCATCTGTTGAAACAAGTCATTATGATGAGTTGATTTGCCAGGCAAATAAAAAAAAACATCTTTCAACAGTTTCATAAGTTAACGCCATCTAGTGATGGGCGGAGAAACTAAATAGTAAAATGTCACAGACCACATAACCCAAAGACCACGCTTTCATGGACTTTACTACTAAAACGAAATCGCCAAAAGTTGGCGGGGTACGGGGCAAGGTCCGATAGTTTTTATTGGCTCGTTCAAGGTCACGCCTAGATTGACGATAGCAGGTACATGTCACCGGTAACTCCATAGTGATGGTGACTTTGTCTTGATATCGATAAACACCGTTGAGTTTACGGTAAAATGGAAAAATAAAAATAAATGTTTATTTCTGTTATATAGTAACATCATCAGCAAAAAATTAAGGCCGATGCACAAAAACTAATTCTTGTTATGATATAATTAAAAAACACGTGTAATAAAGTAATCGCAATCGTCTAAACACGGTTTTATTTTACATTATATAATGTTATATATTTGTTGTTGTTTTGAAACCTATGTCCAGCAGTGGACTTCTATAGCTGATGTCATGATGATGATATATATATGCATACAAACATACATGACATACATAAACCGTGTTTTCATTACACTTCTTTAATAGGGAGCAGCAAGGTTGCAGGAAAATAATGGATGCAGGCGGATTCCAATCGATCGTCTTGAAAATCCTTTGGAACTTATGTCCAACAGTGGACTTCCAATGGCTGATGTGATGATGATGATATGTACTATGCATAAAAATATACAAAACTACAAACATAAACCCTGTAATCATTAAACTTATTTAATAGGGGCAGTTATGTCCAAACCAGATTTAAATATCAAGCAGTCTGAAATACATATATACTTTTTGTTCATCTTTATAATAAAAAAAAAATTAAAATAAAATACATAGTTAAAATGTTGTCGATAATTAATTCCTTATATTTACGTTGTGTCTCGTCACTATCAAATAGACAGAGCGAGACAACCTTATGCTAATCACATGAAGAGAGAAAGAGACTTTTTAAAAAGACATCAACGGGTACCCTTTTAAAAATAAGGGAACATGTTTTTCTGGAAATTATATTTCCAAAATTTTATCACAGTTTTTCTATGTTATTATTACTTCCCGGTGAAATGTAATGTAATGTCTTTCATGAGACTGGAACTTGCACTTGAAATTCGACACAGACTCACAGTACAATAGGGCATTTTAAATACTGAATTTAATTTTTCTTTAAGAGCGCACACATTGTTCACGCATCGAATGTTAGTCGCAGAATAAAGAGCAAAAAGGGGGCGGGGCCGCTCATAGGTTATGATATAACCTAGGCATGGCGAGCGCCGGGCCTCGGCAACGCGTGGTCTTGTAGGTTGAGTAGTCTATGTAAAATGTCAATCTGTGGCGCCATCTTTTATTTGACGTACGAACTACCAAAACCCCGAATTTCAAGCGTTAAACCCCAATAACTTTTAAACGGCTGAACCGTTTTCCTCCAACATAGCTAGGAACCACCGCAAGGGAACTTGCTCTCACGTGAAAAAAACCCATCTAAATCGGTCGGATCGTTCGAGTGCTACGATGCCACAGATAGACATTATTAGCATTATTAACATATTAGAAACTTATAACACCCCTCTGTACCCGACTTTATATTACAACCGACTGCTCGGATGACCGAGATTACAATGTTTTTCTTTTTGCATTATTCATTCCAAATTACATTTAAATATATAAGTTGTACACAATTATGTAATGCTTACATAAAATTCGTTATTGAGATACCGTACTCTATGAGATTTGAGTAAAAAAATATACAACGAGGAACCCGTAATAAATCGAACCATGGGCTTATACTAAATCACTATAGTATAATGGAATGAAAATTTTCGGCATTACATAGAAAGTGCAGCGCCGGGTCAATTTGTACTGGAATGCCAATTTTTTTTGGTTGTTATTTTGGTTTAATTATACTATAGTGATCTAGTTTAGCCCATAGTTCAAATTATTACGGGTATGTCCTTTCCGCGTTATATATAGGTATTATAAGTAAGTCATTATAACACAAAAACTAAATATGAAATAGTAATTCATTTGTCTAGTAATATCTGTTTTGAAGACCGTACATAAAATAATAATAGGTTGGGGAAAAAGTCTTTTCGCATTTTATATGAAAATTCAAAATATTTTTTAATATAGTTTTACATTTTAATTAAAGTATGTAAGTACTATTTGTTCGATACCTTTTTGCCATCTTATAGGTAGGGACATGATCCCATTGCTATAGAAATTTTGGGGTTTCTGATCAAAAAACTGCGTCAAGTAGTTTTGGCAGTCCTCTCGTGATGTTAACCTGACATTGCCTAAAGAATTCTAAAGAGACCGAAACGGGTGGAAATCTGAAGGTGTCAGGTCAGGACTATACGGCGGATGCATTAACACCTCCCAGCCAAACTCTTAATTTTTGCTGAGTGGTTAAAGATGTGTGAGGTCTAGCGTTATCATGATGAAAAACCGCACCCCTTATGTTGATTAATTCCGGCCGCTTTCTCTCAACTTCTTGCTTCAATCTTATCAGTTGTTCGCAGTAGAGTTCTAAATCGATGGTCCTGCCTGGTGGTAACAGCTCATAATGAATAATGCCCTTCCAATCCCACCACACACACAGCATCACCTTGTTGCGAGTTAACCCGGGTTTCGCCACAGTCTGTGAAGCCTGACCGGCCTTTGAACTATGACCTTTTTCGCACGTTCTTGTCGTACGTGATCCACTTTTCATCACCAGTTATCAATTTCTTCAAAAATGGTTCGGTCTCATTACGTCGTAATAAAGAATCACCAATGAGTACACGGTTCATTAGGTTTCTTTCAGAGAGCTCGTGAGGTACCCAAATATCGAGCTTTTTTGTGTACCGATTTTTTTTCAAATGCGCCAAAACTGTTTTGTGGTCAATTCCCAGTTCTTCAGCTACGTCGTAACTACTGATATGCCGATCTTGCTCCACTTTTTCAAAAATAGCATCCATTTTATCCGTAACAGGGCGACCAGAGCGACATGCATCTTTGACATCAAAATTTCCGGATTGAAAACGCTTAAACCAAATTTGTGCTACTCTCACAGACACTGCACTAGGTACATAAACATCGCAAATTTTTTTCGCGGCTTGCGTTGCATTTTTACCTTTTAGGTAGTAAAATTATAAAATTTATCTAATTTCTTCATTAGATTCACTCATCTTGACGGTAAGAAAAACAAATGAAAATCACGCATTTTCCTAATTTGAATTTGGAATTATCTTCTTTAAAATTTAAACTTTTTAAATGATACCAAAACCAGCCAGGTACAAATAGTATAGCCAAAGGGGTTTTATTACAAGTTCATACATACTATATGCGAAAAGACTTTTTCCCCAACCTAATATGACTAAAAATATTTTCAATAAAGGTGCTCATTCTAGGTAAATAACAAAATTTGGACCCCTAAGAAAATCTCTGAGCTCGTGCCGAAACTACTAATAATTAGGATCAATAAGTTCTCGGGTCAAAATCACTCCCAAATGAAAGGTAAACATTTCTGCGTCTAGACCAGTGGTTCTCAAAATATGCATGTTTCGTACCATTGGCAAAAATACCAAATATACTAAAAACGGTGATACCCAAGCGGTTTCGACTCTCGCTGTGCGGTCTGTGAGGCGCAACTTGTATCTTGGTTTGTATTCATTTACGGTCATTTTCAAATAGGTAGGTAAGTACTCCCAAAGGCTTCCGGTGAATGAAAACATCGCGAGGAAATCTGCACCACTAGTGACTTTTTTTGTTTTTCGTATTAAGTGGCCAAAACTGGAGTCAGTTTTTTCAGGTTGCTTTAAGGCAAAGTTTCAGTCAGTCAGTTTTAAAATCTGACAGCAGCGTTAAATTATTAAACCTGTTATTAACCCCCGATGACAAAAAGAGGGGTGTTATAAGTTTGACGCTAACGTCTGTCTGTCTGTGTCATCGTAGCTCTCGAATGGATGAACGGATTTCGATGTAGTTTTTCTTACGTGAGAGCAAGTTTCCTTACGGTAGTACTTAGCTATGTTTGGTAAGATTCGATCCAGAAGTTTAAAGAATATCAGCTCTTTATCACAATGTAAACCATGGTTTATATCTAGATGGTGCTATCTAGTTTTCCATTCCAATATCCTTCAAGTTTATTGTATTCAGAAATAATAGATGGCACCACCATCTCTACAAAAACCCCACTCAATGGTGTGTATGATATAATAATATTAATAATTATTACGTATGAAACTATGGAAAATCGGGGTTTTTTTTAATTTGCTTGGCAAATTAATCTGTTTCTTTTGCTCATAGTCCTGCCTGTTAAAATGCCACCAGCTTTTGTGAATGTCCGTATTTATTTTCAACATAATGCCAAACGTGGCCTTCGGGTCTTAGTGTTTGTTTGTTTGTAAAATCTTTATTGTACATAAACACAGGACAAAAATACAGGTTAGAACTAGAGAACTGCCCTGGGATCAGTCTACTATTAAGGGATAAAGAAGTGACAATGTACAATCTATCAACATAACCTTTTAATTAATTTATAGACCCTCGCCCTACCAACTTTAAGAACCACTGGTCTAGACAAAAGCATTTATCCAATTACCTGGTCGTTTACTCTCTACGTCCTTTTCTTTATCGTCCGTCGTCTCTTTCTGATCGCACTCCGCTTGGTCGTCGGGGTCAGCCTTACTATCAGACCTTCTTCCAACCAGGAAGTCTTGAGCTGTCGCCACAAGTACAAGCAGAACGACGACAGCATAGAACGACCTGGAAATGTGAAGGTTCAAATTTACAATCCACCTTGTAGTTCATCGTTTGTTCATTAAGAACCCAAGTTGGGGGATGCACAGTTAATTTAGTCAGGTGGAAATATATATACAACATATGTAACAAAATCCCTGCCCGATCCTTGTAGGAGCAACTCAGACCGTCAATAAAAACAAATTTTCCTGTGGGACCAATGCTTGAACCTCGAAGAAAAAATCGTCATTTTCATATAAATTGCCGGGCCGGCCGAACACTTTTGTATGAAAATGTCGATTTTTTTTGCATCCTGCCTGCATCTTAAAGGATCTGTACAACGCCAGACCTGACGCAGTACAGGACATGAGTTAAACTAAATCTAAAAAGAGATCTAAATATTCTTCTGTAATAATCTTCATTTAGATTTGAGAAGAATATTTAGATTTGAGTTGGCATCGACACACAAAAAAAAAAGACCGTGTGGTTTTCGCTTAGGTGAGCACTTGTTTGTTTGCTTTTCGTGTGTCTAATCTAAGTAGCCATCTCTGGTGCCAGATTTTTGAAGCTACCTAAAGCGATCTGACATAGTTTGACGACTGCCATACAATGATGACAGCTGGGACCAACGGCTAAGTGTAGTGAGGAGCTTGGTGGCCCGTTGGGAGTGCGAAACGTTGTTCATATCAATGGGCTAAGTCACCCAAACCGTAAATGTATACTCCATAGACTCTCAACTGTTCTTAAGTCCAAGGTTAAGGTTTTCTTTTTTTGTTTTGGACCTATAATTTATTTTTTATGCTTATGCGATGGATGCATCACTGTGACATGACTTCACAGAATAGCTACTTAATCACAGTCTTTTATGAGTAATACCGTACTAAAACTGCTTAATTATAAACCAATCCAGTGTTTATAGGCTAGAATTTCTAGGTATGAAAATCTTGCAACATCACAAAATTTATACTTACTTATAACCGAGAGCCTAGTTACTTATGCAGCTGTGTTACTATGTTACTCGGTACTATACTATTAATTACTCTGTGTCTTCTATCGTGTTGCTGGCTTAAATTTCAAATTTTGTTCTTCCAATACGTTGCCACTTTTACGCCTTCCTCCGAGGCAGAGTATAGATCAAGAATGATACAGCTGGTAGGGCACAAAGGGCATGAGATGAGGTGCTGCATAGTCTGGTCGTCGTGACCACACTGGCACTGTGCTTCTGCTTGGTCAATGTAGCGCCAGCGCGCCAGACTGTTTCTACATCTACCTACCTCAGTTCGGAGACAATTCAAGCTCCTCCATGTGGCCCATGGTTTATGACCTGGCGGTAGCTCCTCTGAAGGTTGGATATAATCGGGGTGTGGAGCTCCACCAATCAATATCAGTTGTCTGCTGGACTCATTACCATCTACATTTAACAGCTATGCTCTTGTAGGTAGAGTATAATTTTCTAATGCTGGACTAAAGAACTCCATTGGATAAAAAGGGTATGATCATAATCACCACGCGGGGCAGACGGGTTGGAGACCGCAGAAAAGTGTATTAAGTCTTTCCTCAGAAGACGCTGTTGTCCGTTTTTCATTACCTTTACCTCCTTAAGCCTGTTTCCCTCAGGGGTTGGCAGAGACTATGTTCCTCCACTTATAACTTATAACTCTTCATATTAGGTCCGGTTACGGGTACATCTCTCTCCTTTTAAAAAGGAGCATTACATTATTAATTACTCACAATGTCACAAGAGTTGGCTTCTTCAGCCAGACCTTCCACCAGTCATCGCCTAGTTGAACATGGCAGTCCGCCTCGACGACATGAACTTTGACTAACTCGCTCCTGTGCTGGTAGTGCAATATCCTTGACGACCGCCTCCAATAAATCAAGATTACTCACAATGTCACAAGAGTTGGCGTCTCCAGCCAGTCCTCCCACCACTCGCCGTCTGGTGGGACATGGCAGTCCGCCTCGTCAACCTTGACCCGGACGACCAACCCGCTCGTGTGCTGGTAGTGCAGTATCGCATCCTTGATGACCACCTCCACGTCCTGAGGCTCGCAGGCGGCCGGCACGCACACCCCCCAACTCAGCGTCGAGAAACGTGGCACGAAGTGACCTGGCTGAACAAAGCAGGGCACAGCTTAGTTTTTTCATTTCCCTAAACGAAATAAGCCCAAACTCGATGGGGTTTCGTTTTTTTTATTGAAGATTTAATATGACTAGCATCCGGTTCTGTCATCAGATCAGCTTCTTGTCACAATAATATTATACATACATACAAAATTTCATTTCGATCGAAACCCGGGAAAAGGGTCAAATGTCTGCCTATACCTAGCTGCTTCAACTGCTCCAAAGTCCTAATACGTATACGTTCCATTAATTGCAGCCACTTACCTGTTAAGAAAATCATCTTAATGGATTTCCTGGCAGAGATGCGGATCAATTAGAACAAAAATCTTACATCATCTATCCGGCTATTTGTAAGGTTTTCCTGCGCCAAATGCACCGAAAGCTCCAGGCGAACAGCCTCGGCCCGGACAGCGAGCCTGACAATGCAGTATTGCCCCTGTACCCTGACCACGCTGCCTGTCTTCAGCTGGACGACTGGCAGCGTGGCCAAAATATTAAAACAACAAACTCCCATCATCGATCCGGCTCTTTATGAGGTTTTTGAGCTGTGCAGAGTGCACTGGCAACTTCAGCTTAGTAGCTTCCGCCCGAACGTTCAGCCTGGCTAAACAATACTGTCCCCGCACCCTTACCACGCTATCAGTCTTCAAGTAACGCCAGCTCTGACTAAAATACTAAAACAACAATATTTTATATATATTAAATTTTCATTGATCTGGCTCTTTATGAGGATTTTGGCATGTGGCAAGTAGACTGGCAGCTCCAGCTTAGCAGTAACCACCCGGACGTCCAGTCCGGCTAAGCAGTACTGCCCCTGCAACCTGATCACACTGCTAGTCTTCAGCTGACACAAGCGCCGACCAAAATATTAAAACAACAAACGCACACCATCGATCCGGTTCTTTATGAGGGTTTAGGCTGGTGACAAGTGCGCCGGCAGCTCCAACTCAGCAGCTTCCACCCGGACGTCTAGCCTGGCTAAGCAATACTGCCCCTGCACCCTGACCACGCTGCCTGTCTTTAGCTGGGCGCAAGCCCTGGCCAAAATATTAGAACAACGAACTCATATCATCGATCCAGCTCTTTGTGAAGTTTTTGACCTGTGCTAAGTGCAATGGCAGCTCTAGCTCAGTAGATTCTGCCCGAATGTCCAGCCTGCAAGGCAGTATTGCCCCTGCACTCTGACAACGCTGCTAGTCTCAGCTGACACAAGCGCTGGCCAAAATATTAAAACAACAAACTCACATCATCGATCCGGCTCTTTATGAGGTTTTTGGCCTGTGCCAAGTGCACTGGCAGCTCCAGCTCAGTAGCTTCCGCCCGGACGTCCAGTCTGGCTAAGCAGTACTGCCCCTGCACCCTGACCACGCTGCCAGTCTCAAGCTGGACGCGAGCACGGCAGCCCAAGCACTGGTCGAAGTCACCAAGCTGGATCCCATTGCCTTGGAGCAGCCCCGAGGGAATCTTTGCAGTGGCGTCGAGCACTGTAATTATGAAAAGGGACAAGTGAGAGTCGTATGTGCGCTCTAAGTTCCGTACTATTGTTGCATATACAATTTAATTTACTCTTTTTGCTGACAGCCTTTGCATGGTTGAAAGGTTTTTGACAATTCTATGGAAACCACGCATTTTTCGGAATAAAAAGTATCGTATGTGTGAGTGCAGGAAATATAATAAGCTGTTTTGGCATGAAAGCAGAACAAACATCCATACTGCATATGTTTTTCCGTTTTCTATAAATACAAACTTCGCATTTTTAACTTTTTTTCATATCAGTAGGAATAAAATAAATGTTGGTTATACATAACCATCAATGCCTCAGCGCTCCTAATTAGATTTCTTAATATATATAGAATATATTACCTTACAAGCTAAATATAATATTATTCCATTGGCTACTTGAAAATCTGAACCCTAAAAATTCCTAGTTCTATTCAATGCTTTTACTTTAGTATCTCTTGGGAGCTGTGGACACGCGAGCAGCCAAGGGCGTGACACATATATGACCTGCGTGACTTTGTCAGTGTTAGCAAATAGATTAAATGGAAATTAAAATAGCAATGCTTTAAAAATTAGCACCTTGGCGACCGAACTTTGCTCATGAAAAACACCAGACTCTCCTTAAGGGGATACCTGAATTTTCCGGGGTCCAGTGCTGCCCCCATTTGATATAAATCATTTGATAGGACACGGAGACATCATTTATATTTTTTTCTTGACCAGGCACTAGATAACCTCTCAAACTATTTTATGAACTGTTTACAGTTTAAAATGAGAACGTGAAGCTTTTCTACGCACATATGGCAAAAGTGGCCGTTTATCGCAATTGTGTGTAGAAAAGCATCACGTTAAACTGTAAACAGTAGTTCATATATTCTATAATTTTTCAAAATTAAAAACCGACTTTACCTCCAAACTACACAACCGATTTTAATAAAATTACTATGGGACCACCTGGACAGTATACCCTTTCAAACAAAAAATGATTTTCGAAATCGGTCCACGCGTCTTCGAGTAATCGGTGAACATACATAAAAAAAATAAAGGATCGCGACGAATTAATAACCTCCTCCTTTTTTTGAAATCGGTTAAAAATAGTTTGCATTGTTATCTAGTGCCTGGTCAAAACAAAATTTTAAATGATGTCTCCGTGTCCTATCAAATGATTTATTTCAAATGGGGGCAGCACTGGACCCCGGAAAATTCAGGTATCCCCTTAAATACTACTGCACTTTACTCCAGATATTTTTTCAAAACTAGAATCCCACTTCATCCTTTGGGCTGAAGTAGGTTTTTACTCATTGTGTATTTTGGAATACACAACCGATTTTGATAAAGTTTTTATGGGACCACATGACAAGTATACTCATTCAAGCAATTTTTAATTGTTCCATGCGTTTTCGTATAATAATTGGTTAACATACATAAAAAAAGATCGCGACGAACTCATAACCTCCTCCTTTTTGGGAGCCGGTTAAAAATAACACGAAATTCATGCGATAGTCTCGTCGTATTTCTATATAAATCACTAGTATAGGAAGTGCAGTAAGTATATTTAGAATCCAAGTTTGTTTTTAAGGAATATGTAGATTAAAGCGTTTTGCTTTCGTGGGGCTGTCAGCCGAAATGTTAATATGGCGCTGTCATTAGATCTCAATCAGTTGATACATCATGTTATGTTAAATTTACCACGAAAAAACACAGATGTCATCTGTACAAATTTGTAAACACGACTATCCCAAATTTTCTGCACTATTCCAAATATGCTGCACTTCCTCTACTTATTCTGTGGTAAAACTAAATTAGACTTTATTTTCCCAGCGCTCAATTTTGCTGATACTACAACCTGCAACGCGGATATTGAGCTTTACGTACGTTGTGCCAGGCTGCTTTTTAGCCCCCGACAAAAAGAGGGGTGTTATAAGTTTGACGTTAATGTTTGTCTGTCTGTCTGTGACATCGTTGCTCTCGAACGGATGGGCCGATTTCGATTCCGTGAAAGTAAGTTCTCTTGCGGTGATTCTTAGCTATGTTTGTTGAAAATCGTTTCAGTAATTTTAAAGTTATTAGGGATTAAAGCTTTTTTTTTAATTTACCTTGCAAATTATATATGGCGCTACGGATATAAATTCCACTTAACCCCTTACCTGTCACTGGGAGGAATTTCTCCCAAGTCAATTGTTTATCTATTGTTTTATTATTTGCAACAGATGAAGAGTTAAGGGGATACCTGAATTTTCCGGGGTCCAGTGTTGCCCCCATTTAAAATAAAACATTTGAAAGGAAACAGAAACATCATTTAAAATGTTGTCTTGACCTGTCACTAGATAACTCTTCAGGCTATTTTATGAACTATTGTTTACAGTTTAAAGTGAGAACGTGAAGCTTTTCTACGCACAAATGCGAAAAACGGCCACTTTTGGCGTGTGCGTAGAAAAGCTTACATTAGTTCATAGAATAGTTTGCAGGGTTATCTAGTGCCTGGTCACGACAAAATTTTAAATTATGTCTCCGTTTCTTTTTAAATGATTTATTTAAAATGGAGGCAGCACTGGAACCCGGAAAATTCCGGTAGTCCCTTAACATCAGTATGAATATGTACTTCCGCCATCACTAGATGGTGTCATCGGAGGATTTTTTATTTGCCTGGCAAATAAACCTGTGACATTAAGGTCCTGTATTTTTTATTAAAATCGCAGAAACCGATTTCGAGATTTTTATCATCATTATATTATTCACAAGACTCGATTGAAGTAATAAGATAACTAGACAGGAAGATTTATTTTTTACTACATGCGTTCAGTCCATGAAAAAAAAATCGGTTTTTCCTACACACTTTACCAAAGATAGTAATAGAGGTCAAAAAATGTTTGGTAGTTGGATATACACTATGTAACAAAAACCCTGTCCGATCCTTGTATGAGCGACTCAGACCGTCAATGTGAACACCTTTTCATATGGGACCAATGCTTGAAACTCCAAAAAATCAACGTTTTTATACAAAAGTGTTCGGCCGGCCCGGCAATTTGTATGAAAATGACGATTTTTTCGAGTTTTAAGCATTGGTCCCATAGGAAATGTTGTTCATATTGACGGTCTGAGCTGTGGAATGTTATCTTAAGTATTTATTGTGGAATGTTATCATTCCAACTCTGTTTAAACAATTTATAAACAAATATAAAAAATTATAAACAAATATTTATCTGGAGATTTAAAAATTCATACATTTTTCACTTAATTATTAAGTAGGGATCTAAGTGATCAAAGTATTTTGCAAACAACGCACTCAACTCCTTCAACTAATGGTGCTTAATCTTAAAGTTCCCTGTGAATTTATAGCGAAATATGATAAAAACTAGGTTCTCATACAAATTAAAGTATCTAGTTAATATGGGAAGTGAAAAAAAATCGTTTCTCGATAAAAAATTCTTGGAAAATTTGTTCATAAGAATGGACTATTGGACTGTCAATAATAGTATTTTATGCAACAGTTGTATAAGGAGGGTTAAAAAATGCGAGTGGCGCAGGTTAAGATGCGAGCCTTGGCGAGCATCGTAAATTACGCCATCGAGCATTTTTTGACTACTTATACAACGTTGCATACAATAGTTTTTCTACGACTACATTTACCAAAATAAATACAGAAATAAACAAAGAAAAAGTACGAAATACTACCATATGTTTGGTAGATACTAGGTATCTATGGAAGACTTAATTTTTTTTTTATTGACGTCTTCGTAGTGACTAAAAGTCCCATTTTTGAAACATGGAGTCTCTTAAACGAATGTTTTTCTTACAAAAAACCGTTTGTTTAGTGACTCCATGTTTGAAAAATGGCACCATATGTTAAAATAACGATTTTATTATGTTGGCAGTATGGTAGATCTAAATAAAAAAAGTTATAGGTCTATGGCTAGGAGTATCGTTTTGGCGAAATAACGACACATGTGCTATTATATTAGGAATAGACTATAGACTTTTCTGAAATCATATAATCTATGTTCTTATATTAGTGTTCGGGACCATTTAAAAGACAGATAACAGTACAGGAGTAGATTTTTTTTTAAATAAATTAAAAAGAACCTTATGAGTCAGTTGTACTTGTACATTAATAGCCGGTATATGCCAGAAGTGATTCATTCCCAGTGAGTACACAAACGCAGATGTAGAATCACAGCCGGATGCATTGTTTACATAACAGTAACAAGAATGCGAAACGCGAACTGATTCTGGATTCTTATAAAAAAAAGAACTTCAAGGAATCTTGGTTTTCTGTTTATATTGGATATTAATGAATAATATATGAATTTATATTTTTAGTGTTGGTTCCAACCTAGAATAGGACACTTCATCTCTTCGTGTGGATGGCAATCTCTTCGTGATCGTAATAATGACTAACGGACTAAGCACAAACGTTGAGACGTTTACGTTGAGCTACAAACTGTATTCCCAAACTGTTAATGTAAATCGCTAAAATTATTCTGCGAAACATAATTATTTTTATCAGGTTGGTGGTTGTATCAACGCTGTGTTATGTGCCGCGTGAAGTTTAGGTAAATAAGCGCCCGATTATCCGATCACTGGATGACTATGTAACTACTTCTTCCATTTTTAAAATCTACATTGATTGAATTTAGTTAGTGCTCATTTGATTACAATCAGTGATACGGACGATGTTTTGTCCTTGATTAGCCCAGCCCAGCTATTAGGAATAATGTTTTTTCACGCTCGACATCTGTTGTCGTAATCTGTCGTCGCTCTGTGCCAATAAAAATAATAGTCCCGTGTAGAATCAAAAGTCAGCCAGCCATCAGCTGAATGTAACTGTAAATCTTACAAATGAATTTCAAAATGATCTTGACGAGTCAAACGACCCAGGCGATTGCTCGGTCGTTTGACTCGTCAAGTTCGACCAATAAATGTACAAAGAAAAATAATACTATGATTATTATTTTCGGGCTTACACACGCACGAGTTAATTTTTTGTTTTAGTCGTATCTTAAATCGACTCATATTGGCCAGAAAGTAGCTTTATGGCCAAGGCCTTTAATACCACTTTTAGCCCCTTGTACATTTTGGCGATCGAGCATGTTAAGCACAAGTACAATTAGACTTCCACTCATTGATGTTTCTGCACGGAACCTAACACCAAATTTTGGTCCGGAAATTCTTCTCATTGTGATAGATTTGACGCAAGGTTTTTATTTTTTATTTTTTAGGAAGGGACCTGTTAAAACATTTATTAAAGAAGGGCTCTAGTAGAGACCTACAGAGAAATATGACAAATTAGTACGAAGTCAAATAATCTAAATACTTGGAACTCCAAAGCAAACAAATCGTATACAGTGATTTTCTTGGGCTGGTTCTTCTTCTTGGGCTGGTATTATTATTATGCAGATAACCCCTTTTTGTTGTATACAAGCAACAGTAGTAAATAGAACTAGATTTAAAAACAAGACTTACTTGTAGACCAAATCTGTGAGACTGCTAAACCCACTCTAAATAAGGGCCTCGGTAGGACCTACTACTAGAGTACCAAAAACCTATACGAAAAACCATAACTTTTGTACCAACACCAGATATTGTGAATTTTTTTACCTCTGAACCGCAAAATTATAAGGTAGGTACCTATTTTAATACACCCCGGATAAATCCTTGCGCTGTATGTGCATTATTGAAACGACTAGTTTAGTACATAATTTTGTTTGTTGTTGCTTGTGTTATCTAAATCTCACGTCCACGGAAAAATAAATTAAGTATGTAATAAATTAATGAAATAACGTGCATATATCTTAATAATAATATTGTTATCCTATTTGTTTTGCTACACCCAAACTACATGTTGATCTGCACAACATAATTGTTAACTATGTATGCGAATTAATAACTTATGACTTATATAAAAGCATTTCATATGTATATCAACTTACTGTTCAAAGCCCATAACTTGGTCCCTCTCAACTGCCTCAGTAATATTTGGCCATGCCGCCTGCATTCTGGATTATGAATCCGAGAGAAGTTCGGAGCAAACGTAGGAAAGAACGCATAGAAGTCTTCGAATTTACTTTGGAGCAAATTGCGCCTTCTTACGGCATCTTTGACTTGCTTCTGATGAGTTGCACTTTTCACTTCGCGGCTGTCATAAACATCCTCACCAGAAGATTGGTCCCTTTTCTCGTGTTTGTGCTCTTTTTTAGGCTCTGTAACTTTAGGAGCAGATTTGTTTTTATCTTCCTTTGTTTTTGCAGACGAATCCTTCTTTTCTGGGGTTTTTACGTCATCTTTTTTGGATTCTTTATGGTCTTTACTAGACTTATCTTCTTTTGGTTTTTGTTCAGAGGGTTCCTTCTTTTTCACTTCTTCCTTTTTTTCTTCTTTGTGTTCCTTATGTTTAAAGCCTTTGTCAGTTTCAACTTTCTTAACAGGTTCCTTTTTTATCGGATCATCTACTTTATCTGGTTTTTGTTCTTTCTTTTCTTCTTTTACCGGCTCTTTTTTCGGGAGAGGTTTAGTTTTTTCTTCTTCAATTGATTTTTTGGTTTTTGGAATATCTTCATGCTTGGTTTCAATTACTTCCTCTTTTCTTATTTGTTCAATCTTTTTAGTCTCTATTGTTGAACTTTTTTCTTTTTTAACGGGTTCTTGTTGTTTCAAATCTTTACTTTTATTTTTTGTTACAGAAGCTTTGTTCTCTTTGTCTTTTTCATCTTTGAATTCAGGCTGTTCACCTTTTTTTAATCGAACATCTAATTGACTTTTTCCACCACCTTTGGCTGCATTAATGTCTGATAAAATTTTACGTGCTGCGGCAATGCCACTGTTTTCTTCTTCATCGTCGTCGTCATCGTCATCGTCATCGTCGTCATCGTCGTCATCATCATCATCGTCATCGTCGTCTTTTGATTTTAACTTGATATCTGTTTTTTTGGCTGAAGATTCTTTAGTTAAAGGCTTTGATCCACTAGAAGGTTTTCCTTTTACATTTGCCAAAATAGCTTTGCTTTTAACAATTTTAACATCATCATCATTATCATCATCGTCATCGTCTTTTGATTTTAACCTGATATTTGGCTTTTTGGTTGGAGATTCTTTGGTTGATCCACTAGAAGGCTTTCCTTTTACATTTGCTGTACTAGCTTTGCTTTTAACAATTGGAACAACATCATCATCGTCATCGTCGTCATCAGCGTCATCATCGTCATCATCGTCATCATCGTCATAAATTTTTATAGATGGCTTCTTTAGAGATCCTTGTTTTTGTACGTTAAGACCCGCTTTTCCCGATTTGACAACTTTTTCAGTATCTTGGCTTCGCAAACCGGTTTTGCTTTTTAAAAATTCTACATCATCGGAATCATCGTCATCGTCATCACTGTCATCTTTTATTTCGAAGCTAGATTTACTGTCAGTTGTTATGAGATTTATTTTCTTTTTATCTAAAACACTTGTCTTTAACGTTTCGAACTTTTTTTCACTTTCGATTTTAACACTGTACGGCTTTTGACCGACCTTGAGGTCATTCACGTCACAATCTTCACACTTTCGCGTTCTTAGATCGGATTTTTGTCCGTCATGGGAACTTTTAGGTAAATCGCGTATTCGGAATGCGGTTATCACTGTCGCTAGGATAGGCAAGCAGATTAAAATTAGAGCAAACGTCCATCGGTACCGCGCCATGGTCGCGCCAGACGCTCACGGCGCCATCGTCAAAACTAAACAGTTCTCACCCACAAACCCAGCGGTTTATTTCCATCACACACTTTGAACATGTCTCATTGAAAAGACGGGAGGATTTCATTGATGTGCCCGAGGTTTTTAGGTTAGTATTGGGTGACTTTGAGAGATTTTAGTGATAAAGGTGCGTTACCCAGGAGTTAAATCTAGTGTACTGGTGCGCGGGCACAGCTGATGGCATTGGTCCAAGAGTAAATTAAAAATAGTGTTGCAGAGGCGATTGTCCGGCGCGCGCCTATTTGATGACGATGGATGGACTGCACCCGTCGGCTCAGCTCGATGTCAGGACTATTTTGATTGAATCGTTAATTGCTGATTATGGAGGACAAATTACAAACAGTAGTTGCATGTATGACAAGAACCTTAAAATAGATCTCTCTTTTCTCAAGCATGGCAAAACAGTTGGCTTGTTTGATTAAAGATTTATCTAAAAGAGATCGATGTAGGTATATGTATATTGTAATAAATGCTTTCATGTGTAGTTTTATTTGTTTTGCGAACGTGTCTGACTGATATTTACTTGTAAATATATTAATGTAAACGTAAATAAAGTAAATGACTTCATAAATGTGAGTCGCGACGCTTACGTGTACTTTTGCTAATTTTGTTGACAAGGCGTTTATTATTATTAATATTTTACGATGAATCATAAGTAGTACGTCGAAGTTTGAATAAGGAACCCATTTGATACTTAGGTTCTTAAAAACTCTCATAAGTTTACTTAAGTAAAAAAATATTCGTAAGTTTTTTTAGTAGCATTCGATACTTACTAAAATTATCGATTTGAGTGTTTGTGAATTTCTTTTGTAGGTAATAGTATCTACTTACAAAGGGTATTTGTACAGTCAAACACCAAGATACATGACCAGGTCCTCTTTTTATATCTTCAATTTTCTCTCAAACTAAAAATAATTTTAACATGAAAATTTTTATTCAGAAAGTCTTATTAAAATCTGTCTGAATATTATTATTTTTTAGTTTAAGAGAAAATTCAAAATATAAGTAGAGGGCCTGGTCAGGTATCTTGGTACCTGACTGTACGTTTATTTCCTCAATCCTGTTTTGACCCGACTTAGATAAAGAAGTAAGTTACCAATTCGTCGCGACGTTTTTTTTTTCATGTATGTCCACCGATTATTCGAAGACGCCTGGACCGATTTAGAAAAATCTTTATTTGTTTGAAAGAGTAATACTTGGCAGGTGGTCCCATACAAATTTAATCAAAATCGATTGTGTAGTTTGGGGGTGAAGTCGGTTTTCAGTTATGAAAACCTACTTCACCCTCGAACTACATAACCTTTTCGCATAATCGATGAACATACATTTGATTTAAAAACAAACAGATCGCGACGAATTGAGAACCTCCTCCTTTTTTAAAAATTCGGTTAATTGTAAATGCGAAAGTTTGTATGGATATTTAGATGGATGGACAGTTGTTAGTTCCGTTCTCACGCCAAAACTGCAAAACGGATTGGAATGAAATATTGTATGTTAAAGATGGCCTTTTATCTGGATTAACACAAAGGATACTCTCTATCCCGGGAAAATGTGAGTTCCCATGGGATTGTCAAAAATTTGACCAGGCGAATAACGCCGTGGCTTTCAGATTAGTATCAAATAATACCAAATTCTAAAGAGATGCGCTGCATATTTTTAGGTTTCTGTAGTAAACAAGAAATCCTTACAGTTTTGCCATGTCTGTCTGTCTATCTGTCCACGGTTTTTCTCCGAGACTATAAGTACTAGAAAACTTTAATTTGTCATGGGTATGTATATCAATTACGCCGACAAAGTGGTAAAATAAAAAAGTGGTAAAGTAATATAAATGATAATCATATTTTTTAGGCCAAACTACCTACTTTACCTGTAAAGCGAAAGTCTATTTTTTTCTCGGTTAACCCATCGTAAGGGATATCGTTGCAAGTAGGTTTTTGAATATGAGCATGTAAACACCATGTTTTGATTTAGGGATCCGTTTGTTCTTTTTTTTATTTTTTTTTGTGAAATATTTGGTTTCATAATGCAATTTTTAATATGTATAATCTATCTGCTAAATGGTTGTAAATGGACACTAGAACATAACTACGGAACCCTAACCAGCGCGTGGCCCGTCACGCACTTGGCCGGTTATTTTCTGTAATAAAGTCCTTTGTAGGTATGCCCTTGTGTTCTGGTTTAACCCTTTCGTAAGCTCCTAGGTTAGGTGCCCATTGTATTATAAACAGAACAGATTTATTTTGGACTATCGGACCTTCGCTTAATTCAAGGTTCTTGTTAATTTGTCAACACTACAATTGTTGTTTAGAGTGATGACATTTTATTTCGCAACAAGCTTAGTTGTTTATTGTTTTGATTTCTTTAACATTTTTAGCAGTAGCGACCAAATGAAAAACAGCTAAACAAACATGCTTCAATAATGAAGATAGATATTAAAAGACAACCAGACCAGATGAGTGACGGTTTTCAAAAATATGGACACCAGATAAAATAAATAAAAAATATATACGGACAAATTACGCTCATTGACCTAGCTCCAAAGTAAGTTCGAGACTTGTGTTATGGGATACTAAGTCAACGATACTTTATTTTAAAACAAATACATATATAGATAAACACCCAAGACCCAGGACAATTTGAAAACCTGACCGGAGATTGAACCCAGAACCACTGGGTGGCGGACTAGCTTGGTGACCACTATGCCACACTATTTCCAAGAAGGGTTGACGTCGGGCAGGCGGCCAGACGTAAAAAACCAGTAACGAAGATAAAAGAGCGCCTTGTACGTGTCTGTAATTTCGGAGTTCGCCATAAATATATTAATGGCATTACCACCATAATCATGTTTATTTATTCTGGTACCTATTTATATTAAATACAACTGTTGCCCGCGACTCGTTCGCGTAGATTTTTTTCACACACGAAAATCAATCAGGGGTAGCTACAGTCACTGATATGCCTCGGTTAAAAATAACGAAGTCTGTCTTGTTTAGTACCCAACAAAGTTATTTATATCCAGCAAAAGGACGAAAAGCTTATGATATTACATAAATAACTTGAACTTAATTAATATAAGTGCGTACCTACGTAATGGCGTATAATTTGCGATGATAAATCTCTTGGTATTCAAGTTTTGTAACCATCTTCATTCTCAGAATAAGTCAATCCGGTTTAACTTTAAGTTCACTTACAATTACATACATCATCTTTCATGCTGGGCGAAAATAAATACGTAGCATGTACGTACTGTACAAGCTTCTTCTGTTTCCTTGCAGATCGTAAAAGCCTATTGCGGAATGGTCAGCTAAAAAATCTTTTTAGTGTTGTAGGTGCCTTTAATCGAACATTTATACAATTGTTACAAGTAATTATTACAAAAACATAAAACCCGACTGCCTTTTTTGTATTTTTTTATTTTGATATAGCCAGTATCACTCTCACAGTAAATACGAATCTAACGACACCTCTTAAGCTAAAATCCATCAAGCCGTTCAGGCTGCAGAGCGTGCCAAACAATTATACATACATACTCTCGAAAAACATAACCCTCCTTCTGGCGCAGCCGGGTAAGAAGGAATTTGAATAAAAAAAATCTTGGTGTAGGTAACAGGATTTTTTAATATAATTTTATACATTACACCGGAAGTGACGACACACCGCAATCGAAGTATACATTTTTCTTAAGACTGTACTAAAAAAAACATTGACATCTCTCAACTGTCAATGTCTCCTGTTTGAATTACCGTCGTTATGTTGGTAGGTACAGTACATTTCTAAGAGGAAATTGGCAACTTTACTCAACGAATCTTGGTCAGATCTTGATCAGTTACAGGAGAAAACAAAAAAAATACGTCAAATAATATATAAATAGACTCACAATCACTGCGCTCGTAGGGTAGGGTCCCAAGAGGCTAGCATCATTCCCGTGTTACATGATCAAGGTCTTGGAAATATAAAAACTTCGCCTTGCAAATCAATATTACTTAATAATAATTAGTTAGAATTGTTTGTCCACCATCAACCGCAAACAACATTAGCTCACTTCAACCGCTACACTGACCGCACTATCCAAATCTCTACCGCATCCACTAATCTCCCTAATGAGTCAAATGTATGCATTGTGAAATCAATAATTTATGATCAGGGATGGTGGACAAAGCTAAAAAGTACTCGTATATAGTAGATTGTGTTAATACTTTGAATCCAGAGCGAAACGAAGGATGAAGGTATGGTGGAAACCTGAGTGAAGCGAGGGATTCATGTATATCGCCCGAGATAAAAATATTACCGTACCCGAGTAGCACACTCTACTTTTTATCTCCATCTAGGAGAAAAACTAGCAAATACAAAACAGAATATAAAAAAAGTAGAACACTAAAAATACCTTATCAGACTTCAACCGACAATTTAATACCTACTGACCTTTGTTTGGTGCCGTTTTCATACAATAAATACCTACTAAGCAATAATTTTTATCACTCATAACTCTGTTTGCGTGATCTTTCATATTTTTGTAAACTTACGAAGAAGTATTGACATTTACACAAATAATTACATGTCAATACAAATAACCTACAATTTCTCTAATTACTTGAATCAAAGATAAAAATTGCGCTTTGTTAATTTGATATACTTATTTCTTTTCCGAAGCGAAGAACATAAAAATGTTTTCCTACGTTAATCCATGTTAACGACCATATGTATTCCAAATTTCAAAAATCACGACGTCTGGGCCTATTATTTTAAGGGGCTACATGAATTTTTCGGGGTCCAGTGCTGCCCCCATTTGAATTAAATGATTTAAAAGGAAACGGAGATATAATTTAAAATTTTGTCTTGACCAGGCTCTAGATAACCTTTTAAACTATTTTATGAACTACTGTTTACAATTTAAAGTGAGAACGTGAAGCTTTTCTACGCACATGCGCCAAAAGTGGCCGTTTTTCGCAATTGTGCGTAGAAAAGCTTCACGTTCTCACTTTAAACTGTAAACAGTAGTTCATAAAATAGTTTAAAGGGTTATCTAGGGTCTGACCAAGGTCAAATTTTAAATGATGTCTCCGTTTCCTTTCAAATGATTTATTTCAAATGGGGGCAGCACTAGACCCCGGAAAATTCAGGTAGGTAAGGCAGGTAGGAAAATTAAACCAAAATACTTCTATTTTTTTGCTGGACTGCCGACATTATTTTTGATTCTACATAGATTACGCTTATATTCAGTTTTCAAATTGGTTTTAATTCCTAGAGATTTTCTTTTGCACGTTTTAGTCCCGAGAGAATAAGCAGTAATTTTGCTCCAAATGTTTTGGAATGAAAACATAGTTTTTTGTGTAGTAGAGATGAAAAATCTATTATGTCCGACCGTTAGATTATCAAAAACTAATTGACACATAACTTTTCGTTTATTTATTTTACTTTATCAAAAATGTAATTGGCAGATAAGCCATAATTAATCAAAATACATAAAAAATCATAAGTTAATTAAAATTAGTAAAGGAACTGTAACTTAGTAACCCCCTTCGGCTTGGTCTTGGCCTTGGGACTTTATATATTTTATATATATATATATATAGCTGCACTAAACGTGACCTTTATGAGGTCTCGGACAACGCTGTAGATAGGAGTGGCGTCATTCTGGAGGTAAAAAAAATGTTTGAGCCAACGAAAAGAAGAATTAAAGAATTCGCAAAAATAAAGAGTATCGAAGTACCGGTATGGGTTTTTGTGACGTCACTGTCCCATATATAACGTACTAGATAATGAGGCCATCCGAAATTTAAATGCGTATCTTCGTCAATATTTGTTAGAATAGTAGTAGTAGTCAGTTTTACAATACGGTCAATGTTCATTCTTTGTTACCAGACAAGCTTGGAAAAATATCTCAAGCGAGATAGTTACCTATTCAAAGATTTAGAATATACAAGTAGTGTAGATTTGCTACCGAGCGTCCAGGGGTACAGGTAGCGGCACCAAACTCTAGCGCTGACCTTGCCTGCGCAGAAGTCAAAAATTAATACCGTACTCGTGCGCAGTATCCCCTCTACATGTCGCTCAGCGCTAAACTTACGTGCCGCAACGTGTAACAGAAAGACATATTAATGATACTACGTATATTTTTTTTCATGGTCGGGTTATAGGCACACTTTATTTAAAAAAAAGTCTAATTTTTAATCCCACGGAAAAAAGGTAAACAAATTTATGTCACTGTCAGTGTGACATTTCAGGGCTTCTCACACTACGGGCCCATTATAAATAATATTTATAAACGACATACATATCACGATGACGTTTTTGCGTGAACAAACGTCCATACATACTCACAAACTTTCAATTTATAATACTAGCATAACCCTGCGGTAAAATTTTGTCTGAAAAAATGGTAATTTGTAGCCTATGTGTTATTCTGATGTCAGTTTCATCAAAATCCATTCCGTAGTTTTTACGTGAAAGAGAAACAAGCATCCATCCTCACAAAATGTTTGCATTTTTAATATGGCTATTTATATAGAGAAAACCATTCGATTTGTGACTCATCGTGTTCAATCTAGTATTCTATGTCAAATTTGCCACATACGAGGCATTTTACATCCACGATTTTTATTTACTTATGCAGTATGTAAAAAATTTAATACATAAGTTTAAGAAAAAAATGGCTATAAATAAACCTATGTCGAGTTCATTCTTATGAAAAAAGCGACCTTCAATTACAATATCCCTGAAATGTTACCAATACTACAAATTGAAATTAAGCGAATAATCGCATTATTTACTAAAAATTATTTTATGAACGTAATTTATGTTTAAAAATTCATTACTATTGTTACTTTTAATTTTTTATCTCAGTTTAATCTAAAAAAGCTCCGTATGAATACGATTTTTGATGGTTTACGAAAAGTAGGTACTAATAGTTTAGTATTTTTTTTGTGACCACACCATTGTTTACCTTTTTTCCGTGGGATAAAAACGGAATTACCGACCGATCATTTTTTCATGGTCGGGTTATAGGCATAATAACCCGACCATGAAAAAATTATCGGTCGGTAATAGAGACAAAACACGGCACTCTTTTCTTTTTTTTCTTTTAGAATTCTCAATAAAACTATCTCGCTCTATCAAAGCGTGTCAAGCCCTTGTACCTATTCGATGTGATATGTGAGGATAATAATTCGCTACTTTCCAATTAGTCAAATCAGATACTTTTTTCTAAACGTCAAAATAAACTATTTCGTTTTGGAATTGTACGAAAAATTAAAAGCAAGCATTTCTTCTTTCTGATACTGTTGTGCAAAAAGTAATGATATCCTACCAAGAACATAAATGTGAAAATACTCGTAAGAGCAAAGTTAAAATCCGGCAAAAGAATTGAGATCTAGAGAGAGAAAGAATATTGATATTTATTTATAAGAATCTTTACATTTGACTTGGCTAGTTTTAGCAAGCCTACTTATACTTGGCTAATCAACTTATCATCTTTACGTTATACGTTATTGTCATTACATTGTAAGGTCCTATTCTTCTAAACATCAGAATTCCTGGTATAAAAAACTAGACAGGTCAAATGTTAAGATTCTTATAAATAAAATTCAATATTCTCTAAAGAACTTGGCGGTCTTTTTGATCTCAATTCTTTTATCGGATTTTAACTTATCTTTAATATTTGAAAAAATATTAAATCAGAGCTATATCAGCTGAAATCAATTATGTTATGTAGGTCAAGCTACCTATGTGGAGTAAAAATATTTTTTACTCATTAGGACATAGAGAAAGATTATAAAAATTATGGTATACGTATTTTTTCTGCTTGCTTTAGCGTCATTTATACGTTTAATTCTAATCATATAAATTGGAATTTTAACCTTAATATGTTTTATTAAATAAAACATACCTAACATGTTGTTTAAACATATTATGTTTTATTTTATAAATATGTTTTATGTAATGTTTTATTACAGTGAGGTGAAGCTTTAGCCGAAAATAGGGAGACATGAAAAAGTGAATAGCCTGCCTCCGTGATCCAGGGTCAAGACGTGTACGCCTTGTGACCCAGAGGTCATAGGTTCGAATCCCACTGGGAGGCTTACTTGGTGAAAAAAGTTGTTTCCTGTCTGGTTAGGATATTGCAGGCTTGAATCACCTGATTATCCGAAAAGAAAGATGATTCCGTGTTTTGGAAGAGCGTTTGATCATCAAACTATCCAAGGATTGGTTCTGGTTTACCCTTTCTGTCGCGGAGGTCAGACGGCAGTCGCTCTGTGTAAAAAACCAGTAACCTCGTCAGATCTTCTTGGTTAGGTAGTAAATCCCGGGCTTTGAAGCCTTACTGCTGAGGATGCAACCGGGAAAATACGGATGATGATGAGGGAGACATGGAAAATATTCCGCCGACAAGAATCTACTTCTTAAATTTATGGATGGTGATGATTGTATTTTACTAAATGTCTAAAGGTTTAAATTCCAATTTATGGGATTAGAGATAAAGTAGTGTATGATACTGTAAATAACTCGTTATTTATGCGAACGTTTGTGTGGATGTTTGGATGTACTTAGGGTGTTTGTTTCGCTTCCACGCCGAAACAGATTGGAATGAAATTTGTCATGTAGATAAATTATTGCCAGCATTAGCAGATAGGATACTTTTCTAGGAATATTTGAGGTTGGAATTGTCAAAAAGTCGACCACGCGGGCAAAGACGAGGGCATCAGTTATACTTAAATTGGTGTCTGCCCTTTTCGATGAGTCACTGGCTGGAATCGTCGCATATGTACTTACGATGTGATGACGTATGCATGTGAAGTTCTAAAGGCGTGGACGGCGGCGTGAAAACTTGCATGTGTTCCCTTTGGGCCTGACTAAATTCCTATTGCCACGCCGCTACCGTATTAATTATAAAAAGAATATTTCGATTATGAGTACTTAATCAACCAATTTAAATAGCACAGCCTTTTTATGAATTTGACAAAAAATAGCGCTCTTTAAATTGGTAACATAAAAGGTGCAGATGTTTTATGAACTGAAAAACTAGAATAGGAACTAGTCTGTGTACGCCTATGCTATTCAGCGTTTTCTTTTTCGTATTTATGCCAAACCAACACTATGGGTGACACAGTACAAACTCTTTCACCTATAATCCAGTTTACGCCATTTAGCGTCATGTTTACATTCAATGTAATCATACTTATTGTATCGGCGTATGGCACAAACTTTCGAATAAAACCAAATGCAGCGACTCACAAGCTCACAAACCATATAAATACGCGCTTCTTCCTGGACCCTAACTGTACCACTTGGAATCGTGCTCGGCAAGCATTTTTTATGCTCAGCAAATCTCATCTCAATACACAATACTAAATATTCTTATGTACTTTATGGTCTGCAATAAAATTTTCAGAATGACATTAAGATAATTTAGGGCGATAATTTACCGAAGTTCAGTCAGAGCGAACGCCGTGTGGGTGCAAGGCGGCGGCAAGGCAGAAGCAAGGCGGAAGCAAAGCCGTCGCAAGACGAGCGCATGGCGTAGGCGAGGCGTGCGCGTGTTGACTTCAGTTGATGCAATTTGAATTGTAGATTTGTGATAGGACTCAATTATATGTTACAAATTTCAAAACTATCAAAGCGCGCTGTTATTATATTAGGCATGTCCTAGACGTGTGCGTGACGTCCAAACACGCCGTTATGGACCCTGTACACATATCATATACAGCGAGCCAATATATTCTATGTGCATGCTGTGTTCGCTCCTAGAAGGTTTTATATTTAATGTCGTGTACATTTCTCTGGAACAGTTAATAATATTGTAAGAACCAGTTTGCGAACCGAATAAAAAAAAAGAAATCAATTTGGATCTATGCAACAGGTGACAGGTGGAACGCAGCGAATGTTGCAACTGCACTATAAGTCCACTTGGCCGACCCTAACCTTATTTTCCTGGACGAATTAAACGCACTCGAATGCGGTCGAACTGCATTTTTACTCCAAAATATTTCGACATCACCAATCTTGACGAAAAATGTTGCTACTAGCATCTTACCCGGCTACGAAGAAGTGTAAATGTATTTCTAGTACCAATATGTGTATCGCCTAGACTGCCTACGTGATCCAGACTCCAGAGACTGCCTGCCGGATTCGCCTTGTGATCGTGGGTCCAAATACCTGGAAGCATACTTTGTAAAAAGTTTTTTCCAGTCAAATTAGGATAAAAAAAAGACTATCCAAAAAGAAGGATAATACCGTGCTTTAGAAAAAAAAGCTGTAGGTCCCCAACGTCATCTAGCGTTTGCTTAAACCTATACAAGGATTGATTCCAGTCTACCCTTAGGGTTGCGAAGGTCATACTGCAGTCATTCTGTGTAAAAAGCAGTAACTTCGTCAAATCACTTTGGTTAGGTAGCGGACCCCGGACTCAGCAGCGTACGCTCGGATGATGATGTACATATATCGCCTAGGAAGACTTGTTTGCTAGTGTGCAAATGTATTTTTAATTGCAGCCTCGATACTGATTTAAAAAAAATCAAACGTAAAAAAAACTTCCCAAAACAACAGCTGATCAAAAGGTTTTAAGTTAGGTTACTTTTGTTATCAATTTATATTTGTCATGGATAATCATTACAAGACTTCTTTCTAATGCTGTAAATAAGCCTTTAAATATTAGCCTATAAAATACCTATATTAAGAACGTCACAAAACCTGTCACAAATAAATAAATATTATCAGACAGTAAAGTATATATACTCGAGGTAACCAAAGATTTCATAATTCTTAAATTTATTGAAGACATTATAAAGTACTAGAAGTGCAACTTCATGGGTTTGAAGGGTAAATAATAAATAAAATAAATAAATATATGGGGACAAATAACACTGATTGAGCTAGCCCCAAAGTAAGTTCGAGACTTGTGTTATGGGATACTAACTCAACGATACTATATTTTATAACAAATACATATATAGATAAACATCCAAGACCCAGGACAATTTGAAAAAGGCCATTTTCCAACTTGACCTGACCGGGGATCGAACCCGGGACCTCTGGGTGGCGGACTGGCATGGTGACCACTACGCCACGAAGATCGTCAAATGGTAATGATACCATACACCGCTCTCTAGCAATATTGACTATTAATTAAAGAACATTTCTAAAAATCATATATCATTTATTATCCTCATCATCCCCTTATCATTAAACAGTACTCACTTGAAATTTGTGCAAGAAAATAATAAAACGGGGGCTTCGCGAGCGTGGGCATCGCGGACAAACGAATTTTAAAATTCGGGTGCTTCCCGGCCGGGTGCTTCCCGGCCGGGTGCTTCACGGACTGTGGGCTAAACGGCCGGACTCGAAATTGCCCTTTCAACCAAGAATTTTTCATATCGGTCCAGGCGTCTTAGGATAAATAATTGGTGAACATACATGAAAAAAAGGACGTGACGAATTGATCAGATCCTCCTTTTTGAAAGTCGGTTAAAAGTAAAATAAACCCTTCGCAAACATTTTATTCAAGGTCACATTAGATATGCATTAAAAATACACAGCTTACCATATCATATTGTATTTATGTTTAATGTTTATGTAATAATGTATTATTTTCCATTTCAAAGAGATAAATCAATTTTCCCGGAACTCCTCTCTCCACGAGGTGACAAACCAACAATATATTTGTGGTTAAAAAAACAATAACTCATCCAAAATAATCCGAAAACAAATCGCTTTTCGTGGAAGTCGTTAAGTTACACCTATTAACTAATGCTTAGGTTTAATAAACTACTAAATGATTCGAAGATGAATTTCGAATTAAAGATATTATACAACTTGGAAGGGAAAGACCCGTTATATATCTTACCACGGGCTATACTGCATCAATATAGTATAATAAAATTCAAATAACAACAAAAAAAAATATCGACGTCCCATACAAATCGCCCGGGCTGCTGCACACTTTTATATGGAAAACCCAAAATTATTTTTTGTGTTTTAGTTGTTATTTTAATTTCATTGTGTTAAAGTGGTCTAGTAAAGCCCGTGGTTCGATTTATTACGAGTATGCCCCTCCACGTTTATAGACACAGATGCATTGTCACATCTTTTTCTCTAATGGGGTAGACAGAGAAGTAGACATTATACAGATAAATTGACATATAAAGTACAAAAAAACAACCAAAAACGGGACCCTATTACTATATCCCCTGTCCGTCTTTTGGATAGCTGTCACCAGGCTGCATCAAATGAACCGTGATAGCTAGACAGTTGAAATTTTCACAGATGGTGTATTTCTGTTGCCGCTATAACAACAAATAATTAGCCAAGTGCGTGTAGAGCAACGCGCAGTGTAGGGTTTCGTAGTTACGAATGCCAACTTTGAGTTTATGCCACTAAAAACGTCTAAAAACTAATTTTCTATTGAATTTGTATGCAATTTTCCTTTTCCGATTACATTTTATAAGTTGATCGACTATAACTTTTTAATTTGTAAACCCTACTTAGCTCTGATAGTTTTCCTTTAAATTTCGTTATATTTACTATAGCTGTTAATTTTTTCATGTGTCCATATATAACCGTTTAGCAGATAGAGGGGGGGGGGGGGACACTTGACTGTAACAAAAATTTCCACTTTAAAACCAAATATTTCAGAAACGGATCCCTAAATCGGAAAACGATGTTTGCAAGCTCATAATATTTTTGAAATACCTATTCAACGATACCCCACATGATTGGTTAGTCGAAAAAATAAAATTAACTTTTGACTTTACTGGTATGGGAGCAAGCCTAACAAAATTTTTTTTTTCGATATTTTATTTTACCTCTTCTTCCACATAATTTATATACATATCTGTACCAAATTACAGCTTTCTAGTATTTATAGTCGCTGAGTAAAGCCGCGGACGGACAGACAGACAGACAGACATGGCAAAACTATAAGGGTTCCTTGTTTACTTCGGAATCCTAAAAACAGTATAAAATAAATATTTAAGTGGGTCTCCCATACAACAAACGTGATTTTTTATGATAATGGTACGGAACCCTTCATGCGAGAGTCGGAATCACACTTGGCCGGTATTTTTTTCATATCTTGAAGCAAAGTTCTTCATCACATCTCTACCATTCCTCTCTCTACTAAATAGTCAAGACTATCAAACATAAAAGAATCCAGTAATATAAAAATCAATGGAATCAACAAAATGTATTCTAAACGAAGACATCGCGTAACATTCGTACCTATTTACAAAAAAAATAACAGTAAGTAGAATTCTCCTATTTTGAATTAGGTATGTTCACAAATAAAAATTGTTCGTTCAATGAAGAATGAATATATTTTGCACCGTTTGTCATGGACACTTCCAGACCTTAAAATAAAAATTTAACTTTTAAAAACAAGGACTGTATTTCTAATTAATATTTAAAATCAAAAATTTTGCCAAATAAGTTATTCCAAAAATCCTTGTAAGTCCTTGTATCTCACATGCTTGCTTTTCTTGTGTGTAAGTGGCCGACACTAGTGTCAGATTTTTCAAGCTGCCTAAAAGCATCTGACATAGCTTGACAACTGCCATACAATGATGACAGCCGGGACCAACGGCTTATACTTGCCTTCCGAAGCACGGAGGAGAAATTTTCATGCCACTTGTGGTCACCAATCCAAGTGCTTACTCCCGCCGAGCCACCGAGCTCCTCACATCACACCATGAATGCCTCCTAAGCACACAATAATAAGCGTTATACTATACTATAACTGATTTATTTAAAAAATGCAGATTTTTTAAAGGAATATGAGTAGGTACACTTACAACAGATTTCTCACTTAATGTGTTCAAGTCCAGTACACTGCACCCCTACGATAGAATGCAGGGGCGTAGCTACCGCCGTATATGCCGTATCAATTATACGGGGCCCCCGGGCCACGGGGGCCCCCGACGACGTGCGTAAGCAAAAATTTATAAAAACTTCCTAATGTTTTATTATTACAGAAACGACAAAAGTAAAAAAAAAAAAATTTCTTGCGTGAAACGTGCATTCAAAAGTTGCCAACACTCTAAATCGGTTATCGCGGGATTTCCTCGTTTAAGTCATTTACTTCAACGGGGGAATCCCACAAAATTTTGGAAAAGTTACAGATAGATAATTATGATGAATAAATATTTATTTTAATTTTATGCATACATTTTTTTCTTTTGTGAGAAATCTTTACCTACCCTTCCTAAGGGCCCCCAATTTTTTTTATACGGGGCCCCGCCAATGCACGCTACGCCACTGATAGAATGTCATCCTTAAAAAAGGTAAAAAAGTGATCTTGTCAGTATAGCTAATGCCTTGCTTCAGAAATAGCCCTGCAACAAAAGCAAGACCTGAGGCTGGCTAACATTATATCACAATCTACATCTATGGACAGGGTCATTGCCCGCAAAATACAACGTATGCACCATTTGCATAGCCTATGAAACAAGACACTAGGTAAGTGTTTAAAAATATGTTATTCGATGACGAATAATGAAATGTCATCAAAAATATGTACATTTCTTGAACTATTATGATCAATTAAATGTTCATCAAACACTTCTTTATTCAATATGGCGTACCTAAGCCGCTGCAAGAGTGGTTTAATCCTACAGAACAGGCTTAGCAACTTAGTAGGTTTACTTATACAGATAGAAAACGGGAATCCTAATAATATACATGCGAAAGCTTTTATGAATTGATGTTTGTATATATATGTATAGACAGGAATGAAATTGGAAAATGTTAGAATCCCTCGGGATTGTCGCGAGTGTTTAAAACGTATTTTAAACACGCGGGCAACACTACGGGCAATAGCTTGTCAGAAATGCATGACAGGTCGTCTAGAGAACTTTTCTGTAAAATGACAGTATCAAGATAGAAATTGACGACCTCCGTGGCGTAGTGGCCACCATGCTAGTCCGCCACCCAGAGGTTCCGGGTTCGATCCCCGGTCAGGGTAAGTTGGAAAATAGCCTTTTTCAAATTGTCCTGGGTCTTGGGTGTTTATCTATATATGTGTTTGTTATAAAATATAGTATCGTTGAGTTAGTATCCCATAACACAAGTTTCGAACTAACTTTGGGGCTAGCTCAATCAGTGTAACTTGTCCCTGTACAATGTCCTTTTTAATTAAGTACAAATATTTGAAGGGGCGATTCAGTCCATCGTTTTGAATAACTTTTCCCAATAAATGTAATACGAAAAAAAATTTTGGGTTCTCATACAAATCGAAGTAGTCACGTGGTAACGTTATTATGAAAAATGCTAAAACAAACAAAACATTTATTGGGAAAAGTTGTTCAAAATGATGGACTGAATCACCCCTGGAAATATTTGTACTTAATTAAAAAGGACATTGTATATATTTTTTATTTATTTAGAAATTGAAGTTCGACAGAATAAATAGGTTCGCCGAAAATGCCAAACTTAATTTGAGATAAAGATGACTTTAGGAATGTTACTTTCGTAAACCAAACAATGTTTTGGATAGTATTGAATTATTTTTTACGCCTATATAATTTCTTAATTACCTACCAGCTCATTAGTAGTAGTTTAAAATAATGACACAGTCGCGTCATAACCGTTGACGGGAACATACACGGTGTTACAGTACGTAACTTTATAAGTGAAATTCCTCTTATAATAATAAGGTGTTAAATCCAAATCAAATGATTTTCAAAAACAATAGACGAAAAACAATTTCCCAACTCCATTGTTCGCATCAAAGTCGCACGGCGCACCCCGTACGTGCGATATTAAATCGTGCTGCGCGCGCGCCCCATCATTGAGTGATCCGTCATGGCTGCGCGCGCATGCCTCCTCCTTCTGCTAGCAGCCGCAACTGCGGCCCGTGACTGCATCGAACTCACCCTACCACCAAAGAGCATCCTCACAGAATCCATACTAAACGGCACAATTATTAAGATAACCGCGAAAAACGAAACTATCGAACAAATCCCCCGAGTGAATATCCTGGACCTTTATAATCGGTTCCCCAAAGTGGTAGTGCCCAGGAATGGGACCAGTGAGCAGTGTAGACTGGACAGCCAGCTGTATCTGGATAGCCTGGAGCGCCTGGAGCTGTGGGCCTTGAAAAGTAATATTTTTATTATTTTTTGTGATGCATGTGGATTGTGGGTATGTTGATGGTCTTATTTGGAGGGTCTCCAAATTAGTGCGCTAAGACGTGAGTTGAATGCATAGTATGTACTTGATGTTAGTTTTATTAATCATCTGAACGAAACGGATACGACATTATAATGTACTAAGTGATTAAACTTAAAAGTGTCGGGAATCAAGAATAATGAATAATGCATGTTACTACACTCATCGAGGTACCAATATCCGTAAGTTAATGCTCACTCCACCATAGCCGATAACAGTTTCTCAATCTGCTGCAATCCAAGCAAAATTAAAAAAAAAGCCTCTTTTTGGTATAAAATTCAATTTTTTTTTAAACAACCTGTCTTCTAGCGGTAGAAGCTTTGATTGCCTTCAGAAAACGGGCAGCACGTTAAAAATGTTTTATTTTTTTTAATTTCGGCATTAAAGTTGTAAACAATTGCTGCTTTCTTGAATAATAATACTTACTTGATGACGAGGTACCTATACATAATCATATCAAACTGATCTAGGAAGATCCAATCTGCTTGCATGTTGAGGTCAGGGTGTCGACTGTACAGTACAATGTAATTATAATATCATCGATGCATAATTAAATGCATTTTATGATAATTACGATAAAACAATGAGATTTAGAATTTACGAAACTTTTATTGGGTTACATGCAAAATTAATAGTACCTTAAAATGTAGGGCGATGATATAAAGATTGAAGGAATTGATTAGCTAAATATTCAGTTTGATCCAAGGGTTTGAGTCTTTCTCTGTCGTGTCTCATTGATAGTGTGTGTGTACACTATTATGAAAGATGTACATCTTTTGATCTTTAGTATAATTTTGATCGTAAGATGCGTAATTTGTATGTCAAAGTCAAAATAACTGGCCAAGTGCGAGTTGAACTCGCGTGGAGAGGGTTCAGTACAAAGCTAAAGATTTTCCGTAAACGAACGTATTATTGAGCTTACCACTTTATTTTCAATATATAAAATTTTTAAATGTTTTTCTGTAATCTACAAGCAATTTGAATTATATTTTGTACTTTTTCCAAAATTTTAGGTCAGTAGTATCGAAGATCGATGGCGGAATGACCAATTTTCGTCTTCTTTCACTGTGACACCCTTTATTTAATAAAGTTCTTTTATCTCTGTTTTAGTAATTGTCGTTAAAGCGGGAACAGAAATTCATCATCTTAGAAAATTTCAACCGTCTAGGTACCACGGTTCGTGAGATACAGCCTGGTGACAGACACACAGAGGACAGTGGAGTCTTAGTAATAGGGTCCTGTTTTTACCCTTTGGGTACGGTAAACTAAAAATTTCAAAATCATTAAAATTATTTGGCTATAGTATTAAGATGGGCACTTGCCTGATATCAAGGCAACCCTTCGTGGAAATTAATTTGTGCGAAAAGTTTAACAAGCCGGCAACCGCCGTGGCATGAGATGTTTGTGCTTACTTCTTTAGTCGCCTTTTACGACATCCACCGCAAGAGATGGTCCTTGTTTACGTCGCAAGCCACACAGCTGACATTTTAATGATAAACATTTGAAAAAATACAAAATAAATGTCGAACAAAATGTTATGTAAATTGGACATTTAAAAAAATACATTTAAAATAACAACAATATACCTTGACATGTAAAAAATTGTTTATAAATAACTGAAATATTGACATTAGTAGTAAATAAATTAAATATGTAGACATAAAAAAAACATGTTTAGGAATAAAATGTAACTATTTAAAAAAGTAAATAGTAAAATCTTCCAGACAAATTGATCTTTATTTCATTAATTACAAAATAATCTTGGCATTTATAAATACTAACTAAAAATCCTCATGCCTTTCCATTGTTTTCTGTTGCAATGCCCTTTTAGGGTTCATGTTGTACCTACTTATTTAAGAAGTGTCTATGTAGTAAAGTATATATGTACGACGAAAAGCAATAAATCAATTGAAATTAAACATACAAACAAATGGCCGATTGTCCAAATACAAGTGCATTCTTCGCACGCCTCGCTTGGTCATTTAATTATTTTTTTATCAAACTTTATCGTTCCAAAGTACTAAAATACTTTTAACAAATGGCGGACTTAATTAACTCTTTTTCTCTTCAAGCCTCACGGCTCTGGAATGCTTTACCCGTTGACATCAGAGAAATTTCTACTAAATTCTCTTTTAAAAGATAAGTTCACGCCCACCTTTTAAACTCCCTTTCCTCATAAAGTCATCATTATTTAGTTCTTCTCTTCATAGCTACATATTTATATGTTAGTATAAGTAGATGTATTTGTAAGTATTGTATAAGTAGATATTTATTCTGAAATTTATATATAATAGGTATATAATGTAATTTTATATTATATAGTAATATTTATAATTTAAGTATATATGTATTGCTTTTTTTGTGCCGCATAATTTTCTCTGTTTATCCCTATGGTTTGCATTAAGTCCGCCATTTGTTGAAAGTATATTTGTACTTTAGAACAATAAAGTTTGATAAAATAAAAATAAAATTAATGCTAAGAGCATTTTCTCCAACCATAGGGATAAACAGAGATAATAATGCGGCACTAAAACACTATACGATTAATTGTGTTTCCTTTTAATTCAATAATAAATGACACGCCTGATCCGCGATAATTACTTTCGATATGATTTAGTTACGATTATAATTACAAAATTGATGACGATATTATATAACTGCCAGTCGTCAGAATCGATTCACAAATTGAGCGATCATGTTATTACATTACAAAACATTATTGTGTAGATAAGTAATCGGAATTCCGGTCGCACATGCGAAGTTTTTTACAGAGCCCTTTTTAGGTTATAATATTTTCGCCAATTTCGCCAGTTCTGTCTCTCTGTCCGCGGTTCCACTTTATGAAATGCAATAAATGATTTGAATTGAATTGAATTGAATTCCACTCAGAGGCTATAAGTACTAGAATAGAAAGCCGTCGTTTGGCATGGGTATGTATATTAATCATGCCGACAATGTGGTAAAATAAAATTATGTTTTTTTTTTGGGTTATTTCCCATATGTATAGTGGGAGTCAATTATTTTCTTTCGGAACCCATCGTGTGCGGTGTCGTTGAATAAATCTTTACAAAAAATTGTGAGTATGCGAACACCGTTAAGTATATAAATACCCCCTCCCCCCTACCAAAAGGCTGTAAAATATATAGTTGTGCGAGTATGTGCCTTATAACTGATTTCAAACGCAATAATTACGTAGACTCGATAATTACATACTGTAAACGACTTTCTGTATTTATTAGTATTGGATACTGTATTTATATAGTAGCTGATCTTCTAAAAAAAAAAATACATAGTCAGTCACATATCCCAGCGGATTAGCTTATTGAAGCAGTGACAAGTAATACTTGCTTTAGGCTATTTGACTCAGCTTGTTTTAGGACAATATTTCATACGAAAATAACACCAACAAGAAGCCGTTTTTCGAAAACAGAAAGTAAATTGGTTATTAAATTAGGCAGCAATTATCATTTTAAATATAAGAGTGGGAACGTGGTGGGGACATCTCGCTATCTCTTTCGTAAACGTTGCACCTAATGACAGTGACGTCACGCGGTGTATGTGCATCCTTTTTCTGTAATTTGTCAGTTTCCCCTTCTACCGGATTTGAAAAACTTATAACTTGCGGAGTAAAATTATTATTTATGTTACTTTTTGATATGAATAAGAAAAAAAATCGAGTCAAATACCGAATTCTGTGGCAGTGGCCGAGGCGCATAGCGCGACGAATCCGTGGCCAATGCTCTGTCTTCCCCATCAAGGATAAAGAAGTGATAGTGAATAATAAATACTGATTTATTATTCGAATATATTGCCTGTGTTCAATTTCGCAATAGTCCTTAAGAATTATGACGTCTAAGTCCTTTAGTTCAATCACCGTCTGATTTGCTTTACACTTTCAACTTTCTGTAAACCTTGTACCGCGAAAGCCCGACCTCATTGGACAAGGACATTTTTTTAAATTTTGGACATATTAATGAAAACAATCTCACCGACTACTCGCCTATATTTTTAAAATCGGTTGCTCATTACAAACATTTGGGTCATCTGCTGGTCTGGAAGAAAATAATAACCAGCCAAGTACGGTCGGACTCGCGCACGTAGGGTTCTATACCATTTTCTATAAAAAATCTCTGATGTTGTATGGGAGCCCCCCTTAAATATTTATTTCATTCTGTTTTTAGTATTTGTTGTTATAGCGGCAACTGAAATACAAAATCTTGAAAATTTCAGCAGTCTAGCTAGCACGGTTCATGTGATACAGCCTGTTGACAGACAGACAGACGTACGGACAGACAGACGGAGAGCGGAGTCTTAGTAACAGGGTCCCGTTTTTTGGGTACGGAAACCTATAAAAAACTAAGAATGTTCCAACTTCTTTTCTTCCCTCGCAGATTGTAGAAGCCACCCATTTCTCTCAATTGACTTTATGATCGGAGAAAGAAGCATCTGGTAAGTATGCTTTTTTTATTATGTTAAAAATACTGTGAATTAGTAAGGTCCCTTATAATTCATGCTCGCGTATGAAGTTCCTATCTACCTAACCTTGCCCTTAATAAAATGCTACAGTACAAGTAAATTTGATATCGATTATCGGCCTATGATCCGCGATCATTATTTCATTAAGATTTAATGAGGCGAAGGTGAGAAATGTGCGTGCGCGCACTGGTTTCGTGTTTAATAGTGTGTGGCCAAAAATTACGATGATGTATAAACGGTTGTTGAAAAAGGAGTACATAATAAAATCACGAGAGACATATGGAGATCATGAATTTAGTCCCAATTGAGGAGTCATCACTCATCATGATCATCATTGAGATGACTTGAGGAGCTCGGTGGCCCGGCGGGAGTGCGCATTACTAGCGCTTTCGCAAGTTAAGCGACACCGGGCGTGGTCTGCACTTGGATGGGTGACCACAAGTGGCACAAAAATTTCTCAAGCTCCTCCGTGCTTCGGAAGGCACGTATAAGCCGTTGGTCCCGGCTGTCATCATTGTATGGCAGTCGTCAAGCTGTGTCAGATGCCTTTAGGCAGCCTGAAAAATCTGACACCAGTGTTGGCCACTTACATACACGAAAAACAAAACATCATCATCACGAGTACTAACGTTTTTTAAACATAGGATTTTTAAAACAGCTTAAATAGACTTACGGGTAAAGAAATACAAAATAATTATTCATTTTATAAAAACTCATGTAACTTAATGTTATCATTTGAAATAGATGAATGAATAAAGTCAATTAAAAACCTATAAAAAATCTTAGAAAATAACAGTCGACGTTTGTTTATTTTTTAATAGAATATACTTAATACTACCATTAATAAACAAGTAATTATTACAAAAACAAAAAACCCGACTGTCTTTTTTTTTAATTATTTTATTGTATTTTATTTTTTATTTTGATATACCCAGTGTCATTCTCACAGTAAACAAATCTAATGACACCTCTCAAGCTAAAATCCATCCAGCAGTTAGGCTGCAGAGTGCCAAACATTTGAATTTGGCGAAAAAAATCCACAATTCTGTTTTTTTTTTATTTATTTTGATATACAGTGTCACTTTCACGGTAAATACGAATCTAACGACATCTCTCTAACTAAAATCCATCCAGCCGTTCAGGCTGAAGAGCGTACCAAACAATTATACATACATATATATATATAAACATACTCTTGAAAAACATAACCCTCCTTCTGGTGCAGTCGGGTAAAAAGTGGGTGGGTTAGGAACTTACAAAAGAAAGAAAATGTGTTCAGTGACCTCCGCATGGTTGATGGATCTTTTACGAACTTTACACGAATGAGCAAAACAGACTTCGAGATATTGTAAAGAAAAAATGAAAATTGTTGCGCGTTATGTCTCCACTCGTCAACATTTGATGTTCAACTGCATGTTGCACGGAAACAAACAACAAGCCGCGCGTCATGTTGCGCACCAGCTGGCAACGTCGCGCGCTGTTGTGCAACGTTGCTGAACACGTTGAGCGTCACGTGTTGCGCGCCAAATGTTGCCTAGTAAATACGAGGCTTAATATATAATTTAATTATACCTGCTCGTATATGACAATGGTATCTGTGAATTTAAGTACACCCAACTCATACACTGACCTAAGTTCTCAAGTTTCATCTCATCGTCTGATCCTGAGATAAATCCCACACGCTCCTCTTTATTAGCAAATGATTCACGGCTTAAACTCCAATAACTTTCGTACTAAGAATAAAAACTTATGTTTTAATATCCTTTGTTATGAAACCGTAAAAAGTTAATAAATCTCTGAAAACGTTGTTTTTATAAGCTTACCATTCGGTGCAAAACAACGGGGAATGAGCTAGCTGGCTGCTTTTCTTCCCACGCTAATCGTAAAAGCTAATTAATGGAATGGAAAATTAAATTAAATCCCTATTATGCAAAGGCAAAATATGAATAGTCATATTACAAAACTGGGCATTCACTATTTTTATTTATTCTACGAAATCTAGACGAGACCGATAAATATTTAGCGTCGTTGAAATATAAATGACATGCACAATAAATCAAACCACAGGCCATACTTAAGATCACTTTAGTATAATGATACTAAAATAATATTCAGAAAACCAAAATTATTACCCGTGCCCGGGCGGCTGCGTACTTTGTAAGGAAATGCAGTTTTTTTTTTGTTTTCTAACATTTATTTTAATAGGTTATTTAAATAAGTTTTCTGTTCCGGCTATTTTTCTCGATTTGTTTGGTTTTTGCCTTCCTTATGTGACCATTAGTCTAGTACATAAGATTTTGTTTGTCGAATAAAGATTTTCTTTCTTTCTTTCATCGACATGCATATTATATTTGGAGAAGAAAGGGCGGAAAAGCGCACCCCGGTCTCCGAGCAGCACAGCCGAGCATCCAACCGGGAACGCACTACGATGAAGAAAATGTACTGTGTACCTAACCCTTCCTGAAGGGTTGTCTACTTTACACAGACATTCTATGACATGATTTACGTTTAAAAAAACGCATACCCGACTACGGGAGACGTATACGGCTAACAATGTATATATTTTTGAAATGTACTAATCAATACCTTTCATTTGATAACCTACTGGATATAGAAAAAAAAATTTTTAGTCTATCAATTT
Organism: Acrobasis suavella; assembly: GCA_943193695.1. Lineage (NCBI taxonomy): Eukaryota > Metazoa > Arthropoda > Insecta > Lepidoptera > Pyralidae > Acrobasis > Acrobasis suavella. Next base: position 5,433,056 of record OW971933.1, on the reverse strand, counting down.
TTTGTATGTTACAGTCGTTATACATACACATTTAGCATACAAATTGTAGCGTATGTCACCCGGACAATAATGACGTATCGATTGACAAATCATTTGTGAAAATTGGTCAAGCGATTGGGATGCTACGGGGGAACAGACATACATACCCACATACAAACATAAAAGATTCTAAAATCAATACCCTTCCTCTTGGCTTTGACGCAATTGGGAAAAAATATAATATTAACTCATAATAACAATCCTATATAAATTCTGGATACAGTCTTCATCCCGGAAGGCATAACCGTTACGAGAAGGAAACCACAATAAAGAACCGAAAAACCGATAATTCCGTCACGTTCACGGTTTTTCCTATAAGATGGTACAACATAGGTACATTAGATTAGATCACGCGTCACCGCGTCATTGACATACAGACTAATCAAGAGTCTGCGAACGTCTGCAAGACGTATGAAGCCTGCAAATCGAGCATATTTCTAAAAGTAAAAAAGCTTTGATTAAAATTGAGGAGCTCTTGGTGGCCCGGTGGCATACGTTTATACGTATTGCAAGCGCTTACCAAGCGTAGGCCAACATTTGATGAGTCACCACAAGTATTTTATTTATTGGCATGTTATGCCAATTAATATTTTCAAGCCAAAATTATAGGTACCTAGTCGTTTATATTAAAACAGTAATATAAGATCCAAACTTCATACTTTAGATCTTAAATTACTGTCTTAAAGTACATACAAACATTTGTAATTTGCACTTATATTAAATCCGTGGTTACTTTGCCTAGATCATAATTTAGAGGTATTCTAACATTCAACATATTTCTTTATTTAGACTCAGTGAACCATTTCAGTCAGATACATTGACACATACCCTCCTTCTCATCAAGTTCGTCTACTCCTTCGGAGCCAAGGGTGCGCCTTCCAGCTTTTTCCTCTTCAAAGATAAATATGCATATCACATTTCAATGATCACTCAAGGATGCCGAAGGAAAATCCCTGTTATACAACGACAGACTTACTGTCTTATTTCAACTCTCTTTGGGAATGTAATTCCACTGTTGTGAATAGGCCTCCCTCAATGTATACCAACCGCCTTGGTCCTGTGCCTTACAAAACCAAGCTTTTGTAATGTATTTGTGCCCAACATCGACAGACGCCACGCGACATTCCGCCTGTCGATTTGAGCCTGGAAGCACACAGGCTTTAATTGTAAAAAATTGCCTATAGGGCTCAGCCCTACCGAAACGGTCTGGACTACAAAACCATGTGTGCTTTCTGGCCAAAATCAACCAACATGCATTTGTAAATTTACTTGATTTATATTTACGTACTCCAATAGCCTGTTAGCCTTCGGACCAGCAGGAATGCTTTGGGGTTTGGGGTGCGAATTTTAACTACAAAACCCTGTGTGCATGAAATCAACAGGCTTATGGAATGTCGCTCGACAAACCATCAGATATCAAGGTATATATGTCATATCAAACAGAATTCAACATTATCTTTGTTGACCACTAACTCGTTTCGCTTGCTCCTCACGTCGTCTGGACGTGGTCCATACCACGTAACATTGTCCTGTTTACTTGGACCCCTGACTTTCTTGCTTCGTGTCTTTTCCTGTTCTTCAAGGAAGCAACAGAGTAGAACGAGTGAAAAAATCGAGCGATGTTCATGTTATCTTATTTCGGTTCAAAATGTAAGAGAATCAAAGGTATCATTTTATATACACAATACTCAGAAGTTTATTTGCCAGGCAAATTGAAAAATCCCCGACTTTCAAGCGTTCACCCCCAATTACTGTAACAATGTGAACAACTGAACCGATTTTCATTAAACATATCTTAAAAATCACTGCAAGGAAACTTGCTTTCAAGAGTTGCTACGAGGCCACAGACAGACACACAAACCGGTAGACTTTCGACAACAACCCTCTTTTTGCGTCGGGAGTAAAAATACTCATGTGATATTATTAAACATACTCGTATTGTAATACCCGTCATTATTTGACACTATTATAGTTATACTGCTATTTGGTGTTCTACACGTTCTGGAAAATCTATTTTAGTTCATAAATATAATCGTATTTTCAGAATTAAATCAACTCGACATTCAAATAGACCATCAGCGTCCCAAATATCCTGTTTTAAAAAACTATAAAATTATTACCATCTACCAGTATTCCTTCTGTGAAAATACTGAGCCATTTTCCGAAAATTATTTGTCCTTTAGTTGTTTAATTCCTAAAAATATAGAACAAAGAGACAAAGGTTGTTTACGTTGCGATAATCAATCTTGTATCTTCAATGGGCAATTAGTCGACCATTACAATCATTAATTACTCTAAAATGTAGTTGAAAATGTTTATTATTCGGGTTGCGTTTAGTCGTTCCTTTTTAACCACCTGAGGCGTGGCCCGCATTTTCTATTAATAAATCACGTTTGTTGTATGAATTAAATACCTAAATATTTATTTAATCGGTTTTAGTAATTTTTGTAACAGCGGCAAAAGGAATACATCATTTGTGAAAATTTTAACTGTTCAGTTATTATAATGGTTCATGAGATACATACAGTCTGGTGACAGACAGACGGTCAGACGGAGAGACAAACGGACAGCGGAGTCTTAGTTATAGGGCATAGGGTCTTGTTTTTACCTATGAGTACGGAACTCTAAAAATGCTTTAAGGCGACCCTTCCCGGCCGCTCTGTATTCAACGCGAGCATAGTTTGAAAAGCTTGTTATTTTATCCAGGGCAATGCTAGAAAAAGAGGCAAAGCAAAAAAGGAAAGATAGCGCTGGAGGGCTCGGTTAACGTTCTATTGAATTAAATTATTAACGATCCATTGAACGAATATTGACTATTCACTGGGTGCGGAAATTTCATAAAACTTGTTCCAAGTGTTACGTGTTTTTCAGTAAACCTTACAAGTGTGTGAAATAAATGTTTTTTATTTGAAATTTTTATTACATTTGCAATATTTTTTACCTTTACAATTTATTAGTACTTTATAAACGGTCAAAATTCTAATAGATTTTTAGAGGCTTATACTGAATTTTTTTCTCCAAATTTTATTTTTTTATTTCGATATAAACCTAGACATAGCGCACAAGATAACCGTTAGTTCAAAAAAATTCACGAAAGATCAGTTACAACGTCATAATCACGTACGAGCGTTTGTATGAAAAGCAAGACGGGAAGGCCGCTCTTAAGGAAGACTATCAATGTATTGAGTATTACCGCGCTTGTAGCTTGTTATCATGATGTCCCTAAGCCGGTCACGTTAGGCAATAGCTCCTCCTTTCGCGGGTGCATTTTAGACTTATTGTAAAATCATCATCATATCAGCCACAGGAAGTCTACTGCTAAACATAGGCCTCCCTCAAGGATTTTCAAAACGACCGATCGGAAGCGGCCAGCATCAAACGCATTCCTACAACCTTGCTTAGGTCGTCTGACGACCTAGCAGGTGAGTGTTCCAAGCTGCGCTGGCCGGTACACGGCCGCAATTCGAGAATCTTTCTGCCCCATCGGCCATCGGTTCTTCGCTTTATGTGCCCCGCCCACTTGTCTGAAATAAAACATAGCAAAAGCTTTGTCAAACAGATAGGTACAGATATTTATTACATCAGTATCCCCAGCGGGATAGACAGCTCCGAGCTACAAGCAAGACTCAAAGGTCACGTTTAGCGCGATGTTGGCCGTATAGATGGAAAAGCGAATTACAAAAGAAATTAGCCACATGATTCGCACATCTTGCCCAATTCTTCGATCTTCGCGAGAATAGAAGCAGCTGACACATTCTACGTTTTTACAAGTTTTTATTTAGTTTCACCTGCCCGTTGTCTATCTGTCTGTAATCAAATCTTGCTAGTAAAATTTGATCCACTTCCCGGTTACCGATTAATATGAATTTTGGCATATAATAGCCCAATAATGCAATATTATGATGACATGTAGCTGATCTGATGAGGTGGCCACAACCCCATCGCGTTTGGGCTCATTAGATTCGTCTCGATGTACATTGTTTTACATAAAAACTTGTTTTAAAAAATATTTTTTCTTAATAATAACTTCTTTATTTTCTCCCAGCATGGAAGAAATTGTCAGATTACCTTCACAGTTAGCTCAATTATCCATGCATTGGAGGATGGGCAGTCAAAAATAACAAAGCAAAATTCTGTGGTTACCATCAAGCAGTTTGACCGCTTAAGGTGCATATGCCAGTCACGTCAGCCTCTCACCTTCACGGCTACATTTCGGATGCACCGCCCGCGAACATTGCACCACAGCATGACATAACGTAATGGTCTACTGGCCGTCAACTGGTCTAATGTTTTGAAGGTAAGGTGAGGACGAATGACCCTGTTATATCATCGTTTTAGGGGCTGCCTCTAAACGGATAAACCTTCAAAATTTCACGGGCAAATGTGAAAATGGTATTCGATACTATTTATACAAAATACGGTTCTTTCCTGTAGTTCTTTCGGTCAACTTTGCACTTACATTGTATTAGATTTAGTTGGAAACACGCTATAATATACGCCTAGCTTACAGTTTTTGTTAAACCAAATATTCTGTTATAGTTTGAAGTCAATTTGATTTGCTGTAAACCTTCAAAATTCGACTCAATTTAGGGTTGGTCATTTGACAGCACGGAACAGAACTTTTCTATGCTGCTATCCATATCTGTCGCTCAGAACCGTCATTTTTGTGCCGCCAAATGAGTCCAAATTACTCATTAAATTACTAGACAGAAAATTATGAGTATTATGCCCCCACCGACTGTGATTTTTTTAGACTATGTAGTACCATTATTGTATAAAGCCTGATTTCCTGCTTCCATGATTCACTTTCAAAAGCAGCTTGTTGCCATCCAAGCATACAGCTCTCAGTGTCACCCCTCACCTTTTCCTCGGCCTTCCAATACGCCTGCGTCCTTCTGGAACCCATAACGTTGCCTTTCTTGGATGTGAATGGATTAAGAAAAAGCAAAGGACTACCGGATATAACTATGGTTATGTCCATATTATGACTTATCGAAATAAGACACGTCACACGCTGCATGTAACGATACTTTTACCGTCATCTAAGGTTGCCCCTTATGCCCATCATTTCATTTTTTACTAGCCATCCATGTCCCTCTGCTCGGCAAAGTTCATATCTCTTTCTTTCCATGATTCTCTATCCTTAGTCTTCACTTTATAATTCAAACGTACGCAAATTGTCTGTCTTCTTCATCTCCTTAATTTAACTTAATCTTTCTTTATTAAAGGTATTTTTCCTTTAATAAGTTTTAAGTATAAATTTGATTGGTCTCATTGTTTCAGTGTTCGACGCAACAGCGAAGCCTCCATCAGGCATCCTGAGCGGCAATGGAAACCAGTACGGTGACTTCGACGAGTGCCTGAGTGTGGATGGAGCGGTCAGGGGGAAATACTGTCTGGCTTCACTGCAGGTCTCCTTCAGCGACCACAAGTATGATGAGCTGGACTACCTCATTCATAGTGGCCACTACATTAGGAGTAATGTTACTGATGTAAGTCATTTCTTTCTATAACTAGTTATAAACTGTCGCGGTGCATAATTATTAAACGTTATAGGTACACGGGAATAAAGTTTGAGAGGTATCGTTAAATTTGACTTAATTAAGAGTGACACTGGATATGGAATATGCATGAAAAAAATATGTGTTAACCAGTTTATCCATAAATATTCAAAAGTAAAGTACTTACTAACTGTGAAAACAGAATAAAAATTGGTTGAAAACGAACGAGATAAAACGATTTAACGAAAATATGTCTATCTCACTCGCAAAAACATTACTTTCAATGGCAAATGTATAGATGATATGGACTTTGACGACACCAGTCCATATCGGACTTCTCTTTCTAATTAAAACTTAAAAGTATCACATGTTCGTTGCTGATTAAAATATTTTATAAATTCTTTTAAATTTGTTTTCTGTGGTTAATAAGGATTTTATTAAGCTAATAAAAGAAATACATGCATATTCTCTACACCAAACGACACAACTCATTTTGATAAAATTTCAATGGGACCTTTCCAAATTAATCTAGCCGTCGTCGAGGAATCGGTTAGCATACAAAAACAAAAACCGGCCAAGTGCGCAAGTCGCGCACGAAGAGTTCCGTACCATTATCTATGAAAAAAACGCATTTGTTGTTTTCACCACTTAAATATGTATTTTATTCTGTTTTTATAGTAGCAACAGAAATACATCATCTGTGAAAATTTCAACTGTCTAGCTATCACGGTTCATGAGATACAGCCCGATGACAAACAGAAAGACGTACGGACGGACAGCGGAGTCTTAGTAATGGGGTACGGAACCCCAAAAACAAAAGATTTCGACGAATTGATAATCCTCCTTTTTTGAAGTCGGTTAAAAATATAAATAAAATGGCGGATGATTGGCGCCAAATTAGTCCTACTTATTTCTTTACTTGCCCGTTGGGGGGTTTAAAAGAAGTGTCACCCGTAGTGTCACCGTGATTGAATTATAATGAAACTGTTGCTGGCACGTGTACCGTTATCAACTGGCCCATTAGGATAATTCTTGTAATGGCCTCATAAATTTTCATTAAGTATTTATTAATTGGCGCACCTTAAAGGAAAGTGGTTCCGGGAACTCTAGGTTTGGCCGTCCAAATTTATTTCGTTTCTTGAAATTTAAATTATCATCGTTTCAATAAACATCTAATTTATTCAAACGAAAAAAATTTGTAAATAAATATGTACATAAATACCTATTTAATAAGGACCTCTGAAAGGATTTTGATGAAATCTAATTTAGTAATCTTGATATAATTTTATCATCCTGATATAATTTAATCATCTTGAGATAATGTAATAATCTTGATATCATTTTATTAAATTTGTATGAAGGATCAAAAAATCGATCTAGCCTGGTTTCGTTTTGAGAAAACCGTGTTTTTTTGTGTTTTTGTTAAGGCGAAGCTCAGTCACCTAGGTTTAGCTATACTTACATATCTGTCTATCGGCCCATCGGTTTATCTTTAATGGGGACTCTCAACTTGAACAAAAATAATCAATAGTAATAACCTGGATGTAAATTTATCTTTGTTTTTGTCTATCGCTTCGTAACAGTATATTTGAATAAATTAAACATAATAAAGCCTATGCTCCTTTCCAGAATCCCCTAAAATATATGTAAATAAATAAATATATATTTTATATAATATTAAAACTTTAAATGCAACTAAAAAGATAAATAATATAATATAGCGTCTCACAAAATATACTAAAACTTTTATAAGAGCATAGATCAATCCATGAAACGTGTCAACTTTTCCCAAGTAGAAATATGAAAAGTTTGCTTTTCGTCGAAACTCGGATCAGTTGATCGCTTAATTGGTATAGAAGACTAAAAATTCTTTCCACATTTCAGTTTATAAGTGTTTATATTGACCACCCCGCACTACCTAATTTTCCATTACTATTTTCTATATAGCGGGGTTGCCTGGAAGAAATTGCTTAGCGAAAAGGCTGCCCTTTGCGCATTTCCTAGCTTTAAAGATAATTTTATCCTATTTTTATTTATTATGTGCAATAAAGGGTATTTATTGTATTGTATGTTCAGCCTTAAAATTGTTTCAATATATATTCTGTTAGACCATGTATATGTATTATACTTTAACATTAAATTCAAATGAGGATTAGTGGTAGGGGAAATGGTCCATTTTCTTGCCTGTGAAGCTAATCTGGAGAATGTTGCTGCTCACGTGTATGTGATAGCTTTAATAAATTAAGTTGAACCGGTAGAGGCGTGGTTTTTAAGGTTGCTGGCAGTGTGACACATTCAACTTTAAAGTAAGTCAAGCTTAGTTAATTTAATTATTGTTATCTTTTCTTAATCATCAATTTATTTAAGAACTATGTTCTTGTCGGTCGTTTTCCATGCCTCCCGATCTTCAGCTAAATGCTTGACCTCTCTATACGACACGACTTCTGCCTTTTCCTTTACTTCATCCATGAATATCCTTCTTGGCCTTTCTTTTCCTCTCCTCGCCTCTATCTTTCCTTCCATGATGTTTCTGATGAAATTCGTATCGTATAAGGTGTCCAAACATTTTTCCTCTTCTTTCATCGATTGTCTTCATCAATATTCTTTTCTCTTTGATATATCCCAGGATATATTTGATATATCTTTTCTTAAATATATGAAATTTGAAATAAAGCATAAACATTTTAAACACTTATTAAAAAAATGGCATGTACAATATTTCGCTGACTAAAACAAATAACGTGCAGATAACGCCCTCGATTGAAATTATTGTTTAATCGTTAATTTGGTGACATTTAACATTTTGCTAAATGTTAGGCATTACCTCAGAGTAAGTACTAGTACTCACTTAAAGAAGCCTCACTCAGCAAAGAAATTCAAAGAAATATCTACTCAATGTAGTTAGCGGTATGGTTTAATTTTTCTCGCATCCAAACTGAGAACCTTTTCGTTTAGATACCTAGAAATCCATTGCAAGTGAATTTGATTCTTATTACTCTCACAAACGATTCATATAACTGAATTTCCCACTCCGGAATTGTCGCCGCGCAGATAGGAACAATGTAGGTATAATATTTCCGGTACCCAAACGGAGAGTGACACAGGCCTTTCATTACTTAGATAGCCCTTCAACCGTTGAAAGTATCATTAGAAAAATGTCTAGCTGCTTTGCCAGGTATGCCTCTAGCAGTGACGTGCATTACTATTATTATAGGCTAGGCTAGGCACTGATCACAGTGCCTAGCTTACCCTATAAAATATGAAACCGTTCTTGTAAATTAAGTATGATTACCTACATTTTAAGAACGTCCCATAACGAAGAAAATAGGTACATTTCTCACTTTGCCGTCATTATTAGGGTGACTCAGGATAGACAAATTCTATTTGTCTGTATGAAATGCGCGCCACTGGGAGGGTCGTGCTCCTGCAGTGGACACTAAAAAGACCTGATGATGAATATAATAATATAATTTAACCTACTATTTACGAGAATTATTTACATTCTTTAGTGAGTCTCAAGTTCGTCTTCTACGCAGCTCTGAAAATCTTTCTAGAATTCCTTTTCACTCCACTGACTTTTTCTCGCGTTCTTTCTCTGTTCGAGCCTATGGAACTCACTACCACTTATTATCCGACGCGCCGAAACGCTAGCCAGCTTCAAATCCCAAGTTTTCTATTTCCCAATCTTATTTTCTATCCTTATGAAAGGTAAATAAATATCCTTCCCTTGTTTCCATTTCTCTTCATCTCGTACTGTTAATATAATTTTTTTTCAGTGTAAGTTGTATGTATTTATGTAAGATGTATATGTATATTTATTGTTATTATTGTATTTAAGTATGTTTATATTGACCGCCCCGCACTACCTAATTTCCTATTACTATTTTCTATATAACGAGGTTGCCTGGAAGAAATTGCTTAGCGATAAGGCCGCCTTTTGCGCATTTTCTAGTTTTTAAGATATTGTATTGTATTGTAATATAATAACGAAAATACAATGATAACCTCCTATTTTGAAGTCGGTTGAAGTTGTGACAAGATAGCATTGTAGATCGCTTTTAAAACAATAAAACTGCCAATGTAAACAAATTGTCAATGAGTCCAAACTTCAAACAATGCTGCAACGTCACAGACCTTAACCGTGGCCTTCTCGATTAACAGATCCGACAAAATAAATCCTCAATGTTCCATCCGTTCCAATAATGAAGTATAAACTATTCACGCCACGACAAAAACGATCATAGACATAGGTACATCGAATTACAATGACTCGGGTACGTTGTAGCCATGTTTTTGGCTAATTTGATACGAGGTACGTGCAACAGTTTAGTGGAAATTTGGCTTTTTTTTAAAACAGAGATTACAATACGTATTTCGACATTGATTTTATTGGAGAAATTATTACTTATCGATATAATTATATTATATTACTTGCACTACAAGTTTCCCCTCAGAATATGAACGCATGACTTAAAGTCCTTCGCCTTTGTATCCCTTACGGGGTTGACAGATCCTAAGGCCGTAAGGCCCAAAGATGACGTTTAGCGTGGTGGTGAAGGTTGAAAAAGCGAACCATAATAGTGATGGTTTGCTAGCTATCGCCTGTGGTCATGATTCAGATTCTCGCATTCCCTCGATCTGCGCGGAAAAAGAAACAGCTTGTACATTCTAAGTTTTTCTTTTTTCTTAGACCAGCAATAATTCGCTATTTTCCAATAACTCAAATCACATACTTTTTTCTAAACGTCAAAACAAATTTTTGCTATGGCATTTGTGTAAAATATAGACTAATGACGCCGTAGTTTTTTAAAGTCAAATAGTGCTCTTAATATAAGTTTTTCTGCAATAAAAAATCACGTTAACAAAACCGACCAAGTGCATGTCGGGCCACACGCAGTGTAGGGATCCGTAGTTGCGAATGCCCACTTTGAGTCCACGGCACTAAAAACATCTAAAACTAATTTTCCTTTTTCGTGTACTTTTTATAAGTTGGTCGCTTATAACTTTTTAATTTGTAAACCCTACTTAGCACTGATAGTTTTCCTTTAAACTTGGTTACACGTATATATACTACTGCTGTGAATTTTTTACATGTCCATATATAACCGTTTAATAAATAGAGAGGGGGACACTTGTCTCTAACAAAAATTTGCAATATAAAACCAAATATTTCAGAAACGGATCCCTAACTCGAAAAATGATGTTTACAAGCTCACAATATTTTTGAAAGACCTCTTTAACTATACCCCACACGATGGGGTAGTCGAGAAAAATAAATTACTCCTTTACTTGTATGGGAGCCATTCTAATATAATTTTTTTTTTCAATATTTTATTTCACCACTTTTTTGGCATAATTAATATACATACCTTTACCAAATTAGAGCTTTCTAGTACTTATAGTCTCTGAGTAAAACCGCGGACGGACAAGCAGACAGACATGGCGAAACTACATTTAAGGGTACCTTGTTTACTACGGAACCCTAAAAATGGATATGGTCATAACAAATTACATTAATGACACTCGAGTCCTACTTAGTACCTAGGTGAATGATATCCCGCACACAATCACAGGCGGTGGGAATGCCTGAAAAACAGTGTCCCGTTTTCACCCTTTGGGTACGGAACCCTAAAAAGATATTTTGTACGACAACTGACAAGAGTTTTTTAAAGCCTTTTACCAAAATATGTGAAAATTGGTTACAAATAAGTACCTAAGCATTGAAAGAAGAAAAAATGTACTAAGGAAAAGAATACTGGTATCCTTACTTAGTATGCGTAGGACACATTTCATCCTAAAATTATTCAACCGCCGAACAAATATGACATTGACAAACCGAATTCTCGCGGGCGAAATTGTGCGTAATATTATTTTCGGCACAATAATTGACAATGTAGATAAGGACATTTATTTTCAGTGAAAATCTTTTAGGATAAGACCTATTTTTAGAGTTGAGGAATATGCGACGCCTGTTAAACACGTTGGTTGTATGTCAGCCGCCTTTAAATATTTATTTTATTGTGTTTTTAGTATTAGATGTTATAAAGCGGCAACAGAAATATATCATCTGTGAAAATTTCAACTGTCCTACTAACACGGTTCATGAGAAACAGCCTGGTGACAGACAGACAGACGGACAGCGGAGTCTTGTTTTTAACCTTTAACCTTTTGGTACGGAACCCTTAAATAAGCATACACGCTTATTTAAGGGACGCTTGAAATATTTACAGAATATTTAGTTGTATATTCACTAAAAATAAAGAATTAAATAAAAATAAATTAAAAATTTCATTATACAATAAACGTGATTTTTTTGTTGACGGAACCCTTCGTACGCGAATCCGACTCGCACTTGACCGCAGAGTTGGGCAAAATGTAAATAAACTATTAATTACTAACCACAATTACATTTGTAGAAAAGAAAAAAAGTAGTTGAACTATAAACTACAAAAAGTAGTTGTAATCACAATTACAAACTACTTTTTGAAACTACATATTTTATAAAGATTTACTTACTCATAATTATTCGTTTCTTGCCTACAACTTTTTACACTTACAATTTCGAAATACAACACCTTTAAACACCCTCGCGGTAATAAATTCTTATTGTAATTTGTAGTTCTAACTACTTAATTACAATTACAAATTACAACTACAGTAGTTTCAATTGTTGTAGTTAAATTTAATGTTATTTCAACTACTTGTAGTTAACGACATGTAATTGTAATTTGTAATCAAACTACACAATAGTAGTTAACTACGCCCAACTCTGCTTGACCGTTTATTCCACCTTCCCACCAATACAATAAAAGTGGACTTTAAGTTTTGCGGCCCTGGGCTCTGTCTGCTTAGAGCCGCAAGACCCAAAGTGCTCTGTCTGCTTAGAGCCGCAAGACCCAAAGTGCTCTGTCTGCACCGTTAAGGATAAAGACGTGATAGTATGTATAATAGCGACACAAATAAGTTGAACCAAAATGGCGGACTTCAAAATATTTTTGTACAAATTCCCGGCACGTAGGTTGAACCAAAATGGTGGTAATCGGCGCAGGTACAAATAATGCGCCGATGACCGCCATTTTGGTTTAATTTACGAGTCGGTAATTTGTACAAAAATGCTTTGAAGTCCGCCATTTTATTTTGTATGTATGAATAGCTGTTGAAAGTTTATTCAACTCCTCGTCATTATCAGCGTTGCACAACAGCTGCAAGTGTGTCAATTTGCGATTTTAGCGAACTCAAGTTCATTGCGTTTCGCGTAAACGATTATTTTGATGATTGCGTAACTTTATTTTTACCCGTCTACGGCAACTCCAATGGAAGGGTTATAAGTATAGTATGTATGTAAATATTTACGTATGTTCCACCCTTTTAAGAATCCCCTTAAGCGACGGTAAAATTATGAATTGGAAAGAAAATATATTATAAGGGTATCGAAATTTTCCATACTGATGGTCAAATATGATATAATACACTATATTCCGTTTAAAGTTCATAATTTTATGTCGAAAACCAATTATAACCCTAGATAATTGCAATTTCCTTAAAATTACATATTTTTTCACATATCCGACGTGTCGTTTCAAAATAAAACGAAAACTTCGACATTTTCATACAAATTACTGGGCCGGCCAAACACATTTGTATGAAAATTTCGATTTTTTTTTCGAGTTTTAAGCATTGGTCCCACAGGAAAAGTTGTTCATATTGACGGTCTGAGTTGCTCCTACTAGGATCGGACAGGGTTTTTGTTACATATTGTATTATGTATATGTTATAAAATAAAGTATCGTTGAATTAGTATCCCATAACTCAAGTTTCGAACTTACTTTGGAGCTAACCATCTGTGTGATTTTCCGGGCGGCCCTTCCCGGCCGCTCTATCGTCTACGCGAGTTTAAAAGCAAAGTTTGAAAAGCTTGTTATTTCATCCAGGAAAATGCTAGAGAAAGAAGCAAAGCAAAAAGAGAGAGATAGCGCATGAGGGCTTGGTTTACATTCTGTTGAATGAAATTAGTAGTAATTATTAACCATCCATTGAACGAAAATCAACTCTTCATAGGGTGCGGAAATTTCATAAATCTAGCCTTACAAGTGTGTGAAATAAATGTTTTTATTTAAAATTTTCATTATATTTGCGAGGTTTATATCGAAATATTTTTTTTTACCTTTACAATGAATGGTCGAAGGTCATTTAAAATTTGTGCACAAAAGCAGATTTTTGGATTCTTATACTGAATTTGTTTTTACAAATTTAATTTTTATATTTTGATAAAAATCTAGAAATAGCACAAAAATACTTGTTAGTTCAAAAGTTTTCAAGAAAGATTACTTACAACGTCATAATTACGTACTAACGTTTGTATGAAGAGTAAGACGGGTAAGCAGCTCTTAATTTATTTATTACTAGCTGATGCCCGCGACTTCGTTCGCGTGGACTTTATGACTCCGGCGTATAAATATAAATAAAAACTAATGAGAGAGAGAGAGAGAGAGAGAGAGAGAGAGAGAGAGAGAGAGAGACAGAGGGAGAAAGTACTTGTAACAGTGTTAGGAGTTAAAAGTCAATATTATTTTAATTCTTTCCTTCGGGAGCCAATATGAAAAGAGCTGAAGTGTTACTAACCCTGGAGAAAGCCACAATAAGTAGGCCATGCGAAAAACCAGTCCTTAGATCGACATCAGCAGCTTTAAGCCTCTAAAACTGTGACTTATTTTCATAGCAAAGCAAGTTAACATATGGAACTGTGTATTTTCAAAAGGAAAATTGTTGGGGATGAGTGGCATACGCGGAATAAATACAGTTTCACTGGCATCACTCACTTACTGTGAGCTTTAAGTGTCTCAGCAGACTATGCCGAAGTTTAGTGGCTAAAGTTCAGTGTCTAAAGTTCGGTGGGGATGACACACTAAATAAGCTGAAGTTCAGCCGCTGAAGTTCGGTGGAAACGAATTAAATTCTCATATCGGCACATCACTACTGTCCGGACAGTAGTTCCGTCTTTGGCCCGTCTGCGGCGAACGGAAACGGGAGCGGAAGAGGGAATGGAAGTGGAAGAGGGAACGGGAGCGGAAGCAGAAGCGGCGGCGGCGGCGGCGGCGGGAGCGGCGGCGGCGGCGGCGGCGGGAGCGGTACGGGTACGGGTATGGGTATGGGTACGGGTACGGGTACTCCCATTCTACAAACGTGATTTTTCATAGATTATGGTACGGAACCCTTCGCGCGCGTCCGACTCGCGCTTGGCCAGTTGTATTATAACTCAACAAAAAGTTCTCATCAGACTTAACAACTTTTGCTAAGGCGGCATTTTAATATTTCTTATAGTTTAGCTGGACCATTATAGTTCTGCATCATGTGTTCCATTTTCCAAAATCAATTATAGCCTATATGTTGCCCAGGCTTAACAGCTATATAACAAAAAAAGTTTCATTCGAATCCGTCCAGTATTTCCGGAGATTAGCGTGTACAAACAGACAAACAGACAAACAGACAGACATTTTTTTTTATTTTCTTACTCTATTACTATATCTCCATCGCCCCAAATATTTTTTTTTGAAAAATTTTCAATGTACAGATACATTTTTTTTACTCTTTTATTATAGTATATAGATTATTTAAATTCAACTACATATTTATAGTTCGCAACACCCTTCCAGGATTCATGTACTTATTTACCTAACCATGTTATAGTATGAATGCATGTTATGCATTTAAGGAAAAATAAAGAATTAATGGGTACAGACGTTTTTAGCATTCCTTAGTAATAACAGAACCAGTGGCACAAGTCCTGCAAGTTCAAGATCTAGCGGTGATCGACCCCGTGATAGAAACCAGTTTGCATCCATTATATTTATTAACGTAATATTTTGAATTAACCAAACTGGACTAGGTGTTTTTATTATATAATATTCAAATTTTTCACAGGATGTTTTCAAAATGTAAATCTTTTCTGCAAAAAAGAGTAACTTCCAACTTACACCCACTTTCCAAGGTGTTTCCTTGCCGATAGTTGACCATCTTGGGCTTTTAGGCATCAGCGTTACGGCCAAACTCAACTTCGGCCAACAGATAGAGTCGATGGCACTGACTGCTTCCAGGAAGTTGGGCGTCATTTCTAGGGTCCGGCGGTACTTCAGCCCTGAACGGCTACTTAATCTTTATACAGCCCAGGTTGTCACTTGTGGAATGGCTCCGCTAAATACCAACTTGAGGCACTAGACTCTGTTGACCGAAGAGCCCGCAGGCTTATAAACAGCGATGAGCTTTCGAATAGAAAATTGCAGTCCCTAGAGCATCGTCGCAAAGTAGCCTGCTTATCGGTTTTCTATAGGATACATTTTGGAGAGTGTTCGAAGACTCTTTTTGATCTCGTGAAACCCTCACCATTTCTCTATCGGACTACGAGGCCCGGACAGGGGTTTCACCCCTTTGTCGTTGAAATACCTAAGTCTCGAACTAAACGCTTTGACAATTCCTTTTTGGTTCGAGTAGCTAAGGTGTGGAATGAACTGCCTGCGTCTATATTCCCAGAGAAGTACAGCCCCGGGACATTCAAAAGTAGATTGAATGGGTATCTTTTGGATAGGCATGCTTCATCCTAGTCTTCATCGTTGCTTTCCATCAGGTGAGATTGAGGACAAATGCCTAAACCAATAAATTGTAAAAAAAAAATGTAAGGTTTGTAAATAATTTGTAGCACTTAACTTTGTATGTATGTACTTGGGTCCAAAATAAATTATTTGGTACTGTTAAGAAAATAAAACGTCACAAAATAATATCACTTGTTACGATCATATTCAAACCATTTTCAACGTGATTTTAGATTGATTATTAAAATTGAACTGATATTAAGGCGGCCCTTCCCGGCCGCTCTATCGTCAACGCGAGCATAGTTTGAAAAGAACTGCCTAAATGCATCTGACATACATTTGATATTTGGATTACAGTAACAGTTATATAATTAAAGTTATCAGTTTTTGTTCAATTCTAATAGATACGTTTCACGTTAACATTTTTAATAAGTAGGAGTGAGAAGTATTAAAATAAGTGACACGTTTTTCTTTCAGTTATTATTTGTATGGCGTTGCTTCTGTAGTCTCGTTATTTAAAGCAAATTACTGTCATGTAATTAGCTTTAAGGACTTGCACTATGGACTCGGAATCGCGGTACATATCGCGGATTATGTCAATATAGATCTCTGGCACCCCTTTGGACCTCAGAGCCCACCAGATCATCTCTCGAGGAACACAGTTAAAGGCCTTCTCCAAATCCAAAAACAGGAAATGGAGAGGCGTATTCTTTGCCCTGTATTTCTCCATGATGATTTTTAGGGCAAAGATAGGGTCCGTAGTGCCTAGGCCGGGGCGAAATCCATATTGACACTCCGAGACTGTACTCTCCTGTCGGATCCGAGAGTCTATTATCCTCTCAAAGAGCTTCATGGTGTGGGACATGACCTTTACACCGCGGTAGTTGCTGCACTCTTGCACCGATCCCTTTCCTTTAAAGACTGGAGTAATAATACTCAGCCTCCATTGGTCAGGAATTTTACTGGTGAAGAGTATGCGGTTTAAAAGGTTTGTTAAGATGTTCATACCATGGGAACCATGACAAGGAGACGGTGTTGCGCAGTGAGACTCTCGCCGGGTATGACTTTGCCGTTGGTTTCTTTGACGATATGGTCTCTTCTGGTTAGGAAGTAATCGATTTGGGTAGCGTGTCCCCCGCTCCTGTAGGTGATTAGGTGCTCGGATTTCTTTCTGAAGAACAACATGGTGTCAGAAAGAATAGGAGTATAATAGACTACATATACGATTTTCTTTCTAACATAGTAAAAAATTTAGACAATGTAGACAGGACAGACAACTCAAGATACACAAATAAAAAGTTTATGTCACAGAACTAAGTGTGAGATAAAATATACGTCAGAAGAAAAAGAAATAAAATGTGGTGTTCCTTAGGGGAGTGTTCTGGGACCACTTCTATTTCTTATCTACAAATGACCTTCCAAAAGCTTAAGCATCCAATGGTTTTTTGTTAATGATAGTACTATACTATTTTAGTATAATAATCCCATGGCATATATATATATATATATATATATATATATATATATATATATATATATATGAAATGAATATGACATTGAATAAAGTAATTGAAAATTTTAAAATGCCAACACAGACAGGGTCCATAAATTATCTTAAATTGTATTGTATATCTTATGTAGGTACTTTATAGTTTTAATAAATAAATATAAATGGACAAATATCACTGATTGAGCTAGCCCCAAAGTAAGTTCGAAACTTGTGTTATGGGATAATACTAACTCAATGATACTATTTTTTATAACAAATACATTTATAGATAAACATCCAAGACCCAGTTGTACAATGGAGACAATTTGTAAAAGGCCATTTTCCAACTTGCCCTGACCGGGGATCGCACCCGGGACCTCTGGGTGGCGAACTAGCATGGTGACCACTACGCCACGGAAGTCGTCAAAAGTTTGCATCAAAATATTAAGTATTGTTGTTTAGCGGCAACAGAAATACATTTATTTATTTAAGACTTTATTTACCAATAATAAATGATACAAAAGGCGGACTTAATGCTAATAGCATTCAATACATCATCTGTAAAAAAATTCAAATGTCTAGCTATCACGGTTCATGAGATACAGCCTTGTGACAGACGGACAGACGGAGTCTTAGTAATAGGGTCCCATTTTTACCCTTTGGGTAGGGAAACCTAAAAACTGATGAATAGACCAATTGTAGCAAAAGACTGAATAACAATCAATCTTAGACTTTTAGTCTACTGACAACTTAGACGTGTTGCTTCTTACTAGAGTTCCAACTGTCCCAAGTCGCAATTTAGACGATTTGCCACTGTAGGCTATTAAAGTTTGTAACCACTCGATACTTACTCTGAAATTTCATTTGATTTAAAAAATAATAAATAAGCAGATTAAATTTTATTAATAATTAATAATACGTTGCGTTTAAAATTATTAAATCTTTAAAGATACACTTTCACTACGAAATCGTGCAGTGCGTCACAGACATTACGTACAAAATAGTATTATTTTTAAGTTTTGACTGAGATAATCTTGACCAGTTATTTTCTTACAGCAATCTGATAAATAATGTTCATGGACCATATGTGGCTAAAACGATCAATGGTATGTTATGGGGCTACTTGAATTTTTCGGGGTCCTGTGCTGCCCCCATTTGAATTAAATCATTTAAAAAGAAACGGAGATATAAATTAAAATTTTGTCTTGATCAGACCCTAGACAACCATTCAAACTATTTTATGAACTACTGTAGCTTTTCTACGCACATACGCCAAAAGTAGCCGTTTTTCGCAATTGTGCGTAGAAAAGCTTCACGTTCTCACTTCAAACTGTAAACAATAGTTCATAAAATAGTTTAATGGGTTATCTAGGGTCCGATCAAGACAAAATTTTAAATGAAATCTCGGTTTCCTTTCATTAGATTTATTTCAAATGGGCAGCACTGGAGCCACCCACAAAACACGAAAATTGGTATCTGTGCCGTCACGCCATGAGACGTCCCGATACCAGTTTTTTATCACATTAAGAAAAAACAGCGTTTGTGACGATCTCCGACCAAGGAAATTTGAAAATAGCCTTTTTCAAATTGTCACGGGTCTTGGGTGTTTATCTATATCAATCTGTCTGATTTGTCCGTATATATATATATTGTTTTTTTTATTTTATTTTTTATTGCTAAGATATAAATTTTGTATTGTGACGTCCCGGACCTTATGACCCCTTCCACCTCTGGTCACACAATGTCACACTTCATTGACCCCCATCCCGTTAATGTGGGACGTAATTTATGGATGGCTCCAAAGCCACTTTATTTAAAAAAGGAATCCAAATAGTGATATGTTGCTAACCACATCGCACAATTAAGTACATAATTCGTATTTTCGCGTATTCCCTCGTTCGGGTTTTACGATTATCGCGGGGAGAGAAGCAGCTGATCTGATACATTCTAAGTTTGTTTTCTCCCAGACCAACTTAAAGAAGGTACAACAGGTCCCATGGAAAACCTAAATATATGTTTTTTTACTTAAATTTTTGTTTTAAATTTATAAATCAATCAATCAAATGAACAATGTAACAGACAATGGTACATACATCATCCAGATCGACCAAGGCTCCTAGTTGACATTCCACACTCGCGCCATCTCTGATAATTTATTTATTAGCAGCACAGAATAAAGTAAGACCAGAAAATGGCGCTCTGGCTATACGTACAGCGAGCGTCGCGCCGTATCTTATCCACACTTATTATAAATGTAAGTCTATCGGTCTGTCCGTGCTTTATAAACTCTTGAGGCTACTGGGCCGATCTTGATACGGTTCTGCACTAAAATGTTGAGCTTTTTTCTCTGAGAAGGTTTATGTACGTATAAAATATACCCGTACAAAGCCATCTCCGTTAGCATATAATAACTTTGGGACGAATTACAATACCTTCAAAACAAAACAAATAATACTTTATTAACAAGAACGGGTTACTCGTGTTAGTTTTAATCGAATAATACTTCACAGAAAAAAAATACATAATACCAACAATACACCAACATCCCAAGAATAATACGATACGTGTAAAAAATGAAATTTTTAAAAAGAACGAGTAAAACTTTAGCCTGATTATAATGATCATTTAGAGTATAGTAATAATATGCTGATATGGTTTTTGACAACAGGGAATGACTTCGATTCTACACAACATAACTTCTTTACACGGATTACTTGGAAGACATCAATTGCTTCAATTTAATTATATGTAACAAGCAAGAAACTTGCACTGTGTAGATAAGCCTTTAGTATAAGCACAGAATAAGTACTAGTACTCACGTACAGGAGTCTCACTCAGAAAAGAAATTCAAAGAAATATCTACTCAAATTGACTAGATATTTCTTCCAAGTAATCCGTGTAAAGAAGTTAACTCAATGTGGCTCGCACTAAGTTTTAATTAAGCTGACGTCAGAAGTCAGCACCTTTTTGTTTAGATACCTATAAATCTATTGCAAGCCAATTCCATTCTTATTTCTCTAGACATGATTAATATAACCGAATTTACCACTTCGGAGTGATCTCCGCGCGCATAGCAATAAAGTAGTAATGTTTATTTTAGATACCTAAACGGGGAGTGACACAAGCCTGGTTTAAACTGCAATCATTCCACGACGACGGTCAGGCGGCTATACGAGTATATATCTGTATTTACATTAATTTACGGCAGCAGTCCCTCTGGGTCGCATCACAATGCGGTTGCAACAATGGCCCTTGACCAAAGTCTCCGGCGCTGGAACAAAGCAGTCCTATTGAAAATGCGATGACATTCCGATCCAGATTGGTGCAACAAACTTATTGTTGATTGTTGCGTGTATTTGCATATTTTTACGGCATTGCCTTGACTAATATCTGAATTGGTAAACTCCTTCATGTCATATTTGTTTGTTACCACGCTGGTCTGACAGCTGGAACAATTTCACGTCTTTATCCCTAACGGGTTAGATAGAGCTCAGGACTGCAAGACCCATAGGCCACTCTTAGCCTGATGGTGGGGCGTGAAGGACATTATTGACATGATTCTTCTTGTCGATTGGTTTTACGATCTCTACACCAGGGACAGGAATACCGATATTTTTATACCCGACTTCAGTATTTTAGCGCTATTTTTTTAAAATTTCGATATATCGTTACTAAGCACTGGTATTATATCGATATTTTGTGTAAAATTCCGGTAATTTATTGAAATTTGAATCGATATATTGATAAATCAATAAAAAATATCGTTAAATACCGATATCGGGTATCGATATATCGATAAAAAATATCGGTATTCCTGTCCTTGCTCTACACGCGCAGAGAAGCAGCTGGTACATTGTACGTATCTTCTGTTCCCCCAAACCAGCATGGAAGTCTTCTGCCATCTGGAGAAGTAACTTATTATAATCTGTGCCTGAAGGCCTTTTTCTTCTCTAATAATGACATGCATGACTATGTGAATAGTGAACAGGAATTCGTGAAAGCATTTTAATCAAAATGTAACACGGTCCGTTTGTATTTATAAGCTGTAATTATACTATCTTTAGGAAGATAAACACGTGGCGTTAGAAATTATATTTAGTACTGTACGAGTTCTAGCTATGATACTGAAGTACAATTTTTCCTCTAAATGCACAATTGCTATATCATACAAAGAAAATAGGATAAATGCAAGTTGAACTCGCGTGGACAGGGTGCCGTAAGATACTTACTACTTATCCATATACATATAACCATACCATTTTTTTTTCCGTTATTTCTGGAAAAGGTTTTGCAGTCAGTATACTTATCGGCATTTACATGTGTCACGAAAACCACTTACTTAGTTACATAAAAAATCTACCCAAAAAAGTCAATCTTGTAATATATTTAAAGGAATGTATAGGATATATAGGCATTTCAAGATACAGAACTACGGTGAAAAAATACCATTCGTGACGTGTAGGGTCGGACACGCGATGGCACAGTTGGAAGAACATGGTCGTTTAAAGACCGGGCGCCGCTTCTAGTTAGTGATGTACAAACCTCGAGGCGTCGAGTTCTACTTTTGAAGAATTGGCAGGACTCGGTGAGCTCGGTAGGCGTCGAGCCGAGACGTGAGCTCCACGCCTCGAGGCTTCAAAAGAGTTCGAGCCTTCAAAAGAGCTCGAACCTATCAAAAGAGCTTGAACCTTCAAAAAAGCACGAGTCTTAAAATAAACGCGAGCCTTCAATGAAAGCTTGAGTTCTCTGAGTCCTTTTACTCAGAGAGTTCGCAAACCTAGCCTATTAGTTTAATTTTTAATTTCATTTCATTTTTAATTTTAATTTAACAAAAGTAGGTAGCCGCGCGAGAATAATCAAACATCAATAAATATATAAATATATAGAAAAAGACTCAAGCCATAATAAAGCCTCCAAATCGATTGAGTTCTCGAAAAGGCTCGAGCTCCGAAAAGACTCAAACCCTGAAAAAGCCTCCAGATCGATCGAGCTCTCGAAAAGGCTCGAGCTCTGAAAGAGACTCCCAAGTCGTCGAGCATCACACAAACGAGGCGAGCCTTGTAAACGACTCAGCGAGGTCTAGACAAAAGGACTCGGAGGCCTCGAGCCTTGTACATCACTAGTTCTAGTCCGCCCCCGTGGTATATTTTTTACCATTATTCATTATTTAGTTTGAATAATCATATCATACTGCAATAAAACTGGAGAACATGCATGAAAAGAGTAAAAAATATTGACGAATCAAAAGAGGTTTGCAAGGATCGTAGCAAGTGGAGATCCATATAGTATCTGCCTACCTCCATGGGAAACAGGTGTGATAATACCTCTATGTATTTAATAAAAAGTTATAAACTTTTTGTCCCTAGATGGGTCACCGAGTGCCCCGCTACTCCAGTCTACTATGGGGAGTTTGTATGCCGAGCTCATGCAGCAGCTTCGACTTAGAAGAGGAACTGTCTCAGAGCCTAGCAGGTCTGGGCTTGACAGTCAAGGTCCACAACACGATGTGCACAGTCAAGAACCCAAAGCGACCGTACTCCTTCGGGAAGACGTTGTCGATGTGAGTGAAACCATTCTCTTATTGACTTATTTTCTATATCCCATGCGTGGGGCAGTGTGCCGTGTGGTTTCTGGCAGAGTAGAATAGGACCACTTCAAGTCTTTCCGGGGATGTGGTAGAAGGCGACTTAGGAAATACACTACAATATACACTTATGTACTTAGACTTAGGCTAAACAGAGCTTATAAATATCAATGAGACTCTCCAACCCGTCTGGTCAGCGTGGAGCGTGTAGGCCAAATCCTCTGGCTGCTCTGGCCAAGCATAGTACAGAGAGCACCACCCTCTCTGTACTACCAGCGCTATGCTTGGCCAGAGCCTTGTGCTCCTGCAGTAGAGACTAAAAAGCAGTAGCGTGCATTTCTGTCTACCCTTTGCCACCCTAAGAAAAAAATATTTAGCTTGACATGCAGCCGTTCTCGTAATTTAGGTAAGATTAGTGCCTACCCTGTTAACCTCTTGTGTGTTGCAAAAACCAGACACAATAGTAAAACAAATGATTTATACCGAAATCCGGTATAGCCACACACAAAATGTTAGAAGTATGTTTGCACATCACTGCTAAAAAGACCCGATGATTATGATGGGGCAGAGGATTGATACAGTGCTTCTTCATATCGTTGAATCTTGAACAACGCGCTTTCAGGCCAAGACAATCCGATTGTCTTCATCTCCAAAGCTACTGATAGCCATCAGATTTGCTTAGGTCGACCACGCTCCCTTTTTCCTTGAGGAGTCCATTTCAGTACCAGCCTCGTCGAAATATGAGTAGGTTCCGCTCTGTGCGTGTAATTGATCCATGACCATTTGGGACGCGCTAATTTTCTTTTAACTATTTTTTTTATTTAATTGTAGTTTTTAGCCGACTTCCAAAAAGGAGGAGGTTCGTTGCGACTTTTGATGTTTTTTTTATATATATGTTCACCGATTATTCGAAGACGCCTAAACCAATTTGGAAAATTCTTTTTTTGTTTAAAAGGGTTTTACTTTTCAGGTCCCATATTAATTTTATCAAAATCAGTTTTGTAGTTTTGTGATGAAGTCGGTGTTTAGTTTTAAAAAATTATTCGTGTGTCACTTACAGTGGCCAACACTGATGTTAGATTTTTCAGGCTGCCTAAAGGCATCTGACATAGCTTGACGGCTTATACGTGTCTTCCGAAGCACGGAGGAGCTCGATAATTTTTTATGCCACTCGTGGTCACCCATCTTAGTGCAGACTACGCCTATTATCTAGTTTGTGGACTTTACTTCCTTAAGCCTGCGTGACCGTACTACAAACCTGATTGATGTCGCTTAAATTTATTATTCAGCGGGTCTTAATTATTCTACCACGTCAAAATAAAATGCTTTTTATTAAAGATAGGACTAGGTACCTAATTTCCCATTACTATGTTCTATATAGCGAGGTTGCCCGGAAGAAATTACTTAGCGATAAGGCCGCCTTTTGCGCATTTTCTAGTTTTTACCCGACTGCGCCAGAAGGAGGGTTATATTTTTCAAGAATGTATGTATGTATGTACGTTTGTATGTATAAATATATAATTTGGCACGGTCTGCAGCCTGAACGGCTCGATGGATTTTAGCTTGAGAGGTCTCGTTAGATTCGTATTTACTGTGAAAGTGACACTGGTATAACAAAATAATAAAAAATAAAAAATAAAAAAAAGTTTGTCGGGTTTTTTGTTTTTATAATAATTACTTGTTTAAGATAATTTTGTCTTGCATTTATTTATTTTGTGCAATACAGGGTATTGTGTAAGTAACGTAATGTACAATTACTGCAATAAGTTATTCTTGAATGAAATAAACGATACGGTAATAAATTTAAAATAGATTTTAATTTATTCTCTTTGTAATTGTATACGGTAATTTGTTCATGCATATATTTACATAAGATTAGTTACAGATAGGTACATACGTTATGTACATAGCAATGTTTAAATTAATTTTAAATAATAATAAATCTTCTTTAACGCATAACATAGTAAATCAATCCAGATTAGCAAATAATTAATTAAGTTTGTGTTGTAGTTCGAACTCCAATAGTGAATGTTCGTTTTATTTTATTTAAAAACTTTATTGAGCCAAAAGCTACAATGGGTGGAGATCTTATTTGAAACGAAGATATGTTTTATTTATTTATTTAACTCTTATTGTACAAAATACATTTTGTAAAGCACAATAGGCGGACTTAATGCTAAAAGCATTATCTAACAGCCAACCTTTGGGTTGTTAGAGAAACTTAGGTGAGAGTAAAATAATAGGATAGATACAAAGGAAGTAATAGGTTATAATCAAATTAGATAAATATTTACAATTGCTACATAACATTACTGTAGGTGTAAATTTGTACACCACTTACTAAAATAAATACATATATTTGGTATATATACTAATATATATTATACTACTAAAAAATACAAAGATATCACTTAAACTATAAATGCAGCAATTTCACACTTAATTGGTGTATTCTTTTATTTATTTTGTTGGTAAGTACCAATACAATTTAAAGTACGTAGGTATTGAGTTATATTTTGATAGGTATTATAAATCAATGAATAGTTTAACAAAGTCTTTTACTGCCCTCTGTATTTATGTAAGCTTAGATCTTTTAAAATATGCCGTTTCCATTTCTATCAATAAATAGACTGCTTCAAGAAGATGGTTTACATGTATCAAATATAGTTCATACTCATGTAGTTATACGCCGGGGATAATATAGTTCATACGCCGGGGCAGTTCGCTAGTGTTTGTATATTTTGCATAACTAGGACCATAACCAGAGTCTGTATTTTTACAGGATTTTATTTAGTTTAATCTGTCCCGTTGTCTGTCAATCTGTCTGTCTGTAATCAAATCTTGCAAGTTAAAGACCCACTTCCCGGTTTCCGATTGAGATAAAACTTTACACGCATGCACATATATCGCGTGAGAATGCAAAATTATGATGACATGGAGCTGATCTGATGATGGAGCCGGAAGGTAGGAATGCAACCCCATCGAGTATGGGCTCTTTTGAATCGTCTTGAGGAGCACTATAATTAAACTTTTAAGTTCATTGTTTTTGATAAATGCCTGTTTAAAAATTTTTTTAGGAATAACTTTTATAACGTTTATCATTATTAAGTAGGTAAGATCTCATTTAATAACGACCGTGTCCCGCGTACCACTTATGTATTTTTATCCCCCGACAAAAAAGAGAAGTGTTATGTAGAGAGTATGACGTGACTG
Source organism: Acrobasis suavella (assembly GCA_943193695.1). Taxonomy (NCBI): domain Eukaryota; kingdom Metazoa; phylum Arthropoda; class Insecta; order Lepidoptera; family Pyralidae; genus Acrobasis; species Acrobasis suavella. The sequence continues at coordinate 5,406,644 of OW971933.1, read as the reverse complement.
TCGGTCTGTGGAATAGTAGTGCTCGACTGGATGGCCCGATTTCCATGTGGTTTTCTTTTTTTAACGTAAAAACAAGTTTCCTTTGCGGTAGTTCTAAGCCGTGTTTGATGAAAATCGCTTTATCCGTTTTAAAGCTATAGGTTGTCTTTAGCAAATAATGGATGGCGCTACGAATATCAATAATTTTAATATGTAGTTCCACTACTTATTACTAACGGCGTTTTTGATAGTCGGGGTAGTTTTAAATTGGCCTTGTAATTAAACTTATTTTCATCTTTATTTTTAACTGTTAATGATGAGGGGATACAAAATTTTTTCGTGATCCGGTGATGCCCCCATTTGAAATAAATTATTTGAAAGAAAACGGAGAAATGATTTAAAATGTTGTCTTGAGTATGCCCTTGATAACAGTTCAAACCTTTTTATGAACTGTTTTTTACAGTTTAAAGTGAGAACGCTTTTCTTCGCACATTTGCGAAAAACGGCCACTTTTGGCAAATGTGCGATAAAAAGCTTCACGTTTAATGGGGGCAGCACTGGACCCCGAAAAATTATGTATGAGAAAGAGTATCTACAATAAAACTCTTTTTATTTTTAACGTTCGTATTTGTTTGCAGCACGTTTTTCCTGGCAGTCCTCTTACTGCTGAGTCTGGGCACGATGCTAGATGATGGCAAAGAAGGCAACACAAATTTCGAGAAGTTACTCAATGCGTTCTCGCTAAAACGGAACTTGAAGAAAGTGTTCGATCTGTCCGACTCTCCAACCAGGGTGAAAGGAGTCGACGCTTTCCGAGGAATCAACGCCTTTGCTCTGATAATAGCGCACAAATCCATGGCGATGGCTCATAATCCGTATGTCAACAAAGTCAACTTTTCAGAGGTCAGTACCAATTTTTTTTCGATTTTGGAAACTTATTTTAAAGAATTACAAAAATTCTAGGTCTATGAGAATAACAACGTTTCTGACGACGATACGGTGATAGTAGTCGACGTTTTCTGAACAGTTAACGTATTTACTCCATGATTCAGATTCAATTCGTTGGATTGATCGTATTCAAAGTCTAAAGTCCAAACCATTTATTTATCTCTGGATATTAGTATCACATGATAATTGTCAATTTTTCTTTCGATTTCCTGAAGAGGCAGTTGTTGACGCCAGATCATTTACTTACAACAAAGTTTACTGCCGCTTCCTAAGCGCAAGTACAGAAGAAGCGGTAACAAACCGTACTGCAGCGTTTTCTCCAAAAACGTCAACTTACAATTATACTGATATTAAAGTTAGATATGTAGACTGAAAATAGATTATTATGTCATAATTATTAAAAAAGAATGATGTCAAATTTGAAATAAGTGTCATTTAGTACTAATGTATTCATGTACCGAGTCCGAGTGTACTCAAATTATGACATTTGTGAGGGATCAAATACAAACCTTTAAGAGGGTTGCTTGCTTGGCACTGTTTTTCATTGCATGTTTCCTTCGTGCGTGGCACATAAACTTCATGTTTTTAAATACTCATACGAGTACTGTAATAAAGAAAAACCTCTGATTTGCAATTTCATAAAGAAGGCCCTTCCATGTATGTACGCATGAATTCTTTTTATTTTTTGCTAAAAATATAAGTAGCTTTATCATTTAATTCCAATATGAACTAATAACATTTAATGTTCATTCCAGTACAGTAAATCAATCTACTAATTAAACACCAAATGGCTGTAAATGTCGTTATTTAATGAATAGATAGTCAAACTATTTCAAAGTATCGTCCAAAGCAGCGTTAGAATGGGACCCCTAAGAATGTTCTCAACTGCTCGCTCACAGTTAGCAAAGGAATTTAATTTTAAACTGACTCTGTATCGATCATCTTTCCCAATTTTACGCTGCGTGAAATTCTATTCTGATGCAGGAAAAAGCAACTCGTTACAATGCATATAACATTTTTAGACAATCTTTCATCGAAGCATAAAGCTAGTAAAACTCATGAGGCATAAATACTAAATAGTCCTTAATGTGTCGTCAAAAATGATTCGTATTGATATCATGTTCATTAGAGTTTGTTTGCAACCCCAAGATAAATTGTATAAATAGCCACATTAAATGAAATTCATTCCGCGTTCACGAGTTGTGGTAAATTAAATCACTTCGCAAACTGTACCTACCCACTGCGTTATTCTTACATTTTTTGATTTTCAATGCTTGAAAATTAAAACAATTGCAACTTAGTCCACATTTATGTTAATTTTTCCATGTTCTAGGTTTTTAAATATCTAATAAATAAGCCTCAATTACTCGGCTACCGATTTCATAAAATTTCAATCAAATGTACTTGAGTTATAATCGAAGATACATACGAACAAACTCATATTCAAACGCTGGATTGACCAAGTAGACTCGAAAACTTCGCTCGTTAAATAAATTACTTTTTTTCTTTTCAGGTGTTCGGAATGCCTTGGGCTGTGGTCGGGAGATCAGCTATACTTTACACCGACAGTTTCCTTTATCTCAGTGGATTTTTAAACGCCCACAATCTACTCGGAGATCTAGAGAGGAAAGGATCCATTGATGTCAAAGAAAGGCTGCTTGCTAGGTGGTTTAGGTAGGTTAAACAGGATACACACACACACATATATACCGTCTTAAACGCAAACTAAATTGAGAACTTGGTTTAAACCATTATTCACCCGAATGAAGTTGGCAGCAACAAAAGAGAAGGTGACGTATTACGAGAAGTCTTCTTGTTTTGGGAGTGTAATGGTTTAAACCACGTTTATCCGCGTTTTATAATAAGACTGCTGCAGTTTTACGTATCCGAAGGTATTAAACCTGACATCAAGTCACAACATCGTGTTGCAAACACACATCGTACTAAAGTAATATTGAAATAACCAGCTTAGTGCGAGAAGGACTCGCACACGTAGTGTTCCGTACCATTATCTATAAAAAAATCACGTTTCTTGTATGGGAGCCCCACTTTAATATTAATTTTATTCTGTTTTTGTATTTGTTGTTGTAGCGGCAATAGAAATACATCATCTGTAAAAACCTTTACGGTCTAGCTATCACGGTTCATGAGATATAGCCTGGTGACAGACAGACGGACGGACAGCGAAGTCATAGTAATCATCATCATCATATCAGCCACAGGAAGTCCACTGCTGGACATAGGCCTCCCTCAAGGATTTCCAAAACGACTGACCGGAAGTGGCCTGCATCCAGCGCCTCCCTGCAACCTTGCTCAGATCATCTGACCATCTAGCAGGTGGGTGTCCTACGCTGTCATAGTAATAGAGTCCCGTTTTGACCCTTTGGGTACGGAACCATAAAAATAGAAATATGTACAGTCGGGGGCAGATAGAAGTGACCCCCTGCCGTACGGCCTTTAGAAGTCAAGGGGGTCAGGTTTATCTGCCCCCGACTGTACATAAACCCTTAAATGAAACTTAGTAGATAACGTGCTACAACAGAATGATAGTAAGTGAAGCAGGTTTCAACTGAATGATAGGCCAGAGAAGACAAGAGAAGGTAAAAGAATCATAGCGTCAGACATCCAGTAAAGAGACGGGTTGACGATATGGTCACCTCGATTAGTACCCAATCTCATAGGACTGGGATTGGTAACATCGACGAAGGCTGGCCTATGTTTAGTAGTAGGCTGAAGAAAGACTTAGAAGATAATGCCCCATGTGTATGAAGCTATTCTAGGCTGGCATCATTATGTTTTTACCTCAAGTGGGCCTGGTCTTCTCAAACAAATCACTTCAGCAGATTCGCTTTTTGGCTGTTTCTCACCAGTTCCTATAGATACAGAGAAGCAAACTAATCGCCAATTCTTTTTAACCGACTTCAAAAAAGAAGGAGTTATAAATTCGACGGAATCTTTTATGTATGTTTACCGATTACTCGAAGACGCCTAGAAAATTCTTTTTTTGTTTGAATGGGCATATCTGTCAGGTGGTCCTATACAAATTTTATCAAATCAGTTGTGTAGTTTGGTGCTGAAGTCGGTTTTTAGTTTTGAAAAATTATTGAGTCATCTTTCTCCATCAAGGGGCCATCCATAATTACGTCTCAGCAGGGGGGAGGAATGGGTCATGCCAAACGTGCCACTACGTGTTGCGTTTGAAAAGCTTGACCTGGGGATAGAGGGGTTTAAAGAGTCAAAATTGTTTGTGACGTAATATTTGGACGACCCCCAACTTCAATTCAAAGACTGAGGCAATAGTATAGATAAATGAATATATAGAGACAAATCACACAAATTGAGCTAGCCCCAAAGTAAGCTTAAGCTTGTGTTTTAAGAGATACTAACCCAACGATACTATATTTTATGACAAATACATATATAGATAAACATGCATACATAGATGGATATTAAAAAACTAAACTTATGTTCCAGACTGTTCCCGTTGTTCCTTAGCCTGATGTTGTTCTGCACATACATCCTGCCTGACGTCAACAACGGGCCGCAGTGGAACCTCGTGGTAGAGGAGCACAGCCGCGTCTGCGAGAAGACCATGTGGAAGAGCTTCCTCTTCATCCACAATTACTTCGGCTTCGAGGAAATGGTAATTTTTAACTCCAAACTGTGAGCCATCTCCTCTAATGCAATGGTGTAATATATATAAGAAGAAGGTTCCTGAAGCATCAGAGAATTATGGTGGTAGCGATCAGGGTGCCAACTGCCGTCCTGAGCTTTCTGCAAGAACTAGGCTTATTTCGGCCATCTCCCCATGCAAGATGCTCGACGGAAGTAAGGAGTAGCTCAAAACTAAGGAGCTGTAGCTACTATTTTTGAAACAGAGAAACGCTTAACGAACGGTTATTTTGTATGGAAATGATCCATTTGTACAATAACTTCTAGATCAAAATCAACATCATATCGACCCTATGATGAAGGTACCTTTGTACATGCAAATTTTCCAAGAAAGTCCTCTTTGAAAATATGTTAATGAAAACCATATCTAATTCCGCCCAGTAGTTTTGGAGGTCATTGATTTACAGACGATACAGACCGATATCATCATCATTTGGCCTACACTCCCCACGCTGGCCAGACGGGCTGGAGATATCTTATTAATCTTTTTCTTTAGCTATAATTCCTAAGTCGCCTTCTACAACATCCACACAAAAATTTGAAGTGTCACAGACCGATATAACTACGCTTAAAGCTTTCAACATATTTAACTTACATAGCTATACAGCTGTTGAGAATCGCGGTTTCGATAACGGAATGCCACAAATCAGATCAGAGTACAATCGAGACACCCTAACACCGTACTCTAGTTCCCAGCGTTATATAACACCGCACGACATTTACCCATATCTAGACCATCATATACTTAGATTGCGTTTAAAGGTATAGGTACAGTCAGCCCAAGAGATACTTGTACAGGCCTTCTACCTATATCTTGAATTTTGCTATGAAAATGTATATTGAATCTTTCTGAATAAAAATTTTCATGTTATTATTATTTTGATTTGCAAGAGTAATATGTCCAGACGAAAAATTCCAACCAGTTATGACCAACAATAGTACAGGCTAATTTAAGTTTAAGAGAAAATACAAGATATAGGTAGAGGGCCTGGCCAGATATCTTTTTGGCTGACTATACAAGTAAATATGCCCCAATCTAGACCATTAAATACTTAGATTGAGTTTACGTATGCCCCAAACATAGCAGGGTTTCCCAAAGGTTTTTTATAGTACCTCCCCAGACAACAAGTAATAATTTCAAGGAATGTTTCGAACCATATCTTTAATGATCCATTAAACCCAATAGGAAATCATCTTCTCTCTCGACAATTATAGTCATCTTGGATGAATCAACTTTCATTTTTAAGTATAAACAAAAAATGGTCGACCTGCATTCCAAATATACATTCCATTATACATATCCAAATAAAAATAAATAATGTATTTTTAAGAAAATATAAAGATGGAATAGATAGTTATAGAATAAGTACTACTCGAATAAATATAAATAAATAAACAATACGGACAAATCACACAGATTAAGCTAGCCCGAAATAATGAATTAGGTACTAGTATTAGCCGCACCTGGCATAGACCTAGAATTATATCTTTGGTGTTAGATTATACTTTATCCAACCGGCATTTAGAATTAAATCTTTGGGGTTAGATTTTTTACCATAATCGTTCCACTGCTGGGCAAAGGTTTCTCCCATTTTCGGGGTCAGATTATTTGGAAAAAATATTTCATCTGTTCTCTGATCTCACATGAATTCATAGGTAAATCACGTTGCTTTTGCCTCTGATAATAAAATCTCAATCACAGTCATTATCAGATCTGAGACACAATCACAGTGATTCACTGTTTAATTTAATTTACACGGCCGTCAATCTTAATTGACTGTGATTAATTAATTAGTCTAAATTATTTTTTGATTTATTAAGAGCTCCTGCATCCATCGATGATGATATTTACCAACGTGACTATTATAATATAACTTCATTGAACAAGCGAACGTAGCAAGTGGTTTTTTTTATGCAATTATGTAAAACTATTCAATTAAATTTTGAAGTAAAATCCAGTTGGTGTTATTTTTTGGAACTGATTCAGGTGTTCAAGATTTGGGGCAACTACTAGTCGTATTTATAGTCAAAGGACCTTCATCCATCACACCTCACGCTTGGCTTGATATGTATAGTACGGTTTCATTAGATTATTTTTCCCGCCGATTTCTAACACTCGCCATGGCTTTCCAAAGAAACTATTGTATTTTCTTCAGTGTTTACACTCCTGTTACTACGAGTAGAAATAGGCATAGCATCAATAAGCTGAACTGCTCATACTAAGGTAAATACTTTTGTCTGCTTGGTTGAATAAAAAGGAAAGATTCAACGAAATTCATTTCATTTTTCACCTAAGGACACATAGTAAATTAGACGAAAATTCTTCGAAAACTTTTCCGAAAAAGTGACGTATTTAAATTGTACGTTTCTCAGAACCGAAAAGACTGAAGGGCAGTCTGAAACTATGAGACAAATTCAGTTCAATATTAGTTTATTTCAAGTGATCACGCAAACGCCACTTACCGATAAATTGGGTCTCCTAAAATAACTAGAAATAAAGTAAAGTCTAGCGACCTCGATCGGCTAGAATATCCATCGTATCAATCAATTATGTGATTGGGAATTTTATTTTTTGGTATCGTTGTTCTTATTTCTGTACAATGTGATAAACTTCATACTACTTCATAATAAAATAGGTACTTACTCTAGTACCATTGCTACTAGAATGTGATAGACGTAAACCTTTAAGGGGAGGTATTTGTCACCTATTCCCTCGATCAGCTTTTACGATCTGCACAGGCAGATAGAAGCAGATGGTTTATTCTACGTTTTTTCTTTTTTTCAGGCCAGCATGGAAAAGCTTCTAGTCGATGTAGTGAAAATTATCAAATTTAAATACACCCGCATATCAGTCCGCTGTTGAACTTTATAAATTAAGAACTTATCACAGGGGGACTCCTTTAGTTCACTGTTGCATGTACTAGTAGTCCAGTAGTACTTACTTATTCCGCTGACTCAGGGACCCGAAGTGGATCTTGACCTCCGAGACGAAAGAGCGCTACAATTTTCTGTTCTAAGCAATATCTTGCCAGCTGACAATTTCCATCTCCCGTAGATCAGACCTGCACCGTATCGCTCCAGCAATATCTAGGTCCTTTCCTATATATGCTGTCTTGACGCGCAGGGTCGGATTTAGGGGACTAGGCCTGTAGCCCCGCGGCTTCCACAAAAAAGGGACAATCGATACTTCGAAAAAATCTTTCATATTCCGACTAGTAAACCACTTTTCCTTAAATTTTCTTCGCTTTGATGTACAAACATCATTGACTTATATTTGTTCACTCCAATCAGTCAATCAGTAAAATATTAAATTTAGAGCTAAGGCCCTTCACTGCTTTGTTGGTCCGAGGCCTTAAGACCTCTAAATCCGGCCCTGCCTTGACGCCACGATCCTCCTTCATTCTATCTAGATGCCCAAGCCATTGTAAGCGGAGCGCTCTGATAACCCCAAATTATATTTGGCTCTTTAACCAGCTCTCTATTTCCACATTTTTCCGGACTCTCCAGCTTCCATGAGCATTAAAGCCTCCAGAAGTGCTATCAATAAATTAAAACAAAACACTTATAATTCCAGTGCCTCACCCACACGCACCAACTCGGCATGGACATGCAGCTGTATGTGGCCACACTGCCGCTCATGCTGATCCTCGTCAGGTCCAGGAACCTGGGCCTGTCTCTCATGCTCCTGGTGGGCGTGGCTTCCACCGTGTTGAGGTATCTGGCCATCTACTGGTACGACATCAGCATGTTCGTCTATTACGGAATCTCGTAAGTATTTATTTTTATTCTATGTACACTTTTTATACATACATATTTTCACGCCTGTTTCCCAAGGGGGTAGGCAGAGACTATAGATTTCCACTTGCTACGATCCTTGCAAACCTCTTTTGCTTCGTCAACACTTTCTCTTACTCTTTACTCTCTTTTACTCTTTTCATACATGCTCTCCGGTTATAGGTACACCTTACTTCACCTTTCTTTTTTATAGCTGTGCAAATATCATATTTTAATATAGGTTCTCTTCTTTTGAAAATGTATTTTCTTTTTATTTTATAACTGAACTGAACAACTGAGTAACGAATAACAGTTATGATTTTCACGCGCCTATGGTGATAGATAAACAAAATACACATTTATGACGCGAGTAAATTAAAATTGATTGGGTGACACCTATAGACCTAGAATTTTGGTGACACTGCGGTTTTACGGGACAGAAACGGCTTTGAAAACGTAAAATGATTGTTATTTCTATTGTGTTTGGTTCAGTGTGACACTCAAGCAAATGTGCTAATATAAATAAGATATAACGTCTAAACATTATGAGCTCAATGTCATGAAATAATCCTTGCTGTAATTTTAGCGACATTCAGGGGTTTCAACACCACGCAACTGTTTAATCTGTTCATAAAGTGATTCAATGAGTGTTTCACAATTTGTTGACTCCAATTTGCGTTTATCCATGACTTACATACTGCCATAAATAGAAATGTAAACAAGTACTCGTCGTAAGTGCATCAAGAGCGATACCTACTTTGACTATAGGCAAAGGTCAAGACGTAATTTCCCATTCCGGGACGCCTCTGGCGGGGGGTAAAACTGGTTTCTCCAGCACGCCTTCGGCCGGTTCGCACCCGATATTTTTTTCGGGATTTATTACATTACGTAGCAGTACTTACCGAAAAAAGTTACGTCTATAAAATTAAAATGATACAACGCTCCATTCTAATATGCTACTGCATCTTTTCTTTAGCAAAAAGTCAAAGTCGATCAAGATAATATACATGATGCCGAACGAAATTTACCCAAAATATGTGTTTGGTGAGTGAGTATGCTAAATGGCTTACCAGTAGGGACCTATTCAACTCTTCATCTTTAATCCTAAATAACCATAGGTACTCGTAGGTAGTAACTTTGTAGTAGTTAGTTTTACGTAACTAAACAAATTTATCTGAAGTAAATACGTCACGCCTATTTCCTCTGAAGATCTTGTATGTTTGATCATTTTATTAATGTTTAATGTAACTAATATTGAATATCGTGTACCTATTTCCGTGGCTGGTAATTGATGTAAATAATACTCGTATAATGTATAGTGATCACTCGAGTATGACTGCATTAGTGCTTATATGTATTCTGTTATATGATTGTAACTCGACACCTTCTTATTATTAAAAGCAAATACGTCTGTGAGAGATATGTGTAAATAGGTTTCTTTCTAGACTTGTGGGTTCCGGCAGAGTAGAATAGGTCCAAACAATGCAAGTAATCCCGTGGATTTCATAGCGACTTAGGAAATTATTACAAGCAAAACAAAGCTTATAAACATGAATGTGACTTTTCCAACTCGTCTGGCCTGCGGTGGAGAGTGTAGTCCAAATTTTCTGGTTGCTCTGGGCGCGAGGAGATCAGTGGCTCTGTAAATACGCATTGGGCTATACTAGTACGCTGTGGGCGTTGTGCGTACTTGGATTTGTGACCACAAGTGCCATGAAAATTTCAATATCTTCTCTGTACTACCCAAGTTCATTAAGCTGTTGGTCCCAGCTATCATCAATGTATGGCTGCCTAAAGGCATCTAACAAGTTATGTCAGATAAGAGAACTTATCAGGTGTCTTGCATTTTTGCAGATTTTATCAGCTGCCTAGACAGCTTGTAAAATCTGACCAGAATAGGCCAGTTTTTCTATTTCTTTCTGCCCTTTTTTCATTCTACGTGGAGTCAGGATACTATATAAGTATTCTCCATCCTCTATCGTTTTCTATTGAATTTGGTACGTTTTTTTCTGTGGTTTTGCCTATCCATATCCTTCTCTACACACTTCATTTACCCCTTTACTTTGCCCTTCCTCTATATCTGTGCCTAGTACTCTTTATTAACAAGTTACACACAAGAAAAAATAACAAAAAGAGTATGTGGAGAACAGTCGTCACCACATTACTTTCGATAGTTTTAGGCCAAAATATTGAGTTCGCTCTCTGTGTCTTCATCCATGAGTGACATAAAATACATTGCAGAGTGCAGAAGCTTTTGGACGCGGCCCGGTATTCCTACATACTGCCCACCCACCGTGCTACCATCTACCTAATAGGCGTCGCCATGGCGTACTTCATGAGGACCAGGAAACTGAACTTCGCCTTATCCAAGGTAGTTGGATTTATACTAGTATGTGTTTCTTCTTCATTTTAGCCTGTTCCCAGTTGCATCCTCGGCAGAGCTGCTTCGGAACCCGGGGTACACTTCCCTGCTTTTTTTTCTCCAAATATACTATGAATGCTATTATCGCCAATAGTGACGAAGACCTCACGAAATGGAGAAGAACCCTTTGTCTACTTCGTTAGGGATAAGACGTGATAGTGTGCTATACCTATACTTTAATATAAGTACGAATGCCTAGTTTAATCGGCAAAATGTTCGATTTTGTGATCATTTTTAGGGTTCCGTTCCTATAGGGTTAAAACGTTACCTTATTACTAAGACTTCGCTGTCCGTCCGTCTGTCTGTCTGTCTATCATCAAGCTGTATCTCATGAACCGTAATAGGAAGACAGTTGAATTTTTCACAGTTGATGTACCTATTCCTGTTGCCGCTATAACAATAAATACTAAAAACAGAATAAAATAAATATTTGAGTGGGGCTTTCATACAAAAAATTCTTATTTCTTCTTCCAGAACCAAGTGAGACTTCTGTGGTTGACATGTCTATCTCTAGCCGCATTCACCATCGTGAGCCCGTACCGCATGGGTTTGGAAGGCTACCATTATGAACACGGGCCAGCCGCCATCTTTGCTGCGTTCTCGCCTATTGCATGGGGTTTGTTCATGTGTTTGGCACATTGGGGCATCTGCAACGACTATGCAGGTTTGTAGTTTAACTTTTCACATAGATTTACATAGAAACTAGCTTTTCGGGCGTTGCGCGGGCTGCAAGCAGCCCGCGGTTTTTTGTGCAGCTGTTGAGGTAGGCTGAGATATGATTCCAGTTTAGAAAATGGGTGAAAACTGCAGTCAGTTAATGAAACATGAAAAAATGTGTGGGCGGCGATCTTGGATCCAAAATCTGATTGCAGTTTCGAGTTCCGCGGGGTGCTTTACCCCAGCACACAAAATTTCAAACCCCTACGCAGAAATATAGTTTAAAATTCTAAAATCCAGACGCCATCTTGGATTCCAAAAAAATATATAAAAAATTTGGATTTTTCTGTTCAAAATACATATAGATATCGATTTTCAGTCAAATCAGAAGAAGTTGACTTTCGGCGGCCTTATTGGATTTCCAAAATTAAAAAAAAACAGCGCAGTGCTTGGTGGGAGTGGCTCGGCCTACGGCCTTGCCACGCAGCTCGCCCTTCGGGCTCGCATCACTCTGCCTGCGGCCTCGCGAAACTTACTTAGGGGGTTGGAGGGGTGAAAGGGGGGAGAGGCTCGGCCTTAGGCCTCGCGGAAGGTTACGCCTTCGGCCTTCGGCCTCAGGCTGCGCCTAGTTACTTAGGGGGGACTTTTGTATGAAATTAGTATGGAGGAAAATTGTCCTTGTATGGCGGCCATCTTGGATTTTGAAAAAAATCAGAAAACAAATGACAGTCGTCAAGTTGCTCATAACCCCCTACATTTTGGAAAAAACATCACGCCCCTAACCCCAACCGTTTTTGCAGGCCGTACACCTTCCACATGAGGTTTCCGCAGATCTTGAAATGTCAGATTTTTCTGGTACTCACTGGAGCACCCTCTATACGATGGTATATCGTTTATGACACCTGTCATCCGGGAACAAACCAAACTACTATGTCAATCAGTGAGTGAGTCAGTGGTAATGTAGGTTTATATAATATTTTACATAGAAATATGAGACTGGAAGTGGAAGAGCTACTTTGGCTGTCACTATCTCAGCAAAGAAGGTTACTAGTGCAAGCACCGATCGATTACTATTACTATTTTGACTATAACAGAAACTGCGCCTGTATGCGACTGGAAGAGGAAGAGCTACTTTGGTCATCACTATCTCAGTATAGTAGGAAACTAGTGCAAGCACTGATCGATCACTATTTTGGCTTTAACAGAAACTGCTCCTCTGTTCATGAGTATTACAATAATGTAATTAACCTGCTTATCAAAAAACTTTCTTAAGCAAAGAACCATTAGACATTTGTAGGTATATTTCTACATACTTCCAGTGCCTTGTCATTATGTGAGTCGGCGATAATTTTAAAAACAGTAGACCTTGCGCAAAATAAAAATAAATATGATTTCTTTAAGGTTTCAACCACCATATTTCCGCCATTTGGATAAATTTTGTAAAACTGAATCTACAAAAAGATTCTGTATAGTAACCGAACCTGCTCACAACATTTTACGAGAGCCAGTCGAGAAATACGATCTGGCGAGAACAACCGGAAATCGGGACGTCCCGACAAACGAAAGAATTTTTGCCGAAGGAAACGGAGACGCTCAGTTCGCTCAATCAAAAAATTATTGCAAGATCTTCAACAAAAAAGGAATCTAACGCAATTGCCTATCGATTTCATGACATATATCATCTTAACATCAATATTTCAAATTGCCAGGTCTGGGCACCATCTTCATAGACTCCCGCGCGTTCAAGTTCTTCAACAAGATCGCGTACGGAGTCTACTTGACGCAGTTCCCCATCTTCTTCTACAACGTTGGAGTGCAGAGGCATGCGGAGTATTACAACCCCCTGTTACTGGTAAGTAAACACCTTGACAAATCCTTAATTTTTTTTTTAAACGTTTGATGAATATTGTCTACCAAACAAACACATTTCTTCTTATTCGTATTAGCTCGTATCCGGTTTCACCCTCTGCTGTGCTGCTTGAAGCCCTGGGGTCCGCTTTCCCGCTTTTTTTTCTCTAAATATATGCATGTCAATGATCACCCAAGAAGGCTCAAGAACACTCAACGAACTATGGAGAGGGCTATGCTCGGTGTTTCCCTGCGTCACCAAATCAGAAATGAGGAAATTCGTAGAATAACAAAAAGTACTGACATAGCTCAGCGGATTAGTTCGTTGAAATGACAGTGGGCGGGACACATAGCGCGACGAGCCGATTGCCAATAGAGCAAAAAGGTTCTCGAATGGCGACCGCGTACTGGCAAGCGAAGCATAGGAAACCCACCGACAAGGTGGTCTAACAAACTGTCTAAAGTCTCTGGATGCAGGCCGCTTTAGATTAGTAATTTTGGAAATCCTTGGAAGAGGCATATGTCCTGCAGTGGACGTTATGCGGCTGAAATGATGATGATGAATAATGATCACCCAAGGATGCGGAAGACCATGCAAAATCGAAAAGAAATAGCCGGCTCAGTTTAAGGGATACTTTAATTTTTCAGGGTCCAGTGCTTGGTAGTTTGAAGGCTTATCTGGGTCCATTTGAAATAAATTAATTGAAAAGAAACGGAGATAGAATTTAAAATTTTGTCTTCGCCAAGCTCTAGATAACCCTTCAAACTATGTTATAAACTACTGTTTATAGTTTAAAAAGAACGTGAAGATTTTCTACTTCCATTTGCGAAAGACGGCTAATTTTGGCTAATGTGCGTAGAAAAGCTTCACTTTTTAACTTTAAACTGTAAACAGTTCTTTATACAATAGTCTAAAAGGTTACCTAGGGCTTGGTCAAGACAAAATTTTAAATGATATCTGTTTTTCCTTTCAAATAACTTATTTCAAATGGGGGCATCACTGGACCCGCAAAATTCAAGTATCCCCTTACACCATTTGGCTGTAGTTTTCCCCTGCCTGACGTCAACCCTCTTTGGGAAAACCAACACATTCATAAGTACCTTAATAAAATTATTTTTTTAGCTGCACGCACCAGAGATCCTGTCCATAGTAGTGATTTCCATCATGACGACAGTAGCCATCGAGATGCCCTTCAACAAGGTCTATAGGATATATTTTGGTAAGCTTTTCTGTCAGTAATTTTAATAAAACTAAGAAATAATCTTCTAAAGCAGCAATCAAAAAACATGAAGCATTATTATGTTTATAGACAATGTTATTTATGTTTAGTTTTTAACTGCATTTTAACAAGTGTTTAGAAAATTTTCATAAGTGGTTTTTATTTAACGGGAGTTCCACAAAGTGTCATTCTAAGACCTCTTTCATTTCCAAATCATTAAACCAGCTGTCTTAAGAGGTTACAGGATTTTTTCCGGGTCCAGTGCTGCCCCCATTTGAAATTGCTTCACTTTCTCACTTGAAACTGTAAACATTAGTTGATAAATAGTTTTAAGGGTTATCTAGAGCTTAATAAGACCAAAATATAAAATGGTATCTCCGATCCTTTCAAATAATTTATTTCAAATGGGGGCAGCACTGGCCACCAAAAAATTCATGTACCCCTTACAATGATTTGAAATTATATGTAAGATATTGCTGAACTCAATAAATGAATATAAAACTTTACTAGTAAAATATTTAAAATATTCCTTTTTTTTCAGGTAAATCGCAAACGAAATTAAAGGATAAATGAAAGCAACAAGACAAAGACTAGAGTAAGAATTGACTGTATATAGCTAGGTTAAGCCAAACATCACGTATCCGCGTATTTAGCATTTAGACATTACTATTTTTATACTGTGAAGCAATTGACTACTGTGGAGGATAACTTATATGAAATGGAAAAAAATAAAGAAATGATAAAATTAAAATTGTGTTTATTTTTATCCTGTTATCGGTATTTAACTAAAAAGTAATACTTCTTTTTTATTTCTTATTCCATATTTGGGGAGGAAGAATACTTTCCTTGTTTTTTGGCTGGAAAACATAATATATACCTATACCTTACATACTAGATATATTTTTATAAAATTTATTACTCCTAATCTTTCTTACTCCTAATACAAATAATCTCTGAGTGATAATATGACAATTGTTCTTTCTTTTCTTTCAGCAGGAGTTCTTCTCCTGGAAGTTATAGTTGTTATCTACTATGTTATAGTCCTACCTTTTTTATCAAAATAAGATGAAAAGTCTTATAATAACGCGATGAACCTATGCCCGTTGGGTCAAAAAGGTTCTCGAATGGCGACCACGCAATGCCAAATAAAGCGTAGGACCACCACCCATAAGGTGGTCAGACGACCTGACCAAGGTCGGTGGAAGGTGTGGGATGTAGGCCGCTCTATATAAGTATTTTCCTATAAATAAGGATATTCTAAGGAGAGGCCTAAATCCAGCAGTGGACGTTATGCGGCTGAAATGATGACCAAAATATAATTATAATCAAAATACGCCATAACCTCTAAAACCTTGCCTCAATTTAATTGTAACATATCACTGGTTGCAGGAATAAGAACCATTAGCCTAAAATCAAATACTTAAACTACACGATAAAATTTACATCTTCAAAATCAGTCTTATCATGAAATACAAAAATAATCTTCAATTACTTCATGACCGTCCACTTCTTTAATAAAATCTATGCTTCGCCACTGCTGTACAAAATCTATCGCAAATAAACTTAAATAAAATTAAAAATAAAGGTCTTGACCAAAAATGTATCGCAAAATTATTAAATAATACAACTTTACAAGATTTCAATGGCATTCCATCGCACATGTCTTGCTTCAAGAATACAGTCCATTCGGTCAATTGGTTGGTATGCCGTCGGCGTTCCGTTAAAGCGGCATCGGCTTTTCAAAGATGCGGCCTTTGTACCGCACCGCTGGCGTGCACAAATTAACTATATAAATATACATCTTGTACTTCTATTTTTATTGTATTCGTCTACATCTCTGTATCTATTGCAACGGTTTTTATTCACTAACCGAGATCAAAACCTACATCTACCAGAAACCCCTCGTCAACTCTTGACTTCAAGACTTTTGACTTCTAGTAATCTAGTATCATCCCTACAGTCCGGAGGCAGTTTCCCGGGTCTACACCGGCACTTGACGTTCCCACTGAAGTCCCGGGACAGCCAGGAGTTGGCCGGGCAGGGTCCTTGGGTGTGCAGAGTGTGGCATGCGCCGCCGTAGACCGCGGATCCCTTGCGAGATGAACAGGCATCTACCTGGAATGGACAACGAAACGATTTAGATACCAATACTAAGACAAAGACTCCAAAGACCAAGATTAGGGTTATGGTGGACTTGAATATGGACAAAGGGAATCAAAAAGGTCTGCTAGCCGCATTACCTATTAACATTTTTCAGAAAGGTATGAAAGTGCATATTTCGTTAGAATAACCTAATAGACATATTTAAACTCTGTTTGGTGAAACAAGGGTGAAACACAACTCTCTGTTGGTCAAACTCGAAAACTCTGGTTTTGTCTAAAAAACTTTGTTCAAAATTCTCTTTGATCTGAAGCCGTTTATATACACAGTTATCTTTCAGCAACGTTATTATAGTTTTTTTATTTGTTAAAAAATTGCTATAAAATTTATTTCTAGAGAGACAAATGGCAACGCTAGTGAAAAGAATTTCAATCAATGCAAAGGAGAAGTTAAGATTAAAAATAAGTTCCGATGCTTACCTCCCTCCTAGTGCAGGCCCCGCTGCCACAAGCACAGACTCCGTTGTGACTGAGGCCATCCAACGCGGGCCGGGCCTCGAAGTCGAAGGCCACCACTTCTCCAACCGGACAAGGCTCCGGCGTGCCGGGTCTGTAGCACCGCCGGCGTTCCGGAACGTAAAGGCGGCCTCGAGCACATGGCAACTGAAATTTTAAAGCAATAAAAAATGTTGTTGAAGTGCAGATACAGAAAATATGCTTCAAAAAGTTGGATTTATGGACACATCAGGACTTATGGAATCGAGAGAAAAGTTCCTTGGTTCCAAGCTCTTATATGGATTGCAGGTACAGATATTCGCCCTAGGCCGCTTATAATGGGTCGTTCTGGAAATCTTTGGAGTACATCCAGCAGTGGGCTTCTTGTGGCTTATAAGGGCTCTTAACAGACGAGTGAAATACGCCCGCGATTGTCGGCTTCGAACGTCGCTGTCGCTCGTCTGCTTGCTGTCGGCCTGTTACTGTCCCTGAGAGCTTGCACTTTCGTTCGAAAGCAGTAAGTCGTTACCTCATGGCCCTCAGCCACTACTTCAAGGAAAGTCTTTGAGAGATACCTTCTTGATACTAACTTTTGTACACCGTCCTCCTCTGGAGATCATCTCGTCGTGAGCACACGGTCCCCTCGTGTACAACCTGTAGCAGGCACCATCAGCAGCTTTGGCATGGAACGACTTGCACTTGCACTCGGCGCGGGAGCCCTGCATCGTCACCTCGCTGATAGAGAAGACGTGGCCTTTTGGACAGGGGCCAACGCCATCTGGAATGTTGACAACGCGAAAATAAGGATACAGAAGCATTTGGGGCTAGTATCAAGTTACTGACTGGTTATAGGCCTGTTTTGTTTAAAGACCACATCATTGACCACATGCAATTCTGAACTTTAGTACACATCCTCGGAATCTATTGACACATTTGTCTAGTTTCAGTCAACAAAAGGCACAGATTAGTATCGCTTGAAGTAATGAAGCTGCTTCTTCTTGCATTACAAATATTATTGAGCACTTTGAAATAAACCTTAGAGATAAAGCCATTTTTTTAGTAAAACACAAAAACTACTGCCGTTTCGGAGCGACCACTGCTGGGAAGATACGCCGAAATAAACCCAAGTTGAATAAATCTCTCTAACCTTTTTTTCCACTTTCTTAACGTACCTACATACTATTGAATAAGTACGCTAATATTATTATAATCTAGCCTATTAATCTAAGACTAATTAGTAATTTTACATTGACCTAGTTTTAAAAGCAATAGTATAAAAGTGTGTCCATCGGCACTTTTCTTACTGTCTCTGTAAATGCACTTTGTCGTGTTTTCAATTATATTTGTAATTATATGAACTTGATCTATAGTTGAATGCTTTTCTCTAAAGCCGAACTGATGTGGTGGGATAATATTTTTGGCTTCAATAATAGGGTTTAGTCTTTTTAGCAGTATTTTTTAAATAACTTTGACATAACGGGTAACAATGAAATCATGGTCTGTACAACGTAGTCTCATTCGGCGGTTTTCCCGGTTAGGGAATAATTCTTCAGCTGCTTTCCGTAAATCAGTAATTGAATCTCAATGCAGCGTTTATGAGATTGTTTAGTTTGACTTAAGCCTTTCTCGGGACATTGTGAAGGAGTTCTCCTAGTATAAGATCAAAGAACAGATTTCCTGGGGTGGATGTGATGTTTTATTTTCCTCATAACCTGCATGCCTGACTGTTTTAATACAAAAGAAAACTTCAATGAAACTGACCTAGCTCATAGCATACCGTCACACAACATTCCGTCATAGTAATGAAAAAGATGGGGTTTGCATCTGCACTTGGACCCTTTCAGGAACAGCTGCCTTGTGTCGCACAGGCCTCTGGAATAGTGAGCTTAACAATCACCATCTGATCATCAATGAAACTAACCTAGCTCATAGCAAGCTCCTGTGTCATTGTGGTAATGTGGAAGATGGGATTCGCATCCGCACTTGGACCCTGGCAGGAACAGCTGCCCCCTGTCGCACGGGCCTCTGGAGTAATGAGCATAACAACCACCATCCGATGGGTAGTAGTGGGGACCGTCTGTTGCACACTGAAAATAAATAAAATAATTGAAATAAAGAGAAGCTTCTATTGAAATGTACGAGTAATTACTACATCGCAGATGTAACGTGAAATACAAATTATTCAATTTTTTACAAAAAAACACAACCTACTTCATTTTCTTTCAGGAGTTTCTTCCACATGTCCAAAGTTCTTCATCATATCTTCACTAAATTAATATGGGACCAACTTAGCTTTTAAATAAAAAAAGAATCATCAAAATCGGTCCAGGTTGACGAAGATATAGCGTAACATACATACAAAAAAAACATACAGTCGAATTGATAAAATCCTCCTTTTTTGAAGTCTGTTAAAAAAATTTGGCTAAGTCCGAGTCGGACTCGTAGTGTTCCGTACCATTATCTATAAAAAATTACGTTTGTTGTATGGGAGCCCCACTTAAATATTTATTTTATTTCCTTTAGTTTCACGGGTCTTTTCACCCCGGTCCTTTGAGAAGCTTGCGTGGGGATACAGATACAACACGTAGAGGCCTTTTTGAGAAGTTGATGTTATGTGGCGCTCCCGCCAAAACTCATTCCTGAATATACCTATGAAAGGTGAACCCTTGAAAAGGCTTCGGCTGGAGAAATATATATTGCAAGAAAAAGGGAAAGGTCTATGGGTTATGGAATGAGATTAGGATGGAATGATCGGGGGATATTGCAATAGGAACGACCCCTGCCTAATCAAGATTGCTGACTATTGTAGGCAGGTGGTGGCTTTCCGCCCACTAGATGGGCCCCTCAAACAAGCCGACAATAGTTGCCGGTAAAGGAGCAACACCGGTGCAGGCGACTCAGGGGTGTCGAGACGTGTGCTGCGCTTTCTCCGAAGTAACTCGAGGCGTTATGCCCTTTAAAACTTCCACCCCTGGAGCTACAGCTCTAACGACTCCTCTCTGCACGGCCAATTAAGGCAATGCAGAGCTGAAAGCCCTGCGAGCATTCTTGGGTCTCCACCCCGACCGATGAATACACGTCAGGGACGAGAGCCCTGACCAGCTCTCTGAAGCACTCGGGTCCGTGGTGTCGTTTCTCACCAACAGCTCGCTACAAGCTGCCCTGCGGTTTATTTCATTGTTATAGTGTTGGTTTTATAGCGGTAACAGAAATAAAAAGTTGTAATTTTTACAGATGATATAATCTGTGAAAATTACAACTGTCTAGCAATCACATTTCATGAGATACAGCATGGTGACAGACCGACAGGCCGACCAACGGACGGACGGACGGAGTAGTTGATAGGGTCCCGTTTTACCCTTTGGGTACGGAAGCCTAAAAAAAACCGAGAAAAGATGAGCTAGTTTTTAGGTATAGGCGGTACTTAATTAAAGATAAAAAAAATATCCCTTCCAAAACAATACTAATATAACGACCTCCGTGGCGTAGTAGTCACCATGCTAATCCGCCACCCAGAGGTCCCGGGTTCGATCCCCGAACAGGGCAAGGCCTTTTTCAAAATTGTCCTGGGTCTTGGATGTTTATCTATATATTTATTTGCTACAAAATATAGTATCATTGAATTAGTATCCCATAACACAAGTCTCGAACTAGCTTTGGGGCTAGCCCAATCAGTGTAATTTGTCCCTAGATATTTATTTATTTATTTACTAATGAAAAATGGCGTAAGAGTTCCATAGTTACCGTGCAATTAGCCAATCCATGTTCCCCGATATCCAGGATGGAACCAGGGTAGCACGGCCCCTGAGACAGTCGATAGTAGCAGCGGCCGTCGGCAGGCCAGTACAGCAGGGTTTCGTCCGCGCACTGCTGGGGCCGCATGCACATGCCTTGACGTTCACTGGAATACAGATATTTTCATGGATATTTTGTTAAATTGCTGATTACACAACATAGAAAGGTACACATGTAAAAAATCTAACTACGGGCTATACTAGATCACTCTATTATTATGAAATAAAATAACAGCCAACGCACAAAACAGTTTTTGGCATTTCCATACAAAAGTGTGCAGCCGCCCGGGCAATTTGTATGGGAATGTCGAATTTATTTTTTGTTTTTTGATTGTTATTTTAATTTCATTATACTATACTGATCTAGAATAGCCCGTGGTTCGATTTTTTACGAGTATGTCCTTCCACGTTGTATAATAAATTTGATTGATCACGTCTGAATCCCTAATGGAGCAAACAGAGCATTCGGCGCGTTTAGAGATCAGAGGCGGCTGGAATATTCAAAGGTGAGATGGTGGAAAATGCACTCTAAATAGTGATGGGTTACGAGCCACATCGCCTATTAACATGATTCGCCTTTTCGCTCATTTCCTCGATCGACTTCTACGATCTGCGAGAGAAGAGAAGCTGGTACATTCTAAGTTTTCTCGGTGAAGGTTCCTGAAGAAAGAATAACATGACGGTGGATGAAGACACCGAGCAGAAGAAGGTCTGGCATCAGTCATGCTAAAACCACGGACAGTGCAATCCGAGTGAAACATCAGCGAATTAACAAAAAAAGTTCGTGTCGCGTTCATTCCCGTATATAATTTGAGGATGATAATGATGAAAATAATATCTGAGGATACTGTAGGAGTTCTAGTGGCTGTACTGTGGCTTTGAGGATAAAACTAGGATTTACTTCTCACAGAAAATGTGTACTCAAGCATCAGACGAGTAGAGCAAGGATTCAAAAGTATGTCATATATGTACATGTTTTGAATGTGATAGAAAGTAAAAGTTAGCCACCAAGGGCATTTCGCAAAATGGCCTTTGGATTTTACGCTTGTACTGACTCAATATTCATTAAGCATTTTTACAAATACCTTAGATACCAGACAGATAGAGTGGCCAATGTGGTTATATAGAGATATATGTTACAAGGACGGAATCTTATTAGCATTCATATTAACCTTAAGTGTCTAACAAAAATATTCTCGGCAACAAGGCGATGATGAATGATTGTAATAAGAATATCTAACAAGTAAGAATCACCTCTTAAAATATTTGTACCGAATAAACTCGGTGGCCCGGCGTAAAGTAAAGCGACACCGGACGTGGTCCACACTTGGATTGGTGACCACAAGTGGCATGAAAATTTCTCGAGCTCCTCCGTGCTTCGGAAGGCACGTATAAGCCGTTGGTCCCGGCTGTCATCATTGTATGGCAGTCGTCAAGCTATGTCAGGTGCCTTTAGGCAGCTTGAAAAATCTGACACAAGTGTTGGCCACTTACACACACGAAAAGCCAGCAAACCGAATAATAATATATAAAACACTAGCTTGTTAGATATTCTGATCACCGTCATCATGAACCCATAGTTGGGCATAAGCCTCTTTCATTCTGCGCCATCAGGCAGGTACACTTTATGGTACGTAAGGAGCACTGGCTTTTAATGTTGTCTAGCTACTGGCAGAAATTACTTACTCAAATGTATAGATAATGCAAGTATCAATTAGGAATACTAGGAAAGAATAGAATACTGCTGGGCCATATAGAAAATAGGAGAGGATAAATTTTTAATACGACATGACATATTATTTAAAATAATACTGGAGGGAAAATAAAAGGTAAAATAGATCCAAGAAGATCAAGAAAGAGCTATGTAGACCAACTCAAAGAAAAAGCAGGAGTCATGTCGTATCAAACGCTAAAGAGTAAGGCTGAAGACCAGGAAGTTTAGCGCTTACTTCACCGACAAGGGCCATGATTTCTCTTAAATAAGAAGATGCAGATTAGCAGACAATATCAAATCCAGCCGTAAGATGCTCACCTACCCGCGCTTGTTGAAAGACTCCTCCACGGGAGCGAAGTACTCGCCAGGTCTGCAATGTCCTCTCTCGAACAGCTTGTGACAGGTGCTGGTGTGAGGCAGCTGGGCATTTGCTTTCATGACAGTACACTTCCTAACACACATCAAACCAGCTGTGAGATGCTCACCTACCCGCGCTTGTTGAAAGACTCCTTCACGGGAGCGAAGTACTCGCCAGGTCTGCAAGGTCCTCTCTCGAACAGCTTGTGACAGATGCTGGTGTGAGGCAGCTGGGCATTTGCTTTCGTGACAGTACACTTCCTGACACACATCAAACCAGCTGTGAGATGCTCACCTACCCGCCCTTGTTGAAAGACTCCTCCACGGGAGCGAAGTACTCGCCAGGTCTGCAAGCTCCTCTCTCGAACAGCTTGTGGCAGGTGCTGGTGTGAGGCAGCTGGGCATTTGCTTTCATGACAGTACACTTCCTAACACACATCAAACCAGCTGTGAGATGCTCACCTACCCGCGCTTGTTGAAAGACTCCTCCACGGGAGCGAAGTACTCGCCAGGTCTGCAAGGTTCTCTCTCGAACAGCTTGTGGCAGGTGCTGGTGTAAGGCAGCTGGGCATTTGCTTTCATGACAGTACACTTCCTAACACACATCAAACCAGCTGTAAGATGCTCACCTACCCGCGCTTGTTGAAAGACTCCTCCACGGGAGCGAAGTACTCGCCAGGTCTGCAAGGTCCTCTCTCGAACAGCTTGTGGCAGGTGGTGGAGTGAGGCAGCTGGGCAGTCCCCGGCGGGCATTTGCATTCGGCTATCGTCCTCCCGCCCCATTTGCCAGGGCTCAGCTCTTGCGTTTCGGGACACGGATAGCCTTTCTGTAATGTACAGAAAAAAACGGGGTCATTACATCATAAAATAACACGATATTCGTCCGTTAGTGTCTTATTTCAATGTTAAATCAAATTAGACCTTATGATCATTTTGTTGCGCTTCAATGTTGCTTGACACAGGATCGCGTAAGTACACTATATACGTACGAGTACTAAGACATGTTGTGTCCAGATAACCGTAAGCCCCAATTTGGGGCTTACGGTCCAAAAGGCCACGTCATCACGCTAAACGAGGCCCCAAAGGCCACGTTTACCGTGATGATAGAATAACCGGCCAAGTGCGAGTCAGACTTGCGCACGAAGCATTCTGTACCATTATCTATGAAAAATCACTTTTTTGTATGGCCCCACTGAAATATTTATTTAATTCTGTTTTTAATATTTGCTGTTATAGCGGCAACAGAAATACATCATCTGTGAATATTTCAACTGTCTAACTATCACGGTGAATGAGATATAGCCTGGAGACAGACAGACAGACAGACGGACAGTGGAGTCTTAGTAATAGGGTAGCGTTTTTACCCTTTGGGTACGGAACTCTAAAATTAAATGAAAATGGTGATGGTTGACAGCCATAACACCTAACATGGTTTAGATTCGAATAAAAGATAACGAATATTTGGAAGACAAAATTACACCGTTAAGGCAATATATTAAATTAATAATAATTCCCGACATTAAAAAAAAATTAACATCTATTAACTTGTTATTAATAAATAACTTGCATGAATATAATATTATATATATATAATATTATATAATAGAAATATATTATTAAATAATTCAATAACATAGCTTTGACAAAAATGTGGCCCTTCCCTATTGCAGCGCCCGTCAGGGTCCTTAATTAAAGACCTGTATGATACATTAAGAAAGCAATAAATGATATGATATGATGATATGATATGATTCTCGCTCATTTCTATACATTCTATGTTATTTCTTTTCTCCCAGACCCGCATGGAAATAATCAACGGAGAAGATTAAAACTAATTAAGAGATGTAGTAACTTACTGTGTTATCTATCTGTAAACGATGTGATATGGACAACCGCTAGAATTAACTACGTGTATCAAATGTCGTGTGATTCAGTCGGTAAAAAATTGTTTTAAATCAGGATTTCATAACTTCCATGAAACTCAGCTTACGAACGTTTGAAGATAATACCTATGCCTGCCTATATTAAGAATCCCCTTACCCTAGACAGAATCAGACTTTTCCATGTCAGATATAGCCGAAATTATGTAATTTCAAAGAAATTTGCATATTTTAAGTCATATAACTAATTTTCACACACAAAATATGAACTTAAACGAGAATATAGTGTATCATATCATATCATATTTGACCATCAGTATGGAAAACTTCTACACTCTCATATTGTCTTTCAAGTTCATATTTGACTGTCGAAAACTAGTTATATGCCTAGATAAATGCAGTTTCTTTAAAATTACAAAATACTCCCGAAATCTGACATGTCATTTCAAAATAAAAGCTATAGACTACGTTTGTATGGAAAAGTCTGGGGTAAGAGGATTCTTAAGACGAAACGAACGGTGTTTCAAAAATACTTACCATGGCATGAACAGTCAGTAGTTATAATCGGGAAAAAATACATTGATACTAGAAATATATAATTTGAAACTTGGTGCTTTAACAGACGGGGCGCAAGTTGCGTCGCGTAACAGCTAGAGGTGGGCAGTGGATAGTACTCAATCTTCCCATTTGAGTATTTACTCACTAGATTTAATAAATAAGTAAATAGAGCGAGCTCATATATTGACATCGCATTTAATGTCTGTTTACTTATTTTAACATAAAATTACGTCTTTGTACAGCTCCTAGCAAAAAAATATAATTAGTCAAAGAAGACTACTTTCAGTGTACGATCAATATGGTATTTTTATATATTTTAGCGTCGCATCTAATATTTACCTACATTTTAAGCAAATTATGG
Source organism: Acrobasis suavella (assembly GCA_943193695.1). Taxonomy (NCBI): domain Eukaryota; kingdom Metazoa; phylum Arthropoda; class Insecta; order Lepidoptera; family Pyralidae; genus Acrobasis; species Acrobasis suavella. The sequence goes on along the minus strand of OW971933.1, from coordinate 5,380,866 downwards.
TGTATGCACACACTTTCCGTCAAGAATTGCAAGTGTATATTAGATTTAAGTTTCGAAATTGTCATGAAAACATGAAATAATGAATATGAATATAAGTCGCAACTCATGTAAATCAATCTAATCACTAAATGGATAAATAAGGATATTTATCGGGTATTTACTCAATCTACTAAGTAAATATTCAAAAAGGTTGATTGAGTATTTATGCACCGCCCATCACTAGCTGTTACGCGGCGCAACTTGCGCCCCGTCTGTTACGGCCCTTGAAGAGCGGACAGAATAACTGTGAATGCATGGTGTGCAAAAAAATACCGCTCGACGAGGGAACAGGTTTTTTTATCTACGTGACCTAGACCTACTTTTCAATTGAGAGACTTTTTGTGAGGCAATGATACTTTAACAGTTATTTTCATGTAAAATATAGTTCGGATATCATAGAGTTTATGTTGTACCTGCTAATTTAAAAAGTGATTATGATGTGTAGTGTGATTAATGTAAAAGAAAAGCAATAAATAAATTAAATTAAATAGAAAGCACGTGGTATAAAAAAGTACAAGTAAATACTGTTTGAGCCTTTATGTCCTTCAATAATTTTCTTTTTTTTTTTAAATCAGTTTAATTTTTTCTTGACTAGATTTTCCTTTAGCAAAACGCTGAAATAAGTTTATTTTATAAATATTTTAAACTTGGCTTTATAATAAACTTATACATATAATCTCACCACGACAAACACAACAAGACACTGCAGTCATTGCACCGTATCCAAGTGTCTCTAACTTGTGAATTGCATAACTTGACCCTTGACTTGAACTCGACGTACCAAACCGTGACGACACGTTTACGTCACAATGTTTACGTTTACATCCAAACTTCCTGATTTGGGAACCAATTAAGGACCAGTTTTACCAGTTTTTAATAATTTCAACCAACAAAAAGAGGATTTCTAAAGATTCCTCAGTAGTACAAAACAAACAACATTCCTCAGTTCGCCAGTCACCTAATGTTTAATAAATATTTATTAAATACGAAAAGGAAACGATTTCGCAGTTCGCTGGTGGTTGAGGAACGCGATGGCCCGGCAGGAGTGCGCATTACTAGCGCTTTCGCAAGTAAAGCAACAACGGGCATGGTCCGCACTTGGATTGGTGACCACAAGTAGCATGAACATTTCTCGAGCTCCTCCGTGCTTCGGAAGGCACGTATAAGCCGTTGGTCCCGGCTGTCATCATTGTATGGCAGTCGTCAAGCTATGTCAGATGCCTTTAGGCAGCTTGAAACATTTGACACTAGTGTTGGCCACTTACACACACGAAAAGCAAGCAACCAAGTTCGCTGGTCAGCTGATTGAGTTAATATGGGAAGGGAAGTCTGACTTTTTTCGACGCAAGAGTAGTGCAATTCTGAAGTGCCATTTTTTAGACGCTGAGTCACTAAACGTATTCATTTTTTTTTTTTTGTCCAAAAGCCTTTCGTTCAGTGACAAGCTATTCAAAAATGACGCCCCTGCTCCGTCCCACTGGACGTTGGACATCTTGGTTGCTGTCCTGTAACCTTCTACCCCAACCATATATTAAGTACCTACTACCGTAACCAGTCAGTACTACCGCAACCAGTAAGTACTACTACAACCACTAAGCACTTGCCCAGCAGTCGGAAGTATAAAAAACTAATAGGTGCCCGACTACGGGAAAAAATTATGGCTAATAAGTAATGTAAATATTTTAGTACGAGTAATGTGCCTTTCATTTGATACGCCAGTACGCCACTCGATATCGGAACAAAAAAACCGATTTTTTTTCGCACTTATTTGTATGTAACATTCGTTATAAACATTTGGGATACAAGTGTATAGCCATGCCGCCCCTGCCGGGGCCCGGCAGGCGGGGTAGACCTAAGAAGTGCTGGCTTGACGTCGTCAAGGATGATATGCGTGCTAATCTCGTGCGAAAAAGTCGGAAAGCGGACCCCAGGCTTCTCAGCCTTGCTGAGGACGCAACTGGGAAAACGCTGAGATGAGAGAGTAAGAGAGAGATTCGTTATAAACATTTATTGCATACATATTGTAGGTAGTCCATGTTATCCGGACAATAATGACGAATCGGTGGAACACATAAGTACATATGTGGGATATGTATGTGTTCCACCGTTGCATCCGAACCTACCTATCCAATTTTCACAATTGAGATTGATTCGTCACAATTAATTAGTCATTATTGTCCGGGTGACATGGACTACAATGCGTATGCAATAAATGTTTCTATCGAATGTTACATACAAATAAGTTTTTTTTTATGTCATAGGGCGGCAAATGACAAGCGTGTCACCTGATTGTAAGTGATCAGTGAGCATCGCTGCCCATGGACAGCTGCGACGCCAGGGGTGTTTCAGGAAGGGAAGATGTAGGGGGAGGGGGAAGGGGAGGGAGGGGGCCTCCGGCTCTCTCACTCACCGAACGAAGCGGTGACGCTACTACTCAGACGTCGATTTTCTGTGAGAGTGTGGTACTTCCCCGGACGAGCCGGCCCATTCATGCTACTAGCAAAACAGAGTTTTGCCGGTAGTGTGGCTCTACCACATACATACATAAGTACATAGACTGCTAAATATATAGACCTTATTGTCTATGCCGTAGTTGGTAAAAATAAATGATACCAACCAAAATATACAGTCGTGTGAATGAATGTGAATTGTGATAGACACGACGCGACGTCGGAAGGCTCCGCATTTCATTAACCTTATTAAAAGACGAACGACGTCGTTTATTTTAGCCCCAGGTATATACGCTATAACGGACTTAAATCTCTTCTGAGTGCCACAGCTTGCATATAGTAAACGAACTTTTACCCGCGACTTCGTCTGTATCGTTTTAGTACTTTATAATAAAGTATACCGTTGTATAGCCAAATAGGATTCCTCATACAAAGTTCCACTCCTATTTTCATTCTCTTAATGGATAACTTTTGGGATAAAAATCCTGTGTCCTTCCCCTGGTCTCAAACTATATCCATACAAAATTTCATCTAAATCGGTTCAGTGGTTGAAGCGTGAAGAGGTATAAATTCATAAGGAAGTAAGGATATCATTATGCAAATTATCTAATGGCGACAACGCACCGGCAACGCAGCGTAGGACACCCTACTAGGTGGTCGGACGACCTGAGCCTAGTTGTAGGAAAACGATGGATGCGGGCCGCTTTCAATCGGTAGTTTTGGAAATCTTTAGGGAAGACCTATATCCAGCTGTAGGCTTCATGAAGTTGATATGATGATGTTAATATTATCATTCGGTTCTCGTAATATAGTCAAAAACTCTAAAAACCACGCAAGCAACGCCGCGCGCCTCAATTAGTGTCATTATAAGTAGGTAGATTTATTTTCATTGTTTCTTTAATGCACCAAGCCAAACATATGCATTAGGTTCCGTTCAGTCTTGCGAACCTTGGTCGTGTCTATCCCGTAAGCACAAAAGACGTGAAAGTTTATCTCAAAAAGTTTCCAAACCATAATATCGTTGTCGTGATAGGTCGCTTTTTTCATATTTAATTATACTTAAATAGGTACTTAATCGTTGTTTATAAGTTAGTTAAATAACAGTGCAATAAGAACTATGAAATAACTTTGTTATTTTACAACAGTTGTTTTACGACGATATAGTATGCATGATAGTTTAATTGAAAGTTATCATGCTACATTACGAGTGAAAGTCAAAATTAGGTAACGGCGTCAGGTCTGCCTGAATTGTAAAGCAAGCTCTACCCGTGATCATTATATTCTGACCCTATATTCTACGTGTCTGTGGCCTCACGCTCTTTAGCAAACTATGGGAGTAATTTCGTGAAACGACTGATGGTAACAGGAAGCCCGGGAAGTTTGTGCTATTTGATTTGACCAATGAGCGCGGTGCGTGTGAGTAAATTTTATAGGTTGGTCGCTTATAAAGTTATAAGTTATAACTTTATAATTTGTAAACCACTTTATATATAGTGTTATTTGTCCCTATATATTTATTTATTTATAATTTGTAAACCCTATTTAGCTCTGATAGTTTTCCTTAAAAATTAGGTTATGCCGCGAATGTTCTCACGTGTCCGTAAACAACTATTTAGCAGGTAGAGGGGATACTTGACACTAATTAAAATTAGCAATTTTGAAAACGGATCCCAAAACGAAAAATGATTTTCATAAGCTCACAATATTTTGAAAGGAACTATTCAACGTTAACCCCACGATGGCTTAGAGGAGAAAAAACAAATCGACTCGCACTGTAAAGTGCGAGTCAATTAGTAGTATAACAACTAAGTTAAAGAAAAACTTTCGGATCTAAGTAGAATAAAAAGTACAATAAAATATACTCGAAAAAGGAAAACAAAACGAAATAAAATATACTCAAAAGGAACTTTTACGTGAACCTAAAACGATTTCTGTATTTAAAAGACGAGTAAAAATTATTTATTGGAATCATCTTAATTATTGCAATTTATATTGTTAATCTTATGTATATATTATATTTCCTTCTAAATAGACATATGTATTTATTTAAGTATATGTGTAATATTATGAATGCTTATTTGTAGTTAGTGTCGTTCTTTTTTAATTTTCTTCCTCCTTTATCTTATGTATAAACACGCCTGTATACCTCTCTTACATAAACATCTCTCACAGACCTACTGGAAGAGATAAGTCTCTTTTGACATAAGTGTGCCTTTGACGCCTTTGTACAACTTTTATTTGATGTATTCTCTGTATAAATTTTCCGTGTACATAAATTGGTAAATAATAAATAATAATTTTTACATATTTAATAGATTTTTTTTGTCTCGTAAACTCAATGTTGGCATTAGCAACTACAGAACTCTTCACTGCGGACACGCACTTGGCTGGTTATTTTATTAACAATACATAATTCAGTTCCGGCTAGAATATTAATCAAAAAAATACATGTATCCTATATGTACTTTTATTAAAATAATTTAAACATATAAAATAGTTGTGCAGTTACTCTGATGATGCAAATAATTCATTTAACAGTATTAGAAAAGAAATTAAATTAAACGAATTGTGAAATTAAATAAATTTGTTAAAATTTGGTAAAAAACGGTAGAAATATGTTGCATGACTAACCGTTACACATTGGTAAACCGGTATACACATTGGATAGACCAGTCCAACTAGAATAATGAATTGAGCACATAATAGACAATTACCAATTGAACTTGAACTATTTTTGAACTAATTACTAATCAATTCAAATCAGTAACGGGTAGAATAGTACGCAAACAAAATTATGTTTACAGTTTAGCCAGATTAATCCATGAATATCGGTTACGGCTACGTATTGGGTTAATAATGTTAAATCGAAGGTATAGGCAAAATAAGCGCTTTTATTTGATAAACAACTTTTTGTCCTAAATAATCCTGTTCCCTCTTATTTTATCTCAAACTTTGTAAAACGTATGTTGCTGTGTTTCACAAGTTTTAAAGCTATTTATACTATATTGGCCGATTTAAGGCAAAATTACTATATAATTTCGCCTTAAATCGGCCAAAAATTAATTTGCAAAATTCCGGTTAGACCAGTCCAGGCCAGCTTTTTTGCGTTCAGTAAGTAATTATGAAAGACCATGACCGATCAATCTCGTACTGACATACCTGCATTACCCACTGACCTACTGCTTACAAGAGAACAATGAAGCATTGTCTAATTGATAATTATTCATGAATTCTCTAATGCCCATTAAAACACTTAATATTTATATCTTCTTGCGGAGTCCGAGTTCATACGTTTTCTACTCGCACTCGCAGAAAATGTATGAACTCGCACTAATCACTAATCAAAGACAGCTCAGGACCAAAAGATGAGCTGTGCCGATCGTAATTTGGTAACACTACCGTCAAATCATTTTAATAGCTTGGATAGATTTTTTAATTTGAATAGAAATAACGAAGAGTGGGGTCGCCGCTCCTAATAATCACCCTGATGATAAAACCTGGTGGGCCTTTCCTACTACTACTATCTTGAGTAAATCTTTAATTTAACTATAATATACTGACGGACGACCCCCGTGGTCTACACCACGGATGGTCACCATGCTAGTCCGCCACCCAGCGATCCCGGGTTCGATCCGCGGTCAGGTTAAGTTAGAAAATGGCCTTTTTCAAATTGTCCTGGGTCTTGGATGTTTTTTATTTATCTATATATGTATTTGTTATAAAATATAGTATCGTTGAGTTAGTAATCCATAACACAAGTCTCGAACTTTTTTTTGGGCTAGCTCAATCAGTGTTATTTGTCCCTATATATTGACTTATTTTATTTATCATAAAAAGAACCACCTTTGTTCCTTACTTACATCACTTATCAGATTCTTAATTGACTTTTCTCACTGGATCACCAGTGAGAACAAATACCGTCAATTATCTGAAAACATACTGTGCAGGCAGGTGTATGACCACGAGAAATAATACTACGGAAGATAGACGCGTGAGAACGGAATTTGGTGGAAAACAATGTAAATATTGTGTAAACGATTTAACAACAATAACAATTGACGGTAAATTAAGTTATTCTCATACTTTTAGTTGCATTTTTATGCCCCAGAAACATTAAAATTGACGCTGCTTTGTACAAACTTAGTAGTGAAATTAAGTAAGGCCGAAATAACAGACACTTTCTTCGAGATGGTAAGTATATATTTCAAAACTAAAAATCGACTTTAACACCAAACTATACAATATGTAACAAAAACCATGTCTGATCCTTGTAAAAAATCGTAATTTTCATACAAATTGCCGGACCGGCCGATTTTGAATGAAAATGTCGATTTTTTTTTTTCGAGTTTCAAGCATTGGTCCCATAGGAAAAGTTGTTCATATTGACGGTCTGAGTTGCTCCTTCAAGGATCGGATAACTGATGATAAAAATCTGTAATAAACATTTTATGGGACCACCTGACAAGTATGCCCTTTTAAACAAGAAATTGGTCTTAGGCCAATATCATAAATTGACAGAAGACGCCTAGCTAGATTCTCTAGCTAGGCGCCTTCGATTGGGGAACATACATAAAAAACCATATATAAGTACATTCGAATTGATAACCTCTTTCTTCTTGAAATCGGTTAATAATTGCTAAGTAATTTCTTACATTTCTCAATGAGTAGTGTAGTTGACTTCAAAACGTCTTCGGATAAGATCAATGTTCTCTTAATTGCTTCATCGCGCCACGTTGACATTACATTAGCTAGCAGCTTCACGATACAGGAAGGTACAGAAGGATAACCAATCCTTTCATGTGAAGTTTATTCCTTTAAAATCTAAATCAAATGGAACAGGAAGGTAGGGGGCGAGAAGACTAAGGCCTTTTCGCCTAGAAACTGAATAGCAATATAATTCTAGGCGTAAGACTAAATGGTTTTAGGCATTCAAGATGCAATACTCGGTCTTATTTCATTATTTAATTATGATATACTCTAAAAACTACTTACAATGTAAGAGTGAAAGCGTTGGTGAACAGCTAGTGATGCTCTACATTTATAAGCAAGCATCAAAAGTTTCAGTCAGAGATTGACTCTTTGGGTTATAATTCTATGGTTTCAGCCATCAGAGAAATATTTTTGGGTCCGACCGTTAGGCCCTCACCCGCGACGCACTCGATCGCGACACTCCTAAATTTTAAAATTTGTGTGTCCGCTTCACAGTTTGCAGCGACGCACCAGCTTTATTTTTTTTTTTAAAAAATCGAGTGAGTTCTCGTGCAGGAACGTTTAACTCCATTTACCTCACTCATATTTCTTCATTCCTGCCTTAAAGCAACTATGTCTGTCTATACAGCATTGGGTAGGTATTTTGGTTTAAAATGTGACAGCAAGCAGTAAAATTTATTCATAATGTAATTTAATCCCTTATTTAATTTTGCATTAGTGCTATGATCAATGATGAAATTACTCTAATACATTATAAGCTCAACTGTCGCGTGTCATTAAAAATCTACCTTACTCTCATGCATGTACGGAAACATGTACAGATCTTTTATTTTTTTGAATCTCATTTACTTCTATACTGTCCATATTTTGTACACAGGTGCTTTCGGTGGGTTCATCTCAAACGGGACGTGGACATATTGATTTGTTTGAGATGTCGAGCTACTGTTTGTTCGGCCTTTAAGCTCGGTGAAAAAGCAAACTGGTTTCAACTATGTAAAGATAGAATATCTTTCTATATAAAATAAACTGGCAATCCTATTATATTTTGTAAGATCATACTAGTATTTTATGCAACAGTTGTATATGTATGTATATGTATATATAATACTTTTTCTACGACTACATTTACTAAAATAAATACAAAAATAAACAAAGAATAGTACGAAATACTACCATATGTTTGGTAGGAAAAAATTAAGCCTTCCATAGATACCTAATCTATGGAAGGCTTAATTTTTTCCTAGTGACTAAAAGTGCCATTTTTGAAACATGGAGTCACTTAAACGAATGTTTTTCATACAAAAACCCGTTTATTCAGTGACTCCACATTTGAAAATTGGCACCATATGTTAAAATAACGATTTTATTATGTTGGCAGTATGGTAGATATAAAGAAAAAAAGTTATAAGTCTATGGCTAGGAGTATCGTTTTGGCGAAATAACGACACATGTGCTATTATATTAGGAATAGACTATAGACTTTTCTGAAATCATATAATCTATGTTCTTATATTAGTGTTAACTGTCTTTTAAATGGTCCCCATTTAAAAGACAGTTAACAGTACAGGAGTAGAAAAACAAGTTTATTTGGTTGCCAGGCAAATCAAAACAAAAACCGATGACACCATCTAGTGATGAGTGGCGGAACTACATATTCCAAGCGATGTTAATTGGAATTGATATCCGTAGCGCCATCTATTATATGTCAGGTAAATATAAAAGTAAATTTTAAAAAACCCGGACTTTCAAGCAATAACACCCAATAACTTTTAAGCGGTTGAACCGATTTTTATCAAATATAGCTACTCGTAAGAACCACCGCAAAAAAACTTGCTTTCACCGTCTGTTCGAGAGCTACGATGCCACAGACAGACATTACCGTCAAAATTATAACACCCCTCTTTTTGAAGGAAAATAAGGCCGTCGCACGGGCAACCCAAAATACCTTAAGAACTTTGTTCGAACTACTTAGGAGATAAACATACTAAAAGACCCCTCCGAGGTGAGCCCGAGGGGGCACAAAGAAGGTCCCGTTTTTTGGTTTTTCGCTGACATCTCGAAAACGGTGCGTCGTAAGAAATTATGTTGTACTTCATAATGAAAGCTAATAAAATTCTCTACAACTTTCACACTTTTTATCTATCTCCAAGTTTTGCCTGGCTATGAGCTTCGAAAAATGGTCGATTTTCAAAAATTTATTTTATATTTTCTTCACTCTTATCAATATTATTTTCTACACTCTTAAGCCGGGTATGTAAGGTGATCTACGTAGCAAAGGGAGCCGCTTTGCACAGGCGTACCTAGAGGTCATTGGAGCTGATATAGCCCTGTACCCACGTGGCACCGCTCTGCAGGTGGGTGGGGGAGGGGAGGGGAAATTACATCTACCACGCTGCACTATGACGTCGATATCTGCATAAGTTGAACAAATAGGTCGTGTTTAGTATCGTTGTCGTATAAATCAAGGACGAAAAAAATATTTCTGGAACTAATAACATTAAAAAAGTATTTTTACGTACGGATGGTCATCAAAGGGTGGAAGGGGGCTAAAAAAGCAAAAAAAATGTGTTACGTAGTATGTATATGTTCCCTAAGTGTACACGGACACCAGATTTAAAAACTGTTAAGCTTTTATCTTTAAGACATTCATATCACACGTGATTTGCCTCGCATACCACCTTTAAGAACAACTTGCAAGCTAGTCACGTTCCAGAAACTATTTTTGGGAAATATGTTGACAGAATGTTTAAGTATTCTTAAAAGACACTTTAAAACACTTTAATGGCCATGAATTACTAAATAAATTTCATTCGAAGTTCGCCCCGAACTATGAGTTCGCGGACCCCATATAGATATGGGGTCCGCGAATAGGATAGGGGTTGTTTAGAAACAACCCCTTGACTGATATTGCACATCGTCGAACTTAAAAAAAAATTGCTACATCTACACGTCTATCATATTTCATCAAGCTATAGCTATATACTCGTACAGCTATGGGGTTTAAAATCACCCCTTATCTAAGTGCATAGCCTAATTGTTAATAATAATAAATGCCTTAATTGGCCGTGCAGAGAGGAGTCGCTAGAGCTGTTGCTTCAAGGGTGGAAGTGTTAAAGGCCATAACGCCGTAACTTCGGAGAAAGCGCAGCACATCTCTCAACACCCCTGAGTCGCCTGCACCGGTGTTGCTCCTTTGCCGGCAACTATTGTCGGCGCGTTTGCGGGGCCCATCTAGTGGGCGGCTAGCCACCACCTGCCTATAATAATCAGTAATCATGATTATGGCAGGTGACGTTGCTATTGCAATATCCCAGCATCAGTCCATCCCAATCTCATTCCACCGTAACCCATAGACCTTTCCTTTTTTCTTGCAATAGATCTTTCTCCCGCCGAAACCTATTCAAGGGTACACCTTTCATAGGTATATTCAGGAGTAGATTTTGGTGGGAGCGCCACATTACATCAACTTCTCCTAAGGACCTCTACGTATTGGATCTCTTTCCCCTCTAAGGATAGCCTAAGCCTCTCTAAGGACCGGGGTGAAAAGACCCGTGAATCTATGGAAGGAAATAAATGTAACTAAGCAAGTTTGAACCTTAACTTGGCTCACGAGGTAACTGTTATGTGGGATGTGGAATCAACGATCATTGTCCCGATAGTCGTCTTATAGCGAAGAGTCTTGACCATCTTCTTAAAACTCTCTCGCTAGACAGCGAAGAGGTAGGACATGGAATACCGGAATGATTTTCATACTGGTATTGAAATTTTAATTTCCGGTATTTTTTAAATACTAACAATTACTATTTAAATAATTCCATTATCGATTGATAAGCTTTGTTTGAAGCATGAAGAGAGTGATGAGTGTAGATGAAGCAAAAGAAGTCTGAAAGGATCGTAGTCCCACTGATATCTAATATGATAACAGGCGTGATAATATAAATGTATATAAAAAGAATACTGTAACTAAAACATACCTTATAAATAGTGTAGCACTTTCCATCAGACGGCCAGTACAGCATCAGCCAGCCCCTAGGATGGGCCGCACAGGGGTTTCTCCTGACGTCCGCCCACGGCGGGGGCAGCACTGCGGCCTGTGAGCCGCACAGCAATGCTGCCAACCACACCCACGCCGCCATTTCCAATTTCAAAATAATAACTTCTCTATGACATCACATTTTTTAAACGCCACTTATTTAGGTCTTTCTCCATTGCACTGTATTGTTATGAATACACATTTTTATCACTAAGGCTATGCCTAGCAAGCTGATAGCCAATAAAGACGGAAAAAGGGAATTAGAAATAACCTTAGCCCCCTGCGTTACGCGTAACGTATTAGTCATCTGTAACTAGTCACTGAATGGGTCCCAAATGGAAAGGAACAGCCAATAAATATACTTAATTAACGTAGGTATATTTATTAGGTATGTGTTGGTTTATTTAGGTAATTATTTTACGCCACATCAAAATCTCTGTTTATTCTTATGGTTGACTCAGAGAGAACGCTTTTAGCATTAAATAACCCCTTACCCCAGACTTTTCCATACAAACGTAGTCTAGCTTTTATTTTGAAATGACATGTCAGATATCGGCAGTATTTTGTAATTTTAAAGAAATTACATAGGTATATCTAAGCATATAACTAGTTTTCGACAGTCAAATATAAACTTGAAAGAAAATATGAGAGTGTAGAAGTATTCCATACTGATGGTCAAATATGATATGATACACTATATTCTCTTTTAAGTTCAAATTTTGTGTGAGAAAACTAGATATATGACTTAATGTATGCAATTTCTTTGAAATTACATAATTTCGGCAATATCTGACATGCCGTTTCAAAATAAAAGCTAGACTACGTTTGTATGGGAAACTCTGATTCTGTCTAGGGTAAGGGGACTCTTAAGTCCGTCAATGGCAAACAATTGTATATTGTGTATCAATAAAGTTTTTATAAATAAATAAACAGCGTGACCAGCCGTGAACACGCTGAAGTGACGCTGACCTAAACTTATACAACACATTGTTCAAAGCTACAAACCGACTTCATCCCCAAACTACTCAACCAATTTTAATAAAATTTATATGGGACCACCTGACAAGTATATTCTTATAAACGAAAAGATAGTGAGGAATTGTTAACATACTCCTTTTTGGAAGTCGATTAAAAACATGGCGTACCGTGACGAAATACCGAGAGTCTTGAAAACGAGAGAGAACGAGATACCTTTGCCCCACACTGGGATAACAAAGTCTTCTTGAGAACCGACGACATCATATGATGTCGTTGAGTCTCAAGAGTTACTAATGTAGAATCAGGTCTCAAGATGTTAATAAAAATCCATAATAGATCCCTACATTTTCTCTTCCTCGTGTCTCTTTTTAAAGCGATTTCCAAAAAAGAGGAGGTTATCAATTAATTCGTCGCGATCCTTTATACTTATTATTTTTTATGTATGTTCACCGATTATTCAAAAAAGCCTGGACCAATTTGAATTTTTTTTGTTGTTTGAATGGCGCTTATCAGTTCGTTTCATAGAAATTTTATCAAAATCGGTTGTGTAGTTTGGGGGTGAAGTCGGTTATTAGTTTTGTTAAAATTTATACTATTCTAACGTCTATGTTTTCACGCAATATTGTATTTTAGTATTTTACCAGCTACAAGTTACGATGTTTACGAGCGCATTATTTTAATATCGTGAATTCGATCAAGACTTTTCGATTTCTCCATCCACTTACGATGATCTTCTGAGGTCAGACATTTGCATAATTATGCCGATTCTCATTCATCAACACTTTTAACACAAAAAAATGCATTCTAAAAAGCCTAAAAAACAATTATCATCATCGTCAAAGATTCAAAGATTCAAAGATTCAAAGATTCAAATTCAAAGATTCAAATGTTTATTCAGTAATAAGACCTTTACAGGCACTTTTACACGTCAATAAGAATAATTTATGTTACGTGTAAAGTATATTAAAATTTAATTTATTTTTAAAGAAAAGCTACCGATACCAGCGCTTCGTAACGACCACTGCTGAGAAGAAACGCCGAAAGAAACTCATTTTCACAGTAGCTGTCAGGTACCCACTGCTGGGCATAGCCTCCTTCAGTCAGCACCATTTTATAAATTAATAAATATGGACAAATCATACAGATTAAGCAAGCCCCAAAGTAAGTTCGAGACATGTCTTTTGGGAATACTAACTCGACGACACTGTTTTATAACAAATACATATATAGATAAACACCCATGACCCGGGTAAATCTGAAAAAAATCAATTTCCATCTTGACCTGACCGGGGATCGAAACCAAGACCTCCAGTGTGGCAGCCTGGTGTGATGATGACTAGATCATCATCTAGTTAGGTCCCTTGCCATCGCATTCCAACTGGATTGCGATGGCATGACGGATGCTGGAGGACGGGCCAACGATGTCAAGCTGGTTGCTACAAGGAACTCCTTCTAGTCACCAGCCTGACATCGTCGGCCCATTTAGCCGCCGGACTACTACTACGTTTTTCATTTCTGGGATACCACCCGGTCAAAAAAATCGTATCAAATTATTTACCTCCTTGCAGAGTTTCTGTCTCAGTTTTCTGTGTATAGATACCTAGCATCCGCTAGATTCCAACAAGCCAAATCAAATACTTTCTTCTATAATGTCAAACCGAATATTTTCTTTGAAATTGGTTTGTAATCGTAGGTACAGTCCTACCAATATACCTGACCAGGCCCTCTATATATCTCTTATTGACATGAAAATTTATATTTAGACAGATTTTAAGTAAATCCTTCTGAATAAACATTTTTATGTTAATATTATTTTCCGTTTTAAGAGAAAATTCAAGATATATGTAGAGGGCCTGGTCAGGTGTATCGGTACCTGACCGTACAATAAATAAAATACTGCTCCGTGATGTCAGTAGTTGTTAGGAGTCAAATCAGTTTTCCTGCAATAATAATTTTTAACATCACGTTCAAAATGGATAGGATAAATTACAGTGACATTATTTTTTGTTATTTTAACAGCACCAAATAATTTGTTTTGACCTAGGATACTTCCCAATTCTAAAAAGTAATTCTTATCAATTTATAGGTACCTTGAGCATCAGATATAGAGTTTATTAAAAACCATAACAAAACGTGAATCCCTTAAGAATCCCATCAATTCAAGCAACAAGCCACAAGGGAAGTGCCCCACCTCTCGTCACATAATATTTTCCGCTGGCGTCCCGTTCTCGACTTATCTCGGAATAAAATAAACATTTCTGCCGTATCTGATTATAATACAGTTAGGGATTGCAAAATCCGGATTTTTTTCAAATCCGGATTTTAAGGTTTACGTGGCACGAAAATCCGGATAATCCGTATTTTCTGAAGTTTTAAATTTTATTTTGTATCGTTGTTTTTTATGGTTTTATTAAGTTGCTAATTTCGTCGAATAAAATCAAATCTTTGTAATAAAAGTTTAATCAACATTCAAAGTACTTATAATAATTTTCACATATAAAATCAGTCTTTCACATATAAAATTTAAACTTAATCTACAAAGGAACAAAGCAGTCTGATTTTACTTAGGATTCACAATTCACTTACATTTACGATAAAATTTAATCAAACGCATAACAAAGTAACTTTCTTATCTAGTTATACTTATTATCAATTATCACATGAATAATCAGTCAAATTAGAAGATTTTTAAATAACTATTATACTAATGTAAGTATTTAAAATATGGCAGTATTAAATAAGATCTGTGTAGTCCAAGTTTAAAGTTCTGTTTTTCCTTACATTGTTAATTACATAAAATTTAAACAAAAGTCACTTTTCAATTAAGTGTAATGAAATATTAGCAAAAAAATAAGTCAAATCAAATTTTTAAATTTCTGAATTAACATGTTCACACAATCAACACGACTAAATAAATAGCATTCTGCCTAAGGATGAATAACAATTGTATCAACCTGTTTCTTACTAAATAATAGCTTGATTTATATTTTGAATATAAATAGCACTTAAATAACAATTTAGATTTTTATTTTTTTCATTAAACGGTATCTTAAAAACATAAAAGCATTGAGTGTTTCGTCATTCAGACGTGATCTTAATTTATTGCAAAATATTCCAGCCGTGGAAAAGGCTCTTTCTGATTCCACGCTGGTCGGCGGAATAGCTAGTAACCTCTTTAAAACTTTTTTTAAAATTTCTCCGCAGATCCCACCGTTTTCAAAAAGTGCCATTTCCACATGTATTAATGAAGGTAAATCAACCCTGCTGCTTGAACTCGACGGCTTCTGCTGTAGAGTATCGGCGCTGTTCATTTTTACAATCGAAAGTTGGCGATCAAGTTGTTCTTTAAAGCTGAGTGACGGCTGGCTGAGGTCAGATTCGGACACTGTTTCCAAACTGGAGTCCAAGGTGTTTGGTGGTGACGTCGCAGTATTATCCATTGCTGCAGCTTGGCATATTACGTGCTTTACATCTTCATAACTTGGCTTTATAAACGTACCTTCGTTTTCCTCGGTCTCTCCCGTTAAAAAATGGTTTGGGTTCCGTAAATACTGTAAAGCACCGACAACCGCGTGCAGCCGTCTCTCTTTAATTCTTCTTTTTAAAGAATTTGCCAGGTTGGAACCAGTTGACGTATTCTCATTTTCTAATGATGTCACTAAAAATTTCAGAGCTGTATCGGCTGTTAAAATTGTGGCATCTCTGCGGCAAAGTACTTCTACCGTAGTCTTTATCATGTCTAAACAAGTTTGTAGATTTTGTAGACACATAATTTCAATATCTGAGAATGATATATTTGACTTAATATCGATTAATGCTTTCTGTACACATGAATTTAGTTTTAAGAAACGTTCTAACATTGTAGCTAGACTATTCCATCGCGTTTTGCAGTCCAAAAGAAGACCTAACTCTTTGCCAAATTCAGCTTGCACATATTTTTGAAGCATGTCATTCTTAGTCGGCGAATTTTTGAATGTCTTCACCAATGTCCGGACTTTCTTTATAATTTTTTGGTAATCGTCGTTTAACTGTCCACGTGGTCTAGTGAATTCAATCGAAAATCCCTCAATGATATCTTCTTCAGTATCTGAGTCTGAGTCACTGCTGTCCTTCTCTTCAACTTGTGATGTTACTTGTGGAGCTTTTTTATAAAGAACATCGAGTACAGCCAGCTGTATACCATGTGCCAAGCATAGTTGGTGATGCGGAACAGGCATAATACGTCCAACTTTCATCATAACAGCGGCGCCATCAGTAGTCAGTCCAATTATATCTTTGTATAAACAAAGTTCGAATGAGTTTAATCTTCTTTCTACAAGAGCAACGCAGGCTTCAGCGCCCATGGACCCTAAAATCCTTACTAAACCCAAACATTCTGAATTATTCACACCAGAGTCATCTTGATAGTGAATATTTAAATTTAAATATCGATGAGATTTAACTGACGTCCACTCATCAAACGTCGTTGAAAACTTGATGCCTTTAGACTTCAGGAATTTTATCTCGGAAGATAGCATTGATTTTTCTTTGTTGTACACGTCCAATACTATTTTTCTAATCGAGTTGGGTGATTTTGGAATGTCTTCTTTGCAACTTTTTTGTAACATTTTTCTAAGATCATTTGAGGTGCAGAATACCTTCAGTGGTATTCCATCAAGAACCGCCATTCTTGTTATTATACTCGGCAAAGAGTCCTCGCTTACAAAAAAGTCAGTTAATTTTTGTTTTTTTGATGGCGGAACTTCGTTTCTGCTGCATGTTGCTACTGGTGTCTCTTCTGGTTGAACGCTGATGGTGACATCTTTATCTTTTTTTATATTTATGGAATGTTTTCTTATTAAGTGGTTGTGTAGTGTTGAAGTGCTGCCACTTATCTTTAAAATAGTATTACAGCGTTTGCATTTCGCTTGTTGTCCATTAGAGCTTCTCAAAAAGTGATGCCATACACTGGACTTGTCGCTTGATTTTTTTGTATAATTTGTGAACTCCATTTTTCATCTGATGGCTCTATGGATTAAAGATAAAATATTGCTTTTAGTGTTGAAATAACTATTATAATTAAAAATATAACCTTACCAGAAAAAATAAATCACTATGGCTTAGAAACTCTATTTAAATAAGATAAATTATTGCTTCACAAAATGAACTGCAGATAAACAGATTGTTTTTTTACCTATTTTATTGACCAATGGTGTGGTATGTTTAAATATCATATATATTATTAAAAATAATTGATAATTTAGCGGATAGTAGACTAGACATAATAAAGATAAATAGTAACGAATGCTAAAGCATCTAGTGTTCAGGAATTAGTGAATATATTGTTTATATTTCCAGTACTTACACGTTGGTATAAGAAATCAGATCCAAAATAACACATGAAACACACAACTAACCCGTTAGCGAACCACTGTTTATAAAGCTTACTGTCTGACTAAACAAAAGTCATTCAGATTGAGGGGTGGGGGGCTGTATGCGGGGCGCGTAAAAACAATGGGATTTCTAATCGTGCGGTTTGTTTGTGTGATTCTAAGTGTCCGCTCAATAAACAATGAAATTTGAAGCACAAATAAATGAGCCGAGTTAAAAATCCTTTGTCAAAAACAATAACAAAGACGGTGCTCAATTGTGATGATAAGAAATATATAAAAACGAAAAAAATCGAAAGAGTTCGAAAAAACCGGATATTGAAACTAAAATCCGGATTTTTTTTAAGTTATGGAAATCCGGATTTTTCAGTTTTATTCGAATTTCGAAGTATTCGGATTGCAATCCCTAAATACAGTCATGCGTTTCCGCAACTTGAAACTCATACATTCTCCACGAAGACTCTAATGGGACGTGACATAGAAAACTAGAATAGAGCAGTTATTTTGAGAAATGTGTACTTGAAATATAATTCAGTTCATGCTTCTAATTCATTCAATAAAGAAAAAAGAAATGATGGAAAAAGTTGACCTGAACAAGGGTTGACAAAGCCTAGGGCCGCAACACCAAAGGCAACCCTTAGTGATGGTTGGAGTAAAAATGGGAATCTATTATTTGTTAAGATTCTCGCCCTCTAAAGTGGGGAACTCAATATAATGCGTTCACTTACGGAAAATAGTTCACTAGAACACCACTAGATAGCGCTGGTAGTAGGTAACTCGCGTCTTACTGTAAGGATGTAAAATGTGATTTAATAAAAACATTTAACTTTGGCATTGTACGGAATCCTCTCCACGCGAATTCAACTCGCACTTGGCTGGTTATCTTTTCTCCTAGTCTTGCATCGAAGAAACTTAGTAAGGAGTATTTACTGTTGGAAAATATACAAAACACAAACACGAAGCAGTTACGCAATACAACGTCTGGCGCCGTTTGTACAGATTTTACATATCAATCACATTGATTTAGTATTAGGTCACTATAATATATATTTATGATATATACTTCCTCCTTATTTTAACCCATTGTATTTTTAAAAGCGATTTGACACGGTCGTCAAATTATTACGAAATCTTCAAACTGTTTCATATTAACTTAGCATAGGTACCTAAACTTTTTATTTTGTGAATATATGTACTTACTTAGTAATTTTTTCCTCGTAGATAAATATATGACTGTCAACATATTTTTTTGCAAATAATTGTCATGTATGATTGATTTGTAAGGATTGTACTTGTGGCTTGTTTAAGAACAGGCCAAACAACAGAAACTGCGCACGTTGAAATAAATTTCTTGCGTATGTTTTTCTCATACCAATAGTTTCGAAGAACGCAATCTACAAACACACACATTACTTGGGATATAATTGATCAGGCTGAAATGTTGAAACAGCAGGTTTTACTGTACCTTTCCCAATCTTTATCGAAACATGGCGTGTCGTGCGAACAACCATTACTCTAATAACGCCCAAGTTCAAGTACCTTCAGATTACGATAGCGGTACAACGGTACACTGGCTGCAGATTAGCTGTAACAATTTATATACACGCCAATCTTAATTCGTTGAAATAGAGCTTCAAGTTTAGTGTTACATTTCAATGGTATCTAAAGTACAGGGGAGCCTATAAGTGGTGCCTTAGAGCAGTAACGGTGCTGTTACCGTTTGACGTATCCGCCCAGCAATTACGAAATATAAACTACAATTATTCAACCCACATCATGGCGGAATTACGTGAGGTGGTGAGTACGAACGTGTAGTGATCACGTCATAAAACCTCAGCAAAAAACTTTTTAATGACTGGTTTGAACTTTTTAGTACAGCTCCAGAGAAGTTTTCTCATGGGATGTTTGCACGTACGCTTTAGTTTCTCCTTGAGATAACAACATGACACATGTGAAAAGATTTCTTCAGAATTGGCAGCGCGTGAACATCCCCAGTGACACTTATGACCAGTAGAGTTTTTTTTTTATATAACCTATTTTTTCACATTTCTGGAGGGCAAAGGTCTCCACCATATTCTTCCAAACCTTTCTGCCCAACGCGATCTCCGACCACCTTACTTAATACATCAAAGCAGCGAGCCCTTGTTCTACATTTTTGGCACTTCGTAGCTACTTATCATGTGTCCAGCGTTCCCGGTACTTTGTGCAAATACCAATCTCTCTCATCTCTGCGTATTCCCACTTGCATCCTCAGCTGTAATGCTAATGTTGGGAGATGTCGAGAAATCCGAGTTAGGTGGCGTCACGCTGATAACGTCCTTTGTGACTGCGGTGCCATTCAGTCGATGGACCACCTTCTATCGTGTCCGAATTGCCCTACGTCGTGTACCATCGAGGACTTAAATGAGGCTAATGACAAAGGGATCACCGTGGCCACTTACTGGTCAAATGTCATTTGAATTAGAAACTATACTTGAACCATTCTGACTCAACAAGAAGAAGAAGAAGCTGTAATGCTGTGAACTTGTGAAGCTTGGGGTCCACTTTTCGGCTTTTACGTGTGCATTTCACATGGTCTTGACTCTTGACCATCCTTGGTAATAAGACCATTGGCAAATGTTTGATACCAATATAGCACTTACAATTTAACAATTCATATGCCTAACGATGACGTCGCAGTAATGCACCAACCATGGAACTATAATAAGTACGAGTGAGTCAATCAGTTTGATCTCAAGCACGGCTGTCGTATCAGATCGACTAACGAGGAAGTAGTGCGATTGCTATCGCTGGACTGTCGACATTGTGGCACAGTCCGTGGAAATAGAGGGTTTCTTTTTGTATTGTTGCAGGCACAACCTTGTGGCAGAATTTAAAACTGCCATCATTGGCATCAGACCTCTGTTCTGAGCGCATTCTTTAGGTAACATACCATAGCGTCTCAACTCAAACGAAGTGGTGCCCAGCGATGTTTTACAAGACTATGTGACATCACTGTCTTTTTGACTAATCAGCACACCTCTTTTTTTATGCACACCGTCTACTGAGATAAGTTCTCTATCAACCATCATCCATGCCACTAAAATATCTTTAAATATAAAAAAAAATAATTGAATGCACAATCACGTTAACATTACCATAAACCGCGAAGCAAATCAATCACTGTTACCTTATTATTCTATCTGATAGCACTTATTAGTGACGGAGCTAGGGTTGCTAGGCTTAAAGACCTAGTCTTGGAACTGCATTGCACTGCATTCATTAGGTCACAAATTATATAAGCAATGTTGAGGCTGTAGCTAGACTGGTTAAGAAAGCCATAGTTTTTCTCTTTTGAAATTCTTAAAAAATGTCTTGCCGCTGTATTCATAAAATCTACTCTGTAGATCGTAACAGTTCCTACGCCCGCTAGCGTTCAAAAAAATCTCTTCATGTTTTATTTAGTGGTTATACTAAAAGTAGGTATCCCACAAAAACATGCTCCAAAAATCTTTTCACTTCCACTATAGCATAGCCTATGTAACATCCTAGATATCATGGCATAATAAAACAAGATATTCTCTTCCCAAGATGGCCCAAAACTACGTCACGAATGTCACGATAGTTGTTACCACTGATGGTTCTCTTTAGTTTTAGGGACTTTCTCAATTAGTTAGTGACTATAAAATAAAATATTAACTTACAGAACTATTTAGTATTTTGAGTGATTCATCTATTTTGTTTAAAAAATGTATATAATTATTTATTGCGTTATAAGTTCATAATTGGTATGTTAAGTTAATAAATGCAATTTGCTCGGGTAATTCTATCACAAACAGTAACAACACTCCTAACTGATAACATATTTTTAGGCCAATCACGTGACCAGCTGTCACGGGAAGGGAATACCAGGCGAAGTATATACTCGTAATTATGCCATGCTGGATATTTTCCAAACGCAGGCGTATTCTAAATACATTTACTACTGCATATATTTGTACTCCAACGTCATTACATTTCACATTACCTTCCGAACTAGATTTCTGTCAGCTGGCAGCCCTAATCGGACCACTATTACATCAACCGTTACTTGGACAGAAAAACGCGGGAGAAGAAAAACTGTTGAAATTATTCGTTTCCCATAACTTGTTTGAATACGGAATGCCGTAACGGTCGATAATGAAGTTCTTATTGATTTGTTCTTGCAACCATTGCAATACTCGTACCGCTTGTTAGATCTATTGCACGCGTGTGTTTCTTAAGTGAAGCAATTATGGAGTTAAGTTTTGCACACGGCTTCGGTCATTTCGATATTTCTTTCTGTGTGATATGGCTTTTGGCGTCTAAAGCTTGAATAAATGTATAATTATGGAATTTGTAACCATTAGTCGTCTGTTGTCCTCTCTTGTCATGCATCCGATGGATAACCCAGTTGGTTGCGATGTGAATGCATCTTTCAGTTTTGTTAATGTATATGAAAATCCCGCTCAATCCTACTTAAGAATCCCCTTACCCTAGACTTTTCCATACAAACGTAGTCTAGCTATTATTTTGAAATAACATGTGAGATTTCGGCAGTATTTTGTAATTTTAAAGAAACTGTATATATCTAGGCATATAAATAGTTTTCGACCGTCAAATATGAACTTGAAATAAAATATGTGAGTGGAGAAGTTTTCCATACTGATGGTCAACTATAGTATGATACACTATATTCTCTTTTAAGACGAAGTGGTAGCTAAAGTGGCGCCCTCATTTGAAATAAATTGTTTCAAACTAAATATGGTGATAATTAAAAAATTTATTTGTATAAATATCTAGAAAGACCTTTAAACTACTTTATGAATAACCTTTGAAATTATTACTAATAGTCCGTCTAGTTTTAAAACTGTTTTTCGCCAAATGTGGTCACTTTTGGCGAAAAACAGTTTTAAAACCAGACGGACTACCAATATTAGTTTCAAAGGTTAGGTTAGGTATAATTTTGCCAATATCTGATGAAATAAAAGCTAGAATACGTTTGTATGGGAAAGTCTGATTCTGTCTAGGTAAGGGGACTCTTATGTTGAGCCACTTTCTTGCCATGCCTATACATTCGGGATTTTTTTAATGGAGCGGAGTGTGGTGGCTTATTGTCGCCTGCTTTCATGAAATTGGGTACCAGTTTCTTCTTGCAGCTCATTTAAATGACTTTTGAGACCTTTCATTGCAAAAAAATATTGGTCTGCTCTGCACCAGTATTTTCGCACCAGAAAATAATCCACCTATAAACTACCTTAGAAACGCTGAATCGTTCTGATATAATAACTATTGTTATGGAGATTACGATTAGGTATTATGATTTATCTGTAGATATGAATCATAATATATACGACGGAACTGATCCACTATCTCTCCGTCGGATGGACGACAAGACATCGTGCCTTCCTTGACGCCTTTGAAAAGGCTAACACCGCCCATACCTCTCTCGACAACTATTATCATCATTTATATTCTGCGAGTATAAATATTTGAACGAGCGAGCGAAGTTCTCCGAGTCTACTTGACTTGAACAATCCGGCGTTTGTATTTGTAACTCGAGTAGTTTTGATAGGAGCTTCATGAAATTTGGTAAATTTTAAGTTCGAAGGTGCCAAATTTATCAAGGGCTTGCTGAGATATGGGGTTTGCGAGTTTACGATGTCTTCATCTCAAATAAGTTATAACCAAACCATTTGATTTGCTTCATTTGAGTGAATGTGGCCAGGATAATGATTAATGACTGTGCATCACTGATTGATTATCTGTTCAATATAACATTGTTTGTGGCCTTATTTAATGTAGTTAAGTGTAATACCTCCGGGGTTCGTAATAATTACCTAATCACTTGTTAAATAAATTATACATCTAGTCTATTCTTTTTTACATAAAAACTATTTTCCCTTCCTTATTTGTATTCATAGGAAGTTTAATTAAAGCCAGGCAAATTCAAAAACCCCGGCACTATCTAGTAATGAGTTGCGGAACTACATATTCCAACGTGGAATTCATCTAATATTTGCCAGGAAAACCAAAATATCCCGACTTTTAAGCGTAAACCCCGATCACTTTTCAACGCCTGAATTGAACTGATTTTCATCAAACATAGCTAAGAACCACCGCAAGGGAGCTAACCGTAATAAAACAAATCAAAATCGGTCCATCCGTTCTAGAGCTGCGATGCCACAGAAGGACACACGGACAGACAAACAGACAGACAGACATTAGCGTCAAACTTATAACACCACTCTTTTTTGTCGGGGGCTAAGTATCCAGCACTGGGTTCGCTTAACTTGCGGTAGCAATGCTTACTGACACTGAGCCAACGAGCTCCTCAAATCCTTTATTCACCTCTGTCTTTGGGACACATTACATGTGTACACGTCACATCTGTAAGTACGTAAGCAAATTCGTAAATTCAAAAAAATACTGTATCCCATAATTAAGTCATACTTATTTATGTCTGATATGTCCTGAGAATAGTTCGTTGTAATCCATAAACTTTATCAGTCGTCAAACATTGATCCGAGATCCGTATATCCACGGCCGTAACTATAGCTATCACATAGGGCGGGTCCAAGGGTACAATTTACTAAGATAAACTAGCTTTTGATTAATCCCACGTAGAAAAAAACGCCAATAGAAACTGGGTTCATTAATATGAAATGTACGCGATTTTAGCTTTGGGCATTCTATAGTAAAAGAAAGAAAAATATTTTATTTGGTGCAAATTTTCAGGAGTTACCTAACTTAATAACTGAAACTAGTTTAACACCAAAATGGCACCACTCTTCATGTGAAAATGATGTGCCTTTACATTATGTCGCTGGTCTTCCGTGGTAGTAAGATATAAGAGAGAAAGCACCAGATATCCATTGACAATGATCAAGTCGAAACCATGCGATGTATACTATTGCCGATAATAATAATACAGTTTTTAGTGATACTGTGATATTTAAATTAATAAAAAAAATATGAGTATAAACACAGAACTACTTTCTCCCGATGATTAAAATGTTCAGAAGATGACTTTTGTATTTTCTTAAAATTTTCAATAGAACTGCAGGCTCTTATCAGATGAAGGAGATCGTTTCAGCATTTCGTGGCAGTCCATCTGTCGCAGCCAAATGGTTAAAATAGCCTTTCGATCAAACATCTAGCCCTTTGACTGAACAACGCCATTCAATCACACGTCTAGCTTTTTAATTGAATATTTGAGGCGCTCTAAACGTCCAACACTTCCGACAGATTCAAAAGCCACCGTCTCGCGCTCACCACCGCGGCGCTAGGTGCATTTTGTTTTCAATATGGCGTCAACTAGCCGGTGTTTTTGATTGTTTCAAGATGTTTTTCGGAAAGAAAGTAGTAAATATACGTTACTAAAAATTCATGTGGCCTGAATGTAAAATTGTACATGGAAGTCCAAGGCGCCCTCAAACTCAGGGCAGCGTGGAACGAAGCAACCAGGATGTGGAAAACATGATACGTTCTTGGATGACGGACATAAATTCAACAAACTGGTCTGTTGGTTGTTTTTTTTTTGCCGGTACCAAAAAAATGCTCACCGAATAATCGGAAGGTCGCCATATCAAGCATTATTCGGTAGTGATCCAAAACCTGGGTTGATTGGTACAAATATTCCCTTTCAATTGTTGTCGAACATTGAAACAAAAGTATACTTTCTAATGAATGCCAAGATTTTTTAAGATAGTATTTTTGTTCGTTTGTTAAAAGATTAAATATAACGAACAAATAATATATAATTTCTTACGTCGTAAATTTTTGAGTTTGTAATTTTTTGCTTGGTGCAATAAAGAATATTATGATTATTAATTTGTTTTTCATTGTTACTTATTTCATCAAACTTTTGGCCACCTCTTAAACTTAATCCAAGAATAATCTCCCAAGAAATTACAAAAAGTTTTCCTATTCTTTCAAATTACATACTAATCTAATGGTCACCCTAGTTAATTTGCCATTTAACCAGTTGGCTAAGCGTCGTCTAGCTGTAGTGTTGAACGTTGCAGTCAACAAGCCGGCTAAACGACGTATAGTGTGATTTAATGGCGTTGTTCAATCAAAGTGCTAGCTGTTTTATTAAACGACTATTTTAACCAGTTGGCTGCGACACATCCAAAGCTTCCACGAAATGCAGCGGTTCTGTGTTTGGAACAAATTAGAGGTGAATTTATTCTGGCGTTTCTTTGTGATATTTTTAATTTTTCATACAGATATTTGGGATGGTCTGGTATGCAGTACACCAAAAAGAAGCGAAGCAAAAAAAGACATATTTTACAAGCCATTGTTATAAAAAAGGGGTTATGTGAGTGAAGAGGAATAACAAAGCAAAACCGAGCACACACATTCTTTATACGCTGAATCATTGTTCTTGTTCGTGCTAATAAACATTCTCCAAACACAGTATCAGCGTATGCAAGTTCAGATAAGATTAGCGTATCACATAGTTAAATCGGCATGTCAACATTTATAAAATATCATATACTATATAGAACTTTCAGTCATAGTTGGGCATCGTTATAGCAATGTTGACTAACATTGATTAACCATCCGCGATTTTAAGTACGTCGTATGCTAAGGTCCCCCTGAACTGTCTTATATACGCCCATGCCTATATCAAGATACTATCGATAATCATGACAAATATCGTATCATCTAACTAAAGGTCAGATCACTGATGCAAGATCTCCTAATTGACTGTAAGTAGGTCTTCATACTTATCTCCCATTTGAAAACACTTTCGAAAGCAGTTGCTTCAGTGGCCTACTTTTTGAAAATAGGCATCTCATCCGACAATATGCCTTTACAAATATAATTTATGTTCCTTTGAATTTGAGTAATAACAGTTAACGTTAACTGGTAGTCTATTGTATGTTTAATTAACACTTACGCAAATAATAATATAGGTATTCATATAATACAAAAAGTTAACTGTCAATGTACCGTTACAATGATAATAAGCATTTTTTACATGACTGTTAGTGTTAATGAATATAATTTTCTGTTTGATTTGTTATACATTTAGGTATAATTATTGGATGTCGGAAGGTTGCAAGCGGTTTCCCGTTTTATTATAATTTATGAATAAACATAATATTTTGTGAATCTACGGAAAGTTGAAAGAACTATTCTTAAGAAATTGAAAACAAAATATGTGTACAGATAAATATGTAGACAGAATTAAATATTTGAAAAACGTCATCTTTTACATTTATCATATTGTTTGAAATTATTTCATTTGTATGTTACCCCATAGAATACTCATACTTAGTTAATTGTAGATATATTTTTGTATGTAAGTACCTATATAAGTGTTTTGAAGATAACAAAACAAACGTACAAAGAGATGGCACCAAAAGATTTCCTTTTACCCATACCCACCCCATAATTATGCGTAATTACTAATTATCAACTTGACCAAAATAGCAACAATAAGTTCGCTACTTCCGCAGTCTTATCTTAGGCCATCGCAGTTTTTGCCCAAAAGATTGAATAATAGTCGCCGTTGCAAAATACCTTGCTCGCTTGGACAATCTCTTTTGTTCTCCTGAATTTTGTGATAAACGGCCAGTATTGTTCTTAAATGAGAACTCGATGTAATTACAAGCTTTTCACCTGTCCCGTTGTCTGTCGGTCTGTCTGTCAGTCTGTAATCAAATCTTGCAAATTAAATTTGACCCACTTTCCGATTAAGCTGAAATTTTGCACGCGTACGTGTTTTGCGTGACAATGCAATATTATGGTAACATGGAGCTTATCTAATGATGAAGCTGGAAGATGGCCATAGGAACTCTGTAATGAAACGGCGCAACCCTATCGAGTATGGGCTCGTTTGATTCGTCTTTAGAAGCACTTCAAACTTTTAAGTTCATTATTTTAGAAAAAAAGCTTAATTAAAAATATATATTTTTTAAATAATTACTTGTTTTTATATTTATTTATTTATTTAAATCCAATAAAAAATTTCGTACAAAAAAGGCGGTCTTAATGCTAATCGCATTCTACGGGATAAATAGAATTCTAGCGTCTTAGGCGCAAACGTAAGGTAATAAAGCCGGTGTTATTTTTAACCCCCGACAAAAAAGAGGGGTGTAATAAGTTTGACGTTATTGACTGTCGGTTCTTTTGTCTCGGCATCGTAGCTCTCAAACGGATGAACCGAATTCGATGCGGTTTTTTTACGAAAAAGCAAGTTCCCTTTCTTAGCTATATTTGTTGAAAATCGGTTAAGCCCTTTAAAAGGTATTGGGGGTTAACGCTTGAAATTCGGAGTTTTTTAATTTTCTTGGCAAACAGTAGATGGCCCCACGTATATCAATTAGATTGGAATATCCTATCATCCGCTACTCATCACTAGACGGCGTTCTTCAATGTCGGAGTTTCTTTAATTTGCCTATTAAATAAATTTGTTACCATACTGATTTTATAAATAATCCTGGCCACGCTCAAAGCAGAGTTCTGAAGTACGTTACACATTATAACTTGGGGACTTAATTGTCCATAATTTTGACATATTCACTAAGTACATTATGTATTTTAAACAAGTAGCAACTTCATCTTAGTAATTCTTTTTTTGAGGATTATGTTTTTTTTTAGTATTGGCTCAAACTATATCCATAGGTACCAAATTTTATCTAAATCGGTTCAGTGGTTGAAGCGTGAAAAAGTGACAAACAGACAGAGTTACTTTAACATTTATAATATTAGTATGGATAGATATATCTAGGTGCTATAGACCAAATGTAGAGTTGACTTACAGCAACTCTACATTTTGTAATTAAAAAAAACAACTTTCATGGAATTAGTATCTCTGCAAGCTACCTACCCTCTAGTGGCCTGCCCCGGCATCGCACGGGTACCTATGAAACATATAAGTATCTCCCTCTTGAATCACTCTATCTTTAGTTAAAATCGCATCAAAATCTGTTAAAAAGTTTAAAAATTTCAGCATATATACATACTTAGTACATTATGTAGAAATATGCATATACAGAGGGACCTCATTTTCTTTACACAGACGGTGGGAAGCGACTTCGTTATTTACTATTCTATTTATTGATAAATCAATAATGAGGTAGGGGCCTTCCTAATTTAATGAAAAAGTCAAACTACGAAAATAACCAAAATCACACTGGCTGAAACTAATAAAGTTAAAAAAAGAAGTAAAAGAATCCCCGAATCACCAACGTCACAAAATATTAAAAAGAAATAATTCGAAAATCAAAATTACACAGATGAACTCGTAAATAGACGCGACACGTGTTCGCGGCTGGCGGGTGCACCCGCGCGCGCACCGTCCGTTCTTAGCCGGTACCGACTGACGCTTCCGACTCCGAATCCACGAGTCTGTATGACTACTGCCTGTTGCGTGACTTAGCAGCTGTTTGTACTTTGTGCTAGAACTAGTTCAGTTTTACGAGACTACCGGTCCCTTTGATTCTGTTTTATACGAATGTTTGTTTGATGCTATCCATAAACTTAATATTATCTACTTAATTTAATATCACTATAATATTATATATTCTGACGTAGTAGTTGAATTCTCTTTGTTGGATATTTGAAGAGAACCTACAAGCATTAGAGGTACGTGCAGGTGGTCTTCAAATATTTTTTTTTCTTGATAAAGACCTAATTTTCATTTAAGCATATAAGTATTCTCGTATCTAATACCTTAGTTAGATTTATCGCGCAAATTATTCAAAGATTAAGCGAAGATAAATCTGCGGTTGTAGATTTATCGCACAAATCAGCATTAATAGATTTGTAATTTGACAATCCATCAAATTAAAAAAGCAGTTTGCATAACTATAATGAATGATGTGGTCCATAACTAAAATCGATGATATAACTTTGAACCTAACCTTAACACCTTTTGTGACACTCCGGCCGACGCAGTTAAAAGTAGGCACTACATAGCATTATGTATGTGTTACGTATTATATACAAAAAACTTAAAAAAAAAAACAAAATGTATTAAAAAAAATTTAATACTCCAAACATTACTCGAAGTCGTAGATACTACTACAGCCTGGGTCATTGCAAGCTGGACATTTGGACAAGCATTGTAAAGAAGCTACAAGTTTGTTGACTTTTTCATTAGCACCTTTAATGCTAAGAAAATATATTTCATAGCATTGCTTTTTGCTTTTTGTCGAATCTTTTAGTCCAATTGATAGGACAATAATAGAGCCTTGCCTTTGCCTTGCAAACTTTTGACTTCCAAAAAGAAGAAGGTTATCAATTCTTCGCCATATTTGTTTTTTTTATGTATGTTCATTGATTATTCGAAGACGCCTGGACCGATTTGGAAAATTATTGGTTTGAAAGGGTATATATTTGTAAGGTGGTCCTATAAAAAAACTTATCAATATCGGTTGTGTAGTTTAGGGGTGAAGTTTTGAAAAATTATTTAACTCATGTAAACCGATGAAGACACTGATCTTTTAAATTGTAATTGAGCAATCTTGGGACCCATGAACGCACCTGACAAGAGTGTTAAGTCAAGTGACAACATGATTTAAATTGTGGATAAAGCTAGCTAAACCAACATTTTCAGTGACCAAGAGAACGTATCTGACTAAAATCCCAAATATCACAGTAAAGTTTATTTTTAAGTCTCCTCTAGGTTTACATTCTTCATCAACTTTTATGAGCTGCAGTAGCCCAATTTTTCAAACGCGGAGTCACTAAACGAACGATTTTTTGTTTGGAAAAACCATTCGTATAGGTAACTCCGCGTTTCAAAATAGCACTTCAGCAATGAACTATAATGCTATGGAAGAGTAACCTTAAACATAATTAAACGTAGCCACGCCACATTGGGTAAAGTTGGTAACGTCAAAAAAAGGATTTTTTGTAGAAAACTAGATGTACGAGTATGTAATTTTTTAGTACCGCCTACTTTATTGTTCTTTTGATGGGGTTATTCTTTTTATATTGATAATATGCTTCCATAGTACATAATTCACTGGTCTGTAGCTAAGAAGTAACCACGAGGCACACCTACAAGCAAGACTCAATTTAAATAAAGAAGTATGTCGATTGTTGTAGGTAACTGTCACCTTCATAAAGCTTATAAGTAATAACGAGATAATATCTTCTCAACTTACCTTCGTAATACGTAAATTATATGCTCTTTTATCGTAAAAACATCGTAATCGTTATAACTAGCTGTGTATACTTACAGAAGCGTGGTTAATTATTTTTTAGGGTTCTTCGTGACAATAAATTCTTCGTAATTTGACTTATACATCTAATAGTGTGCGGTGCAGGCTTCGCTGCGGTTGTCACCTAGGCCCGCACCAATCGCACCATACATGAAGAATGTTGATGTAGAGATTGATGTTGGTGTGGAGACACAAGACCACGTCACGTAGAAATTATTTATTATTGTAGGTAACATGTAGTTGGGTGTGGCGAGTCCTTTCTCGATCGCTGCTCGACCGCTACTTTCCAACAAATCAAATCAGAAACTTTTTTCTAAACGTCAAAACAAACATCGTCTATGGGGTTTGTATGAAATAGCACGGCGTGACGTTATAGTTTCGTGGAGTCAGATAGCGCTCCTATTATCGGTTTTTCTGCAATAATAAATATAAAATCACGTTGAAAATGGATATGATCAATGACAAGTGACATTATTTTGTGACGTTTTATTCTCTTATCAGTACGAAATAATTTATTTTTGACCCTGGATACTACCCTAATTTAATTGATGTGAAATGTAAGGTAAAACAACTGACGTATGCAACTGAAATGTGCAAGCATTGCTCGTACATACACAATTTCCTAACATAACAGGTAATAACAGCTCCTTATACATTTAAATAATACGGTAAACGAGTGTACCTATCGACATCTGTGATATTATTGGTAAAATATATTATTACGGCTATCAATCGTTGCCTACCTTTTAATCTATCAAAAGTAAGTGAATAGCCACAGGCGCTAGATATCAAATCTCTTAATTTTCCACTAACCAAGCGGTAGCATTCTTTATTTACTCTTAGATCACCTGGATCCCATAGAAAGAGAATAAAGCCCTATACGAAACATTCGCGCCGATCTCAAGGTAGGTAAGCAAAAAGCAACACGCACTTCTGAAACCTCGGCTGCGTTTGCATTTCCGTAGCTTTATATTTATTATCTTCCATGCTGATCTTGAAGAAAAGAAAAAACTTAGAATGTACTGTCTGCTTCCCTTCCGGCGTAGAAGCCGATCGAGGGCCTGGGCGCAAATGCTTATCATTTTAGGCGATGTGGCTAGCAACCCATCACAAGTTTGATTCTTTATTTTACTCTTTCTAAAAGTGGCCTCTAAGTCTTGCGACCCTGGGCTACGTGAGTACTAGTACTTATTCTATGCCTGAGCTCTGTCTGCTTAGAGCCGCAAGACCCAAAGTGCTCTGGCTGCCCCGTTAGGGATAAAGACGTTATAGTATGTATGTATGTTATATTTATAAAGCTACATTGTTGTACGGAACCATCCGCTGCAGAGACAGTCGCACCTGCCGTTTGATAAAGTGCGGTCGATCAACTTAACGGGACTGCGCTAGTAATAATGCTTTGCTCCGGACTATCACAATGACCTTTACGGTTCTGGAGTCACTGGATCAAGGCTTCTTCCATGCTGGTCTGTGGGGAAAGAAAAATTTAAGTAACAACTGATTAACGAAAGCGATGAAAGAAAAATGTAAGTAAAAGCCAATCAAGGAAATGGTTGAAAATGCGAATCAGGTTAATAGGCTATGCAGCTAGCAACACATCGATATTTTGATTCCTTTTTCCATCTTCTCGCTCTAATGTTAATCTCACAGATGTGGGAGTGCTAAATAGCATACTTGTCGCTCCTACATATGAGGCGGCAAGGACAATTTATAATTAGTAGTAGGTGATTCATGTTTAGATGCACCTACGAGGATGACATATTCTTTTAAGATTTTTGCTTTTTTAATAAAAAAAGATTTAAAAAAATCTTCTCGCACACCTGCTAAGTTAAGTTTTAAGAGCCTTCCGAAGCACGGAGGTGCTCAAGAATTTCTTTTTAGCACTTGTGGTCACCCATTCCAGTGCGGATCACGGCTCGGGTCACTTAACGCGCGAAACCGCTAGTTATGCGTGGGAGCATAGCGGTTACTGAGGTCCTAAAGAACATCACGCTAAAAGTGACCTGTGGCTCTTGCTCAGCTGTAAGACCCAAAATGTTCTCTCTGGCCCATTTGGGATAAAAACGATTTAAAAACCGACACTTCCATCCACCTTTGGACAAGGGCGGATTCAGCTTTGGTGCCAGGGGGGTCAAGTCACAAGAAGTTATAATGAATTTTTTATAATCATAGACACAACTAAAAAGTAGGTAGGTATTTTATTAATGTATGTACTTACTGTTCTTAAAAATACCTATATTTAAATAAGAATAAAAAACTATTTTTCTTCTATGTCTTCTCCCGAAACGGGTATGTTTTTATGGGCGTGGCCCAGTCCGGTTAGACGTTCTTCAACCATTGAAGCTCTTGGCCACGATTTGATTTTTCGTAACGTGGAGAAAGATCTTTCCGCTGTCGCAACACTAACAGAAGTTAGTGTAGCCACAATACATAAAAAATTCTTATATCAGGATACATCTCATTTCGAAATTTTAAATAAGGTCAGAAATCGACTGCGGTAAGTCCGGACTCCGTTGCCACTTCACCATCCACAGTGAAGTGGCAGCGGACCCCGCCCAGAGGAAGTCATGACCCCCATGATCACCCATGGATCCGCCCTTGCCTTCGGATCTGTCCCAAAAATCTGTGTTTCCAGCACGGCCATCGCTAGGGCCATTCTTTTATCGGATTACATCATTTCAATAATTTTATTCCACTAGGTACGATGTCTTATATAAGGTACGGTTAGAAATTCATCGAATTGTAAATAGGAGCATAAAACTTGATATCGTGGAGCGAAGTGTATATGCAAAACATCATAGTATGGCGGATATGAATTGATGATTTATAAAAATTAAAAATGTTCTAAAAATTATGCTTACTTGTTGATAATGTATATTAAAATATTTTTTTATTTATGCATTCTTTTTTTAAGCACAATTTTTTTTTAATTCCAATTTTCAAGGCTGCGATCTCCTATAAATATTCCTCTTTACAAACAGATCCGTTAGTGCCTATACCTACGTAAATACCTACCTAGGCGTATATCTATATACCTAAACTTTGAAAAAATTTGCTCACCTAATATACCTAGGTAGTAGATAGATTATATAGGAACTAAAGTAATCAATAGAAGTTGAATCAACAATTGATCTGAATTTGTATCGGATTTCACAACCCGAAGACAATGCCCAGTCGGGTGCCAAGAATTGTAAAATGTATTTGATTCACTCGGATTGTGATTATGAATCAGTCTGACATAATTTGTTGGCACGGTTACCGGAGCCGTAATACTCTCCTTCGGAATTATAAGCGACAATATAGCCTTATGTAACTACCATGACAGTTGCTAAACTTAGGGTCACTTTGATAGCCACTCCGTGATCTACGTGTCACGCATTTGGTAATAACCCCCTGAAAAAAAGAAACGCTAAATTCAACCCTAACGCCAACTTAATAAGAACGTTGTCGCTAGTGTTTCATAAATGATAAATAAGCGTTGTTTTTACTCCATTCTTTTGACGATTTACATTTAATTTAACAGCATTGCTTAACTGCCTGCCTGTTACATCTCGTGATCGTTTATTTTAGCTCTTTGGTATTCTGTTACGAATTACGTTAATTGATATTATGTGGGTAGTTAAAAGCATTTCAACCTGTGTCTCAGGTCGTATTCCATAATGAAGGAGAGAGAGAGAGAATGTACTGAAGTTTTATAGAGCCGGATTTAGTTTTTAGTTAGTCAGAGAATAGGAGGGGCCACTGCTGCCTGCTTAGAAAAGGGGCAAGCCTATTTATATTTTCTTAATTTTATTCCTAATTCGAAGAGGGAGGGCCTTAAGTGAGTTATAGCTAACTAAAAAGCTAGAAATCCTCATCTGTGTCCCAAATTATCTGATAGAGTAGAAAGAAATCGACGTGAGGGTAAATTATGCATATGCATTCATCCAAGCAAGACTGCTTAATTAAATGATAGTGTATTAGGTACGGCACCGATGCCTATATTAATAAAATACCGAAACAATACCTCAGTAAAGAATCACCCGAAGTCACCTACGGGATAATATACTGGGGAAATTTCTGTAGATGTCCAGACTACTTTTCTCCTACAGAAAAGATGTTTAAGAATTATTTACAACTCGTACTCTGATGAGACATTGAGAAAAGTAGGTATTCAAGGAAAACGGTTATCTCACGTTAACAGCTAACATCTACATATTTGAATTATGTGTATTTGTCAGAAACAATAAAAGAAAGATGATGATGAACTTAGAAGCATCTACAGCACTAGTTGTATATTCTACATAGGGCGCACTATAAGTTTCCGGAACTGGCCACTTACATAAACAATATTTAAAAATTTATTGCAACATTTGAAAATAGAACTCTTTGGCTGTAGAATGCAGTTTGTTTCATCTAACTGTCTTTTGTTTTTACCTTGTGGCGCCATTTAAAAAATTGTGTGTCTGCATCAACATGGATTTAACTCGGGAAAATTTTCGTTGTATGATTTTCTACGATTTTAAGTGTAATTTGACAGCTCAACAGAGCATCGCTCGGCTTGAAACAGCTTTTGGCCATGAAGCACCATGCAAGACAACTGTTTATAGCTGGTTTGCAGAATTCAAGCGTGGTCGTATCAATCTCAGTGACGAATCTCGCGATGGTCGGCCGTCCACCGCTGTGACCAACAAAAACATCGATGCTGTGCGCCGTATGATTGAAACAGACAGGCATGTGACCTACCATGAAATTCGCGCATCCTTAGAAATAGGCATGAGTCAAATACAATTAATCCTACACAAACATTTGGGTGTAAGAAAGCTGTGCTCGCGGTGGATCCCACACAACTTGACCGAGGCTCAAAAAACGGACCGCGTCACTTGGTGCAGTGCCATGCTTACCAGATTCAACGAAGGTGCGTCAAATTTGGTGTGGGACATAGTAACAGGTGACGAAACGTGGATTTATTGCTACGATCCCAAAACAAAGCAGCAATCGAGCGTATGGGTCTTCCAAGATGAGCCGAAACCAACCAAAGTAACGCGCGTGAAAAGTGCATCTAAGCGGATGATTGCTTCTTTTTTTAATTAAACTGGACACGTGGCTACTGTTGCTTTAGAGAATCGTCGTACAGTGAATAGTGACTGGTACACGACCATTTGTTTGCCGGAAGTTATTGACGAACTCCGTAAAAATAACCGTAAACGCCGTATCATCCTGCACCACGACAATGCTAGTTCTCACACGGCCGGACAGACAAACGACTTTTTGAAGGCGAAAAATGTAGAACTCATGAGTCATCCTGCATACAGTCCCGACCTGGCACCTTGTGACTTTTTTCTGTTCCCAAAAATTAAGAACCAATTACGCGGTCAACGATTTTCATCACCAGAAGAGGCTGTCGAGGAGTATGAAAAACACGTTTCAGAGGTCACCACAGAGGAGTGGCACAAAAGTTTTCAAAACTGGTTTCATCGAATGAAAAAGTGCATAGACGCCAAGGGAGATTATTTTGAAAAACAATAAATTAATTTTGTACCTTTAATAGTATTTTTTCATATTCATTCCGGAAACTTATAGTGCGCCCCACGTAAATCTTTGATCTACGGGCATGACTTATATCTAATCTACCCATTGTAAATAACGGAACGTTCAAAAAAAGTGCATTTATTTCCGGAATCAAAGTTTTTAAACATTTACCCACAAATATAAAAAGCAATAATGATATCAATTTAGTTAAACGCACACTGAAAAATTGGCTATCAGAACATGTATTTTATGATCTCAATGAATATTTTAAGCATGACCAATAGGTCTGCAGTCTGCACTGTTATGATATCTTAGTCTTAAGCTTTAATCTTAAGCAATTAGTTTTATATCTTTTAGCTTTACTATTGCATGCCCGAAAGGATAAACTGTTGATACTTTTATTATCGTACCATTTATTTTTACACAATTTTAAGTAATAAAGAATTTTGAAGTTTGAATTTAAGTAGGTACCGCTTGTTTGAAAGCCGTTGGTTAAGTTCATTCCATTTCACTAATCTTTATGACACTTTAGATTTGTTTCAATTTTCTACAATGAATGGAACGGAGTTTTCATTTACTATGCATGTCAGCTGACGTTGACTTGACATTGACATATTTCTACACATCAAATCAAGTCATGAAGTCATTCAAATGATACAAAGTAAAAAAAAATATTTTGGGAAAACGATATGAATAATTCATAATTTTCAAACATATGGGGCGTGTTGTTCAAACTAGAAGTTAAATTTATTACTTAAGTTTGATTGACGAAGAGTTTGCTTCTTATTTATAGAAACAAAGTGTAAATGTGAACATCAAAGTTCGAGATCATCAATCATCAAGTAAATAAGTGGGTAATGATTACTCATTAAATCCAGTTCCTCTGCAATATTTCCAATCTGTCGTCACGCCATGGAGCCGCAGAGAACGAAGAATGCTTCAGAAGGAATAGCAGTAAGTATGCCATATCACCTATTTGCCAAATAGAACATAACTAACACAATTTTCTAATATCTTAAGCCACATTTTAACTCATCAAACTGTTTCATCAAGTATCTGCCGACCAATAAGAGGCCGCGCCATATAGAGGGCTAACTCGTTTTTCTTTCAAAATATGATATGATTCTACTTTATATTTTCTGTCATATTTCCAGCCAATAGGAATATCTTCTCTGAGTGACACAGTCCTGCTAAACCAGCCTGAGTCTCGGTACGAGTGTCCAATGTGCCTCAACTGGTTGCGGGACCCAGTTATCACCACATGCGGCCACAAGTTCTGCAAAAGCTGTATTACTCCGTGGATTCAGTAAGAATCATCTTAATTATAATTTATATTGTTAATATTAAGTATATAACTATGATATGTATTTATTTAAGTATATGTGTAATGTAAAATATGTATGTTTATTTGTAGTTTGTGTAGTTTTATGTAATTTTAATTTTCTTCTTCCTTTATCCTATGCATGTAAACACCTGTATGCCTCTCTTACATAAACATCTCTCACAGGGCATCCTGTAAGAAATCTCTTTTGAGATAAGTAGTGCCTTTGTACAACTTTTACTTTATCTATTCTCTGTATACATTTACCATGTACATAAATTGGTAAATAAATAAAATTCTTATTGGGTAATGTTAAACTACTTTTTTTTAAGAAATGTTTTAAGACCTTGTGATGTGTCCGCCAAAGGTGCAGCATACTTAAGTGACACATAACCTCCGAGTACCTTGGGGTGGATTTTCTTACACAAATGGAAAAATGTTTTTTCAAAGAAACAAATATCTACATACTTGGTAATTAAATACTTTAGAATGTCAGGATGCCACTGATCTCCGTTAAATACAATAGACTTCTAGGTATCTTAAAAAGCCAGATCATTACAGGATTAGGTTTTGCCTACCAATGACGACCTCCATGACATAGTGGTCACTATGCTAGTCTGCCACCCAGAGGTTCCGGGTTCGATCCTCGGATCAGGGCAAGTTGGAAAATGGCCTTTTTCAAACAAATTGTCCTGGGTCTTGGGTGCTTATATTTATATGTATATGTATTAATTATAAAATATAGTATCGTTAAGTTAGTATCCCACAACACAAATCTCGAACCTACTTTGAGGCTAGCTCAATCAGTCTAATTTGTTCCTTTCTATACATTTATTATTTATTTATTTAATGGCACAATATAGGCAAGAAAAAAATCGCAGACCAGGTTATTTAATTTTTTTCTACGACATTCATAATTGTGTAGCTAATAGTTCATTGGTCAAGTGAGGATCTGATGAAAACAACCTGAAACGGTTTTTGATTCTCATCATACTTTTAAAAAAATATTTATTTTACAGAAACAGCGGACATTGTCCCATAGACAATATCAACTTGAGCATGAAGATTGACATCTTCCCAGACAACTACACAAAACGGGAGATACAAGACCAGAGACTAGGCTGTCCTTACGCTAACAAAGGTAAAATTAAATATTGTTTTATCTTTAAATGAAACTTAATTAAATTTATCAGCAATGGTAGCATTGAATGTGTCAAATAAGATAAATTTCCTTCTCTTTAGGCACGAAACATAGCAAGCGCACCAATGGTGCGATTTTTCAAACGCGGAGTCACTAAACGAACGGTTTTTTGTATGGAAAAAACATTCGTTTAGGTGACTCCGCGTTTGAAAAATGGCACTTCAGGTGCGCGTTTCGGGCGCACAGATAAATTGGGTACTTTTTGGTACTGTTAAGAAAATAAAACGTCACAAAATAGTGTCACTTGTCATAGATCATATCCATTTTCAAGGTGATTTTAGTTTTATTATTTCAGAAAAACTGATATTAAGAGCGCTATTTGACTCTAAGAAACTATGACGTTATTAGCCTGTATTTCATACTAGTTTATCCCATAGAAAATGTTTGTTTTGGCATTTAGAAAAAAAATTGATTTGAGCTGTTGGAAAGTAGCAGTTTATATGGGATAGTATGTAACGAAACAAAGCAGTCCGTTGTTATGTTTTGTATACTATACCCATATAATCTAACTGAGCGCCCGAAGCGCAGCGCCCGGGGTGCTTGCTTTGTTCCGTGCCTATTATTGTCTGTAAGAAATTGCATTAGTTTGAACTAGTTGCGGGCTCGAACTCACAGGTGGGCGCAGCCTAAAAGCATGCTGTCTCACCTAACATTGTGTTCGGGTGAAGCAGTGAGGTGAAATTAGCGAGAATTCATAGTAAACCGAGCGTAAAAAAATACGTGAAGTCCTTTGGGAAATGGGGTTTTATGCAAAAACTACATAAATAAAGTTTGTTTAAATCTTTGGTAATTAAGCTGTGTCAGTGTGGACTTTGCTTTGGAGATTTTACGCTTCTTTTATTACTTATTTACGCATTCTTGCGTAAAAATAAGCATAAAAAACGAATCTTTGATTGGTTCTAACTTTTTAATGGCTATTTACTTTACTATTCTGTATCCGTACAGACAAAAATTTTTATGAGACAAAACGATGTCATGTTTGAATGAACAATGTACGTGGGGCGCACTGTAAGTTTCCGGAATGAATATGAAAAAATACTATTAAAGGTACAAAATTAATTTATTGTTTTTCAAAATAATCTCCCTTGGCGTCTATGCACTTTTTCATTCGATGAAACCAGTTTTGAAAACTTTTGTGCCACTCCTCTGTGGTGACCTCTGAAACGTGTTTTTCATACTCCTCGACAGCCTCTTCTGGTGATGAAAATCGTTGACCGCGTAATTGGTTCTTAATTTTTGGGAACAGAAAAAAGTCACAAGGTGCCTGGTCGGGACTGTATGCAGGATGACTCATGAGTTCTACATTTTTCGCCTTCAAAAAGTCGTTTGTCTGTCTGGCCGTGTGAGAACTAGCATTGTCGTGGTGCAGGATGATACGGCGTTTACGGTTATTTTTACGGAGTTCGTCAATAACTTCCGGCAAACAAATGGTCGTGTACCAGTCACTATTCAATGTACGACGATTCTCTAAAGCAACAGTAGCCACGTGTCCAGTTTTATTAAAAAAAGAAGCAATCATCCGCTTAGATGCACTTTTCACGCGCGCCACTTTGGTTGGTTTCGGTTCATCTTGAAAGACCCATACGCTCGATTGCTGCTTTGTTTTGGGATCGTAGCAATAAATCCATGTTTCGTCACCTGTTACTATGTCCCACACCAAATTTGACGCACCTTCGTTGAATCTGGTAAGCATGGCACTGCACCAAGTGACGCGGTCCGTTTTTTGAGCCTCGGTCAAGTTGTGTGGGATCCACCGCGAGCACAGCTTTTTCACACCCAAATGTTTGTGTAGGATTAATTGTATTTGACTCATGCCTATTTCTAAGGATGCGCGAATTTCATGGTAGGTCACATGCTTGTCTGTTTCAATCATACGGTGCACAGCATCGATGTTTTTATTGGTCACAGCGGTGGACGGCCGACCATCGCGAGATTCGTCACTGAGATTGATACGACCACGCTTGAATTCTGCAAACCAGCTATAAACAGTTGTCTTGCATGGTGCTTCATTGCCAAAAGCTGTTTCAAGCCGAGCGATGCTCTGTTGAGCTGTCAAATTACAGTTAAAATCGTAGAAAATCATACTACGAAAATTTTCCCGAGTTAAATCCATGTTGATGCAGACACACAATTTTTTAAATGGCGCCACAAGGTAAAAACAAAAGACAGTCAGATGGAACAAACTGCATTCTACAGCCAATAAGTTCTATTTTCAAATGTTGCAATAAATTTTTAAATATTGTTTATGTAAGTGGCCAGTTCCGGAAACTTATAGTGCGCCCTATGTAAAACAGTGGAGGAAATCCCCTCCGAAATTAGTATAGAAAAAAATATAAACTAGTTCAACCTTAAGCATTATCGTTGAATTTGCCACCTCTTTTACCTTTCTTTATGTTGTCTTTACTGCAAATGTCAAGTTTGTACAATAAATGTTTTTGTATTAACTAACGGGGTAGTCAGAGCCTAAGCCTTTTTTAATCTCACCCCCCATGTTCATAAAAATTAACATACTATTTTAGTTAAAACATCTTTTGTCCCTTTTCTCTTTTCAATATTGGACATTTAAAAATGAGGCAAAACATATTTTGACTAAAAGAGGTTTTAAGATTGTTTTAGAATTTTTATAAATACGGTTAATTTTTCAGGATGTACTGTCAAGGTCATGCCCCTAGATCTAGACGCCCACGTGGAGTCCTGTTCCTACAACAAGCCGCAATCGTCCTCGCAGGCGGAGGCGCGGGTGCCGTGCTCGTTCCATGCTATCGGGTGCAAGGAGACCTTCAACAGTCAACAGGAAATGAACGACCATCTCAATGTCGACACACAAAAGCATTTGAGTGTGAGTTTGTTTTCACCAATTCTTGATTCACGTGCTATTTTGTGTATTTCGAGAATGCAACTTTGCCTATCGCAGAGTAACACCTAATGC
Organism: Acrobasis suavella; assembly: GCA_943193695.1. Classification (NCBI taxonomy): domain Eukaryota; kingdom Metazoa; phylum Arthropoda; class Insecta; order Lepidoptera; family Pyralidae; genus Acrobasis; species Acrobasis suavella. The sequence continues at coordinate 5,339,144 of OW971933.1, read as the reverse complement.
CATTAATCATTCTTAAATTTTACTGAGTAGTCATGACAATAAAGTTGATCATAGGTTAAAAAATACTATAGGTGACTGATCACACGAGGTTGTAGAAATATAGCATTGAGTAAACTGATGAACTTAGTGGCCTGTTGGAAGTACGCATTGTTAGCGCTTTCCCAAGTAAAACGACCCTGGGTGGACGGTATTAGTAAGGGTGACCTCAAGTGACTACGGGTTTTCTCAAACGGCTGTCATAATGGTATGGCAGTCATCAAGCTATGTCAGATGCCTTTAGCAGCCCTGTGTCACTTCCCATTCAGGTATTGAAAATATACCTAAATTATAAATAAGCGCGGCGACCACTTCCGAGGGGAAAAATCAGTTACATGAATCGTTTGTCCACAGTAATAAGAATGAAATTGGCTTGCAATGGATGTCTAGATATCTAAACGAAGAGGTGAAGAGTTCTGACGCGAGCTAAATTAAACCATAGCGCTAACCACATTAAGTAGATATTTCTTTGAATTTCTTTTCTGAGCAAGACTTCTGTACGTGAGTACTGGTACTTATTCTGTGCCCTTTGGCAGCTTGAACAATCTGACACGAGTGTTGGCCATGACATACGAAAAAAAAAAACTAAGTCACGGACGACATAGTGCTTTGAGTAAACTTAAGGAAAATATTTTTTTGATGTTTATTATCTATTTAGGTCGCATAGTAGGGCCTTACCTTTTTGTTTCCAATTACCTAGACCTAGAATGAGATGGAGGGACAAGTTGTCCGCTTTTGACAAATAATGGAGTGAAAAAGCTGAAGATAGAGGAAAATGTTATTTTTTATTCCAGTTATTAATGAACGCGTATTCTGAGCTGAAAATGAACAACGACATGCTGAATGCGAACATAGACGCAAAGGAGCAAGAAGCGATGACTCTATGGGAGGCGCCCGACAAGAACGACCCGCAGGCCTCCGCTGCGCCGCTCAACAACACTAGTGCACTTATTAGGTAATTTTTTATAAGATCACTGCAGGATTAAAAGTTTCTCCCAGTAGATGGCCTCCGTGGCGTATTGGTTAACATGATAGTCCGCCACCTGGAGGTTCAGAGTTGTATGCCACAGACAGATACACAGACACGTCAAACTCATATAACTAGAGATCGGATATTCGAATGAATATAGGTAAATACCTAAAGTTGAGTTGTTGGCTATTGTGGAAAGCACTTTTTTATCGAAATAAAAATCTGCGAACCTGGCCAATTATTGTTACATTTTACACAGATTGGGGAATCAAAAATGCATCCGATTAGTTGTGCGAAATATCGAATCTGCTTCCATAATTTGTTAGCCCAAAATTAACTTTAAGTAAATGTACATCCGATTATCCAATCTCTACTTAAAACCCCCTTCTTTTTCGTCGGGGGTTAAAAAAATACAACATGCATAGTCAAATTAGGATTTTTGAAAAATTTAAATTTTTTGTACAAGCTTTTATTGTGAGGCCAAAGTACTTAGAAAGAAAAATTAAATGAGCCCAAACTCGATGGAGATGCTTCGTTTTATTACTGAGTTCCATCTTCCACTGAGTTCCGTCGAATATCTCCCGGCACCATCATCAGAACAGCTGACTCTATAATATTGTATTGTCATCCGACTTACACAAATATGCAAAATTTCAGCGCAATCAGTTGAGTATAACTGGTTAAAAATTGTGTTGCAAGATTTGATCTTAACAAACAAACATACATACATACACACATACAAGTACAGCACGTTAAAGAAAAGCTTGTACAAAGTTAAGAGAAAAATACCTTGTATACCTAAATTTTTAAATTTGAAATTTGGACCTCTCCTTTCTGGTGTAAACCTTGTGATGACGTTTTTCCAAATAATCTTCCAAATTCCAAATCAGATCTGTATTCGAGCGCGTGGTGATCCTCGAGCAACGCAACCGAGAGCAGGACATCGTCATCGCCAACCTGACGAAGCAGGTGTCCACGCTGTCAGCTCTCATGAAACACAACAGCGTGCGGTAAAAAATTGTTGATTCAAATACTCGACCTAAATATAATCTAAAATAACCGGCTAAGCGCGAGTGGGACTCGCGTGGGGTCATTATATATGTTATAACGACCTCCGTGGCGTAGTGGTCACCATGCTAGTCCGCCACCCAGAGGTCCCAGGTTCGATCCCCGGTCAGGGCAAGTTGGAAAATGGCCTTTTTCAAAGTTTCCTGGGTCTTGGATGTTTATCTATATATGTATTTGTTATAAAAATAGTATCGTTGAGTTAGTATCCCATAACACAAGTCTCTAACTTACTATGGAACTAGCTCAATCAGTGTTATTTGTCCCTCTAAATTTGTTTAGAACAAAAAAATAATAACGTAATAATCCGATTTAAAATAATATTAGAACAATTTTCGACTTCTACACGGATGAAGTCGCGGGTTAAAACTAGTTATCTATAAAAAATCACGTTTATTTTTGTGTGGGAGTTCCTAGACCATCATATTATCTCAAGATTACGTTATTATATTACAATTACTTGTTAAAATCAAAGTAATAAAATAGGTGACAATGTGATGTATCAGGTACTGCATGGGCAACTACATCTGGAAGATCGACAGCATCAGCGCGCGGCTGGAGCAGATGCTGGCCAACCACAACAGCATGCTGTACAGCCCCGCCTTCTACACCTCGCCCAACGGGTATAGGTGAGTTTACACTACCACAGATTTCACAGAACACGTAATAGTACTAAAGTACAGAAGAATCATTTTTGGATAGGAAAGCTAAAACGCCTAAAACACTTTGACTGCTACGGGCCGAAAATAATCTCATCCCCAGTGACAGGCCCTCACTCGCAGGGCGCGTGTACCGGCGTAGCGACTAACTCGAAACTCCTACAGCTGTGCGACGACGCACACGTGGCGCATGTCACCATTCCAAATCGCCAAAGCGGGCGATTACGCGACGCGCGTTATTTAATATATCATAAGCTATTTCTAGAAATAGTTGTTAATAAGATGTCTAAGGATGTCTAAGGATGTTAATAAGATTTTACATTCACTAGTGAATGTAAAATCTTATTAACATCCTTGGCGAAATGTTGAGAAACCGCCGGTTCTATGTCCTCTTACATTCCCAAAAAAGTAGATGGCGATCACAAAAAAACGGCCTCCCTCAGGGCAGTGTCCTTGCTCCTACATTATTTAATATCTTTACAAATGATCAGCCTAGCTCTCCATGTACTAATCGCTACATGTATGCCGACGATCTTGCTCTTACATCGCAGTCGAAAAGCATTAAGAATATAGAACTCAACCTATCGGAGGCCTTAGGGCAACTTTCCATATATTATTTTAAAAAATCATTGCGGCCAAATCCTGCAAAAACTTAATCCAGTGTCTTCCACCTATGCAACCAAGATGCTAGTAGCAGGTAGTTAACAATTTGGTGGGACGGCGTAGCTATAAAACACAATCCTACCCCTAAATACCTGGGCGTGACTCTGGGCCGCTTCTAAACTTATAAACACAATTATTGCCGTGACCTGAAGTCCAAAGTTAGCTCCAGAAACAAAATTCTGCGCCGTCCCACTTCCACCTGTTGGGGTGCATCACCTAATGTTCTCTAAACAAGTAGCCTGGCCTTGCGCTACTCGGCAGGCAAATGTGCAAGCCGTATGTGGGCTCACTCTGCACACGCAAAAGAGGTAGACATAGCCCTCAACGACTTATGCCAAACCGTCACAGTCTCTCTAAAACCAACACTTCGGTCCCATTCGTATACGCTGTCCGGCATTGCCCCACCAAGTGTCAGGCGTGATGTGGCATGTGCGGTATTAAAATTCAAGCAGCTGAACGACAGAAGGCACCTTCTCTACGGAGAGACTCCGCCACCAGCCGCAGAAGCTCCTAATGCAAGGGTTGAAAGGTGGTTTGACAAATATCCACCTAACGAGACAAACCTTATACCTGTATAAAAACTTCCACCGGGTAATGACCTTCCTTGGTCAGTCTGGAAGTCTCTCAATACACTCTGGGCTGGTGTTAGGAGGGGTCCAGAAAACCGGGTTAGGTGGCGTCACGCTGACAACGACCTTTGCGACTGCGATGCCACTCAATGGACCACCTTCTGTCGTGTCCGAGCTGCCCTACGTCATGTACTATAGAGGACCTTAATGAGGCTTTGGGCGAGGAATGACAGAGATCGCTGGTCAAAAATGATTTGAAATTGGATCATTTTGACTCGATAAGAAGAACGCAAAAAAAAGTCAAAAAACAAAAAAAAAACATGCCACCGTCTTCATCTTCATGTTTCCGAAAAACACACACGGTGCGTTTCCGTAGTCAAGGTGCCCAGTTACTAAGGTCGCATTTCGTTTGCACGCCTTAAATACGCCGTATAAGTCTAGCGTGCGCTGAACGAGCAAAAATGCACCTAACGGCTTCGAAGCGACGGTCCGTAACCCTTTATCTGTAGCATTAAATTTTTAAACAATTTGAACCTTATGTCCATGAATTTGCCGCGTTTGAGGGGCCGCTTCATCTGTATGAAGCGGCCATATTCATACCTAAAACTGCGGAGAGCCCTTGGCCCTTAACCACACTCTCTTTTTACCTCACTACGGCGAAGCCAAAAGGAGGGTTGTAACGATGTTGCAATAAAGGGTTTATCCTTCATGTCCTTACATACCTCCTTTCTGCATCTTTTAATTCTGTCCACCTTTTCAAATTTTATTTACAAATTCAATTTCTAAATTTTTTACACATTCATATCATCCTCACCATTCTGACTCCTCCACCTCTGATACAAGCAAGTTGTATATAATTTTTATCAGTGCTGACAAATAAATGTATTGACCCTTGTCGTGTCTCTCTCTTGCTCTACGATTGTTTTGAATCAACATTATTCATGTAGGAGCACACGTTCTAGCTGGGACAGGTGGAGTTCCCACGTCTGCCGCCTTTCAATTGGCCCGAGGAGGTACGGCGCGTCCGTGAGTTCCGGACGCGCCGACTTGGTGAGTGGTGGGACGCTGTGACATCCCCGAGGAGGGGCGCTTTGGCGGCCAGCCGCGCCGGGATTCGCGGTTGTATTTCCATTCCCGTGTCCCCGGCATAAGCGGTTGAGATGAAACTCTGGAGGTTTTTTAGTGGGTAGACACGTCACTCTGGCGTGGAGTCCCACATAACCCGACAGCCTCCCACGCAGGCTGACGGGTATCCGTAACAGGGATCTTTCCTCCGTAAAAAAAAGGTGGCGTTCTCACAGGTGTTCTACGTACCTTTGTATGCTCATCTGTTCCCTTATATCTTATACAATACCATGACAAATAAGGTATAGAATATTCTGCGCTGCGTCTATCTCTTTATTAGTCTCTAATATTAGTACAACGCCTTTTTCTAAAGATAATTGTTACGCGCGGCAAAGACGAGGAGTTTGGGGCTAAGTTCCACCCCCCTCTCCTCCCCCTGCCAGTTTTATCCGAAACCGTTACACTTTTAACATGTCACTCCTTTACACTTTTATCATAACTTTATTTCAGATTCTGCGTACGCCTCAACATCTCCCCTCAAAACCCCCTCTGCTTCGCCCTCCACGTGCACATGATGAAGTCGGAATTCGACGACTGCCTCGACTGGCCCTTCAACGGCCGCATCTCCTTCACCATGGTGAACCAGTACGACCCGGAGCGCACCCAGAAAGACACCATGATGTCCAACTCCCGTTTAGTGGCCTTCCAAAAGCCCACTACAGACATCTGTCTCAGAGGGTTCGGCTTCACGGAGTACGCCGCTGTGAAGGACGTCCTCGCGAACGGGTTCGTCAAGGATGACGTGCTTGTGATCAGAGTTCAAATACGGTGCGTATGACACGAGGAGTGAGCGTTAATAAATGGTGGATCCAGAATTTTGTACGCGAGCCTTCGAAACCCATCGAGCGCTAGTCTGACTCGCATTTGGCCAGGATTTTTTTTTGGGCTAGACAAACTATTTATACCTTTTTTGTTTGTATAATATACACGGAACGAAACCGTCCATATTTCATAGCTTTTAATTAAAGATTAAGTACGTATTTTTTAAAAGGTTACAATGAGACTTCATCATTCCCCAATTCAGAAGATATTTAAGTAATCTCTATTGAATAAAGATAGTAGTCTAGATCTGATCTATGTTAGTGTTTGATATTAGTCCGTCCCTTTAAATGTGATAGGAGTAGTTCTTTGTAACAGAAGAAACGTTAAGAGTATTTTAGAATGTTATTGCTTTGTTTATAGTGCACAGACTTGTAATAAAATGAACTTTTTTTAGGTGCTTTTTGCGATGCCTATCTACGTTCTTATTTTTTATTATAGATCTGTCTGTACCAATCGTTTTAAAGGTTTTTTTTTTATAAACGATTGTATTAAAAATTTGTAGCTAAGTTTTATTTTGTTAAATATTTTTAATATTGTTTTTATTAAAAGTATATATTCCATAAATAAATTATAGTTATTTATACACGAAGTATCGTTTTGATTTATATTGCCAAATACATTTTCACACACATTTTCTCAAAGTCCGGATAAATGTTTTAAGTCCTAAAATCTGAAAAAGCGCGCCGTGTGGAATGGCAGCGGCCGGAACCTAGTAAAAGGTTGTTTGAATGTAAGTCAAATAAAACAAAATATTATTTGAGAATCCACAATAATTATATTGGTAATGCGTTTCTTAAAAAAACATAAACCGACTTACAGGCTAGAGACATCTTAATAAAATATAGGAATTTAGCTTACACATGTATAAATATTCTAAGGCTAGCGATTACCTTCCTTATCACATCCAACCATCACATGATTTGTCTCCCACGAAGTGTCCAGTGACTACCTCTTTATGGCTAAGGTCATAAGACCCGTTTTACAAACATTATTTTTCCTATTAACCCGCCGAATGCCTGAGGCAGTAACGCAAAAGCAGTTAGGCATTGGGATATTCGACGAGTTAAAAACTTTTAGTCGACACGGTAGGCAGTTGTAATAGGGGTGTGCAAGTGCAATGTGTCACACATACATGACTTATCGGCCAATGTCCGTCACGCCATACCGTCAGCAACGAGCCAAGCCAAGGAACAGCACTTTTCTTCACCTTTTTGTTGCTCGGAACCGTCATTTGCTAGAGCGAGAGAGAGCGACGGAACGCTTCAGCACGGCCGGAGCTGACAAATGAGATCCAACCCTTACGAACCTTTAAGTATTTGAGTAGCTTAATCGGCTGTTGATTAAGTACATAAGTACTGAAGTAAAGGAAAAAAGACATTCTGTCTCGACGCCGTAGAGTGGGATGAGGTGAGAAAGGGGAAGAAAAGTATTGGAGAAATAATCCGAATACATCGCGGAAGTCTCTTGGACGTATGGTTCGCGGCAGAAGCGGGCTGATACCACAATTAATATAAGGTTTACACATAGAACGGAATCTCCTAAGGTCCCGCGCAATATGCGTCCCCGTTCCCCGTCCTCACGACTCTCCCCCGTTCGTGCTGTATGGAGGGTGTAGAGCGGGCGGCTGCAGGCGCCTACCTCCAAGCCCTAGAAGATTCTGTTCTATATGTAATACTTATATAAATTCTATCGGACGGACCGTATCCAATGCATGAGTCAGAACCCTCTCAAATTATAAAAAAAAATCTAACATGATTCCTCCAAATCAGGCAACAGGACTTATTTAAACCCTCCTTGTAGTACACGAAATACTAGCAATGTATAAAAAATAAATATAAAAGTACTACTACGTTCAATGATGATCGATTAACATGACAAAGATACACCTATAAGTAAATAAATAGCAAGAGAAACTTCTCTAATTGCTGTCGAATCAAGTTCCTAATTAAACGCCTATATAATTAAACGATAAAATATGCCTTCTTAAATCAATCAACCGGTATAAGGAGCGCTTATTTCAGAAAAATGAGCGCTCCTAAAACAGGTAGCATTCGACTATATTTTTATTACTCTTTAAATTGGTTTTCTACTAATAGCTTAAATAAATAAAAAAATCCCTATGGTTATATCCACTGCCTACCGTGTCAATAAGCGTTTATAGTAAAACTTCAATCAAATAATATATTTGGTTACACACAACACTCAATATAGTAAATGTAATTAAAAGAGAACAACTTGAAAAAATAGGTGAATAGTAAAAACAACAAATAATTGTGGTAATTTGCATAAAGTTCAAAATTGTAATCACATTTGTACGGTAATATGAGTATACATATTACATACCGAATTTTCGAGCAAGTTCAGTTCATGTTTTCAACTAGATACTTTCCATAAAAAAGAAAAAATGTCGGCCGGTCCGATACAAAATTCAACTGAGAGCTGAAATGTATGAGGGACGGTTCATTTTCGTTATTTAATAATTATTAATATTTTAACGGGAAGTAATTCGTCTGTCACACTAATAAACTTGCTCCAAAATTTTGTTGGTGGTTATAAAATCACCTGGTTAATAACTCTATTTTCTGCAAAAAAGACTACAAATAATAATACCTTTCATTCTTCATAATATTGAGTACAAAATGTTATTGGTAATTTTAGAAGCAGAAAATTAAATCTGTAAGTAATACGAATTCGCTAAATTATATTATATCAAATTGCTAATAACAATAACAATATTATGTACTGCCGACTGCTGCACGACACACTAACATGTCGGCCAGTAGCTGACTCTCTACGTGAGTAACCCGTGCTTTATTTATAATGTCTGAGTCTCACGTTAGTTTTAACCAAAATAATTTGTCAATTTTCAAAAATTGGGACTATAATATACATACATATATGTCGATTTTATTTATATAAGAATATACAAAACAAATTGATTCAATAGAAAAAAATATGCCCGAACCTTTTCCTGATAGACTGTTATGTTTTAGGACACGCTATTAAACCGTATTTACATTACGAAACCAATGTCATGTAATTAAGTGTCGAACAGATCATGGCTCTGTCGCATCCTAAAAGCTACTGAAACATAGACTTACAAAAAATTCAAAATTCAATTTTTCCTTTCAAAGTTCAAATGTTTATTCAGTAATTAGACCTTTACAGACACTTTAACACGTCAATAAGTATAATTTACGTTACGTGAAGTTAATATTAAAAATTAATATTTTTAAAGAAAAGCTACCAACCCTTCTACGTCTAATTAGCGCAGGCCACCTGGCGACATTACGTTCATATGACAGTTACTATTTACTTGATGAAATTAATTTTATGACATTAGTATTACCCATAGACTTAGAATTGTTTTTACTGGTTTTGCTCAAAACTTGCGCATGGCGAGAAAGGGTGATAATTAAGTTATAAATGTTAATATGATATTAAATATTAAATGATATTAAATGGGTGGCACTTTTTAAACTAATATCATTCAGAGTCATGAGATTAATGCATGCATTTTAAATTGGACGCTTACACGTGAAATTAATATTGAAATTAACCTTCATAAATATATTTTATGCAATTAGTTTCGTAATGTAAATTCGATTGGTATGACTTTTCAATTATTGTAAAAAAAAGTGAGGCTCATCGGTGAATCACCCTGATGTATGCGGCGAACTCAACCCGACACTCACCATAGTGCGTGATGTAGGCGATCTGCGCATGCGTGATTGAAGACCAAATTGGCGGTACTTCTATTTAAGAAATAATCCGCTCAGTTATAACAGTTTTTTCTCGCTTCAAATCAAGCTATGCATTGTTAATTCTCACTACTTTAAACCAAACAATTTTAGAATTCTTTCATGTCATAATTTTCACACAATAAATAATGAAACTTAATTTAAAATGCGTCGTTAACTAAGTCAAAGTATTCCGAAAATGAACAAATAGAGGTAAATGAATGACCTACACATAAGTATGAAAAGCAGCCATCAAGATTTTAAAAACATACGATAGCGAAATTTCAAGAATTTTCATTTTGCTTTGGCGGCGACCGTCAGAGCGCCTCAAATCGGTGGTTTGAATTATCGATGTCAACTCAGTCTACTTTTGGAGCTATTTAGCCACACAAACCACTACTTTTATTTTTTGGCCCAACGCAGACGACAGACTATCCGTGACGCACTTTTTAGTCTGTGATAGTCTGTGAAAATAGAACCCATGGAATCTTATGCAGTAACGCACACGACGCGCGCCGGACATTTGCGCGTCGTGTGCGTTACGGCATGTGATTCCATGGGATCTATTTTTACAGACTAAAAAGAGCGTCACGGATTAGTCTGTCGTCTGCGTTGGGCCTTTTACTAACAAATACTAGTACGTTATATAAAAATCTACGCTTTGCGATGTTTTCTTACCTTAATTATTGTTAATTAAGTTGATAATTATAAATTTATTATACAGGGCGATTTTAAACCACTAGCTAAATAAGCGAAATAAAGAATATATTTTCTGTCATATACCTTGTGGCCAATGAATAAAAATCAAATATATAAGCCGACAAATGCACACCAAAAATATCCAATTTCGATATCACCGCCCGCTACCGGGTGACAGGCGAGGGGTGGTCGGCGAACGAGGAAGGCAACGGCAATGCTATATTAAATTTGTGAGAAAAATATATAAATATGAATCTTTTTTTATATATATTGTGTTCTATTACTAATTCTAATTCCAAGATTTCAATACAACTAGGGGTCTAAAATCAACCTGTTTAATTGTCATACCTAATATAATCAATTTCTAAGTGAAATAAAAATTGGGTAAGTACAAATTTTTCACATCTGTCCTGTTGAACACAAAAAAAAACCTTTGCGAGTTTTTTTTAGCTTGGGCTACTCGGTCATTTATTCCTTGGATTTTTAAGAACGTCAGAATTTTTGATTTTTAAATTACTGACCTAGTATGATTTTCCTGGCTTATTTAGTAACAAATGACTTGAATATTAAACTTTTTACGAGTACATACTTTTTGCCATAGATGACGAAATAATAATAGGGAATATGCATGAAAAAAAATATGTGTTATCCATAAATACTTTATCCATAAATATCCTGTTTATCCATAAATATTCAAAAGTAAAGTGGTAACAGTGAAAAGAAAATAAAAAATGGTTGAAAAACGAACGGGATATAACGATTTTACGAAAATATCATCTCACTCGCAAAAACGCTACTATGGCAAATGTATCAATGATATGGACTTTGACGTCACAAGTCCATATCGGACCTCTCTTTCTAATTGAAACTTAAAATTATTACATGTTCGTCGCTGATTAAGGTATTTTATAAATTCTTTCATATTTGTTTACTGTTAAAATACGTAATAAAAAAAATACGTGCATATTCCCTATTGTTTGAACCCCCCCCCCCCCCCCCGACTTAATGAATACTTTAGTAGCCCGTGCTCTTATTACGATTATTTCAAAGTAGCTTTTTTTCGCAAGCAATAAATGAGGAAGACTTGACGGAAGCAATCCAATTCGATCCACCATAAAATTATTATTTTTTAAAATGACATTAATTTTACTTAAATTGGAATGTTTGAAAATGTTTCTACCAATTAGAAATGACTGTTGCTACGTTTCGTTCCTCTAAGCCTACACAATGTTTATAATTTCTACTAAGTATATCACAGTTTTGGTAAACAAATGCATTAAATAGATTTTGAAAGGTGATGAAATTGGACCAGTTTAATTATTATTTAACTTAAACAATAAATAGTAATCGTCACAATTAGGACAGTCAGTGAAACTCACAAAAAAGGCTAAACTATTTTGTGTTTGTGACATATAAAAATTATTTAAATATTTTGCAAATAACTTTAAATTTACATATACATCAAACATACAAAGTATTATAAAATTTAGAAGCCCGAATGTTAATCAACTCACGTTATTTTTAGCTATTTTAATACTCCAAAATATTCATATTCGTACAAAATTGACTTACATCTAGCATACAGATTGTATGTGTGACAAGTTCGTACCTTATTTCTACTGAAGATCTAGTTGATAAGACTACAGAGGGCTTAGTCTGATGCGCTGTCTCGAAATAATAGGTATGATGACTGAGTCAGGAAAGAATTATTATATTTGTCCATCACTTCAATAATAAAAAAAAAATGTTTTTTGGTTTATCAAAATCACAAAAACACAAAGCATCTGAGTTCCGAAGTGGCTTGCAACGTCAACGCTCTTTAAAAAATCGTAGAAAGCCGTCAACATGCGATATTCAAAATTAGTGTACCTTCGTCAAAATACGTGCATATAATATTTTTATAAACTGATGATGAGTCATAATTTTTTCAGTCATCACGCCTATTGTATATTATAAGTCTCATTATGGCTCCTCAATACAGCTTATATGAATACGCTAGTTTTTATTACGGCTTTTAAGATAATAACAATACAATCCTTAGATACATCTTATACAGACAACGCAACAGAATAAGCCATCAAGATTTTTAAAAATTAAATAAGTTTATATCCCATCACAGCGACCTACCTCCGTAGTCACCGTATTTCCAGCTATGCCGGCCGCTTAAATCATCCCTACACAAGTCTATCCTCCCGCACACAGGAGTACGGGGAACGACAGTACGTCATTCGCGCTCGAGGACATACTCATTTGCCTACAGCTTTTAGTTTCTCTTCTTTAATGTCCGGGTCAATTGTCAAAAGTAGGCAAAGCTTGTTTCTTCTTAAAAATGCATAATACACCCACACATTTGCATCAATGTATACAGTGTTTCAGAAAGGCGAGATAATATTTTAAAGCATCCTCACTCCGTAACATTCAACAGGTTACACACGAAAGCAATTTTTTGTTTTACTTTTTCGTAATAACTTGATCTTTTTCTTGAAAAATTTCTTTTCAGGGTACATTACCCTGCTTAAAGTGACGGACTGACCGAGCATATTATTTCTCCTTACTGAAACATCCTGTACCTGTATAAAGATGTTTTTCCACCTTATATACTTACAATGATGAAAAGTGGAGCGAAAAACCGACATTACGTACCAAAGTCGTGATACTGAGCAACTTTTGTTAACCCTGTATTCGGCACTACTTACTACCTATTTGAATATCGTTAGCAGGATATTTTGGCGCATGAGTATGACTAAAACCTTAGTATAGTTCACAGCGTTTACAACTTTAGGGGACTTCAGAGTCTAAACTGTGCGTCACTAGCCGCTGCGCAAACGTAAACACACAAAAATGTATTTATGCATTATGGTTCAATATAATGTGTCAGCATCTTCAACAGCTGAATCAAAGTTACACATCGATGGAGTTATGAACCGTAGGTTTTTTATCAGATATTTGTGTCTGTAGTAAACTCTGTCAGGGTCGACGCTGCGGCGCGTGCAAATTGTCTGCGTTCTGATCATTGTCTTGTAAAATGCAGAATGCCATCCGTTGTAGGCTCACACGATTCGCGTGGAAGAGACTGATGATTTACACATCCGTTCCCGTCGATAGCGAACTTTGAGCTCCGAAAACACATCAATCGATGCAACCAAAAACACGTTAGTTACAATGAAGGTCGCGTTTGCCACACTACGCAGCGACGCAGCACTGATCTGTAGAGTTTGCGTTTGCTCAGCGCCTCCAAAAAGTAATATTGGTTCATTTCACATCTGCAACTAACTTCACCGTCGAGATCTTTAGAGTTTACGTTTGCTCAGCGCCTCCAAAGAGTTGTACTGTAACTAACTACACCGTGGACTTCAGACGGAGCTGCTAGAGTCGCCGGGGAAGTGCAGCAGGTTGTCGCCGCTGCAGCTGGGCGTGGGCGACGAGGGCGGGTCGAGCGAGGCCCGCGACGCTGAGCTGAAACTGCTCGAACTCAGCTCTTCCGGCTCGGCCTCGAAGCGCCCGCTCGTAGTTATAACTGGAACATATGATTTCACACTAGTACATAATAAACATACCTATAAATATATGGAAAAATCACACACAAATGACTTAGTCCCAAAGTAAGTTCGAGACTTGTGTTATGGGATACTAACTCAACGATACTATATTTTATAAAAAATGCCCAAGAGCCTGGTCGATTTAAAAAAAGATCATTTTCTACCTTGACCTGACCGGAGATCGAACCCGGGACTTCTCCCGGTGTGACTGCCTGGCATGATGACCACTAGGCCACAGAGATCGTCAAACCTTAACTTACATGTGAATACACAATTTTTAAATTATGCTCGAGTCATCTACTAGTCGTGCATAAATCGAGTCCAAAATTAAGGCAAAATCCTAAAACGAACTTCACGTACTTAAACGCAAGTTCGTTGTATGCATTGTATGCCATGATTTATAAAAAATAAAACACCACAAAATAAGGTGACCTACCTTTGTTTTATTTTATTAACTTTACATTAAACATATCTATTTTCAACAAAATTTGGGTTTTAAAACTGATATCAATAGTGTTATTTGACTTCAAAAAGGCATGACGTCACGGTTGGTTATTTCATACAATTCCTATAGAATTTTTTGTTTTGACGTTTAGAAAAAAGGATCTGATTTGACTTGTCGTCTAGCGGATTCGGCATACGCTAAGATGAAATAGGCTATCTAAGCCTAATAAAAATAGATACTTCAAAACAATGGTCATTGCTTAAAAATAAGTAGGTACCATTCGTAGGAGAAATAAAATTTCGTAAATTCGTTTTTGAATTCTCATTTTTATTATCACGTATGTACTATTTTTTAAACACTCCATAACATTATCAACAAAATGAGAAAAGGCAGCCAAATTCAAGTACATATTATTATGTAATTTTAAATTTTAACACGCAAACCATTTACAATTATACAGATCAACATCGAATCGAAATTATTATTCTACAATATCAATTTCTGAAAGGCAATAATTAATAAATTCTTTTTCATAAAACAGTGGCGTGTTTGATTTATTTCTTCAAAATTCGACCTTTCAGAAAAAGAATTTTGTCTATAAACTGTACATAAAAATTTATTTCATGTACCATTTTCTATGTTATTACAATTTGGCAAAAAATGTTTCAGTGAGACTTCGAAAGCATGTTGTGATAACAGTTCTTTATTTTTTTCGTGTGTGTAAGTGGCCAACACTGATTTCAGATTTTTCAAGCAGCCTAAAGGCATACGACATGGCTTGACGACAGCGATACAATGATGACAGCGGGAGCCAACGGCTTAACGCGCCTTCCGAAGCACGGAGGAGCTCGAGAATTTTTTATGACATTTGTAGTCACCCATCCAAGTGCGGATCTCACCTATCAAGCGCTAACAAAGCGTTCTTTCATTGAGCTACAGAGTTCCAATAACTGTTAAGTTCTATTAGGTACCAGTTTTTAAACCTTCGGTAGTCTTTTTTTGCCAAGTTGTAATATAAAATTATGCGTTAAATAAGGCGCTTGTACTTGTCTCAACAGCTAAAAACTAGCTGCACAGAACATTGCGCGCAGATAAATCTAAACCACGTAGTTTACAAACCTGAAAAATGGCGTCACCGTACACAGTTTTGTTTTTTTTCTTAAAGCCATAGTTAGTTTAGTTTGGATTTCTTACTTGTAGAAGTACAGTGCGGTCTATAAACTTAATGGGTTGGTTTTCCATTGGTTTGAGTATCGCGCGCATATTTTCAATGGTATAATTTCTATAACATTGAAAATAGCAACTTTATATTATGTGAACAATTTAAAAACAGCAGACATGTATTATATACATAAATAGAATGAAGCATAAAATGCTATTCGACACCTATATATTTTTTTCAATTATATTTGGTGATAGTGATTGTTTCCTATTTAAAAAGTGTAGTACCAAAGGTTTGAAAACATTCCGATGAGTCTTATTATAAAACGTGTACTAACTTTAATACTTGGTTTAAACACCCTTTCACCGCAGGACTTTATATCAGTTGCCGTGCCCCCATCGTGAGGGGTAGTAAATCTAAAATAAATACCTACAACCAAAAAGAGATGTGAATACTCAAGTTATGTGCAATCAGAGCATTTTTTTTTTGTCGGAAATATCCGACGCTCGCGGAATGGTCACGACAATGTTTGTCGGATAAATCCGACGTTCGCGGTGAAAGGGTTAAGCCATAGCCGCCTCAAAAAAAAGTTCCCGCAGTATGTCACCTTCTCTGACGAATAAGCAAAGAGGAGGTGATATACTTACTTATAACTTTAATTTTGGCAAATATATATAAAAAAAAATTATTTACCCAAATGAGTACCTATAACCGGAGAGCATGTATGAAAAGAGTAATGAGAGTTAACGAAGCAATCTTCTGCTTCGTAAACCTCTAGGTTTGCAAGGATCGTAACAAGTGGAAATCTATAGTCTCTGCCTACCCCCATGGGAAACAGGCGTTAAAATATATATGTATGTCACCCAAATGAAGTTGAAGGTGGTTTAGTGGTCCACTTCATTTGGGTGAATAATGGCTTAAATTACTAAATTTAGTCTGCTTTTTAATAATCAAACGGTTTTTTTTAGTTTTAACTTTACCACTTTAGTAAACAAGCTGCGTTTGTATACTTTAATTAAGTTATTCCTACAATCTTTTTTATGAGTGATTTTTTTTTATTTAAAATTTTACCTTTTAAATGGCAAACGGATACATTCAAAAATTGTCAATGTCACTGGATTAATATGTTTAAATTTCATATAATAAGATATTTATTTATACGTTTCGATTGTTATTTTTTAATTTTACAGTAACTATTTTACTTTGGCCAAAATAGAAAAATAATAACAATTTCATACAATATAAAAACAAATTATTCGAATATTTAATAAGTTATTAAGATGTTAATTAATAATCAAAACGAAATATGAATGCTGTTTATTACTTTAGTTTTTTTCGTATTTTTACACATGATTTTAAAATATTAATGCTTAGGTATTACACTTATTTAAGTTTAAAAAAAATTGATTATTTTGTTATTGAAACTTGTAGAAAAAAATATATTATGGGCACACGTTGGTATAAATCTTCAACGATCTGTAGTAACTCAGGTATACAGATAAGAAAGAAAGTTGATCATGACATTACTCTTTAAACTTGAACAACTCAAGTTCATGAATGAAATCAACTATATTTTGTACAAAACAATGAATATAAATATTATGCACCAACTACTTATGTGTATCTTATATTAAAAAATGATATTATTAAAAAAACGTAATAATTAGGCGTAAATCACATAGAAAAAATAAATATTTGTCATGATTCAACATATTACAACTAAAATATTTTATTACAACTTTAAATAATACTTTACGTCGATAATAATATTACAGGATTTTGTACATAAGACAGCCGAGGATCAGAAAAGGTATTATTAAAGGTAAGCACTTTAACGTTTTGAATACAAAGCAACATAATACTGAGGTATCAAAGATTTGAGTATAATATACGTCAAAAGAAATTGCCCGTCATTAGTTACGTAAAAATAATTCAAATAATATAAATTATTATCATTTATCGTATTCAATTTGCTATTATATTAAGAACGTGTCAAAAAAGACACTAATTTACGTTAATAAAGTATTTATTTTTTGTTTAGAACGAACAGTTTTCTCTGTACCAAAAGCCTAAACGAAGTTTGCTTTAAAAGGATTTTATAAAGAAACGACAAAAATATATACAAACGGTAATGAACCTGTTATTAATTTTAATTTAAAATTTGAATGAGTCTTTTAATACTTAGGTGAAAAAAAAAATTAAAAAAAATAGGCTGCATCTCAAAATCTTTCTCTTTGATATTTTTTTTTATTTCATTTTAAAATAAGACTATTTTATTTTAGGTGCAGACATTTTTCCATATTTTGTATAATTAATATAACTTTTTGCATAACACAATACTTGATTATTAAAAATAATCCCAGTTAAATAACCGACCTATACAGCCCGAAATAAAGTCGAATATGTTTTTATCACTATCTAGTACAAGTTCATTCCATGACATTAGATCTACCCTAGTCCCAAAATATGAACAATAGTCAGTGATAAAATTTCTTTGCACCAATTTACTCATGTCAATACGAAAAAGGTCAAAATTTTAGGGACAAGAGAGCCATGAGTAACTGAGTAAAGATACTGATAAAAATATCGACTTTACATGATTTAAACATTTCATATTATATATTTTAGAGATTCTTTGCTTAGCGTAAACTAAAGGTAGTATTTAGTACATTAGTTGCACAACATTTAGCGCATTTTCCCTTTGCGATTTGCCGTCTTACTCGTCGTTACTGACATGAACGGGAAAGCAATATTCCTAAGCATAGAAAAAAAAGTTTTTTGAAACTTTAATAATGATACAAAATCGTACGTGTAAGTACGATTTTGTTTCGTTCGATCTTTTTTTTTTATTTTAGTCCACTCTTACAGTATGATAATTTGAAAACTCCTTAGAAAGGACAATAAAATGCTGCGCAAGGTTAGTTCCCTATTGAATACTTGCCTCAAAAATGGTAGGACGAGGTATTGCAGCTACATACTGGCCTTAAATCAAACTTACAGTTGCTGTTATATTGTAGATGTCTTGTAGGCTGTTTCTACAAGGCATCGTCACTACAACTACATAAGATGTGTAACTAAAACGAGATAAGTACTTAAAAGCACTGTTTTAAAGTTCAGTATTTAATCCAAGTTTGTAAACTGACATTTTGTCCCGCTTAAATCTATACTAACGCTGTGGTCAAACAACAATTCAACAACTATCATTGTTTCGGTATAATGTCAGTTCACTGTCTCGAATTAAATATTGATCTTTAGCTGGTATTGTAATTTTTATGAAGAAATAACATGCGATTTATTTTACTGTAACTGAAAATCTACTCCACTATGGCATCAAAACTATGTAAAAACGACACAAATATGATCTTATCAAAAATTTCTCTTCATAAGAATTACAATACCATGATTTTTTTAATTTTGTTATTTTACTAGTTTTTAATTTTTTATATTATTTTTTCGATATGACAGTAATATAATACTACTAAATACAAGACATTTGAAGTATTATTTTATCGCCTAAACGGTGTATTAGGCTTGAATAGCAATATTATAACTTAAAACATTTTGTCTTTTACCCGTGCATATCAATTTGCTTCTCTTAACTAATAACTACAATAATAGCAGCGAATTTGTTTCAAATCATTAAATTTTATGTGGCAACACATAAAAATACTAAGCGATTAAAATATGTGAACACATTGTCTGATATTACTTCTTCTTCCTACGCGATTTCTTAGACTTAGTCGATTGCTTTGAAGAAGGCAGTACAATACTCGCCGCAGCACCCTTTTTGTCTTCCTTATCGCTGTCCGTGGAAACCACGGGCGACACAGTATCATCATCCGATGACTTTTCCATTATCTCTGCATCTTTCTCTTCAGACTTAGAATCGTCTTCCAATTTCACCTCTTGCGACGTAATCTTATGACTTTCTATAACACTGAAACCCTTCTCTCGTTTCGCGGGAACTTTCTCAAGATCGATCAAGTTGAAAGTACTCGACTCTATAACTCTGCTTGTTGTTTCTTTTATAGAGGAAAGTATGTCGTCTATATTTATTTTGCAAATAGGACTGGTCAACTTTGTGTCGTTCACATCTAAAAGGCTGTCTCTCATGACTTCTAATTTGAAATCGTCTAGGCCAAAGTCTAACGGTTCGAGCGGTGGCAAGTCGTGCAACACCGCGTGATGCTCTTCCACAAAGTTAAGTTCCGAAGGCGCGTCGCACTCCGCGACCATTATGTCCGTCCTCTTGCAAAGTTCGAACAATTTTTCTTGCAGCGAAACTTTGGAAGACTGCGAATTGTCATCTAAGATGCCAGCGGCGTCTCTAAGCTCATCTCGCAAACAAACACTCTCTCTTTTTTCTACAATTTCTTCCTTTTTTTCTTCAACTTCAACTTTTTTCACGCTTTTCGAAGCTGCTATAGAGCTCCAAGATTTAATAACAGGAACTTCAGTCGCTGAACTCTTTTTCTCAGCAGGGTTTGGCTGGGGAGATCTTTTGCGCGGTTTACCTCTCGTTATTTGAATTTCAGGGAAATCATCTTTAGTTGTATCTATGACATACACGTCTTTTACGTCTGTTTCTGAAAATTTATCTCTTGTTTTACGATCTTCGCCATATGGCGACAATGACTTACTTTTCTTTGCCTTAGGTGAACCTTTTGCTGTTATTAAGTACATGCTATCGTTAGCTATCTCATCTTGTCTTATTTCGGATTTTGACTGTCGATCATGAGTGATTATATCTTTATATTTTACGGGACAGCTAAAATCAGCTAGAATTTTATCGTCAAACGATATATCTTCAATTTTATTTATTTCCTTTGTCATACAAACGTCCACTGTCTGAAGCTCTTCCTTATTTGGAATATCGAAACTCTTTTCTCCAATTTCCTCACATTTTTCAGAAGCTGGACTTTTAGGAGAACGAGCTTTCTTAGTTTTAGAAAGGTAAAAACTAGAAGGTTCTACTTCCTCGTAAGGAGTGATCGCAACCAGCTCTCCGCTACAGGGCTGTTGCTTATCTTCAATCGCGTGTATTTCTACAAAACTATCTTCATCCGCCTTCGCTTGGAGATCATCTTGAGTTTTCTTAGCTTTCCGATTTTTCTTAGACTTAGGTTTTGATTCTCCCGCTATCTTATCACTATCTGCAGGCTGTTGGCTCACGTTGGCCACTACAGGCTTTTCGGGTTCGTT
The DNA here is from genome assembly GCA_943193695.1 of Acrobasis suavella. Taxonomy (NCBI): domain Eukaryota; kingdom Metazoa; phylum Arthropoda; class Insecta; order Lepidoptera; family Pyralidae; genus Acrobasis; species Acrobasis suavella. The sequence goes on along the minus strand of OW971933.1, from coordinate 5,318,448 downwards.
AAGAAGCATGTCCCACGCTTGTTCCTCAGTCTTTATGTCGCGATCTCGCCAGTCTTTACACTTACCTTGGGAACTTTCTGATTTAGCTGGCAACGTCATCGACACGGAAACTATGGAATCTTGTTTTGCGATTGCAATGGAGTCTTTTCTACCAGATGTTTCCAATTCTGTTCTGCTTTCTGTCTCTTTAGAAATTTGAGGCAATTTACTTTTAGGTTCCTTAGATTTTGTAAGTTCTTGAATTTCATGGGAAATTTTAGGGTCTTTTGTTTGTATCGCGGCGTCCCTCGGTAAACTAGGTTCTCTGACTTCCTTTGAATTATTATTTTTTTTAAATTTATTCGACTCGCTGCTTTCTTTGGGTTCGCTGGATTTCCTAGTATCTCTAGTGGCACTAGGAGTCCTAACTTCCCTATCACTTATTTCTTTCCTATCGCTAGACGTCTCAACGTTTTCTACATTCGAATTCCCGACTTCTCTAGTTACACTATAGCGACCGACCTCTGCAGTGATGCTAGGTTCCCTAACTTTTTTAGACGAACTGAATTCCTTGTCTTCTCTATGCACGCTAGATTCTCTGACTTTCTTAGCTACACTGGACTGCTTATCTTTTTTAATTACTTTAGATTGTTTGACATCTAAGTTTACTCTATCTACATTTGTTTCTCGGACATCTTTGCGCGCGTTCGTATTAGAATCTCTCGAAAGTTTCATACATACATCGGGTTCTTTAATTTCTTTAACCTTACAATCCGGAGGAACGATAGATTCCTCGATCACCTTAGCTACGCTAGAATCGATTTTAGCAACAACAGATTCAACTTCCCTATTTTGCGTACGATCATGCACACCTTCACTCGGCTCTGGAGCGTCCGTATCCTTATCTCTAAGCTTACAACTAATGCGGTCGCCGGCGTCCGACTCGGTGGGAGATTTGGTAGGAGGTCGCGGCGAGTCTGGGGCCGCGGCCTCGGGCAGTGGTCGGCGGTGGTCGGCGGGCTGGTGCAGCGCGGCCGGGATGAGCACGTGCGAGGAGAGCGGCAGCGCGGGCCCGGGGTCGAGCGGCGCGTGCGCGGCGCAGGTCTGCACGGGGATGGTGGTCCCGCGCGGCAGCGGGCGCGCCAGCACGGGCGGCGCGGGCGCCAGCGCGGCCGGCGCGCGCACCACGGGCCGGAAGCGCGCCTCGTCGTCGTTGGCGCGCGTGTAGCGGTCGGGCTCCAGCGGCGGCGGCCCGGCGCCGGCCGTGTCGGCCACCACCGTGCCCGCGGGGTCCACGGCGCGCGCCACCGCCGGCCGCGCCTGCGCGGACCGCGGCCGCTCCTCGCTCGCCTCCCGCTCGCGCCCTATCGAAACCGAAGGCAACCACGTTACTATGCGGAGGAGATTTGGAAAAAAGCATGTTCGACAGAGATGGAGTCGCGAGTGCGATGGTGCCTTTGGCTTCGGTTCGGGCCGGCGGCGGTTTCGACGCTCGCATTGCGAATGCTTTCTTCGAGATTTCCTCCGCGGTGAAATGCTTCGCTCTTGCGCGTTCTATTGATCCATTTGTGACTTGGCAACGGAACACACTCGAAACGATCATGATAACGTATAAACGCGGCGGCACATTCGTTTGATTACAACTTTATCGTAATTATTTTTCCAAAGAGAAAAAACTGCAAGTTAATTACGAAAATGAAAACACTTTAAAATTATTTTTTAAGTAAGATCACTTACATACATTGCAAAAAACATTTTAATATTATCGTTATTGTAATTGAAATAAAATTAATTTAATTTTAATATTTTTAAATGAAATCACGAGTAATATCATATGAATCTGATTACATGTTTTGATCAACAAATAATTAAGTTTCACAATATGTTACTAATTTATTCGACAAATATACTCAATTTCGTTTTTACAAAAGACCTGTAATTTTGCCTATAAAAAATGAATACATTGCTATGAAATCATGCACTGCGTAACATAAATTCGTGCGATAAATTCATCTTGCTGGATTCAGATCTCCGCACATACTAAAAAAGCGGCCAAGTGCGAGTCTGATTCGCCCATGAAGGGTTCCGTAACAGCAAGTAACATAATATAAAAGTTCTTGTAGTTCGTTGTAACTTTGATCGATGTTTTAATAAACGTATTAAAAAAAAAACTACTAACTAGTTTTCGTTCAAACTAATTTTCGGTGGAAGTTTGCATGGTAATGTACATCATATACTTTTTTTTTGTTTTATTTTAGAAGTTACAGGTTTTCTTATTTTAGAAGTTACAGGTTTTCTTATTTTAAAAGTTACACACATTTTACCACTTTGGAAGTGTCTCTTGCGCAAACTATTCAGTTTAGAAAAAAAAAAGTATAAGAAACCTCAATATCATTTTTGCAGACCATCCATAGATACCAGTATGGAATAGCAAAAAAAAAATTGAGTTTCAGTCTAAGTATGGGGGCGATTTTTATGGGATTTGTGAAAAAAGCAAACTCTGACGTTGTACTTGTTATTAACGCGTTATATAAAAGCTAAAAATCTTTTTTTATAGCTATATGTGCAATTTTGGACTAAAAATGTCTCTCAATTAGGGTAAGTTCAGACATTGACGCGACGCGAAGCGACGTAGCGCGCACTTTTAAAGAAATAAAGAACTTGTTTACTACTTAAAAGATAAGAATTTCAGTGAAACGTACAAAGCCTGTTGCGCAGCACAGCGCAGCGGGCTTTTATTGAAGTGCAGGCCACGTCGCGTCTCGTCTCGGTCTGAACTGATTAAGCAAAAGTTTACCCATAATCCGCGAAATTTTAAAAATACCTTGATCAGCAGGGTACTAAAATGCATTTTTTTTTAAATTGTCTTAATAATTCAGAAGTTTTCATTAAAGTACAACTTTGTTGATGACGGGGAGTCTGAAAAGCACTACCAAGGCCTATAACAGGTATATTACGATATAAGTGCGTTATAGTGTTTAACCAATATACGCACGTATATCGTACGACATTTTTCAACACACTTGCAAGTCAAAATACCTAATAAACTGCATTTTTTGGTTTTAAGTAAACTGAACCATGAAACTGATGCAAAATATTGCTTTTCATCTCATCTACTCAAAAAACGATGTTTACATCCCAAAACATTTGGAGCTAAAGTTACTGGTTATTCTCTCGGGACTAAAACGTGAAAAAGAAGATCTCTAGGGATTAAAACCAATTTGAAAACAGAACACGAGTTTAATCTATGTAGAATCAATAATAATGTTGGCAGTCCAGCAAAAAAAAAAAGAATTTTGTTTTAAAATAAAAAATAATTGGCACAAACTTTGGGCTTTTTTAAATTTGGAATACATATCGTCTTCAACATGGATGAATGTAAGTTAAAATTTTTAATGTTCTTTGCTTCGGAAAAAAATAAGTATAAATAAAAAAGCGCAAGTTTTCCTTTGATTTAAGTAATTACAGAAGTTTTAAGTTATTTGTATTGAAATGTAATTATTTATGTAAATGTGAATACTTTTTCGTGAGTTTAAGCCAATAGTGAATAGTTATCAAGTTGACGTATAAAAATAAAAAGATATGAAGGACCACGCAAACAAAGTTATGAGTGAACATTTTATCTTAAGTTGGTGGTCTTCGAAAAAATATTTCTTAGTATTTATTGTATGAAAACGACACCAAACAAAGGTTAGTATTAAATTGTCGGTTGAAGTCTGTTAGGTATTGTAGGTGTTCTACTGTTCTTTATATTCTGTTTTGTATGTGCTAGTTTTTCTCATAGATGGAGATGAAAAGTAGAGTGTGCTACTCGGGTACGGTAATATTTTTATCTCGGGCGATATACATGAATCCCTCGCTACACTCAGGATTCTTCGTTTCGGTCTGGATTCAAAGTAGCGCCTTCGCCTTCAAAATATTCCTTAGCTCCTTGTAGCACAATCTACTATTTCCGCCGTTTTACTTTTTAAAATCAGCGCGGCGCGCTGCCTTCTGGCTGGGCGAGCCGCGCCAGTTCGAAATTTGAAAAAATTAACAATTTGAAGCATATAGTGCGGTTATAGAATATAACTTCACTATTTGCGTTTGACACACGCGTGTTTTATGAGCTGCTTTATATACCTAAAACCGCTAAAAATAGATCCACTTTACGAGCAAGTGTGTTGAAAAATATAAAAAGCGATTCGTACCGTGGTCCTCCCGCATGGCCTCTGCGAGGTCCTCCTTGAGCTGCAGGTCGCAGGCGGGCGCGCGGCCCTCCGCCACCGAGCGCCGCCGCAGCCCGTCCACGGGGGACTGCTCCAGAGAACCTGTGGGGGGGGACGGAACGCTCAGTGTCTACTTCGTTTTACGGCAAACACATAAACATTCATTCATTTAGTTTACATCTATATGTTATTTGTACAGTAAGGATCTTGCTGTAATTTTATATTGTACTGTACAACTTCTGCCCCAAACGCACAATAAGTAAACATTCCTCTCAATTTTAGGCCGGTTGACTGGAAAAGATCCTTTTACGGGATAAGTCCGCCGTTGTATGTTTACTTTTCTGATTTGTAACTGTATTCTTTCTTATGCACAATACAGCTTTATAAACAAACAAACAAACACTTAAATCAGAAGTGTCATTTTTGAAACGCGGCGCGGCGATTAGTTTCTGTTTTCATATAAAAAACCGTTCGTTAAGTGACTCAACGTATGGAAAATGGCACCCTAACTAAAGATGTAAAGAACTCGAGTCTTTGAGTCTTAATTCGATAGACTCGGCTCAATTTTACAAGACTCGGTGTACTAACAAAACTCAGGAGCCTTGAGTCGAGCCGAGCTCCAGTCCTTTCTTGAAAACTCGAGCGCCAAAATAGAACTCGTATTTCAAAAGGAGCTCGAGTCTTAAAAAGAAGCTCACGTCTCAAAAAGAACTCGAGTCTTAAAAAGAGCTCGAGGGTATCGAGTCTTGAGCGTATCAAGGTTGATTTATTTAAATATTTTTATTTATAATTTTATGCTGTTTCCCGCGACTTCGTAAATTATAGCCTATGTGTTAATCTAACGTATAACCCATATTACTGTAAAGTTTTAACCAAATTCGTCCAGTAGTTTTTTGTGAAAGAGTAACAAACATTCTCATATTATATCCATCCATACTCACAAACTTTCGCATTTATAATATTAGTAAGATTTTCAAAATATATCTATCTATAAAGGATATCTCACAAAAGTTACATATTTTATTCCCTGTTTATTTATAAAGGAACTCCAAATGGAAAAGAACTTGAGCGCGACTCGTCGCGTAAAACGACTCGAGCGCGAATCAAGACGCTCGAGTCTTTATGTAGACTTATGTGCTCTAGTCTGGGGGTCTTGTTGTAACGAGTCGAGCTGTGCAATTTGTCAGCCGAGCCTAAAATTTAGGACTCAAAAGACTCGAGTTCTTTACATCTCTAACCCTAACGTGGTGTTTACAGGCCTGCACAGAGCAAAGAGAAAGTGAGCGATTTTTAACTATATGCTGCAAAAAGAACAATCATAGATACATATGGCGAAAAAACATCAAATTTAAATTTGCATTACGAAGATCTTATACCTGAACATTTATCGTTGCTGACGTCAAAATGCCGATTATTGGTAGAGGTAGAAAATTGGTGGATACAAAGTGTGTTCAAAATCATCTGGCTGCTCTGGCCAAGTATGGTTCTGGTAGAACAGACAGGGTCGTGATCCTGCAGTGACAAATAAAAATACCAGATGATGATTTTAAGTATGCTTCTCACTTGCAGAGCCAGAGTCCACCAGTACAGGCACGATGGGTCTTGCTGCTGGCACGTTGACGGGGTTGGAGCGTGCCACGTTGTGGAACTCCACTTCCACTGTCTCCGCTTCTGATAGCGATGAGCTCGACCTGTTTGGAAGATATATAAAAAATATAAGTATTTATCGATATATACAACGCGGAATGTACATACCCATAATAAATCGTACCACAGGCTATAGTATAGTTAAATAAAAAGTGAATAAATAACCGGGGTAAAAAGACCCGTGATTCCAAGAGGAGATACAAACATAGTACTTCACTGCAGAGGCCGGGAAGTATGGCATTGCCGGACGTGTAGTATTCAAGCCCGAGCGTCAGCTAGGCCTCATGACCAGGTGTGAACACAATAGGTTAGGACAAGAAAGATACATACACCTATGACGTATTATCCATGGCGGTAATGCCAAAGTTAATTTTGTTATAATTTCTCAGCAAGATAGCGACGCTTACTAAACTTAGTTGTGGACCAATAATATTGACTGTATTGTTTGTACTCACCCGGTACAATTGTATGTCTTGAAGACAAACTGCGGGCCCATCCACAGGCGACGGTGTGGGCCCGCGTGCGTCACTATCTCCACTTGAGACAACCAGCGCTCTTCCTCGCTCATACACATGTCTGCACATCCCTGAGAATATAAAATATGATCAGAAGTTAAACTTTTTTCTCAAAACAGACGCAACGAGAGTTTTTGAAAATATGGGACACTAGATGGCATTACAGTGAAGTCAGGTCTTAAAGGCTTCTCAGGAGCAAAAGGACTTATCAACTGATAGTCCAATGGGTACTTTCCTGGGTTTGTGTACTTTCCTGGGTTTGTTTGTACTGTTAAGAAAATAACACGTCACAAATGTCACAATATTATTAACATAAATACAATTTATGTTTTTAATTTTCATTTGATTATTTTGTCATTATATGATTATTGTTAGTAATGCATGTGTATGCGTAATTTATTTAATTGTATTATTCGTTTGTTTATTTTATTTCATTATTCTATTTTATTTTTGTATGATGTGTAAATATTTTTTATAAATAAATATGATTATGATTATAATGTAACTTGCCGTGACCTTTTTAAACGTGATTTTAGATTTATGATTGCAGAAAAACTGATATTAATAGCGCCATTTGACTTCCAAAAAAACTGTGACATCATTAGCCTGTAGTATTTCATACAAATCCCATAGAAAAAGTATGTTTTGACGTTTAGAAAAAAGTGTCTCATTGGAGTGGTTGGAAAGTACCACTTTCGAGTGGTTACAAGCATAGTAAAAAATCTAGGTCTATGATTATGAGTAAATTGAGGTGAATGATATGTAGACCTGGTATTTTGTGACTTTTTATTTTCTTAATAGTACCAAATTGTTTATTTTTGACCCGGGAAAGTACCCAATTATAATGTGATGTGCCATACCGTGCTGGAGTGGGGTTGCAGCAGGGGGTTAGAGGGCGGCAGCGGCGCCAGCAGGTCCCCGGCCGCGCCGGCCGGCGGCCGCTGCAGCGGCCACTGCGCTGCTGCTTCCACTTCCACCTCTATGGGCGACTCGTCGCACACCTTCTCTTTGGGAATACCTGTGACATAAATTAAAATAAAATTCGATAGAAATTTGGTAAACATCAAAATACACGCCTAAATATGAAGTAGAGATAAATATACTAAAATTATTATAAGAGTGAATTCAGTCCATGATACTGAACACTTTTTCCCAAGGGACATAAACAGAAAAATGAAAAAAGAATTTTGGCCTCCTTGAATTTGTATGGAATACAAAAAAGAACAAACAGATGGCGTTGCTGTCTTGTGACTGTACTCACTATGATTGGCTCTCGGGTGTAGCACCAGGTGAAGTAGAGAGCCGTTCGCCGCCATGAGGTACAGAGCGGTGACGGGCGCGGCCCCCCCGCTGCCCACGTACATTCCGAAGCTGCAGCGGGCTAGCAGCGGGGCTGTGTTACTGTCTTCCGAAAGAGAAGACAACCGCTGCCGACCTGCAACCGAGTAGTGATATGAAGGAAGCGGTTTAGGCACCCGAAACATCACGATAGGCATGACGACTGGAAAAATATTTTTAGCACATTGGTTTGACTATTAAAAATATGGCGCACGTATTTTTACTTTTCCCTGAGAAACAAAAATGACAAAGATACAGTGCATTGAAATTTCGCATGACGTCACAGCTTTGTATGATTTTTACTTAGCGGTGACGTCACAAGCCCCAACTTCGGAACTTTGATGCTCCGTATCTTTGTAACTTTTTACTTTTTGGTTAAACTGAAAAATATGGGTCCATTATTTTTGAATGATCTAAAGAACTAAAAGAGGGACTTATTCGGTATTTGACTAAAGGTTTACCTGCGCTGGTCCTAGTGATAGTGTGCGTGGGCAGGTTGGCCGTGGGCCGCAGCTGTGCGAGTGGCGGCAGCGTGATGGGAAGCGGGTACGGCGGCAGGCGCGGGTTGGGGAACCACGCGCCCTGCGTCAGACCGTCGCCCACCTGGAGAAGACAAAATAATATATTAATAAATGTAAAAAGCACTGACCAATAAAAGGATAAGTATGGTCAAAAAATTATACTTTTTACTGATAAGAGAATAAAACGTAACAAAATAATGTTATTTGTCTTAATATCATGTCAATTTTTAACGTGATTTCAATAATAAATAAATCTATTTATGCAAAAACAAAAACTAAAGGCTTTTGATTCTAAGAAACTATGACGTTACTTTCGATCAAGGTCTGGTATAAAAAAAATCTTTGGGATTTGTATAAAACAAATCCCTAGAAAATGTTTCTTTTAGCGTTTAGAAAAAGTATCTGATTTGAAATTAGCGGCTTCACACTGTAAAAAATCATCATTATAGCGTGCGCGTGCGCGATAGGCAGGCCGGACGAGCGGTGGAAGCGTGTAGAAGCTACATACCGGGCTGGCCGAGTTCCTCTTGGGCGCGGTCTGTGTATGTCCGTGCGCGTGCGCTATGGGCAGGCTGGCCGAGCGGAGGAAGCGTGTAGCTGCTACATACCGGGCTGGCGGAGTTCCTCTTGGGCGCGGTCTGCGCGTGTCCGTGCGCGTGCGCTATGAGCAGGCTGGCCGAGCGGAGGAAGCGTGTAGCTGCTACATACCGGGCTGGCGGAGTTCCTCTTGGGCGCGGTCTGTGCGTGTCCGTGTGCGTGCGCGATGGGCAGGCCGGCCGAGCGGTGGAAGCGCGACAGGCGGTTGACGACCCGCGGCTGCGTGTGCGTGCGCACGCTGGGCGCGCCGCCGTACGCGCTCAGAGCGAACACGTGCGTCGTGCCGCGCAGCGTCGACACCGCCGCCCAGCGGGAGTCCCACGAGATCGCTATGTCCTGGCGACAATAAAAAAAAACAAATAGGCACATTGTACACTATCACGCCTTTATCTCTTATGCGAACTTTGTCGATCAGACATTCCGTATCGATGAAATCGTTATTCATTTTAACTGTACGTAGCAGCGCGACTGAACAACACTCTAAAACGTTAACTTCCAGTATAAGTGCTTGGACGGCGCGTGCTTGGGCAGCGTTGCAGCGTAGGTACGGTTGCGATTCGTGCGTCGGCTATTTTTTGTAAACAAGAAAGTTAGTCACGATTCGTGCGTCGTTGATTTAAATCCATAGATTTACTAAGTATTCAGATATGACATATTGAAATAAAAAGTCATTTAATTTTTAACTTGTAAGGCAAATAGAGAAAAAGTGAATCATTATAATTTTATAATAATAATTGGATGCCTAATTATTTAATATGAAATTACTTACTACTAGTTAAATATGACGTCATGTCTTACCACTTAGTAAATCTATGGGTTTAAATCAACAACGCACGAATCGCGACTTATTTACTTGTTTACAAAAAATAGCCGACGTACGAAACACGTCCAGACCGCAGCAAACGTTTCACTAACGGCGCGACTCATCAGCGTAACTCTGAAACCAGCCATATTATATGCAACACATCGTAGGAACTCTTATATCGAGATGTAGGATGTGTCAGCGCCATCTCGTATGCCTCTTCTGAACTATTTTGTAGTTTTGCTGTTGTGGTTGTAGCTTTTTATGAAGTGTAGAGGTCGCCACAGTTTGAGTGTATTTATCAGTAACAACTTAGTTAGTGGATCTGAAATGATGTCGCCAAGGAACATAGAAACGTATTTGCTAACCCTGACATGTATGTACTCACCTGTACTTTAGCCGTAGTGTCTCCCCGATGCAAGATGTAGAGATGGTGCACAGCAGCGAGACTCGGCCCGCACGGGTGAGGGTTGATCCTGAACACGTGGAAGTCGTGCCCGCGGCGGTCGGCCGTGACCAGTATCATGCCGCTGGCGTCAAACTGCAGCGCGATGATGGCCTCAGAGTGCGCCACGAAGTGAGCCACGATGGGCTCGCATGGCTCCTCGCTGTCTTGACCGTCTTCATCATCGTTACCCTGAAAATGTCAACATGGTAGGAATAAGGCGATTCGCACACTGCTTCGCACACCGCTGCGTAGCGCGGGGCCAGTTCGGCCCCGCGCGTATACAAGTATCTTATACAATTTGTATAGAAAACACGCATAGAACAACACACAGACTCTGCGTCTACGCACGTCTTTTTTGTATGGCAGCCCCGCCCTACGCAGCGGGAAGCAGAGTAATGTGCTAATTGCCTAAAACCTCTTCACCCCAGATACATACAGACAGGTAGACAAAACCTAGTGGACCAAGAACAATAGAGGTGCCAGATTTTTCTTACTTTAATTAAATGATTAGTGAGAAAATAAGTAAGGTTTGGCCCATATAAGGCTCTTGATACGTAGGGCAGCAATACCTAAATACCACCCTTAGCGTAACGAGCGTAACGGTGGAACAAAGGAATTACAATAGTGTTAGCTTGCTAGCCGCATAGCCTTGTACAGCCGTCGACTGGCTACGGCTAAAGTTATGATGATAATGATGATTTATCTATAATGATAATAATAACGTTGTAGGTAAATAAGTACCTACATGAATCCTGACAGGGTGATGCGAACTTATAGGTAATTCAGTTTAAATAAATAAATGAATATATACGGACAATCACACAGATTGAGCTAGCCCTAAAGTAATTTAGAGACTTGTGTTATAGGATACTAACTCAATGATACTATATTTTAAAACAAATACATTTATAGATAAACATCCAAGACCCAGGTCAATCTGAAAAAGATCATTTACGGGGATCGAACCCGAGAGCTCCAATGTGACAGATAATATAAACAATAAAAACCGTAATTTCGAAAGAAATATTATAATTAAGATATGTCTATAATGAAAATTACATTAAATTGATGTCAACCACTACTTGTATATTATATTCTAAATCTTTGATGTCAACAGGTAACTTGGAATATATTGACAGTGACATGGCCAAATATCTTTGACAGGGTACTCACTAATCTTACCCGAATTTCGAGAACGGCTGCATATCAAGCAAAATAAATTTTTCGCTAGTAGTAAATGCACGTTACTGATATTGATATAGATAGGAAAAGCTATACCTCAATGTCCAGTACAGTGACGACCCCCGGCTGCTGTATGTCGGCATTAGGCGGCGACGGAGACTGCGAGGTGCTGCGCCCCCCGCCCGCGAGACTGTGCGCCACGCTCTCGCCGAGCCCGCGCAGCCCTTTGCTGAGGGACTTGGCCGCGTGGAGCACTGTGGCCGTATAGCTAGTTACGCCTTCGCCTGGGAATAAAACGATTCATGTAAACACATAGATCTGTTTTCTTTTTTACTGCGTAAATATAAACAATTCATTGAAATTTTATTAATTATAAAAATAAACCAAATGCGCAAATGAACTGAAAAAACCGGTCAAGTGCGATATGACAGCATCTTTATAGTCGTACGTTATGTGAAATAGGATATATATTTAATTGATATGCAAATATTTTATTTTGTTATTTTAGCACATCACGTACTTACTGGACGTGTAGATTCAATATGACACCGTACAATGTTTTAGTACGAGTATAAATACTCTGCAATATTCAAATAAATTTTATCTATTATCCCGTTGCCACTACTGGCATATAGACGGTGATGGGTCAACTAGATCCCATGGGTTTCATTAATACCTTAGTGGTCGCTATATGCGAATCGGACTCGCACAAAAGGGTTCCGTAAGGAGGTAGGGAACCCTCGTGTATTTTGGTACGGAACACTTTTCAGTGTCTAGATAATGCCATTTTAGAGATCGAGTTATAAACGCTGAAAATAACACGTTTCATGTATGACGACACCCTTTAATTAAATTTTATCTTACTATTTGTTTGTTGTTAGAGCGGCCACAGTAATACATAATTGGTAAAAATTTGAAGTTTCTAGCTGTAACGGTTCAAGGGCTAGAGCCCTGGGACAGACGGACAGACAGCGGAGTCTCATTAATTTTATTGTTCCGTACCGCAACTGGGGTTGCGGTACGGAACAATAAAAAGATACAACAACAGTATGCCTAGGATGCAATCAGGAACACGCTCGGATGAGCGAGGTTATAATTATATTGTTTTTAGCATTTCTCATTTCAAATCACATTTACATGGCATTAGGTCCACCTCTGGTAATTTTTTTTTAATTGTGCATAAAGTTTAAATAAATAAATGTGAATAAGGTTAGACCTGATCCAGTACAGCCTAGCCTTGCTATACCTAGCTATACCCTTGTCCAGTGTGTTGCTCGTCATTCAAGTAGCATTGCATGCGTAATCACACCGAAGTCCGGTCGCGCAACTTCGGCATAGTATGCTTAGACACTAAAATATGTTTAGAGTATATGAGTATTTTTAGAAACAAAAAAAAAATATTTTTCCTCAGTCCCATCTAGTAACCGCTATAAATATATCAACATTTATTTTATTACTATGTTTCATTGTTTACGTCTCCTCAACAGAATTTACAACAAAACATCTGTTCTTTGCAAAAATACGTCATTATATTTACGTCAAATACTACGCATTATTGGAATAATAGCATTATTTACGATAGGAGCGGAGGGAATACTGCGTCGCACTATCATGCGTGTTTACAAACGATAAACCTACAAATTGGTAGTTTAATGAACTTGCGTCTCCTTCACATCATAGGCACACGCGATATTTCGTAAACATTTAAGAACAAATTTCGTGTTATAATCGTATAAATCACTAACTAAAGCCCACGACTTGCTTTGCTTGAAATTCAGAAGTGATGCTATCTTTTTTTTCCTGACATGAGATTTCAATGAAACAACGCCCATGTTGCAAACTGAGCTTAATCTATCGTTGAAAACTACATAAAATTCTATTCAGTAGTTGCGGAGATTAGCGGTGAACATACAGATAGACATATCGGAGGAAGTATCAAATCGACTCTTTGTTTTCATATTGCATATTTTGTAAAATCTATCATTTAATTTAATTGTATTTCTAAAATGATTTACATTGTTTTAACTCCTAACAATTAATTAAAAGGTATGATTTCTGCAATTTAGTCATAGCCAATCAGAGCAAAGGGTAAACCCAGAGTGGGATCGGGCGCCATCTTGATTTTTCTCGTGGTGAACGTCAGTTTTGTTACGGTGGTGTGTAGCGTATTTTTGAATGATGATAATGTTGGATCGAGTTGGATCCTGAAGATATTTGGTACTTGGAAAATTAAGATCAGTGTCCTGAACCCGCTGCTCAGAATTAATTCAATGGCTTTATAATTATAAACCACAGATTGAAACAGTGAAGTGACAAAGCATTGTAATTAGAGTGAAATCAAATTATATGAAAAGCGATTACTTTTGTTTTGTGCTCGCATATAACCCTGATACGCCCATTAAACCCATGATGGTGGACGTTGTCTAGGAAGATATGTTTACTTCGACAGACATACAAATACATAAAAAAGAAATGTGGTGTCGTGGGACACCAGGTAGGAACGAAGTTCCTTCGGCTAATGTAGAATCGACACAATTTGCAAAAGAAAAATCGTGCTCAAAAGTATTATACACTACTCGCTTGTGTATACGACTGTCGCGCCTGCGCACGTCTCATTTAACGGTTTTATTTAACGAGGTCATCCTTACGGTTTTACTATCACATTTTTTTCAGTTCGGTCGCGCAGCAAAATCCCTATCTCCTCCAAGCCTGCCGTAAGGAACGTCGTTCCAAAAAAAATTACAAACCTGTCTGTTACTTTTTCTTATAGCCCACACTCAGTTATGAGCGAGCAAAGCGTGCAAAATTCTCCAAGTGTACTTGACCAATCCGACGTTTGTATGTTTATTCGACGATAACTTGAGAATATTTGATCGGAGCTTCATGAAATTCGGTAGGCGTGTAGATATGGCCAATAGAATTTTTAAGTTCGAACGTAAGCCAAATCGGTTAAGGGATTGCAGACATTTGGGGTTCGCGAGTGCACAGTTCGGGTCGAACTACTAGTTCAGTGTAAGACACACGTGATTTTCACTGTTTTTTAAAATAAAAGCCAAGTGTGTTTATACGCAAGCGCGACAGATCGATTTTCACACGAGCGTAACCATATAAGTTGCTCTATGTAGTCAATTAAGTATAGGGTCAACAGCCAGCCGATAAAACGAAAGAAGAACGATAACAACGTCTGGCCACCCCCGTAGCAACCCACTAGGTCGCAACTAACCGAGCTCTACCTTAATTAACTGATTTCTCGTAAACAATTTGTTTTAAATGCAAAAGATAACAAAAGAAGAGCGATAACGGTTCCACTTAATTGTATTAAACAAGTATTTTTACTAAAAATTTAAAAAGACTGACCTTGTTTTCCTAAAAAAATTAAGATAACAAAAGAAAATCGATAAAACGGGTAACCTGTTTTTATTTAAAAAAAGTAATTTTTATTACAAATTAAACAAGTGTCTTTAAATTTTAAAAAAATGTGTAGCCTGTGTCCCTTAAAGCTATGAACGATTCTAACGATACTCCATATACCTACCTAAATCATAAACCCTTACACTCTTTTAAGGCAATCTTACAAGTAAACATTTCACAAAAAAATTGTGCAAAGGTTTGAATATCCTCTTCACTGATAAAGCTTACCTTCACAACCACCACTGCTTCTCTTCGACTGGTTCAGCTTCTTGTCAGCATAGGCCAGCCAGCGGTCCCCCAACGCCAGTGGGTTTATAGGGGCGCTGCCCCCTAGGGGGCAGGGGCAGGGGTAGCACGTGGTGACGGTCATGCGGTCCTCGAGGGTCGCCGCATCGAAGACCGCGAAGCGCTCGGAGAAAGACACCACCACCGAGCGCTTGTTTGCAAGCACGTCGAGGATGGGGTTCTTGAATTTTATGCTTTTCACCTGTTGAAAAAATTGTATCCTTTAGCTACCATAGTTGTTATTTGTTTTTCGTATATATAGTGTATGAACTACAACTGGTGTTAGATTCTTTCATGGCCTACACTGGTGTTAGATTTTTTATGGCCTACACTGGTGTTAGATTCTTTTATGGTCTATATTGATGTTAGCTTTTTTCATGGCCTTCACTGTTCTTAAGATTTTTTCATGGCTTACCTACACTGCTCTTAGATTTTTTCATGACCTACATTGGTCATCGATTTTTGCATGGCCTACACTATTGTTAGATATTTAATGGCCTACATTGGTGTTAGATTATTTAATGACCTACACTGGTGTTAGATTATTTCATGGCCTACACTAGTGTTAGATATTTCATGGCCTACATTGGTGTTAGATTATTTCATGGCCTACACTAGTGTTAGATTACGAAGCCGTTAGTGCCATGACACAGAATAAGTAATAATAGATTCAGTGAGCGACGGATTTAGTACTGAAATTCCCACTCCGAAGCGGTCGCCGCGCGTAGGTATATTTTTGATATCTAAAAGAGGAGTGTCACAGGCCTGGCCGTGGTCCCAATTAAAGTGTCTCATGTGTACGCAGCCATGCCGCGTAAGCGTTATTTGTAACTATAAATTAAATTAACTTTTATTATTTAAAAGTGCCTGTAAAGGTCTAAATTGAATAAACTATAGAATTTTATATTTATGGTAGATGACGCCTGCGAACAGCCCCAGATGTCGTGGGAAGTATAGGTTCAAATCGGGGTCTGTAAATAAATGCAATGAAGTGTTGTATAATTTTTAACCTCCGTTGTGTAGTGGTCACCATGCTTGTCCGCCACCCAGAGGTCCCGGGTTTGATCCCCGGTCAGGGCAAGTTGGAAAATGATTTTTTCAAATGGTCCTGGGTCTTGGATGTTTATCTATATATGTATATGTTATAAAATATAGTATCGTTGAGATAGAATCCCATAACACAAGTTTCGAACTTACTTGGGGCTAGCTTACTCAGTGTTATTTGTCCGTATATATTTATTTATTTATTTTCAAAACAAAAATACCGACTTCAATACCAGTGTTAGTCACGGTACAGCTAAATACGCAACAATTGTTTACTTGGTAAACTTATTTTTCCAGTTATTTTGTTTTAAAAACCAAAGTGCTAAATGGAATTCGACAAATTTCTATAGGACCTGGCATGTACATTTTTAGCAAAAAAAAATCGGTCCGTAAATGATAAGAGAAAACTGAGGTAGCAAACATTAAAAAAAATACAAACGTTTTGAATTATTGATACGTCCTTCGTTTCTAAAGTCGATTGAAAAATACACAATCTGCTTATCTTTCTGCGTTTAATTCATCGACAGAGTTTAAGGCTAGCTCAGTCTGTGCAATAGGTATAGATAAAGCCTAATCAGTATTTATCTAAATATTATTTTATTGTAACTGTTGGATTCATTATCTTCACATCAACTAAATTACATTTTAATTTTCTAAAATTCTATAAACGTAACGTACCTAATAAATTAACTATTTGCAAATTTCTTCCATGCTGATCTCATTTTAAAAAAGTCAGCACCAGCTGCATTTCTTCCCAAGCATTATATCATCTGGCCAATCGACGGAAAGGGCGAGACTCTAAATCACGTTACCTCTTAACGTGATTTAGAGTCTCGCCCTTTTCGACACATGAATATTTCGGGGTCCAGTGCTGCCCCCATTTGAAATAAATTGGCGAAACTCGGTCACTTTTGGCAAAATGCTAAGAAAAGCTTCATGTTCTCACATTAAACTGTACACAGTAGTTCATAAAATAGTTTGAACTTTAAAGGGTTATCTAGAGCCGTATTAATTTATATCAAATGCGGGCAGCACTGGACCACAAAAAACATCATGTATTAACAGTCTCTGCGGCTAGCAACCCATTACTATTTCGATATCATTTTTCCTTATTAACGCCCGCTATCACGCTATGCGTGACCCCTGGGTCTTACATCCCTAGAGAGCATAGACCATAACACTCATAGGTCACATTTCTACCTTAGAGATAAAGATGTAATTATGTATGTGTAATGCAATTTTACTAAGCTGAAACTAACGAATAGCCGGAAAACGAACGATAAAATGTCATCGACCTTGGTCCAGTTGCAGAAGCGAATCAACAATTCATTCTCAAAGACTAGAACACGCCGACGCGTACTAGCCTGTACTTACTGCGTTATTGTAAATCAATGCACCGATACATCATTTGTACAAAGACTGCAGTTTTTCGCACGTTACTGTTATTTACTTTGTATATGTGAAAATTAAATAATTTACATGTCTGACCAAATCTTCCATGTTGGTCTGGGATGAAAGAAAAAAAATACAATTTATCAACTACTTCTCCTCCTGAATTGAAATTAACCATACTACATAGGGCGCACTATAAGTTTCCGGAACTGGCCACTTACATAAACAATATTTAAAAATTTATTGCAACATTTGAAAATAGAACTCTTTGGCTGTAGAATGCAGTTTGTTTCATCTGACTGTCTTTTGTTTTTACCTTGTGGCGCCATTTAAAAAATTGTGTGTCTGCATCAACATGGATTTAACTCGGGAAAATTTTCGTAGTGTGATTTTCTACGATTTTAAGTGTAATTTGACAGCTCAACAGAGCATCGCTCGGCTTGAAACAGCTTTTGGCAATGAAGCACCATGCAAGACAACTGTTTATAGCTGGTTTGCAGAATTCAAGCGTGGTCGTATCAAACCCAGTGACGAATCTCGCGATGGTCGGCCGTCCACCGCTGTGACCAACAAAAACATCGATGCTGTGCGCCGTATGATTGAAACAGACAGGCATGTGACCTACCATGAAATTCGCGCATCCTTAGAAATAGGCATGAGTCAAATACAATTAATCCTACACAAACATTTGGGTGTGAGAAAGCTGTGCTCGCGGTGGATCCCACACAACTTGACCGAGGTTCAAAAAACGGACCGCGTCACTTGGTGCAGTGCCATGCTTACCAGATTCAACGAAGGTGCGTCAAATTTGGTGTGGGACATAGTAACAGGTGACGAAACATGGATTTATTGCTACGATCCCAAAACAAAGCAGCAATCGAGCGTATGGGTCTTTCAAGATGAGCCGAAACCAACCAAAGTGGCGCGCGTGAAAAGTGCATCTAAGCGGATGATTGCTTCTTTTTTTAATAAAACTGGACACGTGGCTACTGTTGCTTTAGAGAATCGTCGTACAGTGAATAGTGACTGGTACACGACCATTTGTTTGCCGGAAGTTATTGACGAACTCCGTAAAAATAACCGTAAACGCCGTATCATCCTGCACCACGACAATGCTAGTTCTCACACGGCCAGACAGACAAACGACTTTTTGAAGGCGAAAAATGTAGAACTCATGAGTCATCCTGCATACAGTCCCGACCTGGCACCTTGTGACTTTTTTCTGTTCCCAAAAATTAAGAACCAATTACGCGGTCAACGATTTTCATCACCAGAAGAGGCTGTCGAGGAGTATGAAAAACACGTTTCAGAGGTCACCACAGAGGAGTGGCACAAAAGTTTTCAAAACTGGTTTCATCGAATGAAAAAGTGCATAGACGCCAAGGGAGATTATTTTGAAAAACAATAAATTAATTTTGTACCTTTAATAGTATTTTTTCATATTCATTCCGGAAACTTATAGTGCGCCACACGTATGTTAATATTTTTTGTGATAGATATAGCATCACTTGCCTAATTCTTCATTCCCTTCTTCCGAGCTTGATCACAATAAACCACATCGCCTTGCCGCGCACACAAAGATTTGGAATATACGAGCTCTCCATACACACAACCTTTAGGTGGTGGCAGGTGAACAGGGTTGTCATTGCGATCTTGTTTAACCATTATTATTAATTTGCATTTGTATTAACTGTTATAATAAGTATACCAACTTTTATAAATACCAATGTGAAGATATGTTAAAAAGCAAGTGGTGTTCACCTTAGAAGGTGTGCGCATTAAGCAAAAAGATGTTTAGCATTTTAGATATAAGTCTGGATTAATGGTGTACACAATGGTGAAACTAATAAATTAATTTAAAAAATCTAGCATTGAAAACACCAGAAAATACAGTCCACACTAGCTACAAATCCTTACATTAAGCAGATCGTAAAGCCAATCGAAGGGAATCTGATTGAAGGACGCGATATCTAACATGATTCCTTTTTAACCCACGACGAAAAAGCTGGGTGATATAAGTTTGACGTGTCTGTGTGTCTGTCTGTGACATTGTAAAGCCTAAATAAATGGGTCGATTTTTATGGTTTTTCGTTTTGGTTTAACGATAATTTGATCGAGATGGTTCTTACCTATGTTGTATAAGTTATGAGGGATGAAATTGGGAGTGAGCAACCCAAAGTATGCGAATATGCATTTTATCTATATATAAGAATGGGGTATCAAACGAAAGGGTTAATTAACAACATTTCAAAAATTTTATATTCATATTTTATATTTTTTCCTTAAAGAACTTAAAAAAAAGGACATACGTATTTTTTCTTTTTCATTTCTTTTCATTATTTCTCCTAAAATTAAATTGTTTAAAATCTCTCCATTCTAAAAGAGCGTAAGTACAAGAGTTAGGATGTAACGAGTTTACATCTTTGCCATACACTATAATTAAAAAATAAAACTTTTACTGACGTCTATAGAGTTGTGTTTTGTAGCAGTAAGATATCGATACAAAAACTTACGTATCGTAAAATAGGGTTACTTTGATTAATTTAAAAATTCGAACGCTATATTCTATCTCAGCTATTTTTGGCATAAAAATATTATATTGACGACTTGGTTTGTGGAAAACAAATGGCATAAAAAATTACGCTTGTAATACTCGACAAAAAAAAATTGCCCTATCATCTCTATACTTGAAATGGGGTTTTTGTGTAACCCACGTTTTTTAACGGATTCTCATAGAAAAATTTAAATTCTCATAGAGGAATTTAGAAAAATATAAATAAATATGCGTTCAGAAATTTGAAAGATTTAATTAAAAAACCAAAAAAAAGCTATCATAAATGTCACCTTGTGTTTTGAAAGTCGCCCCATTTTAGGGTAGCATTTTTCCTTACTTCATTTTTTTTATAGTTTTTAAGACCTGGATGTCAATATTATTTTTATTTAACATTAAATATCAATCATATAAAGGAAATATTAGCATTTCGTCACCAAACTATGTAAACATTTGAATGCATGTGTATTTTTTCCAATCCTAATTCTACTTTACTGAAAGAACTATTAATATTAGATGGTCTTCCTATCGAACTGATACTTCTATAGACAACACTACTATTATCTCTCTCTCTCACTCGTGATGTCAGTTGTCAGATTGACGCACGTGTCAATTGACAGCTGACAGCTTGATAAATTTTTTCACTTTTAGATGTTCAAGCAAAGGCGTTACCTGTTAAATGCCTATATCCTTGTACATTTGAGTTTTTTTCATTTATCTCTAAAAATATAACTCAAAAAAATCTGAAAAAATATTTTACGTGTTCAGAATCGCCAAATCTCGAAATGATTCTCGAATTTTCATACCTTTTAGAAAATGAAATGTTGTCAATTAAATATGTAGATTAAGAAATAGGTCTTTTAATGAAAATTGGTTTAGCCGTTCGAAAATTATTGGGGCTGAATACTTGAAAGGTTGGTTTTTTTTATTTGCCTGGCAAAAAAAACTTGTTTCAACCTAAGCGTTAATGTACCTTTTCAAATTAATAAACATAATACCTGTTCTCCGCCTCTGATGGATATGAAGCTGAGGGAACAGAAGGTCGGTCCGGGGCTTGCGGAGTCACACAAAGCTATGAGGGGCCTCTTCGATGCAAAGCAGTCGCCGTGCTGCGGACTGGGCAGTATACGGAGCACCTGCGCAAAAACATAATATAATTGGGTACTTTCCTGGGTCAAAAATATTTTTTTTGGAACTGTTAAGAAAATAAAACTTCACAAAATAATGTCACTTGTCATGATCATATCCATTTTCAACGTAACTTCTGATTGATTATTGCAGAAAAACATGATATTAAGAGCGCTATTTGATTCCAAAGAACTATGACGTCATAAATCTATATTTCATACAAATACATAGTAAATGTTTGTTTTGGCGTTTAGAAGAAAATATCTGATTTGAGTTGTTGAAAACCATTTTCAACGTAACTTCTGATTGATTATTGCAGAAAAACATGATATTAAGAGCGCTATTTGATTCCAAAGAACTATGACGTCATAAATCTATATTTCATACAAATACATAGTAAATGTTTGTTTTGGCGTTTAGAAGAAAATATCTGATTTGAGTTGTTGAAAACCATTTTCAACGTAACTTCTGATTGATTATTGCAGAAAAACATGATATTAAGAGCGCTATTTGATTCCAAAGAACTATGACGTCAAAAGTCTATATTTCATACAAATCCATAGTAAATGTTTGTTTTGGCGTTTAGAAGAAAATATCTGATTTAGGTTGTTGAAAACGACGAATTGTAAATATAAGCTATTTGGTTTGGACTTTTCTATTTTGTCATAAAACTTGAATATCATGACTTTTGTGAACTTGGGCTTCTTTTAAAATATCCCAGATTTTTTAAGAACATTCAGTATTCCGCTAGATCATTCTACATCCTTCTAGAACATTTCACACTGTTCTGAAAGTTTGTACTGCTTGGCTATAACATTCTTCTTGTATGTTCTGCTTGCAGCGGCTTCTTGCGAAGCGGCACTATATATACTCACAGAATGACTTTATTTCTGTTCCTTGGGGAAAGTTGTTCAGTATCATGTACTGGATTCAGCTTTTAAATACTTTTTGCAGACGGGTCGACGCCGTACAGAAAGACTTGCCAAGGCTCGAAGTTGACGACTGGCAGCAATGCTCACAAAACCACAAGAAATAGCTCCATCTAGTGTCAGAGGGTAAGATCCACTTTGGGTCGCTGCGCCCCCGGATTATGAACTAATATTTTTTGACCCTGTATACATGTAATAAAAGTTCTAGTACTAACAAACTTGCAATGATTTTATTTCGTTTTTTGTGTGTGTAAGTGAACAACAGTGATGTCAGATTTTTCAGACTACCATAAGATCTGACATAGTTTGACAACTGCCATACAATGCTGACAACCGTTCCAACGGCTCATACGTGCCTTCCGAAGCACGCAGGAGCTCGAGAAATTTGTATTTCACTTGTGGTCACCCATCCAAGTGCGGACCATGCCCGGTGTCGCTTTACTTGCAAAAGCGGTAGTAATGCTTTCTCCCGCGGGGCCAGCGAGGTCCTCTGCTCTGTTAGTATAAAAGCAGTATGTAATTATCACTGATTTTAAGGGTACTGAGCCAACCTTCACTGTGCCTTGTCGCCAGGATAACACCTCCTGCGCATCCCCGCTGGGCGGGATCAGCCACACCTGCACCCCCGCTCCGTAGCCCAGTATGAGCAGGAGAGGAGATATGTCGTTGTCGCTGTCTCCCTCGGGCGTGGGTTCGTTGATGTCAGCTGTCTCAAATCTAGTGGAAAAGAGAGCGGAAAATTGATATGAAACTGAAAGCTAATCGACTAACTTTAAATGGGTAAGATGTTTTTTTACATAATCGTAACCAAAAATCAATTTACGGACATTTTGGAGGAGGCCTATGTACAGTCCACTGTGTCTACTTCAAGGGATATCTTCTGTCAATTTAGATACTACTTTTTATTTTCTTGGATTTTTTTCAAGGTAATATTTTACCTCGCCAAGATAACAAGCATCTTTTTTGGTAAGTGCTGGTCACTTATTAGGAATTTTTATGTTACACCAATGCTGCCGCACAAAATAAAACGAATATTCTTTGTTTAGTTTTGATTTTTAACAAATTGAATATTCAAAAATGCAGAAATTCAGTCTGTGATATTAATTTAGTACAAAATAAATAATGAACTTATTCATAAATTCTTATTATTTATTATCTTAATAAAATGCAACAAGATTAAAATCAATAAAAGTCTTTATGACTTGGATAATGACTATTGTTCGTGTAATTTATGAGTCATCTTCATTTTCTTTGTTAATATAAACAAAGTATTAAAACGTCACACAACAAGTGCTTAACATATGTTCAAGATAAATGTTGATATTTTGTGTAATCTTTACAGTACAGTAGATATAACTGCTAATATTTATTTACGCGCGATATGCCATGGGACCTACGGCAAGCCACCGTTAACCGAAAATTCTCTATCCTTTTTTAGGGTTCCGCACCCAAAGGGTAAAAACGAGACCCATTTACTAAGACTCCGCTGTCCGCGTCCGTCCATCCGTCCATCTGTCTGTCACCAGGCTCTATCTCGTGAACCATGTTAGCTAAACATTTTCACAGATGATGTATTTCTATTGCCGCTGTAACAACACATACTTAAAACAAAATAAAGTAAATAATTAAGTAGGACTCCCATGCAACAAACATGATTTTTTATAGATAATGGTACGGAACCCTTCGTGCGCGAGTCTGATTCGTACTTGGCCGGTTATTAAAAATATTAGTTTAGTGCACAAGTTACAAACTACTAGTGTTTCAGACCGACCACGGCTGAAAAGATAACGCCGAAAGAAACCCAGTTCAGAATAGGACCTATAGGACAAACTCAATCAGGTAGTCAACAGTATTGTCGTATGATGCTCACCGCGCCCACTGGATCACATCCTTAGGGTCTTGCGCTGCGCTGGAAGAGAGCGTGACGTCGTTGATGAACCCGGAGACAGCGTCGATGATGCTGCGGTCGCTGGGCGGCTGCGAGGGCACCGTGAGAGGCCCGCCCCCGCGCGCGTGCCGCGGCGACTCCGCTGACATGCTGCCCGCTAGTCACCTGCCAACATATTGGTACATGTCAACAAGATATTCATGATAATCATCATCATGCGAGCGTATTCCCGGTTGCATCCTCAGCGGTAACGCTTCAGAGCCCCGGGTCGACTTACCTTACCAAAGTGATTTGACAAGGTTACTGGTTTCTGACCGACTGCAGTCTGACCTTTGCTACCCAAAGGGTAGATCAGAATCAATTTTTCGGTAGGTTTGATGAGAAAACGCTAGATGGCGTTTGGGACTCACAGTTTATAAGTGCCCTTTGATCACGGAATCATCTTTATTTTCGGATAATCAGGTGATTCAAGCCTGCAATATCGTAACCAGACTGGAAACAACTTTACAAAGTATGCTTAGTAGGATTCGTGGGATTCGAACCCACAACCCTCAGATTACAAGGCGAACGCCTTGAGCACTGGGCCACGAAGGCAGTCAACAAGATATTATGCTACCCAAATTCAAAGAAATTTCATCACTATATTGCATGATGGTGCATGGGGGGTAACCTACATTTAATTTTGTAGCTCACTTGAAATTATTTAGACAAACAATTTTTTGAATCCAAACATAGGATTGAAACATAGCAAGCGCCCCGGGCGCTTTAATTTCTTTTTAAAACCTAGGAAACTGCTCAATTCTCAGGTGCAGCCTTAGATGTATTGCTTCAGAGCCACAGGGTTTTTGAATAAAAGTATTTTTACAGTAGTGTTTCAGAGTGAATCATGAAAGTAGGGGCAGTAGAACCACTGGGTATTATGACAATAGACCTTGCATTACTAAATTACTGAGTCACCTAGTCCGTGTTTTATAATATGACAATGTTACTGATATACATGGGTTATGATGACAAATGCCATAAGCTAATTGTAAAATCATCTATTAGCAGTAGTTCGGTTGTTCGTTTGGTTGACTGAACTAGGGCAATTTTTGGGTAGCAATAGTTCTGTCAATACAAATCACCGAACTATTGAAACTCTAAAGTTGCAGTAGTTCCTACAACGAATAATCATAGGTGTCCGAGAAAAAGAGGGAAATTGGGATCTTTCCAGTTATTTTGAAGATAACTGCTAATAGCAAAAAGGCGTTGAAAAAGAGTACGAAAATATCTAAAAGTGAGTATTTATACAGTGTACATAAAATATGTCACCTAGTAGCCGCTAATCAAATCACTTATTGAAAGGGATGCTATAAAGCATCTAGTATGATAGTACTAGGCACATGATGCAATGCAAGCCATTAAAGATGGTGCTTATGTTAAACACTAATTTTATCAAATAAGTATGGAGATATCAGCTTCGGCAAAAATACCCTTCCTACATAACTAATAGTATCAGTATAGATTCAGCTTTTGTTTTGCATTTTCAAAGCAAAAGCTGAATCTATACTGAAGCTGATGCTATTTAATTTTATTTTTGTTAAGAGATTTTATTAAATTCTCATGAAATAAACCTGAGCAGATGTATGCTTAGCTGTATGGTGATGACAGAGTAGAATATGATTTGTCACCACCACTTTTCCCCACCTGAAGAGGATCAAATGGAGGTGTAGCTAAAAGAAAACAGGCAGCAGCATCCTCAGTGCAAAGTCTACCATCTTCTGCAATCACCATAATCACCACACTGGACAGACTGATATAAACTGTAGGCTACAGTCCACTACTGGTCTATAATAGGCTTTTTCCAACAAAGTGGTGGTTACAAAACATATTCTAGTCTGTCATGTCATCACCACATGGCTTAGCAAGCATACATCTATCCCTTGTTTATTTCATTCTAATAAAATCTGTTATTATATTAATAATAAAATATAATATTTTTTCTCAAAGCAAAAGCTGTATCTGTAAGATTAGTTACAGAGGACAGCAGTTATAAAATTTGAGGATTAATAACTTAAAATAGTACCTTTTTGGCTGTGTTGTTCATATATTATATAATAAATCTTTATTTAAATAATAGCCCATAAGAATTAATAATGAAATACGATTTTTATGTAAATCTTTACAGCGCGTTGTCAATGTGACCCTGACCAAGAAATTAGAAAACAATCAAATTAATTTATCTCAGTTACACATAAGATGCAAAGCAATTAAATTACACAAAAAGATACAAGAAATGCTTACATACTTTAAAAATTTAATAAGTATGAAAATTACTAAAATTAAGCTTGATACATTCAATGTTATTGATTACATAATTTAGAAAAACAAAACAATGTCACATTATACACACCTATAATAGTGAATATTCAATACGTTCCATCGAAAAAGCAAAAATATTTTGTTGTTGTGAAACAGCTGGCATTTATAAATATAGTATACATACAAGGTGTGTACCTATCACAAGCAACAAGAATACGAGGACAAAGGAAATCGATGCAACTATCGCGGCTCAGAAATCTCAACTAAAAGCCTACCAATCCCACGCCAAAGCCAAATAAACATCGAAATTACGCGTTATCTTTAGTGCTCACCTTATTTATAAAAACAATCTTCATTTTAAATCCATTTTCGAGTAAAAATGCAACTGCGTCGTTAATGCTGGCAATCGAAAACAATGACGTCACACAAATAAAAATAAAAGCTAAACAATCATTACTCGATCACACTCTGTTATCTGTTTAATTAGTCTTAACATTCATCAATAAATATATTGGAAATAAATAAAATTTATGTACAAAATATACAAGGATTCACGAAAACAGATGATTCGAATGAATGACAATAACCACACTCCCACTCGTTCGTTTGATGTTTGCGTGAGTATTTGGACACAACACTGACGTTCACTGATAGAGCGGAATACTACACAGACACAAATATGAGTGAGTGTGGAAAAACACTTTCACAAAGAATAAACATTGAACAGACTATACAGTCTGATATACACCTAGTTACATAAAATGCATAAGATAGTGCATACTAGTGGTGCATATCTATTCGTATGGAAGTTAGTGAACCTCGCCATGTTGCGAAAAAAATTGAACTAATTTAATTGAGATGGCACCGCACCGCCGCCTAGCCAGACAGATTAAAAAAAGTTTGCCAGTTCACCACTAAACCTATCATTTCAGGTCTACTAGTTGTTTGTTGCCCTTTCAATAGGTATTATGTTTAAATAACTTTACAGCCTGTCCCTCGCAGTAGTATAACTAGAACAATTTTCCTACTCCCTACTCCTAACCTAATAGATCTACCAGTTAAACTACTGGTGTTTTTTTTTTTCGCCTAATCCATTAAGTTAATATTGATACCATAATTTTTTGGCACTACCTGCCTCCATATTTTTGTCTTCTTTTGATGCGCATGCTCATGTGCAGGGGGCCCACTTACTACTTTCAGGGATTCACTTATGCATCTCAGTACCTCTAAATATGGCGACGGGGTAAGTTTAGATCCACCAGTTAGACTACTGGATTTTTTTCGTCTCATCCATCTAATGCAAATTTGCAATACTCCTACTGTTTTGCAAAATTTATCCAGCAAGTAGTCTAACTGGCAGATCTAAAATTAAAAAAAGACTTATCTTAAAGCCACCTTTAACTTCCTTCCGCGTTGCCCCATTGTGGACGGTGGGTGTGGACGGAAGGGGAAGAAAAAAATATTCAGGGTGTTGCAAGTGCACCCCATTGCACCTTGCTGCCGGCGCCGGGTCTACCTTTTATGGTAGTACTTTTTAGTTAAGATTATTATTATGCATAACAGCGTATGGTAGAAACCTCATTTCATAGAATTTAGATTGGCATTTCTCATTTCTCATACATTTAGAATCCATAATTTTTAAATTAATATTCATCTTATGGTATAAACTTGATAGTTATAATAATTAAAACGAGGAATCATTATGTCGCAGACAGTTCACAGCTAGAATGTCGTTTTGTCATAAAATCAATTTCTATGTCGTTTCTATGTCATTATAAGGCAGAACCATCATATCTTGGAATATGTACAGTAAGAATCATCATTTGGCTTAAGAATCTCATATTGCAGATAAGGTATAGTAAGAAAAATGTGTATTTCATAGGTAAACCATGCAAGCAGGCATGCAGCACGCAAGCAGGCATGCAGCATAAAAGCAGGCATGCAGTATAAAAGCAGCCATGCAGGCAGGCATGCAGCATAAAAGCAGGCATGCAGTATAAAAGCAACCATGCAGGTAGGCATGCAGCACGCAAGCAGGCATGCAGCATGCAAGCAGGCATGTAGCATGCAAGCAGGCATGCAGCATACAAGTAGGCATGCAGCATGCATACAAGCAGGCATGCAGCATGCAAGCAGGCATGCATCATGCAAACAGGCATGCATCATGCAAGCAGGCATGCAGCATTCAAACAGGCATGCATCATGCAAGCAGGCATGCAGCATGCAAGTAAGTCAGGGTGGCTCCACCAGAAGACTCGCTTCGTCAGCCCTTCGTTTCATTCGGGGACTCAACCTCGTCCCCTCATTACACTCAGGACTTCCTTCGCGAGCCTTCTGGTTCCGCGCTAAGGAATAACACTCTAGTATATGACAAAGTTGAGCCACGTGAAGTCGGGGTGCTCTAAGTTGGATTTGCCAGCAGCTTATAATTGCGTAACATATTTTAGTATTACACAAAAATCATGATTGCGAATGAAATTATTGGGATTAAAAATTATTCTATTCTAATTTAAATTCTGCCGTCTTTGTAAAAGGAGAAGTGAAATTATATCAAATAACTATCGCACAAAATAAAAGTTATTCTATTTGAAATTATGTATAATGTAATGTATGTTAAAAGCAATTATGCTCACAAAAATTCTGCCAGCTAAATAGGATGCCATTGAAAATTATACCACATGAATACTCAACCTAATATTGGTTCTATGAAAAATATATGTCTTTTCTATGTTCGTCCAAAGAATATTCTACCATGTGTGTTATGCGAAATAAAAATCGGAGCATTAAGATTCTGCCAAATAGAGGGAACGCGCCGGCGCGTATTTACTACGTATTTTTTGTTTACCAACAAACTAAATTAA
Source organism: Acrobasis suavella (assembly GCA_943193695.1). Taxonomy (NCBI): domain Eukaryota; kingdom Metazoa; phylum Arthropoda; class Insecta; order Lepidoptera; family Pyralidae; genus Acrobasis; species Acrobasis suavella. The sequence goes on along the minus strand of OW971933.1, from coordinate 5,289,421 downwards.
TTTACACATATTAATGCCTATTTGGCCTTTCTATTTATATACTTCTTTGAACCATGTATCATTGGTGTAGCTGTGTGCTTACGTTCCGTTTCTTCAGGTTACTTTGGCGCGTTTTGCAATCAATAAATAAAATAATTTATGCTTATTATATTTTTAAATTATTTAAATATTAAGTAACTACTAAATTAAAATTATATTACAAATTACCAATTTACGTTGTATTTTGTGAAAACACAAATAAACAAGATTTTGAACCTGTAAAGCATTCAACTCAACATAATGGCAAAACGGGGTTTTCGTGGTCTTTTGCTTAGCGTCCCGTTAAGACTAGCTTGTATTTAAGTACATATCATAATTATTATTCTCCATTCGGATTACTTTATATACCGTACCACTACCACACCCCTTTGCGGTATTCGAAAAGTGCTGCGTTAGCCCGAGGAAGTTATATTTTCCATATTGATATATAAAAATGCAAAGTATCAATTTAAATTTTGTTATTGACTTTATTTTTCTTCACCTAGTCCTCAGAGCTGAAAGTAAATATAATGTGATTTTCATAATTATTGACGACTTCCGTTTTCCACCGGAAACATCGATATCACTTCCGAATATTGAAAATATGGCGGCAAATGGAATTTATTTCAAAAATGCTTTTGCCCAGGTAAGCCCATGGACGTACCAGCTAAGCCTTCTTAAAATATTATTTTATGACGTAACTAAGGTGGGAAGGGGACTAGCGTTCATTTTGAAGCAGGTAGATACCCAGGATATATTATGCCGCGTGAACTTGGTGGTCATGATCACCAATCACAGCGCGGACAACGCCCGGGGTTGCTTGACTGTCAAACAGCTAGTAATGCGTTAAAATATGTGTACCTTGTTATCCTAAGACTCTATTTACATTGCGGCAGAGTCGCAGCGATTCGCCGAAATCGTACATAGCATAATGAACTTTAATGTCAATCAAATAAACTATGGCGGTGTCGGCGGCGTCGCGCAGAGTCGCGCCGAAGTCAAGCAAATGGGCGACTCTGCCGGAATGTAAATTCAGCCTAAAACTCATTTTAAAGATTTGTGCATTCGCGGTCACAAACAGGTCACAGTGCGTCCGCTAAGTGAAGTGACGCGGGAGCCCACGTGGCGGGTTCAGTGACTGCCGCGGACGCACTTCACCTTGCGGGACTTTCCGCTATTGTATTTTGACCCAGATATTTCAACGACACCACTGCCGTCAAAATAAAATCAATCACAGTATTAAGTCCCGTATTTAAATGATATCTTCTAAGAAACTTCATCTGAAGTGTAATCCCGTCCATGTTTCAGCAAGCATTGTGTGCGCCTAGCAGGAACTCGCTGCTGACGGGCCGTCGTCCTGACGCATTGCATTTATACGACTTCTACAGCTACTGGCGCACCTCAGTCGGCAATTTCACTACTATCCCACAGCATTTCAAAGAGAACGGCTATGAGACTTACTCTATTGGAAAGGTTTTCCACCCAGGAGCCAGCTCCAACTTCACAGACGACTATCCGCTCAGTTGGAGTCACTTTCCGTACCATCCACCAACAGAGAAATACAAAGATGCAGCTGTATGCAAAGACGCAGAAACCGGGAAGTATCAGAAGAATCTAGTATGTCCTGTTAAGTTAAAACGACAGCCTGGAGGAACCTTACCGGATGTGCAGTCTTTGGATTACGCTGTTGAGATTTTAACTACGAGAAATAAAAGTCAACCGTTCTTTTTGGCGGTCGGATTTCATAAACCGCACATACCACTCAAATATCCTAAGAAATATTTAGGTAAGATCATAGATTTTTTTAAGAACTTTGTTGTCTAGCATACAATCGATCAAATAGCACTCAAATATCCTCAGAAATATTAAGCTAATGCAACTGTTTATCTAGAACCGTATATCTTTTATCGTGCCTCTCCATTAATAGATAGTGGCTGTCAGTTTTCCAAACTACTTCCTACTCATTGCCAAGCGGAACATTTCTAGACTTAGGTAGGTGATTCCGGTAGATACCTTGTGGTGAAGTGTAGACAAAGCGAACGGTGGATTTTTTTAGCTATTTCAGGGTTTGTAGGTAAGGGTTCAATAGCCCCTGACCTTGGGGGCCCCGGTGAACGGTACTGTCTAGCCCATAGGTCTAGGCTAGCCTCTTGGTAGGTACGCCACTGTCCATGCTTCTCCCGCTTTTAATTAACACACTTTGCCATTTGTGAAATTTCATACGTCCTCGTTCACCTGCAAGAAGTCCACTGCTGGACGTATAAGTGCACTCAGTCATTAATGATAATTACTCCGAAATAAGTAAGTATTTTGAAAATTTTCATTTTTTGAACAAGCGTTTATTATGAGGCCAACGTACTTATTAAGACAAATAAAATACGCCCAAACTCGATGCTGTTGCGTCGTTTTGTTACTGAGTTCCATCGACCACTTTTCGTCTCCGTGATCAGACCCTAGGCATCGACTTCCATAGAGTCCACGTCAAGGCAAATCAAACAAGTCCTTCTCAATGAGGTTATATTGTTCTGTCGTATATCTTCCAGCTGCATCATCAGCTCATTGACAATATTGTATTGTCATCCGACTTGCAGAAGCATGCAACATTTTAGCTCAATCAGTTGAGGATAACCGCTTGAAAATTGAGTTGCAAGATTTGACCTAAACAAACATACATACATACAATGCGACACAAATAAGTTGAACAAAAATGGCGGACTTCAAAGCATTTTTGTACAAATTCCAGACAAGTAAATTGAACCAAAATGGCGGTCGACGGCGCATTATTTGTACCTGCGCCCATAAACGCCATTTTGGTTCAACCTAAGTACATACGTGCCGAAAATTTTTAACAAACATGCTTTAAAGTCAGTCATTTTTGTTCAATTTATTTGTGTCGCATTACCTAGTTCATACAAGATACATAGCAAGCTACAATATGCGCTTGCTTATAAAGAAAATATTTCAGGAAGGATTCCTTTAAAAATGGTACAGCCACCAAAACACCCCCACATTCCCGTCGACCTGCCGACGGTGGCGTGGCATCCCTGGACGGACGTGCGGCAAAGAGACGACATCCAGCGCCTCAACATTTCCTTCCCGTACGGAACCATGCCAGGGGAGTGGACCTTGAGGATCAAGCAGAGTTACTACGCGGCCGAGGCGTACATAGACGACCTGATAGGAATACTAATGGACTATGTAGACAAGAAAGATACTGTCGTTGTCTTAACTAGCGATCATGGTAAGCTAATTTCTCATTATCTATTAATTCCTTAGGGGATACATGAATTTTTCGGGGTCTAGTGTACATTGAAATAAATTATTTACCAGGAAACGGAGATATCATTTAAAATTTCATCTCAAGCGGCTCTACGTAACTCTTCAAACTACTTTATGAACACAGTTTAAAGTGCAAACGTAAAGTTTTTATGAGCATTTTTGCAAAATCGCTAAGAAAAGCTTCACGTTCTCACTTCAAATGGACCCCGAAAAATGTATGCATCACCTTTCGTTGTCTTTTACGTGCAGCTCATAGAAATTTTACTATTGAGGTGCAGATACAAGAATCAGCCAAAAATCGTGTTGCTTTCTCGCCGGGCGGCAATCGCAGAAGTGCGGCAAATCGATCCCGTTCCCTAATCTAAAATTAAAAACAGTTAAATATATCAACTTGGGTAATTTCATCTTTTGTTAACAGGTGAAAGAATAAAGTTCACATCTGTAATTTTTAAAATTATGTTTACATTTTCAGGTTGGTCTTTAGGTGAAAACGGTCTCTGGGCTAAATACAGTAACTTCGACGTCGCGCTCAAGGTTCCTTTGATATTTAACGTCCCAGGAAGAAATCCCAAGTGTATCGAAACGCCTGTAGAACTAATTGATGTCTTTCCTACGCTTGTGCAGCTGAGCGGTATTGAAGTCAAGATACCTAAATGTAAACATAAACATAGAGCAGAGAATTGTTTGGATGGACAGAACTTGGTACCACTTATAGAGTCTATGGAGCCATTTTCGAAACGCAGAGGCACTAATCGAATAGTTTTAGGTATGGAAAAAACCATTCATTTAGTAACACCGCGTTTTAAGAATGGCACTTTTGACGCCAATGAATTTCACCCAAAATCTTTTGCAATCAGTCAATATCCGAGACCAAGTGTCTATCCTAAGAAAAACTCAGACAAACCTCGCCTAAAAAATATAAGAATAATGGGTTACAGTATAAGAACAAAAAGATACAGATACACGGAATGGATATCCTTTAATAGCACATTATTCACAAGAAACTGGAATAGAATTTATGGAATAGAACTATACGACCACGCGCTTGACCCTGAAGAGTCAAACAATGTGTTTTCAGTTTCCAAATACAAAACAATAATAAAATTTTTATCTAAAAAACTAAGAGAACAAGTAGACAAGTATCCATGAAAAAACATAAACATGTATTATAGCCTCATTAAGTACATAATTCAAAATTTAAATCTAAATAAATATAGGATTATGAAATTAAATAAATCTTTATCGAAAGTTTGTGACATAATTCATTAAATTATGGAAGGTAGAGATAAGGAGAACCATCTCATATTTCCCCAGTTTCAAAGTGCCAAGCGGAAAGCTTAACCTACCTGAATTTTCCGGGGTCCAGTGCTGCCCCCATTTGACCCCGGAAAATTCAGGTAGCCCCTTAATACAAACAAATACGAATACAAACAAAAACAAAGCAGTAGTAGTAATTAACAGTTCCAAATCACTCCAGAATCAAGGGTGGATCGGATACTGCATTCGATGCATATTCGGGCTCTAGATCCGCGCTTATCTGGAATGGCGCCAGAGTCTAAGTCACGCCCACCAAGACATAGTGGGCATAAAGTGAAATTAAATAAGTAATTAAACAAAGTTTTTCATATTTTGGCGCTTCCTTTAAATTTAACACACCGGCTACTGTAGCGCCACCGTAAGTTAACGCTTTTAGCGGACACGTTTGGATACACAACATGTTCTTCTTTACATCCATTCATAAAATAAAAAAAATCTTGATCTGATACACAAAAACTTATTTTTGCCCTCCAGAATCTGAGTGGTTTTGATGCTCCGTTGTATTGTCAATAGGAACACAAATAGATTCCTGTAACAAGAATTAAATCGAATACGAACAAAAATAACCGGCCAAGTGCGAGTCGGACTCGCGCAAAAAGTGTATTATCTGTAAAAAAATCAAGTTTGGGAGCCCCTCTTAAATATTTACTTTATTGTTTTTAGTATTTGTTGTTATAGCGGCATCAGAAATATATCTGTGAAAATTTCAACTGTCTAGCTATCACGGTTCATGAGATATAGCCTGGTGACAGACAGACAGACGGACGAACGGATAACGCAGTCTTAGTAATAGGGTCCCGTTTATACCCTTTGAGTACGGAACCCTAAAAAAGATGTGAAATGAAATATGATTATACTCGTATCTATCTACATATATAAAAATGAATTGATGATCGTTAGTCTCGCCAAAACTCAAGAAAGTCTCGACTGATTAGGCTAATTTTGGTTTTAATCCTTCAAGCACATAAATCGCAGACACAATTGAATTCAATTGTTCTTTTGACCCGATCGGGCCAATCGGTGCTTGAAGAGTTAAAATATTTGTGAAAGCCCAAGGAAGGTTCTTTATATAAAAATGAATTGTTGTTGGTTAGTCTCAGATCGTAAAAGTGGACCGATTTGGTTAAATTTGGTTTTAAAATATTTGTGGAAGCCCATGGACGACACAACGTCACACTGTTACTAATCGGCACTCTGTATTCCCAAAAGCATTTCTTAAGTTTATTTTTAACCTTTGTTACTGTGATAATGGGAATACAGAGTGCCGATTAGTAACAGTGTGACTCATTGGGAAAAATGTCAGTTGCAATGTGTATCACTGATACTGATTGAGATTTTTTTTTCCAATAAGTAGCAGTGTTACAAATCTTGGTGTGACTTAACGGGAACAAACGAGCATTTCTGGCCAACTGGCCAATCTCAAAACTGAGACGCTTCGCTCGCTAAGTCAATGATACAAAATAGAAATCGAAGTGACATGAGAAGATAGAATTAGAATAAAAGATTACTGTGCATTTCTAATTTAATTTTTTAGGTTTTAGTACTTTGGTACTGCATTTTGAATGCCTAGAATTAATTATTAAATTTGTATTATATAGTAGTATATATTTATTCATAATGTATCTATATGTCCTGTAGTTTATTCTTGTTTTTATTTCGTCTTAAACGTAATTTAACAATCTTCAGAACTGATCGCACTTGCACCTACCCCAAGGTTTTAGTTGAAAATCAGCGCATTGCTCTTTAAGCAATATTCTCGCTGAGTCTACGAACTTTTTGTGCTGCTGCAGCATACATACATACATCACATCGCTAAAAACATGTTTTTAATTTACACAAAATTCGTATATTTCCTTGTGTGTGTGAAGTTTCACAAATAAATGATTTATCTATCTAACAATTATTGAATTAACACAAAAAATTACACTTGGTTTTATATCACGGATTATTCACGAAAATGAAACTCATGAAACTATTGCCAGAATTTGCATTTTAATTGACAGGCTTCTCTCGAAGTGAATTTTCACAAGCAACATTAGAATCCTTAAAAAACGGAAATTATTATACGCTGTCTTTAAGTTAGTAAAAATAATCTGTGTATGAATGTTTGTTCACTTTCCAGCCAAAACGGCTTAACAGAATGGAATGAAATTATGCATATAGAGCGTATTACCTGCATTAACAACGGGATTTTTTGTGTAAGGAAATGTAAGGTTCCCGTGGGATTGTCAAATACATTTAACCACACGGAAAATGCCATAGGAACAGCAAACAGAAGTGTAAACATAAAATCAAGAAGACTGTGTGTTACAGTTTTTTTTTTTTATTTTACTTTAATAATGCAGTACTCTGGCCTACATCCACGCAAGATATTTCCAAAACCCTCGCGGCCCCTATACAACGCAACATGGACGTCCTTGCGTGCTAGGGTGTCCATAGTTCAGCGTGAGGTAACGGATAGGGGCGCAAACTCTGTCAATGCATTGTTCACCAAAATTTATTGCCTGCGACTGTACATCTACGTAGAGTTACGAAAAGGGGTCTACGATGCTACAAGATTAATTTATTGTGAATAGGTATACTGTAGACATTAGATCTTTGTACCTTATGGGGTATACTTACGAGTTTCATGAGTTTCAAGCATATATATTCCAAAATCATATATATATATATATATATATATATATATATATATATATATATATATATATATATAATATATATATATATAATATAATTATATTATAATATATATATATATATAATATAATTATATTATAATATATATATATAATTATATATATATATATATATATATATATATATATATATATATATGATTTTGGAATATCACGGTCACAATGACTATTAAAAATATTACGGGTATTATTGATATAATTTTGAGCCAGATATTACGACGAGCCCTTGCATGCATGCATATCCTTTTTTTGCATATATACTTTGGTAACTCGAAAAATATGGGTCCATTATATTTGGGTAATCCTGACGAACTAAAAAATATTTTTCGGACCCAGCCCACAACCCTACTATATCAGTCACGATAAGTCCCGTAATATTAATAACAGTTACAACATGTGCAGTCTAATAAATACTACAACTGTAATAAAATAAATAAAACTACATATTCTAAACAAAATATACGTCATAACAACTAATACCCGACTACGGGAGGCATAGACGGCTAAAAAAGTATATATTTTTAAAATGTGCTCATCAAGAGCTTTCATTTGATACCCCACTCGATATAGGAACAATATATAGTGTAACATTCGTCATATACATTTTTGGCATACACATTGTAGCCTATGTCACCCGCACAATAATGACGAATCGATTGTCATATCATTTGTGAAAATTGGACAAGCGATTCGGATGCTACGGTGAAACAGACATACATACATAGACTACTAAAATCATTACCCTTCCTCTTGGCTTTGCCGTAGTCGGGTAAAAATTAACAAGTCTAAAAACATGATCGATCACACGTACAGCTATTTAAATACTAATTACAATATAAAATACTTAAACTTTATCTTTTGTAACATTTTCTTTGTACAAATACAGTCTTATAATAAATGCAAGTTCGCTTCAACTATCATACCAAGCTCTGTTTCTCCTCGGGGTCTGGTTTCCGAGCTTTAACCTCCATTTCAACTTGCTTGAAACGAGCATATAATGCACTACTTCCTAGTATTATCACATTGGAAATCCACCATAGGGTGTTTTTTGTCTCACTGTACCACTGTGTGGCCATCACAGTCTGCGCACAAGCCTTGGCTGTACCAGAGATGTTGTGCGTTAATGGAGATGTGACCTGAAATGTTAAGTTTTTTTTTTTAATATATAGGGACAAATCACACTGATTGAGCTAGCCCCAAAGTAAGTTCGAGACTTGTGTTATGGGATACTAACTCAACGATACTATATTTTATAACAAATACATATATAGATAAACATCCAAGACCCAGGACAATTTGAAAAAGGCCATTTCCCAACTTGCCCTGACCGGGGATCGAACCCGGGACCTCTGGGTGGCGGACTAGCATGGTGACCACTACGCCACGGAGGTCGGCTTAATAAGTTAATACCAATTAATTCAGCGAACTACAATGAAAGAGTAACTTCAAGGTTTCAAACATCTCGTATGAAGAGGTTGGTGGCCCGGCGGAAGTGCGCATTACTAACCCTTTCGCAGGTAAAGCGACGCCGGGCGTGGTCCGCACTTGGATGGCTGACCACAAGTGACACAAAAATGTCTCGGGCTCCTTTGTGCTTCGGAAGGCACGTATATGCCGTTGTTCCGGCTGTCATAATTGTATGGCAGTCGACAAGCTATGTCACATGCCTCTAAAGGCAACACTGATGGTGATGGTCATTTATTAAGCTGCCAAAGCAGCTTGAAAAATCTAACACCAGTGTTGGCCACTTACATGCACGAAAAATAAAAAAAACAATCATCCCGAATTTCCGGTTGCATCCTCAGCAGTAACGCTTCTGTCCGCTACCTAACCAAGATTTGACGAGGTTACTGGTTTTTACACAGAGCGACTACCGTCTGACTAACCAATCGTTGGATAGGTTTGAGAGCAAACGCTAGATGGCGTTCGGGACCCACAGTTTGTACGTGCCTTACGAAACACGGAATAATCTTTCTTTTTGGATAATCAGGTGACTCAAGCCTGCAATATCCTGAGCAGACTGGAAAACTTTTTCACAAAGTATACTTCCCAGTGGGGTTCGACCTGTCTGTATCATCGAAGCGCCTAAACAAATCAGTTGATTTCGATGCGGTTTTTTTGAAAGCCGACTTGACTATCTCCTAATTACCTTTATCTGTAGTGATGTGAAGAATCCAATAGCAAATCCACAAATACCACCAACAATCATTTGCCCCCAGAAGGCTAAACTGTCGAAGTTTTTGTAACACATCAGCACACTGACTTCACCATTTAAAGCCATCAATGGCAAGAATAGAATGACGGAATATGCATTGTTGTAGTAAGACAATAGCCATACTTCTTGGTTGACGTGTGGCAACACCTTCTTGGTGAAGATTGAATAGAGTGACAGCATGAGTGAACCAATCACTCCGTATATTGTGCCTTTCAATGAAAATGATCCTGAAAAGAAAAGTATTTTTTTTAGGGTCGGGCTACATCTGGCAGCGCGGAACAGAACTTTTCTATGATGCTATCATTTTCTGTCGCTCAGAACCGACATTAGCTAGAGCGAGAGAGCGACGGAACGCTAAAGCATGATGGCCGGTGCTGAAGCGTGCGGTCGCTCTCTTTTTTTTATGTTATAGGGCGTCCAACGAACAAGCGTTGGTAAGTGATCACCGCTGCCCATGGACAACTGCAACCACCAGGGGTTTAACAGAAACGTTGCCGGCCTTTTAGGATTGCCCTCCCCAGAATAGGGGGGGGGGCTCCTGCTCTCTCACTCACCGAACGAAGCATAGAAGCGGAAACGCTACTACTCCAGACGTCGATTTTCTGTGAGAGTGTGGTACTTCCCCGGACGAGCCGGCCCATTCATGCTACTAGCAAAATAGTTTTGACAGAAAGAACATAAATTTCTCCCTCAAACTCTCCCGCAAACTTTATAAATAATAATAATCAGATATTAGGCATTCATAATTGATAAAATACAGAAGGAAAACTAACGTGAGTCAAATTAATTGTAAATATCGTTAATTTCCAGAAAAAACATGTTCCCTTATTTTTAAGGGTACCCGTTGATGTCTTTTTTAAAAGTCTCTTTCTCTCTTCATGTGATTAGCATAAGGTTGTCTCGCTCTGTCTATTTGATAGTGACGAGACACAACGTAAATATAAGGAATTAATTATCGACAACATTTTAAATATTTTATTTTAAAATTAATTTTATTATATAGATAAACATTAAGTATTTCAGATTGCTAGATATTTAAATCTGGTTTGTACAAAACCGCCCCTATTAAAAAAGTGTAATGATTACAGGGTTTATGTATGTAGTTTTGTATATTTTTATGCATAGTATATATCATCATCATCACATCAGCCATAGGAAGTCCACTGCTAGACATAGGTTTCCCCAAAGTATTTTGAAAACGATCGATTGGAAGCGGCTTGCATCCATAATTTTCTTGCAACCTTGCTCAGGTCGTCTGTCGCTGTGCGCTTGCCTATAAATATAATGTGAGTTTATTTAGTCCGTCATAACTTCGTATAGGTAAACCAATGAAGATTATGTTCAAAAAAATCACAATCCGTGTTTAGACGATTGCAATTACTTTATTTCACGTGTGTTTTAATTATATTATAACAAGAATTAGTATTTGTGCATCGACCTTATTTTTTGCTGATGATGTTACTATATAATAGAAATAAACATTTATTTATATTTTTCCATTTTATCGTAAACTCAACGGTGTTTATCGATAGCAAGACAAAGTCACCATCACTATGGAGTTACCGGTGATATGTACCTGCTATCGTCAATCTAGGCGTGACCTTGAGCGGGCCAATGAAAACTATCGGACCTTGCCCCGCACCCCGCCTTCTTTTGGCGATTTTGTTTTAGTAATAAAGTCCATGAAAGCGTGGTCTTTAGGTTATGTGGTCTGTGATCTGCTATCCCTTTCTATTCACTGTTTATATTTTCCTGCCGCGAGAGATGCCCTTCATGGGGGGCATGAGTACATCGATTGGTCGCTCCATTATCTGGCCGCCCTAGGCCCGGCGTTAGCAGCGAGCGGTGTCCATGTGTTAAGGTCCATACAACTGCATACAAAATCCATGCGCATGGAACTGCGGCTGTGTAACAGTATGAGAGAGTCCTTACCTAGTAATGATTCTTGGTCTACCCCAAGGTAAAAGCCAAGAACAATAAATGCACAGCACATCATACACCTAAGAGAGGTGCTTTGTCCAAGCAGAAACCAACTGAATATCACGTTGAAGACAGTTGTAAGTGATCTTCCGATGTAGTAGAACGAGACTCCAACATATTTCAGACAGAGGTTATTGGTTGCAATCATAAGTGTGAACATGATTGATAGGGGAATAACCTGAAATGTTAGAAAACCACGCTATAAATAATTTTAAAAAATACTTCCGCTATTTTCCAAGAAGTAAAACAGATACTTTTTTCTGAACGCAAAAAAAAACATATTCTTTGGGATTTGTATGAAATACAGTCTGATGACGTCATAATTTGTCGCAGTCAAATAGCGCTCTTATTATCAGTTTTTCTGCAATAATAACTCTTAAATCACGTTAAAATCGATATAAATAAATATATATGTAAAAATCACACAGATTGAGCTGGCCCCAAAGAAAGCTTAAGCTTGTATTATGAGTTACTAACCCAACGATACTGTATTTTATGATAAATAAATTTAGAGATATACACCCAAGACCCAGGACAATTTAAAAAAGGCCATTTTCCAACTTGCCCTGGCTGGGGATGGAACCCAGAACCTCCAGATTGGCGGTCTAGCGTGTTGACCATTACGCCACGGATGTCGTCAAATGAGATATGTTCAATGACAAGTGACATAATTTAGCGACGTTTTATTTTTTTATGAGGACAAAATAATTTATTTTGACCCAAGAAAATACCCAAAAAACTTTAATGTCATATTCATTAAAAAAATCTATCTTCAAACTAGTTTAAGCCAGTCTTGTTATTAGCCAAGTCGAAATTTATATTCTTGAAAATATGAGGCTTCTAAATAAGCACAAAAAACAAAAACACTGGCTTTTTGCTGTATGAAGATAATTCTTGGGTCCTACCTATTGGTGAACTCATGTTTGCTCTTCAATCAACTTTATCATTGTACTTCTATTTTCATAATTTAATCACTTCACTTTTATCACAATGACTAATTGTACAGTGAAGTTACATTATAAGTGATCTGATAACAGTGAAGTTGTTCCATACATACTATGTGAAAGAGACATACCCGTAATAAAACCGAACCACGGGCTATACCAGATCACTACAGTACAATGAAATTAAAAAATCAACCAATAAAAACTTAACATTCCCATACAAATTGAACACGGGGCTGCACACTGTTGTATGGAAATGCCATTTATTTTTTGACTGTTATTCTAATTTTTTTATACTTTAGTATCTAGTATAGCTCGTAGTTCGGTTTATTACGGATATGTCCTTTCCACGTTGTATAAAAGTAATTAAAAAATATTTTTTAAATATTTCAATTAAATACTACAATTATTTTTTACAACTACATACAATACTTATAATCAATTCAACTAAGTACTGTAAATTTGCATCATTTGTTTGGAAGCTACGATGATATAGAAACACAGATGCTGATCCAACTTAAGGCTAAGACAGGGCAGAAATGGCACCCTCATCTGAAATAAATAGTTTAATTGTAAATGTGGTGATAATTAACATTTAGAAAATTGTTAGCCATTAGATTAGATAGGCATTGGATTTAGAATTATTTTATGAATAACCTTTGAAAGTATCATTGGTAGTCCGTTTAGCTTTAAAACGCGTTTCTGCTAAAAGTGCTAGCGTGCTTTTGGCAAAAACAGGTTTTAATAAATAAATAAATAAATATATATATAGGGACAGATTACACTGATTGAGCTAGTCCCAAAGTAAGTTCGAGACTTGTGTTATGGGATACTAACTCAACGATACTATATTTTATAACAAATACAACACCCAAGACCCAGGACAATTTGAAAAAGGCCATTTTCCAACTTGCCCTGACCGGGGATCGAACCCGGGACCTCCGGGTGGCAGACTAGCATGGTGACCACTACGCCACGGAGGTCGTTTTAACTTTTAACACGGCTTGAACTAGATAGACTAATTTAATCACAATCAAAAATCGTTCACAAGTTGTTTCAAAGGTTTATCTTATACCTAACAATTTGGAAAATGTTAAATATCACCATATTTACGAATAAAGAATTTATTTCAAATGAGGGCTCCACTTTTGCCCTGTTCTGACCTTAAATAATACATCTCATTTTCAGTCAAACACCCACCTTTCTAATAACATCTCTATTCCATGGTGAACCTTTAGGGAAATCAAAAACCCCTGGAATTCCTTTCGTTTTACTCAGAGTAAAACAAATAGAAAAGGAAACTATACACTGGAACCATGTGATGAACAGTGGTGCATCCAACGCTACAGACTGTCCGCTGAGCAAAGTCTTGTTTACGAACACCGTGGCTATGGACACTATCCTGCAAAAAAAATCAGGGTTACTAGTTCTAGGTCAGGTCAGGGTTATTAAAGAAAATATTCATGGGAATTTTTTTATCAAGTGTTCTGTAAGTGTAAATCCCACCAAAAAAAATGTGACAATGGGAGCCAAGTTCAAAATCTGACAAAAGAATTGAAATATAAAGGGCCGCCAAGTTCGATAGAGAACCCTGAAATTTATTTATAAGAATCTTAACATTTAACCTGGCTATTTTTACCAGCTATTCTGATAATTAAAATAGTAGGACCTTACAATGTAAAAATAATAACAAGTATAACATAATGTTAAGATGAAAGGTTTATTAACCAAATATAAATAGACATGCTTAAACTAGTCAAGTCAAATGTGAAGATTCTTATAAATAAACTTCAGAATTCTCTACACAACTTGGTGGCCATTTAAATCTCAAATCTTTTGTCAGATTTTGAACTTAGCTCCCATTTTCACATTTATGTTTTTGGTGGGACATCATTACTTTTTGCACAGCAGTATCAGATAGAGTCAGAAAAAAGTAGGTAGTCATGTATCAACATATAGCATTGGTATTAGCCACATTATGTGTCTTCTACTTGAAACAAAGTTGTACTGTAACATAGTAGCGGACCGGCTTATCAAGAGGCTCCGCCCATAAACACATGCAAATCACACATATACTTTTCTATGACGCAATTACGGATCTTTCTGGAAACTTTGTTGTTAATTTTAATTAAATATTATATTTTATTGGTCATTAATAAGCCATACTCTGACAGTTGATCTGATAGGAAAACCACCGATCCTTTCAACTACAAAGTAACTCTATAGAAAATTATAAAATTTATTGGTTTTCCTGTCAAATATTAAAACAATGAATTAGACACGGTGGTAAGTTTATGGCTATTTTATGACTTTGTTGTTCAAGAGAAACCTTGAAAGATTTGTCATAGGAGGCATCCCCTTCTCTTCGCAAGCATATAAAAACGGACAATGAGTAGAGCGATTCATTCTTTTCCCTAGCCGACAATAGGCATGTTGTTCTTATACTGTATATTTTATATTTAAATTGTATATAATTTACTAAGTAAAATCTAACATCTAAACCAAAGTTAGTTTTTTATTTTAACAAATTATTAAGACTTCCTTCGGTCCACACGATCTGCAAGTATATTTTAATCAAACTATTTAACGAGCTTCGACCAGCCAACTTCGAGTCTTACTCCACATCGTGATTGCACCTGGGTCAAGAGTACAGCTGGTGCAACCCTCACTTCGGTCAAGAGTATAACTAGGTACTTAGGAAACTTACCAATAACATGATACCACAATAAATATTGTGATATATCTAGAACATAAGTCTGATCGTGCTTCCTTCATTTTTGGTAGCATTAGTATCTGTACACACACACGTACACAAAGATTATATTTCTATAATAAATTAATAATAATAGGAGAACGCAGAACTGATAAATTAAATGTTAAATTATAGGTTAGATAGCATATGAATAGATATGCGATCTTGTTTTCTAAATTGTAGAACCGATGCTAAATGAAATGAAGACTATATTAAAAGGCCTATAATTTTTACATTTATAAATTTCATTCTAAGATCATTATGAATGAATTAAAGCAAAACCTAGCCATCCCAAGAAATGTCAATGTCAAATGACCACCAATATTGCCAGGTGTATTAACCTCGAAGTGACCGATACCAAATTGGTGTTAGGTCGTAGTGAGGGCAGAGTTGGGCAAAATTAATTCGAATAACGAATACATTTATGATTTTTATTCGTTATTCACGAATAATTTATTCGCGAATGAATTATTCGTGAATTAATTTGCCACGAATAAACATCATGATTTTATTCGTTATTCTAAATAACGAATAAAAAATCACATAATTTAAAGCGTTACATTTTCGAGTGTATGATTATATTTCATAATAATAATATAAATAGGGTTTAAGAGGGTTACGTTTTCGAGTGTATGACTGTATTTGAGGTTAATTACGATCAAATTACACCTTCTCTTTTGGACTGAAATCAAAATTTGAAACACTATACATTGAAATCAACAACATCTATTTAAATATTATTTAAATATTATTCCTTTTTAAATTGTTTTTCTATTGTTTCTGTGTAAATTAACTGATCATAGGTTCAATCATAATGAACCTATGATCAAAATTTAAAAAAACTGACCGCTATTTTTAACTTTTTTGTTACTGCGCCGATTGCCTTCAAAATCGATATCTGGGGGGTACTTGAGGTCTGTTATAATGAATCTATGATCGAAATTGAAAAAAGTGGCCACCATTTTGACCTTTTTTTGTATCTGGACCGATTGTCTTCGAAATCGATTTCTGAGGGTCAAGAACGCTCGGTTGAATAAGAACCACTGACAACCCCAATAACTACCGCAAACCTTGATTTTGATTTAAAGACCCCATAAACTAAAAAAAACTTCGAAGAAACTTCCTACCTGAAATTCTATTGGTCACTGCAAGGGAACAAATAAGAATAACGATACATTTTCTTCTGGCATATTAGTATAGCAAAAATCTGATCCTTTCTCATAACACAAGTCGAAAATTTAAAAAAAAAATTCGCTTCCTGCTTGACCTTGGGTTCCATCTGACACTGATACTAAATATGATTTTTTTCTTATCTATATATATCATTTGAATTCAAAAATGATTCAATTTTATGCCAAAAATGCCTAACATTTACTGATGACATTACCATTTGCCACCAACCAGCTAACCAACAGCTGAGTGAGAACCACGGCAAGTAAACTTACTGTCAAGTAAAAAAACCGCATCGGAAATGGTCCATCCGTTCGAGAGCTACGACGACACAGATAGACAGACACACAAACATTGGGGTCAAATTTATAACACTTATTTTTTGCGTCGGGGGTTAAAAATTGACGGAAAACGGAGGTGATTTTCAAATGCACCTTTTTAAAAAACAACTCCGTTTGCCATGGATTGAAACTACTTTTATCTACCAACACCACTATAAATCATACTAAGTTACTAAACATACCATCAGAACCATTTACTACCATAATTACGGACCTCTAGTACAAAAGTGAAGATGTAATCGGATCAACCTAAGATTCAGTTGTACACTTCAAAATGTAACTCTCTTTCCGACGCAATCGGTTAAAAAGAGAAGGGTCAGTTCAAAGAAATAATTATTCGTTATTTAGAATAACGAATAAAACCATGATATTTTTTGTGACACAATTATTCGCGAATTCTGCTGGATGAAATCCTTCGACTGATTTCAAAATATATCCTTTGGTTTTGCAATGCACCTGTAATTGTAGCCTAAATGGCTATATACTGCCTTACCTAGCAACACAAACGTTGTCAACGTTTTTGCTCTTTGGTTGACATTGACATTTGGTTGATATATGTCTTGCATTTGTCACTGTCATTCATTACTTTTTTTTGCATTAAGAAAATATAGTGTTGCAGATGTTCATTAATGAGATATTAATTTATCTGTGTCATTAATCGATTCAAAAATCCTTTGTACCAGACCAGCTACCCATAAAATGAGAGTAATAGACCATTTCACACATACACAGCACGACAGCATGATAAGCCACTAGGACAATTTATAGTCTCAGTGGATTGTCCTGTCAATGACTTCGTGTAAATGATGAAGACAATCCACGGATCCTCAGGACAATCCAGCGAAATAGAACGTCTTCAAATTTTCGGAAGAGGATGCATTCCCCCATGCGTTGGATTGTCCTGTCTGTTGGTTTTGTGTGAACGCGTTTTCCTAGACAATAAGCCAAACGTCACTTGATGCGACTTTACCCATAGAACTTGGAAAAGACATAACCGTAATAAATCGAACCACGGGCTATACTAGATCACTATAAAATTGACATTTCCATACTAAAGTGTGCTGCCGCCCAGGCAATTTGTACGGGAATGCCAATTTTTTTTGTTTATTCATTTTGGAACGAAGTTCCTTACGGCAGGCTTGGAGGAGATAGGGATTTTGCTGCGCGACCGAACTGAAAAAAATGTGATAGTAAAACCGTAAGGATGACCTCGTTAAATGAGACGTGCGCAGGCGCGACAGTCGTATACACATTGTTTCGATTCTACATTAGCCGAAGGAACTTCGTTCCTACCTGGTGTCCCACGACACCACATTCTTTTTTTATTTAATTTCATCTTACTAAAGTGATCTAGTATAGCCCGTGGTTTTATTTATTACGGGTATGTCCCTTCCACTAATTATTAAAATATAGTATCGTTGACTTCGTATCCCATGTCTTGATTGGGGCTAGCTCAATCTGTGTGATTTGTCCGTGTATATCTAATATATAAAATTCTCGTGTCACAGTTTTCGTTGCCATACTCCTCCGAAACGGCTTGACCGATTTTGATGAAATTTTTTGTGCTTATCCGGTATCTATGAAAATCGGCCAACATCTATTTTTCATCCCCCTAAATGTTAGGGGTAGTCCACCCCTAAATTTTATTTTTTATTTTTTAGCAAAAATTTTTAATTTCTATTTTTTTATGATACAACATACAAAAATACATACAATCCTCAATTTTGGCAAAACAACGTTTGCCGGGTCAGCTAGTTTATTTATATGTATTTATTGCATTGTCTTAGTGGATTGCCCTCCCACCCTGTCTGACCCGTGTAAATGGCCTTTTATACCCACCCACCATATGATCTGTGGTGTGGTGCCATATTTCAAACGCGGAGTCACTAAACGTATGTTTTTAGGGTTCCGTACAAAAAATGAAAAACGGAAGCCTTATAGAATCACTCGTGTCGTGATGTATCATATACCAAATGAAAGGACTCCGTATGAGAATTTCAAATATATTTTTGTTATTATTGTTAAATAAAAAGATTTGATTTTGTTCATGAAAGAAGATGAAAATAGACCATTCCCCCTCCCTGATCACCGATAATAATAAGCCTAAAATTTTGAAAAATAAAATAGAAAAAGTACATTGCATGTAGTTTAAAGGAAAAAAAATAAAAATTCTATCAATTGAACACAAAGTGGTAAACACCAATATAATACGTTCACTTACGAAAGATCTTAGGCATTGTACGGAACCCTCTCCACGCTAGTTCAATTAACACTTGGCTGGTTTTTTTGATGGTAAAACCAGTCGTTACGTGACACCACACCGCGTTTCAAAAATGGCACTTCAGATCGAAATGTACAATCACAATTCAAATCACACCTCACTGTTTAGGATACGCAAAATTTCAAAAGTATCGATACTTTTCTCGATGCCAGTATCGTATCAAAACAATCAATACCAAAAAAGTATCGGAACGACAGTATCGATACCTGAAGATATCGAGTACTTTTTAATACTTACTAAAAACCTGGATGAAGTGTTGTTTGTGTCGATAAGAGAAACTTTTAGACATGACGTAATAATTGGAGAAAATAATACATCAAAATAACAATTAAACTGAAAATGTTTATTTTTATTTTTAAGAGTAAGTAAGGTTAAACTTTAATCGTGTAATTTCAATCAAAAATAAAAGACACAAAAAAAAATCACAAATAAGTTTGGAAAATCTAAAAGGGTGAACGCCTCATAACGCTCATTTACGTCACCATCAGACTCACCACTCACATACGCAGTGTTGCTACTTGTTATTTTAGGAATATGTCACAGAATTACTTTCATATAACTAGGAAACTGAAATATGCTGTGAAAATAATCCAAGTATTCCAGGGCTTTTAATTTAAGGGCTTCAAATATAAGAAAACTAAGAAAGTGAAAAAAAAACACTACACACGTAACTAAGAAACTCCTGAAACACATAAGTGCTCGGCAATGAGTGGGAATTCCCTGAATCATGTCTTAGGTTTAGCAGTGTTGTAAAAAATGTTTTGTTTAAAAATCGATTAATTATTTTCTATTTTCTTATAAATAATTATAAGAAATGAGGATAAGAAGAAGAAGAAGAACTAAAATATCGATATCTTTGAGAAAGTATCGATACCTCAAAAGTATCGGTACAAAATTAGCGATTCCAAAGTACTTGGTATCGAAACTAACTTTTTGCGTATCCCTCATCACTGTCACAACACTCACCACAGCCACAACGCTGGCTGACGTCATTTAGTGATTTTATATTTTACACATTGAACGACAGTTTACAAAAATAACAAAACTAAAAATCAGTGCTAATTAAATTAATCTAGAACTCTAATTTCTATAAGATGGCATCTGCGCCGGAAACAAAAACAGCAGATAGCCCAAGCATCTCATCTAGGATCTTGGATGAGATCATTGCGGCTTTCAGTCCTGTGAATTTGTTGTTGTCCGCTATAATATTTGTTTTGATTTATAAAATATACTGTAAGTTTTCAAAATCGAAGTCAGAGGCTCCGGCGGTGGAGTTGCCGAAGCTGCGGAAGGACATGACCGTGGCAGAGTTACGGCAGTACGATGGTAACCAGCCAGATGGGAGGGTTTTGGTGGCAGTAAACGGGTGGATATTCGACGCGACGCGAGGTCGCCGCTTCTACGGGCCCGGTGAGTGCATAGTGCGTCGGTGTTTAAAAATAGCGTTGACACGCGTGACGCATTGATTATTCGGCGCGTTTTTATTATGCAAATGCAGGTTGCACCAGCGACCTGTCTGCTGAATTCGATTAAGCATGCTCTCAATGTTCTGGTGTCATCTGTATGTTCTGCACAACTGCCATGTATACAGTGGTAACTGAATAGTGTTGTTTCAACATGATATTCTAGAAAATGGGTTGACTTCATAAAATGTTAATAAACCACCTGGTTATATGGGTTACAAATGATTAACCCTTCAGCCACCATGAATTATATGTCAAATTTCATGAACTGTCACCTAAGGAATTGCAAAAATTAAATGTTGACTCTTGTGATACAGAAAATAGATTAAAAACACCGCTGACGTAATACAATTGCATTTCATTATGTAGCAAATTTAGTAAAGTTTCTCTATGGTCAAACTTGTTCATACAAAAGTTGCCTCTGAATTGCAAAATTTTAAAAATAGTGAGACGGGGGAACGCGGTCAGATCCGGCCGATTGGCGTTTTGCGTCACCGCTTGACTATAGTACACTCGGTCGGATCCAGCCGATTGGTGCTTGAAAGGTTAAAGCTTGTTGTGAAGTTGCATATATCATATCACACCTGTTTCCACTAGGGGCAGGCAGAGTCTATGGACCTCTAGCCTGCATACCTACATGTAATAAAATATCTTCATGTACATTACAATCTCAAACTCAACTGTCAAGTTTTATCAATCATAATCCTATAATTAATATGTGTGTGTAAACAATCATAGTTACATCACAGATTGGTTCAATTTAGAAAAATGTTTCTTGGGTAGGGTAATACCATATGTGACAAACTCTACATTTAACACAATTTTTGTTTTATTTTGTGTTGTTTTATGAATACCACTTTTTTATAGTACTAATTTCAGTATGTTTAGATAGATCATCCTTCAATTAAACCTCTGGGGCAATAAATGATTAAATGTGAACGTGACTTACATGCAAAAGGAAGTCATGTTGGAGAGTGTTTATAAACTTCAAAAATCTTTCTCAGTACAAGTTTAATTACTGTAATTTGTATTTGTAGTTGAAGTACATAACATAAATTATTGGAATGTGGTACAATTTAAAACCTTACATTCATAGAAACTTTTTATTTAAAAAATAAATTGTGACTGACACTACAGACCAAAACATGACTGTCTCTACCATCACCTTGGACTGCTAAAAAATCTCATTTTTTTAATTAAACATTAGACACTAGTATTACAGCAGATAAGATAGCAACCAAGTAACAGATTTAAAGACATAAAAAAATGTAAAATAAAGGCTATTTTTGCCTTAATTTACAAATTGCAGAAAATCTCTGTGAAAATGTTAAAAATCAACTCGAAGCAAAATATTGTTTAAAATTTGAATAATAATTATAGTTCCAAAGAAACTGAACATTTTTTAAAAAGATTAAGATTTTTCAAACATAGCTCTTCAAAGTAACCGTAGTAGGAGTCACCTCTGTGGCAGTTATATTGACGCATTCTAACATTATTTTTTTCATGTTTTATCTCCTCTGCTTTATCTTGTCATCTCATGTTCTTTTTTACATATAGCTTGACGCATAATTGAAGATGCTGTTTGTTGTATCCAACTTCTTCAACAATTTCTATATTCGGCTTGTTTCTTTTAAAATTTGCATTTTTTGCTTCGCTCTTTGCTCTATTTTCCTTTCTAGCGCTGTTTTGCCATCTGTAAGAAAAAAAAAGCGAACCAAATGTACCATTTTACTATGATACAGGGTGTGATCGACTCTACAGTTTGACTGACACTATAAAAATGTTTCAAGCAGTTTTAAGATAAATTAATAGAGATAAAAAATCCTAATGCCGGCATTATGTCAGTAATTATGTACAAAAGGAAAATATATTTTTTTTTACAATGTAGAATCAGTTTTAAAAAAGTTAAAAAGAAAATTATATTTATTTTGTGACTGACACTACAACTCACCATTGAAGTCTTATCAACTTAATATCTTATTTTTACATGAGTTAAAAACAATATATTGGCAAGTCATTGTTTGTAACAGTGTTTTGAATTAACACTGTAAAAAGTTAATTAAAACTTGACCACAAAATGCACGATTACCACCCTATACTCCCTATACTCACGACACCACCATTTAAAGAAAGTTTTGCCAAAAACAAAAAATAATATTTTATTGCCAGTGTGAAAACCTAA
The DNA here is from genome assembly GCA_943193695.1 of Acrobasis suavella. NCBI lineage: Eukaryota > Metazoa > Arthropoda > Insecta > Lepidoptera > Pyralidae > Acrobasis > Acrobasis suavella. Next base: position 5,266,780 of record OW971933.1, on the reverse strand, counting down.
AAGTACTAGACTGTTACCATCAAACAAATTCATTTTTACAGTGATAAGCAATATTTTACTATTTTAATTAAGAGCTGCTTTCCTGTCTTACTTTTCATACAAACGCTCGCACGTGATTATGGCGTTGTATCTTGTATCACTGATCTTTCTTGAAAACTTTTGAACTCACAGGTATCTTGAGTGCTATTTTTAGGTTTCTATCGTAATAAAAAATTAAAATTAAGAAAAACAAAGTCAGTATAAGCCCTCATAAATCTGCTTTTTTGCACAAATTTTAGTGAACTTCGACCGTTCATAAAGTACTCATAAATTGTAAAGATAAAGAAAATATTTCGATACAAACTTAGCAAATGTAATCAAAATTTTGAATACAAAACATTTATTTCACACACTTGTAAGGCTTACTGATAAACATGTATCACTGGGAACAAGTTTTATGAAATTTCCGCACCCTATGAATAGTTAATATTCGTTCAATAGATAGTTAATAATAATACTAATTTCATTCAATAGAATGCAAACCGTGCCCTTAGGCGCTATCTCTCTCTTTTTGATTTGCTTTTTGGAACGAAGTTCCTTACGGCAGGCTTGGAGGAGATAGGGATTTTGCTGCGCGACCGAACTGAAAAAAATGTGATAGTAAAACCGTAAGGATGACCTCGTTAAATAAAACCGTTAAATGAGACGTGCGCAGGCGCGACAGTCGTATACACAAGCGAGTAGTGTATAATACCTTTGAGCACGATTTTTCTTTTGCAAATTGTGTCGATTCTACATTAGCCGAAGGACCTTCGTTCCTACTTGGTGTCCCACGACACCACATTTCTTTTTTTTTTCTAGCTTTTCAAACTAATCTCGCGTTGATGACAGAACGGTCGGGAAGGGCCGCCTTAATGCCGACTTCTTCGTGGAATTACCCAGTAGAAGCCAGATTTGCCATTCATAATAATTTTATTTCATGACACCCATCAAGCTGTTTCGGGTGTAGAGCATGCCCATGAAATATTCATAAAAACACGTGAAAAACATAACGCTCCTTCTAGCCCAATCAGGCAATAATATTACAGAAAGTAAGCTTTATTTCATTAATAAATAAACCATAATGTTGTACTGTGTAAATGAGTTTCTTTTGACATTTCTTCTCAGCAGTGATCATTTCAAAACGCTAGTATTATTAGCTATGTTTTAAAATTATTAAATAATTTTGCTATGCCAAACCGGTTTATCCTAAGCGGGTCAGGATATACTAATTTAGCCCAGGATCTAGTTTAACCTAAATACTTTAGGCGTCATGAGTTTGGCCTAGGCTGAATCGATTACAAATTATTATTTAAGAAAATTAATGCTTAAGGTTAAAAGCAATAAAAATTAATTAGAAGAGTAATATTTATTTGATATACAGGGTGGCCAAAAAGTCGTGGATCAAACGAAACAGGGAGATAAAGGAGGTAATTTCCAACAAAAAATCTTTCCCCAGCATGGCCATAACTTCATTGCACGAAAAGATATGAATTATTTTAGTTTTTTCAATGAAACTACCGAGTTTTTTTACAATTTAATCAGTAAAAAATTAAATTGATTAAAAACAATAAAACAAAAGGTGTTGTATTATGAGTCGATAATGTATCAATACTACAAAAATTGTATTGCAGCTCTTGGTATCAAACTTAACGAGCAATGATTTTTTTTCCGTAAATTTTAAAGCGTTACAAAAAATTACTTCTCACTTTAAGAGCACTTATTTGCAATGAAGTTATGGCCATGCTGGGGAAAATTTTTTTATTGGAAATTACCTCCTTTATCTCCCTGTTTCGTTTGATCCACGACTTTTTGGCCACCCTGTATATACCCTATAATATTTAAATAAAATAGTATTGATTAGAAGTGGCAACAACACTTGTATAAAATTAAAAAAAAAAAATAAGCGCTTGTCAGATTAAAAATAAAATAAATAATGGTGAAGAAATACCATGTAAACGGGACTTGAAGTTGCAATTTTGGTCTATAATGAGGTAGACTATGTCCGAATAATAATAAGGGAGATCCCTTATTCGCCTCTTTCGACACCCATGGGGATGAAAGGGATGGTGACAAAATCTTATGGTGTACTCCAACTTCACCACACAGCAAATAATTGTCATAGAGTAACATAATCCATTAATATTATGTTCAAACTTCAACAGGTGGTCCATATGCAGCTTTTGGTGGGAAGGATGCATCTCGGGGCCTTGCTACTTTCTCTGTGACATCGTCAGACAAGGAATATGATGATCTCAGTGACCTCAACTCAATGGAGATGGAGTCTGTTAAGGAGTGGGAAGCACAGTTCAGAGGTAAGATAAATTTAATGACACATTTTATAATAACAAAGACTGATGATGTAATATCAGGATGTTCAGGGCAGGATTTAGGGTAGGGCAACCGGGGCTACAGCCCGGGGCCTCCACAATAGTATGATCCCCCACAATAGACTTTCAAAAAAATCTTTCGGATTCCGACTAGTTAGCACTAGTAAACAACTTTTCCTTTGATTTTTTTCGCTGTTTTACCTCTACCTATAGTACTTTTTATAAACATGAAGATTGTTCTTAACTATTAATAACAATCATTGATCTATATTGTTCACTCCAACCAGACAATCAGTAAAATATTACAGGCCCCGGCCCTAAACCAGGGGGCCTCCACTACTTGTTGCCCCGAGGCCTCATGACCTCTAAATCCGACCCTGAGGATGTTAGCATAATGTTAGGCATTCACTATCACACATGGCAAAAGCTATCTACCTTTTCTTGCGAGCTATTATAGTGCACAGAGGTTAGATAATACATAATCGAAATTTCCTCATGGGGCTGGCATAGTCACACCAAGTGAACGCCTTAGTAAAATAATAGATTAAAAAAAAATATTGAGAAAGGAATATTGATAGGATTTGGGCATGCGGAAAGGAGATTTAAGAAAAGGGTCTATGATATGAAGCAATGTGAGTGGAGGAGTGGGTCAGGGTCATCCTCGACAAACATACCAGATTCGGACATTCTTAAAAAGCAAAGGTCAGAGGTACCCTTAACTGGTGGACATGCATGAAGAGAGTGATGGATGAAAAAGGGTATCAAAATAGTGATGGGTTACTAGACGCATCGCCTATTAAAATGATTCAGATTCTGGCCCACATTTCTCGCCCATTTCCTAGATCGGCATTTACGATATGCGCGGGAAAAGAAACAACTAGTATATTTAAAAATTTTCTTGTATTATATCTTCTAATATATTTTTTTACACTACTACCATATCCGTCGAAACGGATCAAGACTTTCCAGGCAGGGCAAAACCTGAATAAGTTGCCCCAACCCCATGTCGAGGCGACAGGGGCAAACTCGTCCATGATTTTGCCGCGTTCATACAGATTATAAGACCCGATTTATCGGTAATATGCGAAGCGGGGATAAAGGAGAGTGTGATTTTGCCACCCCCTAATCTTGCCTTGCCCCTCCCCCCGCCCCCCTGAATCCCGAAAGAAAGGAGTCTTGAATGGCCTTGCATTTTTCAAAACAGAAAGCTCAGTTATCGCGTGTTGAGATTATGTCATGGTATCACGCGGCTATCATATTGATTATTTCAGTTAGGCTATTTGTGGCGCCAACGTCGATATGTCATTATGCGATAGTGTCTATCTATTCGCTAGAGTCCTTGACATTGATTCATTTCTTTCAAGTATCAGTAATACCATATACAAGAACGAACATACCCGTAATAAATCGAACCACGGGCTCTAGATCACTGTATTAAAATGCAATTAAAATAAAATGATATAACAAAAAAATCGGCATTTTCATACTAAAGTGTGTAAGTCAATTTAATTTAATTAATTTAATCATTATTGTTACTCGTACAAGATCTAAATCTAATTAATAACTTACCTATTATTGATTTCGTGCTTATTCTGTAATTATGGATCAAAGTTATCCGAAATAAATGATTTTATTTACTTTTTATTTTTTAATTTGTATGGTTTTTTTTTGTTTTTTGACTGTAATTTTAATTTTATTATACTCAAGTGATCTAGCATAGCCCGTGTTTCGATTTATTACGGGTATGTCCCTTACACTTTGTAAAAAGTGCTTTCTTAGTTTCGAATGTGGTAATGCTTAAAAATAACGTTTATTTTTGTTTTGTTTATTTATTTCCACTTACAACTACTCAACAGAATTTTTCGTATTTACATTCTGCGATGATGTGTCTACTGCCGCACGACGGCCTTCCCTAAGCATTTGAAAAATAACCGATAAAGAGTACATTGATAAACACCCAAAACTCAGGACAATTTGTAAAAGCCATTTTCCAACCTTTTCCTGGCTGGGGATTGAACACAGAAACTCCGAGTGGCGGACTAAATGTTGTTACCCAAACGCCACGGAGGTCGTCATATTTGGACGCGTAGTAATCCGCTATAGTACATTTGTTTAGGTATTTAAAAAAATGTAAACAATCTTGACATGTTTTTATATTGAAATATACACTTTATAAATCAATACTTTTGCAAAATACACACAATTTATAATTTATAAAATAAATAATTTGTAATTTGCAAAGGCATTGATTTATAAAGTGTATATTTTCAATAAAAGACATGTCAAGATTGTTTACACTCTTTTAAATACCTAAACAAACGCACTATAGATGACAACAAGTCAAATCAGAAACTTTTGTCTAAACTTCAAAACAAATATTTTCTATAAGATAAGATTTAAATGAAATACAAAAGAGTGACGTCATGCTTTTTTCAAGTCAAATAGCGCTCTTAATATAAATTTTTCTTCATTAATAAAACTAAAATCATGTTGAAAATGGATATGAACAATAAAAAGTGACACTATTTTGTGGCGTTTTATTTTATGAACTGTACCGAATAATTTAATTTGACCCAGTCCCAATTACACTAAGCGTATTTCTCTTTCGTTTTCAGAGAAGTACGATCTCGTAGGGCGGCTACTCAAGCCCGGCGAGGAACCCACGAACTACTCCGACGAGGAGACAGAAGAGACCGACCACTCCAGCAGTCCTGCCGACAAGAAGGACGACTAAGCCGCGCCGTCCTATCCCGCACAAGATGTTCGGTTGTATGCCCTAACATACACACATATCGCACGGACAAGTGGAATGCCTTCATTTAACACTTTCAGTGCCAAGTGTATAATTTTTGAAACACCATGATTGATTAACTATTGTGTTTGGAATCCTGGCGGTGAAAGGGTTAAGTTGACATATTCGAGCACTTCTATGGAGAGAAGCGAGAGAATGTGCTTGGATTTTTTTAGGGTTTCCTGGATTTGTTGAAGGTTACGTCCAATAAAAGGCAATGACTATGCCATATTCCAGGTTTTGTTTGTTCTTTCGTCTTTTAAGGAGTTAACTACAAAGAGTATACTTACAGCACAGACAGAACGGAAAAATCCTCGCTGCAAAAGCGGTGCCATTCTTGAAACGCTGAGTCACTAAACGAACGGTTTTTTGTATGGACAAAACCATTCGTTTAATGACTCAGTATTCGCCTTAAATCAGCATCATAAATAATACAGATAGCCTCATTATTATACAGACAAATGTTTGTATGTGATTATGGTTAAAAGTGTTCAGCCGCATCAAAACTGTAGGCGCAAGCGAGACGAATGTAAAGTCGGCAATCCTCGGGCATTCCCGGTCAAAGTCGTGATGGCGCGCCGCGACGATTGATGTCTGCAACGATTTTTATCTGCTCAAAAATATAAGTAAGTTATGATCCTATAAAATCTGGCGAAAAAGGAATCTGTCAAGTAATTGAAAAATGATGCACGTATATGTATGTGACGTCACTGCCAATAGGTTTCGCGCGTACGAAAGAGATAGCTTATAGCTAGATGTCTCCATCGCGGTCGTATAACTAATTTTGTTGCTGTTTTCAGAACAAGTTTTTTTTTGTGTCAGCCAAAACAAACAGTCAAATGCCCTATTATAAGTAATTTTGTACTTTGGACAATAGTGATATGGTCCTATAGTCCATTTGTTTAAGTATTTAAAAGAATGTAAACAATCTTGGCGTGTCTTTTAATTTAAAAATACACTTTATAAATCAATACCTTTGCAAATAAAATAAAAAAAAAACTATGAAATTAATTTGTAATTTGCAAAGGTATTGATTTATAAAGTGTATATTTCAATAAAAAGACACGCCAAGATTGTTTACATTCTTTTAAATACCTAAGCAAACTCACTAATTTTAGTGTAAAACATATTTTGCGTGAGCAATTTTCCGTTCTGTCTATGCTGATTGTGGACCCTACAGTGTCCAGTGGTGTGCGGTAGAGTTAGTCACACAATTCGAATAAACTTGTGTACAGTTCTTACTCCAGTATCATGTTCCAATCTGATATTATGCATTTTCATGCTAATTCAAAAATGCGACACTAGGTGGCGACACTGTGACGTCAGGTCCAATCGTCTCTTGTCATTGGACATACAATTGACAAGTTCTTTTGTTCCGTCAAATGTTTTAACAGCAGCTTATTGGACATGATTTCACTGCGCTGATATCTGGCGTCCTATATTTTTAAAAACCCTCATTAGCATTACAAGTTGGTTATCTTTAAGGATTCCATTCCTTATGCTTATTGAATTTTCTACACCTTCGCTTCTAAAATTGAGACTGATTTATTTATATTTTTTTCCATTTAATTATTGGTTCGTGGAGGCTTTTCTTATTTAATTGATAAAAAACGCAATTAAATTGTAAAGTATGAAAATATATTACAAATAATAATGTTATTTATAAATTGGGACATGAAGACTCGAGCGATACGACGACACCGACCTTGCGAGATGCAGTGAGAGTTTATTGTATATATGAAATCTATTGTATCATTTTCACTTTAAACTGTTGCTTATTGCAGATTTTTGGATATATATTATATATTTACAGTTTCATGAATTGTAAGACTGAGTGATGGCATATTAAGTTGAATAAAATATTAGAAGGGAAAACGAAATTGCACATTCCTTTCATGGGCAAATGGTAATGGTTTATTTCGTGCCAATTGTTAATGAAGTTCGGATCATATAAATTGATAATGTTCACCTAACGCTATCTATGTATATAATCTTACAAAAAAAAAAAAAAACTTATTGAACTCAATGACACTTCTTGAAAGGCGTCTTAAGCCACGATACGGCAACCACCATCTCGTTTTTTTCGCTCTTAGCTTACTGTTTTAAAAGGAGTGAATGCGTAATGGCTCATTTTTACAGGTCGGTAATTTAGTTGATATGTGGGAACTACCGTCAACATAACAACAAGTCGATCACTCTATAGACTAGTGAATACTGCTCTAGGTATGCGTTATTAAAATCTGCCGCATACCTAATGCGAGCGAAAAACGACCAATGGAAATGAGCCATAAAACGTCTTAGGCTCAATTTACACTGCGGCGAAATCGAAGCGAAGCGACAAAATCGTTGATCGTTGAATCGATCATTGTTCAAACTAAGACGTTGACGGAGGCGACGCTATAATTTGAACATTATACGATTGACATAAAGTTCATTATGCTATGTACGATTTCGTCGAATCGCTGCGACGCTGCCGCAATGTAAATTGAGCCTAACGCATTATCGTGGTTTTCTTCCTGTCAATCTGTTAGTTCGAGCTACCAGTTACTTAACTTGTTTTAGAGTCGGGCATGCGACCGCATGTGGACGTCATTTCCATCAAGCATTTATTTACACGATCACCTGCGATGCATTTTATTATTGACCCGGGCGTGCACCCTACATGACATTCGGTACTTAAATGTAAGCACTTTATATAAATTGTATGTTTGCAAGAAAAGAAAAATACAAAAATAAGGAAGTGTGCATAATAAAATAAGTCATTCAATTACGTAGTTAAGGTGTGGATCCTAACGTGGCATGTGTTCAGGTGTTTATTTTAGATGTATTTTGTTCGTCATATGCTTAAATCGTAAAATATGATATTTAAGGCGACTAATTGTTTCTGTTAATGCTAGCCTCGACTAATATCGCTTAATCATCACATTACTAAGTACAACGGCGTGAGAATTTGTACGTCTGCCTAAAATATCTATTTCGTACGATAAATTATTTGTTCGGTTGTTGTAATGTTCATTGTTTTTTATGTTAAGATAATGCTAGATTTAAGATTTCCGGTGTATTGTTTTGTGAAGTATGGTATTTCTGTGATTATTATTTTTCTATTTGTATGCATGTTGAACTCGGACCTTGTTGCATGATCCATTGATGTTGTAGTACTATATCGTTTGCTATTAAAACTCGAACAAGCTAACGTAACATTTCGTATTTTTATAGTCATATCCCAACTTACAGATTTAAGTACTTTCGATTTATCGACAATTTGGAAAAAAATCTTGCACAGTTTGGTCTTTCTTATAAAATGATACCTTTGCCATAATTTTTGATAAAATTTATGTTCAGTTGATTGTGTCATAAAGTAAAAGTTACTAGTTTTCGGTAACAAATCTTGTTGGGCTTGCCTTGTTTCAAGTACAGTGGGCCGGACCCAGCGTTCCGAAGTTCAGGGGGTCACATTTACTAGGGCCGTCAACTTCCAGCCATCATTCTTCACCCCACCCACTCCGGCAAAATTGGGCCCATTCCATCAAAGGGTTTCCCCATAAGGCTCAATTAACGATTCGTCGAAATCGTACATAGAATTATGAACTTTAATATCAATGGTATAATGTTCAAGTTATGGCGCTGCCGGCGGCGTCAAGCAGAGTCGCGCCGATTCGCTGGACTTCGGCGAAACGCTGCGACTGCCGCAATGTAAATGGAGCTTTATGGCCATAGTTTGAACATTTATACGATTGACATAAAGTTCATTATGCTATGTACGATTTCGGCGAATCGCTGCGACTCGGCTGCAATGTAAATTAAGCCTAACTCACCTGCGTGTAGCTGAGCACATGGAGGCCCACTCTGAATTTGATAGTTCCTGTCGTGAAGTCTGGGAAAATTGGCTTAATGAAACGTTTCATAACGTCCAATTTCGCATGATATTTAACGGGGAAAACTGCTATACCAAGTGTCGGTTAGCTAGCGAATTTAATTGTTTTATTATTGAACCAAATTAAAACTTTGTGTGTTGTTAAACTTATATGTTTGTGTGCAAGAAACGCTGGTCAATGTACGCTGTCCTAGCTAACTGATGTTTATCTTATCACTGGTATAAGTTTCTATATTGGGATTTTGAATGTGTGATCCTAGACTTTTTCCAAAATTTACTCTTCTAGTTCCTATATTTGAAGAATATTAGACAAAACTAAATGAAGGAGTTTGAATTACAGATTTTAAAATAATATTGTGGATATCATGTTATGCGGACATTAAGTCCTGAAATCATTGTCGTTATAGCATATATGTACAGCACAGCAAGATGTTACTAATTCTGACTACCTACTTATCCAAAATGTTTATTTTAACATTCACGTTCAATAAAGCGTTTTTATATATACTTTTGTTTTTATATTACCCTTTCCGTCACTAGACTTGTACTTGTGGATGAAGTGATCCTTTTCCCAATCCTGTGAATAAAATCGTTAGAATTTAGAAAATAACTTTGCAAACTTTATGGCAAAGTCATAAAAATTGTGCATCGGGGTCTAAGTAGAACATTTGTGAAGAAAGTACCACTACATATAATAAAACTGGAAAAAAATGTGTTTGTCTGTACTGTAGATTAAATATATTACTTAACAAAAAAAACCATTTTAGAGCAAAACTGATTGTAGTTAGTAAAATTATAGAACATGTCATAGCTGGGGAGCTGAAGCGAAGAGGCTAAATTTGTATTTACTCGAGCGACGTGGGGACCTATTAGATTTTGAAGATTAGATAGTAATCAGTAAAAAGATTATGTAATGTGTACCCGTTCACTGGTGGGGAGAGCGTATGAAGGGGTTTCAAATTGTAAAAAAAATAATTGCTAAATGGAAATGCTCCTTAGTATCTTTGATAACGAAGGTATGTTAATCTGCCGACTTGCATGGTGGAGGTGACCATATGAAAGGGTTGAAAGTAGGATAAATAAAAATTTATTCGAGCGCGTCTGATTTTCAGAGGGGATGTTAATTGAGCCTGAAAAAAAACTCCCATTCAAAAGACTGACGATTCGGAAGAGATGCAAGCACGTAGCGGCTTTTTGAAAATGCAAGAAAAATCGAAATACTCCAGCGCGTCAGAATATTATAACAGGTTTAGATTGGTGTCCTGATCATGCTAGCCCAAAATCTCTGACGATTATTTGGACGGATTTTCTTAAATCTGACGGTTCAAAACTGCCCTTGTATGATGGCCATTTTGAATTAATAAAAAGTTAATTATTTTGTCTGCTGTCAAATTGCTTACAACTTTCTACATTTTGGAAAAAAAATCACGTCTCCAACCCTTATCATTTCTCCAGGCCGTACCCCTTCCACGTGGGGACGGTGCGACTGGTGCGAGAGAGTGACGGATACAGAAAAGTGAAAGGAAAAGAGGGGCGCGGACTAGGGAATACATGCTTTATACCAACTGCTCGCACTATACTGCATTTTTGTCGCTCCGGCTTGTGAAAATTGTTAGATTATATTTTTTCCGTAATCTTCGCTTTTCTTCTACATTATTTAAAGACCGACCACGCTCGAGTATGTCCAGGTGACTTTTTTTGCATGTTTGTAACCTCCCTGTCCCTTATGTCACGCTCAAATCGTAAGACTAATAAAATGCTTGCTTTCAGCTTGTAATAACCCACCTTATCTTAATCTGTCGCGCTTGAGTATTTCTGACCATCGATTTTTTTACTATTCTGATGGACTACCCGAGACGCACTTTCTAGATCAATAGCTTATACCTGGTGGAGGTACTCAACAGGGTGCAAGTTACCCCTCTATGTTAATCTGACGCGCTCGAGTAAATCCAAAAACCCCTCTTTGACTCCCAAACTACCACGATTGATGAAAAAGTTGGGATCTGGCAGTACGGAACATCACTTTTCTATACTGCTATCTTTTTCTGTCGCTCAGAACTGTCATTCAAGAACGGATCGGCGTGGTGATTCCGCGAGTGACAGAAAAGGATCGCAGCATAGAATAGTGCTGTTCTGTGCTGGCTGACAGATGAAGCCAAACCCTAAGCAGTAAATACCCACGTAATCCTTCGTCTGCGCAGACCACTGCAAACGTCCAGCGTTTAGTAGATTCGGATAACTACGTTTCTTTTTGTCGTTCAGTCGAACAAATGGTTCCACTCTATAGTCCATTTGGTTAGGTATTTAAAATAATGTAAACAATCTTGATATGTCTTTTTATTGTAATACATACATTTTATAAATCAATATCTTTGCAAATTATTTATTTTATTAATTATAAATTCAATATTATTTTTGTAATTTTCAAAAGTATTGATTTATGAAGTGTATATTTCAATAAAAAAACATGTCAAGATTGTTTACATTATTTTAAATACCTAAACAAATAGATTGTAGTTCCACTTGTTTATGCAATTATTGCTTGCACATCCGCGCGTGCTGTTTGCGGCGCATCTTTGTCGGTGCGCCTTCGTTCGTCGGGTTCGAAGGGGAAAATAGAAACAACGGTATTATAATCACATAATTATATTATAAAATGATTTAATTACAATAAACAGAATAAGTATCATAATGTACCTACACTACGAACAACTTAGATTACGCAGAAGCGGACAGGACGTTCTCCTCTCATACTCGTATTTACATTTTGTACATTGAGCGCTCGATTCATCGTAATACTTAAGGGGCGTCCCCCGCGCCGCCGCGGCGGTCGTCGTGGACAATAAATAGGATCGCGGCGCGAGGCACGGGCGCGGCCCGCGGGGCTATATATTACAGGCGGGCGGCGCGCTACGGCTATGTACACTACAACTGCTCGACGAACTTGGTGAGCTGGTCCTGCGGCGTCATGGGCGGCAGCTGGTCGTCCGCGTGCGGCGGGTTGGGCGCCGGCGACTGGCGCAGCAGCAGCAGCTCGGCGGGCGCGGGCGCGCGCGGGGAGGGCGCGGCGGGCGGCGAGCGCGCCACGCCGCCGCCGGGGAAGTAGCGCGCGCCGCCCGCCAGCCGCGCGCCGCCCGCCGCGCCGTACGCGCCGCGCATGCCCAGCATGCCGCCCGCCTGCTTGCTGAACCAGCCCTGCGCGCCCATGCCGCCCGCCACGCCCGCGCCGCCCATGCCGCCCACGCCCACGTTGCCCACGCCCACGTTACCCACGTTGCCGACGCCGCCGATGCCACCCACCTGCGAGCGACGGAATCGTCGATTAGTTAACATTTAAATCCAATATTCAATTATTTATTCAATTATTAGACCTGTACTGGCACTTATAAGTATAATTTACATTACGTGTAGTTAATATTAAATGTCAATTTATTTTTAAAAAAAGCTGCCGATACCACCTCGTCGCAACGACCACTGCTGAGAAGAAACGCCAAAAGAAACTCATTTGTCCCTTTGACCGCGAAACTTTATATCAGTTTGCGTGCTCCCTACGCGATGCATAGTGAATCGAAAATAAGTACCTAATACCACATAGGATGTCAATACTTAAATTATGTGCAATACCAGCAGGAATTTATTTTTCGGAAACATCCGACGCTCTCTAAATGGGCACAAAAATGTTTGTCGGTTAAAACCGACGTTGGTAGTAAAAGGGTTCAAGACTTCCAGAAATTAATACGAGAATAATTTACTTTTTAAATTTTACCCTTGACCTTATGGAGCCGATATGTATTCTAAAATATTATATCATGTTTGGCAAACATATCACCCCGCCATAACATCCTTGGCCATCTTCTACTTCGGCAATCATGACATCACAAAGTTTGCGTATACAGGCCGCTTTCAATCTAATAATTTAGGCCCTATGTTCAGTAGAAAAAGCCAAAAGAAAATTGTTCGATCAAATAAAAGAAAAATTAAAAGTGAAAACACATACAATCTCATTATAAAACAAGGTTTAGAGATAGATCGAGTTTTAAAGTCGATCCAAACTAGATAACAAGGAAAATCTTAGTATAAAACAAAGTTTATGTTTTGTTCTGAGGACGATCCTCGGTCTATAGATAAACCAGCTAGGAGGCTAGGTTAAGCTACGATTAACCTCAAAACCGTGACAGAAATCAAAACAAAACATAAAAATTATTGTGAAATTTTAGTAAATCCGAAATTTTACCTGATGTATTTCGCTTTTAATTAAAATCTTTTCGACGAAAATATATTATTATGAAAAATGGAACGATTTTTCTACTTCCGGTCAAACTAACTTAGATCTATCTTATTCCGTCTGGTTCAGGTTTTGTAAGTCTAAAGTAGATTTATCGCTTGTTACCGTACTAAACCCTGACTTAGATGATACGGGACTAAACCACGATTATGGCCTTTTTTATAATAAGACTGATAAATAACTAAGAAACTTGGCGGAGAAAAGAGATACATGGAAAGCACTTTATCGACAAGAGCCCATCTCTTAAGAGGGATACATGAGTTTTTCGGGGTCCAGTACTGCCCCCATTTGAAATAAATTAATTGAAAGAAAACGGATATATCATATAAAATTCTATCTTGATCAAGCCCTAGATAACCTTCAAAATATCTTATGAACTACTATTTACAGTTTAAAGTGAGAACAATCATTGATTGATTCATTTATTCCGTGAAAACCGTGGAATGTCCAAAATGAGGCTGCCGGCTGAGCGCAAACGACTATCCACATTCCGAAAGTTAAATTTGCAGTGCAGGTAATCAGGGGCAGAAGGATTAAAAAGGGCGTTGAAAAGGAGAGAAAGAATATGGATATTACGACGTATCCTAACGGGTAACCAATTTAGCTTTTTGCGAAACTCGGTGATGTGGTCGAATTTCCGTATATTGAAGATATACCTAATACAGATATTTTGGAGGCGTTCTAATTTGTCAAGAAGTTCCTCTGTGGGATCTAAATACGCCACGTCAGCATAATCAAGAATAGGAATAATTAAAGAACGTGACAGCAGTACTTTCGTGCTTATTGAGAGAAAATTTTGCAATCGCCTCAAGGAATGCAAACCCACAAACATTTTGCGACTCATCTCATTGATTTGAGCAGACCAAGACAACGTTTCATCAAGAATTATTCCCAAGTTTTTAACTGTTGGGGTGAAAGGAATAATAGTACCATTCAGTATAACACTGAGAACAACAGCAGAATGAAACTTTGCTATAAAATGTGGACTACCAATCACTATTGCTTGGGATTTATCTGCATTGACCATAAGCCCGAAGTTATGGGACCAAGTCGCAATAGCAGCAAGGTCGGAATTGATAGTGCTCACAGCATGACTGAAATTATCAAGAGGGGCGGCCGTATAAATCTGCAGGTCATCTGCGTACAAGTGAAAAGAAGATTTAAGAGAGGACGTGACACCGTCAATGAAATTTGAGAATAATATTGGGGAAAGTACTCCACCTTGGGGAACACCGGCAGCTAGGTCACACCAATCAGATTGACTCTGATCAATTTTCACCAACTGTCGACGCCCATGTAGATAAGAGTGAAACCACGTAAGAGAAGATGCAGAGAAGTTAAGGGAATTTAGAACGCCGAGAAGTATGTCAAAATCTACAGCATTAAATGCATTAGAGTAATCTAATAGAACCAGAATAGTGAGCTCCTTATTATCTATGTTCATTCTGATGTCATCCGTAATCTTGACGAGGGCAGTAGTAGTGCTGTGTCCCACACGAAACCCCGATTGAAGTTCATTTAGTAATTTGTACGAAGATAGATAATTCGTTAATTGCTGCTGGACATAGTGTTCTAGGATTTTCGAAAGGACAGGGAGTATGGATATAGGACGGAATTAGGAAGGTAAAGAAGGGTTAGGTTGTTTAGGGAGTGGAATCACGTGCGCGAATTTCCAAGCAGAAGGAAAAACTTTTAAAAAGTTTATTATCTTTTTAAAAGTTTTGAATAGTTTTTTTAATTTGATTTTATTTGTCGTAGTAGGGGAATGTCGGTATTGCCACAAAAGATGACGTTGTTTTTTCCACATAGTTTTACACCTCTAACCATTTCACCTTCTTGTTTACTTAATTGGTACGCTTTTGAAAGGAACGTGAAGCTTTGCTACGCACATTAGCCAAAAGTGGACATTTTCGCAAATATCCGAAGAAAAGTTTCACGTTCTCAGTTTCCTTTTAAATGATTTATTTGTAATGGGCAGCACTCGACCCCAAAAAAGTCATGTATCCCTTTAAATATAAGAAGTTCAGTAGATGGTAAAATACCGACCTGCGACTGCTGTGGCAGCATCTGGTGCATCTGCTGCAGCCGCTGCTGGGGCATCATGTTGTGCAGCGGGGGCTGGGCCACGTTGCCGGCGAGCGCGCTGAGGCCCACGTTGCCCACGTTGCCCACGCCGCCCGCTGCTGCTTGTTGATTTTGCGCGTTTTGCTGTTAACACAAACATACGTAACGTAAGTTATGATCATCTCAGTCGCAGGAAGTCAGAGCATATGGTATTCGACTAAGTTCGAACAACAACTAGGGATGGATATAAAATGTATCCATTAAGGGGAAACATGAATTTTTCGGGGTCTAGTGCTGCTCCCATTAAATTTTATCAAAATCAGTTGTGTATTTTGGGAGTGAAATCAGTTTTTATTTTTGAAAAATTATATTTCATTCATATTAGCCAAAAGTAGCCGTTTTTCGCTAATGTGCGTAGAAAAGCTCCACTTCTTACTTTAAACTGTAAACAGTAGTTCATAAAATAGTTTGAAAGTTATCAAGGGCTTGGTCCAAACACAATTTTAAATGATATCTCTGTTTCCTTTAAACTGATTAATGTCAAATGAGGGCAGCACTGGACCCCGAAAAATTAATGTATGCCCCTTAAGAATCCCCTTACCCAGACTTTACCATAAAAACGTAGTCTACGTTCTATCTTGAAATGATATTTCAGGTTTCGGTAAAAAATTGTAATTTTTTATTTAAATCTACAGTTAAAATTGGTTTGCCTACAGTAAAATTATGAACTGGAAAGAAAATATAAGGGTGTAGAAGTTTTCCATACTGATGGTCAAATATGATAAGACGCACCATATTCTCTTTTAAGTTCATATTTCAACTGTGAAAATATATGCAATTTCTTGGAAATGACATAATTTCGCCCATGTCTGACATGTCGTCTCAAAATAAAACGTAGACTACGTTTGTATGGGAAAGTCTGATTCTGTCTAGGGTAAGGGGACTATTAACCCTTACACCGCGAACGTCGGATTTATCCGACAAACATTTTCGTGCCCATTTCGCAAGCGTCGGATATTTCCTACAAAAAAAACCACTGCTCGTATTCCACACAACTTAAGTATCCACCACATCCCTTTTTGATTGAAGGTTTTTATTTTCGATTCACTATGCCTCGCGCTGGGAGCACGACAACGGATATAAAGTCTCGCGGTAAAAGGGCCTTTCACAGCAGCTTATTAAACCTGACTTCACTTTGCTAACAGCGATCGAGAAAGAGTCTGTCACACCCAACTGAACCACACCTAATACTTATCAACAATAAACAGTTTTTATGCGACATGGTGTTGTATTGTATCCCCACACCCCAGCATCATCAAGCATTCTATATATATTATGTATTTGAATCAATATTTATTTATTATTTTTATTTATATTTTACCTAAATAAATTTATAATTTAAGTATTATTTTGACTATCGCACCACTTATTTATTATTATTTTTACTTGCCAATACTGTCACCCAAAGATAGCCTGTAAGAGGTTGCCTTGGCGATAAGGCCGCCTATTGTTAATCTGATTTAGATGTATTCAAATGTAATTTTCATGTGTTTTGTTGCAAGAAAGTGTTTTAACTTACTTACTTACATTCTACCTATACATCAACCACTCTTCATGTATGGTGTAAGTAACTAAAGTCTGCGTCGTACATATCTCTGATCCTTCGAGCCGGATTATTACTAGATTTGTCAGATACTTTTGTTTTTTTTTGGGGTTGCGTAGTTAAAAAGGAACCCTTATAGTTTCGCCATGTCTGTCTGTCTTTAATCATTATAATCTCTGAGTGAAACCGTGGACAGACAGACGTCTGTCCACGGTTTCACTCATAGATTATAAGTACTCGAAAGCTGTAATTTGGTAAAGGTATGCATATTAATCATGCCAAAAGTGATAAAATAATAAATAGAAAAAAAAAACGTTTTTAGGTTAGCTCCCATACAAGTAAAGCAAGAGTCAATTTTTATAACTTGACCAACCCATCGTGTGGGGTATCGTTGAGTATATAGGTCGATTTCGATTTAGGGTTCCGTTTCTGCAATATTTGGTTTTATATTGCAAATTTTTGTTAGAGTCAAGTGTCCGTAGCTATCTATTAAACGGTAATATTATTATATGGATATGTGAAAAAATCACGAAGTATGAAGAAAAAAACTAGGGCTTACAAATTAAAAAGTTATAAGCGACCAACTTTTAAAATGTACTCGGAAAAGAAAAAAGGTGATTCAATAGAAAATTAGTTTTTAGACGTGGCCCGACACGCACTTGACAGGTTGTTTTAAAGCAGCTTGGTACACTTGACATTGTACAACAGAAACAGGCCTTTAGGCATGTTGAATTTGCAAAAACTATTTTCTAGGTTGACTATGATAGATCACAGATCGTGTGCGAGTGTGGTTTTCCCCCACAAACTACGGCGCACCTGTTTTCTAATCCCGGGTGCTCCACCTGCACCCTGGAAGATTTACTTGCAGCTACTGTTAACGCCGGCGTGGCTCATAACTGGGCTGATAAAATATAATGTTACAAAAAAAGAAATCGTTACTCAAAGTACGCCAGCATGCTTTCACCGTTATCAGAGATCGGGGTGTATCGACAAATATAAAATCTATAAATACGTCCACTATCTTCATCGCAAGACAAACTGATAATTCCCCACGTGTTCTGTGTAACGTGATAACGATTTCATTCAAGATTCAATATTTCCTTCCACTTTAAAAAAAAAATATACTTACAAATAAAAAATTGAAAATAGTTTTATTTCGTCATGAAAAATGACAACAGAAAACTAAAAATAAATGTAATTATTTACGCTAACGCGCACGAGACAATCCCAATCTAATCAGACATGATAAATTTTGTAGGTGTGGTGAAGTGATGTGTGGTGACAAAGTCAATAGCAAATTTTTGATTCAATTACGAGTAAGTAATTATTAACTACTCAACTGTGATAACATGGCGCATCGTGAAACGCTTAAACAATTTTGTATTGCTAATGTCGCCTTTTTTATTGACCTGTTTTGTCCCATTTTTGGGCAATGGTCTCTCCCATCTTCTTCCACTTATCTCTTTCCTTTGTTTTTAATTTTACGGTCTGTAAATACAATAGATTTTTTGTTTTGTTTTTTCGTTTCGTTTTTTTTAACCTACTGCTGGGCAAAGTTCTCCCCTATTTCCTTTCAAGTCTCTTTACTTGGCGCTACTTTCGTTCATCGCAGTAGTTCCTCTTTTAGGAATTATGCCTTTTTTAGGGCGAAAGTACTATTATTAAGTATGGCTTAAGCTATTTAAAATTTTTAGGGATTTAGGGTGATTTGGGGTAAAATCGAATATGCAGGTGGCAACACAGGGTAATCTGGGGTAAAATCAAATATAAAGGAGCTAGAAATATATTATCACAGACTTTATTCGACCAATTACTAGATGCAGATGAATGGATTGATTTCTTTAGTCAATGAGTTTTTCAAAATTTGGTCATGTTAGAGTAACGCGTATGTACACAATGAAATTTGTGGAGGTCGTCACTCCATCGTGTTCTTGGCCTACCCCATTTGCGGCGGCCACCGCATAACCATTGATATAATACAATAGGCTATTATTGTGTATGTTTTTAATATTTTATAAAAAACAAAAAATACCACGCATGGTGGAGACATTTCACTATCTCTTTCGTATGCGCGAGACCTAATAGCAGTGACGTCAAGAGCGCTGTAGGTGCATCCTTTTTCTGATACTTGACAGTTTTCACTTCTATCTTTCTTATTTTGGGGCAGATTAAAAAAAAAACCTTGTTTCCGGTTTCGGATTGTGTTACTTATTGATATAAATCATTCAAAATAATTGATTAAAATACCGTGTTATGAAGTATGAATGAATGAAAAACTGTTTATTGCACCAATGCAAAAAAAAAAACATGAAAAAAGTTTTTTTAACCTCTACTGTCCCAATGCTGTTTAGTTAAATTTAAAAAAGTTTGACAATCGAAAAATAAAATATATGCAACATGGAACATACCCGTAATAAATCGAACCACGGGTTATACTATATCACTATTAGTATAATGAATTTAAAATAGAAGACATAACACAAAAAAAATCGGCATTTCCGTACAAGTGTGTAGCCGCCCAGGCAATTTGTAAGGGAATGTCAAATTATTTTTTGTTGTTATTTTTTTTTTAAATGATCTACTATGGCCCGTGGTTCCATTTATTACAGGTGCGTCTCTTCCACGTTGTATATAATAGGTGGTCTTATCGCTTAGAGCAATCTCTTCCAGACCACCGGTGGATGGAGAGGAATGTAGGCAAAAAAAAAAAAACTATATGTTAAAAAGGTAGTTTGTAGTACCTGTCTTTGTTTGATAAAGGCTGCCATGAGCGGCGGGTTGGACTTGAGGATCTGCAGGATCTCCTGCTGCTGGTTGTGGCTGGTGGGCGAGCGCAGCGTGGCCATGAGCTTCTGCAGCGCTTGCTGGTGCATGGCGGGCTGCGGCGCTGCGCCGGGGCCGGGGCCTGGCCTCTGCTGCGGGGGGACAATGGAGAATGTTAATAGGTATGCAGAGTTGCTTGAAACTTTGAACGACTATAGCTTGTATGTATACTCATAGATTATTTTGGATTTTACAGAAAAATAAAGGCCTGCGTTCAGTGTGTGACGTTACATTCCAAGGCCCCGCTCCGCTCGCGCCTCGGTTGCACGTCGCACTAGCCGGCCTGCAAAACATGTGATGAAAAATTTCGCCACGAGTGGGATTCGAACCCACTATCCTCATGTTAACGCCGTGAGTGCACTACCTACAGGGATGTGGACTGGGTAAAAAATATTTTATTTTGTCCGTCATCTAGTTTATCCAAAAATAAAGGACTCAAATTCTGTCTGGAAAATTTTCTAGAAATTTCGCGCAACACATTTATTAAGGATTTTTTTCAATTTTCGAGAAATGTTGAATGGAAAGAAATTTCTGAGAACAGAATTTCTCAGGGGCACATCACTAGGTACAATTAATTGTACAATATAAACCCTGCTGGGTATTGCAAAAATAAGATGGTACGGCAAGCAAAGGATGTTCTATTTCAAGTTTGAACTTGATCCGAACTTGAATAAAAATCCGAGCATTGCAGTGCTGTTAAAAGTGGAGACCAACCTGCACGTGTGACTGCGGCGCGTGCGTCTGCTGCAGCGGCTGCTGGTGGTGGTGCGGCAGGCGCGGCGCGTGCGGCGGGTGGTGCAGCGGCGGCGGCGCGCGGTAGCGGGCGGCCCAGTCGGCCCGCGCCGCGGGCGCGGCCGGCGCCGCCAGCCCCGCGCACAGCACCTGCGACGCCTGGCCCAGGCTGGGCGGGCCCATGCCGCCCTGCTTGCCGTACGACGGCGCCTGCTGCCGCGCAGCCTCTTCCTGCACCTGCCGGCACGCAGTACCGTGAGCAATTAATGAACACAACAATATGTACACATTCACCACTTCTCATAACATAAGTTCCGGCGGCAAATTATTACAATGAGTGAACACAATGATATGTAGACGTTAACCACTTCTCATTAAACCGGGCTTAACATTTGTATGTAGTACAAACCTGTTGCAAGGCCTTCTGCACGTTGTGCGGCAGCGTGTGCGAGCCGGGCTTGGAGGGGGGCGGGGAGGCGAGCGCGGGCGGCGGCGGCGAACTGGCGCCGGGGCAGGCGCGCGTGTTCATCGCGGCCATGCGGCGCCGCAGCAGCTTGGCCTGCTGCACGCGCTGCTGCACCTGCTGCTGCTTCAGCTTCTGCTTTATGCTGCTGCAGAACGGCACCGAACACTTCGTTTCCTGCACCACACGTTGCCATTATCAGTAAGTTGAAAAACAAAAACAACTAAATGGGGCCTTTGGTAAGACTAAGGCAATTCGTACACTGCTCCGCACCCCACTGCGTACCGCGGGGCCGGACTGTATTTAAGTAAGTGCGCGTTGACGCAGTCTACGCGCATTGTTTTTGTATGGCAGCCCCGCACTACGCAGCAGGATGCGGAGCAGTGTGCCAATCACCTAAGAACGGATGTTATAATATTAGTGCAATAAATCAATTTAATTGGTCTTACGGCCCCGCGTGATAATGTATTTGCATTAAATTGAAATAGATTGCTAAGATCAATAATACGATTCAATGCCACAAATAATCTTCTCGTCTTTATTTAAGAAGTATGCCCGCATACAACAGTAAGCTGTTAAACGCCGATGATGATGAAAATGGAAACAACAAACTTCGAGCCGAACTATGAAATTACTGTTTTGTAGAATAAAAACTATAAGTAAAGTCTAAGTTAGTATCTCTGATTTGCACGGACAGTTCCCATTTTTTACACAATATAACATTAATATTAACAATGCTTAGAAAAATATCTAAATTAATAATATATGAAGAAAATTTTTCGACACAAGTGAGATTCGAACTGACGCCCTTCAAGTCTGTACCATGAGTGCACATCGAATGATTTATAAAATGACTAAAATAAAAATGGACAATAATTTGTACTTACTTGACAATGTTTCGCATGGTAGCAGCACAGCGCGATAAGTTGCTTGCAGATCGGACAGTCGCCCTTGGTCTTCCGCTTGCAGATCTTGGTGTGCTGCACCACGCGCTTCATCTTCAGGCACGACGGCAGACGGCAGTTCGCGTCGCGGCACTGGCACGCGTGCACCAGCGACTGGATGCACCGCTGTATCGACAGCTTCCTCGCTTCTTGAGGGTTCGCTTGCTTCATGTCGCCCGGTGAAGAACCCACGTCGATGTCCAAGCCGAGCTTCTCCATCTTGTGCGGGTGGCCTTCTTTCTCGTAGCAGGGCACGCAGAGATCGAAGTCGTCGCACACGGTGCAGTGGTACCTCGTCTCGACGTGCGACTTGCAGCTGTTGCAGGTGTAAACGAACTTGTCCGTGCCCTGGTTGTGCAGCTCGTACAGCATGCATAAAGTGGAGAACTGCGCCCGCCGCGTGGACGAGAACTCGTAGTGGCGGTCGCGGGCCATCGTGAGGAACGCGTCGCGCCCGTCCATCAGGTCGCAGTTCATTAGTGGGTCTGGGTCTTGGATTGGCTGTGGGGAGAAATAATCAATTGGTCAAGGAGTTGCTAGGGCAGACATGGAGTTCCTGAGTTTCTAGTTAGAGGCAAACTGCTAGTACATAAATAATAATTATGCTGTTGAAATTCAATGTAAAAGTGATAAGTACGCTCAGATTGTAACAATCCTCGGGTTTTTTAGGCGATGGCAGTCAGGGGTTCAGTTGGGGTTTGCTTTAAATTGTTTAACTAAATGAATGTTCAAGTGGACTTTAAAATATGAAATTGGTGTTATAAATGCTCATCCTCAAAAATAATATGTTGTAGTGTAACCTAGAAAATAAGAATATATATTTGTAATTTCAATCAAAACTACTGCTATCGATACTATCGTTAGACCATCGATACTATAAGTTTTGCTTAAACCACCGATAGTCTTCTATCGATAGATTTTATTAATGGCGGGAAAAGGCCTTCAAAAAGCCGATAGCTGCCAAGGGCTGACACAATTTTAAAAAGACCGATAATTGGCCCTTTGGGGCCGACCTGGCAACCTGACCTGGTGACTGGCGACCCATACAAAATCATTGGAACGGAATTCCGAACGCAGCGGCCATCATTCGGAATTCTGAATCGGAATTTTTCCGTACAGAATAACTTCCGTATGAGTGTGACAGTCATAGATTTGTGTGGATTTGCTGCGTTCGGAATCGGAATTCCGTCTGTATCTGACAGGCCTAAAACACTGAGCACACAATAAACAATAACTTACTTTTCCAAAACACACACGTAATACAGTACATACAAAGTTGCTAAATCCCATTGCGAAGTCCGTCACTGTAAACTATAGCCACACACGCAGCGATGTTTAAAATTCCTTACTCCTTATAGCGCGGTATCGAATTGCGAGCGTGGCGTCAGAGCACAAGCAGGGTGGCCATGTAAGAATCTCAACGACACACTCGGATGGCAAACAAAGACTGGTTTATTTAATATGAAATCACAAATATATATGCTTATTGAATGAGCAAGCAAAGTTCTCCCGAGACTACTTAAAGAATCCGGCGTTAGTATGTATGTTTGTTCGACTATAACTTGAGTAGTTTTGATTGAAGCTATATGAAAATTGGTAAACGTGTATATATCGTTATATGTATATCGACGACCTCCGTGGCGTAGTGGTCACCATGCTAGTCCGCCACCCAGAGGTTCCGGGTTCGATCCCCGGTCAGGGCAAGTTGGAAAATGGCCTTTTTCAAACTGTCCTGGGTCTTGGATGTTTATCTATTAGTATTTATTATAAAATATAGTATCGTTAAGTTAGTATCCCATAACACAAGTCTCGAACTTACTTTGGGGCTAGCTCAATCAGTGTGATTTGTCCCTATCAAAACAAAAACCTATCAAAACATATCATAATTGCGAGCATAAGCCAAATCGGTCAAAGGGTTGCCGAGATATGGGGTTTGCGAGTCCACTGTTCGGAGCGAACTACTTTTACGACCTCTGTGGCCTAGTGGTCATCATGCCAGGCTGTCACACTGGAAGTCCCGGGTTCAATCCTCGGTCAGATCAAGATGTAAAATATTTTTTTGTAGATTTATTGGGATTTGGATATTTATCTATATTTGTATTTGTTATAAACTGCCTCTTAACATAAGTCTAAAACTTACTTTGGGGCTAGCTCAATCTGTGTGATTTGTCAGTGTATATTTATATTTATTTACTAGTTATTTAGGTCACACTAAAATGTGAAAAAGTTAAAAGTGGACAATCATAGTACGACTGTAGTGATATCGGTCTAGCGGACCTTATTGGGCGTCTTTAGGCGCCGTCCGCCAGTAATCGGCTATGAAACCGGTGATCTAATATAGATTTGTCACCAGAAGCTTCCTTAAAGCAATCTAAGGGACTACACCAACCTTAGGTTATGGCTTGTTAGGAATGAAGAAATGTAAAACTTAAGATAGACCCGTGGCCCGGCTGGAGTGCGCATTACTAGCCCTTTCCCAAGTAAAGCGACACCTGGATGGGTGACCACAAGTGACATAAAAATTTCTCGAGCTCCTCCGTGCTTCGGAAGGCACGTATAAGCCATTGGTCCCGGCTGTCTTCATTGAATACCAGTCGTCAAGCTATGTCAGACGCCTTTAGGCAGCCTGGCGAACCAAATCTGTCACCAGTGTTGACCACTTTCACACACGAAAAACAAAAAAATAAAGACTCCTCTCCAGGGCCGTAAAATTATTCTCAAAAAGAAAAATATACAAACTTACCGCTAAGCTTGCGGCTGACTGCGCGGAATGTAGCCTTATAACAAAGAACACCTCCTTGTGTTTCTCCATGGTGGCAAATATCTTTGCACTGAGATCGCTTCCCTGCTGCTGGTCGCTCTGCTTCTTACTGTTCTTCCTCTGAGCGGCCTTGGATTTGTTCGACTTCTTAGCCTTCTTCTGGCCTTTCTTTTTGCCGTCGGGGCCTTGTTCGTTCTCTTCTGACGACTGGAAGATCTACAAAGTTAGAGAAATGCTTGTATTGACCTTGATCTATTAGCACTATGACGTGAGGAACCCAGTGGCCCGGCGGGAGTGCGCATTACTAGCGCTTTCGCAAGTTAAGCGACACCAGCCGTGGTCCACACTTGGATAAGAGTGGCATCAAATTTTCTCGAGCTACGTGCTGCGGATCGCACGTTGTATGGCAGTCGTCAAGTTATGTAAAATGCCTTTAAACAGCCGGAGATATCTGACACCAGTGTTGGCCACTTACACACACGAACGAAAAACAAATAAAATACGTCGACATGAATAGTGTGCTTCGTCGTTTAATTTGTAATTAAGTACAGCGGACTTACACTTTGTAAAATAATAGGATGAGTACTGGAGTCATTTTACACAACACTCGTCGTAAATTCTGTTCGCAGAGAGTTGATAAATTCAGGGCTTTACAATTTTAAAAACTTATGCAATGTTAAACATTTATTTACTGTAAACAGAAAACAACACCCACCAACAACACCAAACGCCTCATTCGAAGCGCATTCAAGAACGGAATGGCAATATATGGCCGCCGCGTCAGCTCGCCCGTTTGGGTCGCGGTTGACATCAACTGCGTGCCTCGTACCACTCAAACGACGAAAGCGCGAGAAAAGCGACGGCCGGCATACAGATTGCGATAATTAAGCAACAGTAGCTAGTCGGAGACGAATTATAATTTTTATCAACTCTCGGCGAACATACTTTACGAGTGTAGTGTGAAATGACGATGTGATCGTATTGTGTGTGAGTGCTATACTGACCACTGCTTCGGCGGCTTCAGCCTGCTTTCTCTTTTCCTCCTCTTCCTGGTCCAGCTCCTTGATGGACTCCTCCAGAACGTTGGGCCAAAAGTCGCCTTCGAAGTACGGGAGTTCCGCCGCAGAAGAGATATTGTCCTCCATCGCTTGCTTAAGAATATCTTTGTAGTCTAATATTATCCTCTCTATGATACCTTTGTCTAACATTTTCTTGTACCACTCTTGTAGCCTCTTAGGCTTAGGTATCTTTTGTTCGGGCGGATGGCAGTGAAAGATGTAGTCGTCGCCCTCAGAGGGCGGACACGCCCATATGTGGGCCATCGTGTAGCCCAGCTGCTTGGCGTAGTCCAAATATCCTAATAGAATCTCGTGATACACGGCCGTTCTGTGCTGCCGCGGTTGGAAGAAGTGAACTGAATCTAGATATGCTATGTAGACGCGCCGAGTGTTTGGCGCCGGACTTTCACTACCGTATTCCTAAAAAAAAGCAAAGGCGGGTATTGATAATACGTTTTAATTATAACGTCACAGCTAATCGTTAAAAACCAGAGAAATGCATCAAGTGTGATATTTAAATAAGATAATTTTATTAATACACATTATGTTTTCGAAGAAGGTAGGTAATGAGAAACAAGAGTCTCAACACTTTTTTTTCAATTTGTGTGAAACAATATTATGCAAAAAATAATCAATGAGAAACATTTAAATTAATTGTTTTCTGTAACGAGAAACAAGAATTTGTGAAACGGAATTAGTTAAAATACATAAATTTTTCGCTCACCTGCACATGCATGCCGAAGAAACAAATGTCAATTCCGTCAATCTCCTGAAATGCAAACAACGCTTTAGCCCGATACGGGAATTCGGCGTGCAACTCCCCGGAATCTACGAATCTCGACCGCATGCCCGGCTTCACTTCCACAATCTGAAACAAAATATACATGAAATCATGATACACAAATACACAAAGAACGAGAAACCTTTTTTTTAAGTATCTGGCTGATTAAGAATTTTTTTTTGTTTTCGTCTATACTGTGAGATAGACTATTAGAAATTTTAAATTATTTGATTTTACATGCAAAAATAATAAACATTTCTCGCTGAGAAACAAGCGAGAAACTGTTCAGAACGCATTTCTTTCTCATTCACGATACGATATTGTGAAAAAGGAAGAAGTAGCTGTTTATTTACCTTATCTGACGACGCAACCACCCTGACATGCACTTCTCCAGCGCCAGCCTCTTTTTTCTTAAGAAAATTATTGACTCTCGTCTCAATATAAATGCCAAGTTTAGAGGTAGGCAGCTTCTTCGCGCTAAACTTGTTCTCTTTTCGCTTCGCCCCCTTCTTCTTCAAACAATTATCACAGCAGAAGCCCTGGGGCCATATTGAGTCGTGATGGAGCACGCAGATTTGGTGCTGCTTGCGCCCGCAGTCCATGCACACCACGAAAGGTTCTAGCTCTAAATGGTCATTCTTCATCTCTTTGAATTGATCCTTTTTGATTGCACTAAAAACATTTAACATTGTTAATAAATCCGAAAAAAAAACAGCTAGTAACAGATTTTAAAATGTTGTAAGTAAACACCAAAAAAAAATATACACAGAAAAAGACATTAAGATGTACAAAGTCCTATTGCCAAAAGGCAAATTTTTCTTTGAAAATTGTAAAAAGATTAAATGTTAAAAAAAAAATAGCGAATCAACTAAATCAGATCCTTTCAGCATTTTTATTTACAACTATTGGAAAAATAGATTTGTAACCAAGATAAAAAATATATATTAAAAATACTTACGTTTGCGGCTGCAGCGGATCGTCGCCGAGCGTGACGGTGTCGCCCTGGATGTCGTTGAAGCATTTCTGGCAGAAGGTGTATCTATCGGACACAACCCCATACGCTTTTAGACTTTAGTCAGAACGTCCGTGTAGCGTGTCATGTGAAGCGTGAACAGGAACGTTTGTGTGCGGGCAAGGACGTGCGTGGAGGGCGAAAAAAAATTAGTAAGCAATGAGAACATAAATAAGGGCATGGCTAAGTTTAACGATAACACTGACAATAGCCACACTTCTATTATTCTTATCATTTTACGATTAGCACAAACATTAATCAACTGTTTTCCGCAGCAAAAAAAAAAAAAAAAAAATTTCGTTTGTATTTCTGCAATATGTGAGATATAATTTTATCCTTGTCACACACCCCTTTTTTCTTCCTTATAAAAATCGCTGTATACAAAAATAAATATCTTTTGTAGACAACATTACTTGCTCCTCTGATCAGACCATATTATCAGTTAATATAAACTATGGCCCAGAAACATTAATTTCAGATAATAGGTCTGAAAACAGTTATTCAAAGCTGATACAAATGGTGATTGTTTTCTAGCATTCGCTTTAAAGATTGTAATTATTTTTAACATTTTATCAAGCTGTAGTATTTATGGCATTATAAGTTTTCTTTTACATGAAGCCCTTTTAACATGGCATACATCAAAATATTTTTTTATAAATGTATACTTCTATTTTTGACTACACTAAACACGTATGGCTTGCTGTATGGTTAGTTGCTAATATATTACGGCGTAGTAACAGATGTTGCTGGAAATATCGCCCGTAACTACATATAAAGTAGTTACGCATATCTATGAAAACAGCACAATTTAGAGCACTACAAGAGGAAAAATTACAAACATAATGCAGACTGTACATTATGTTTGTTATTTTTCTTATTTAAGTAAAGATGTAGCCATTGTTATCTTTGTCCAGCAGTGGACGTTATGTTCGTACTAATTTTGTTCGTACTACTGTTTCTCTTCGCTAGTGTTTGGAAATTATTCTGCGTTCAATCTTCAAATATTAATTCTGCGACGTTTATATACATAAATTGACGCCATTTTCTTCTCAACTTACTAACTACCTTCAATACTTTTTTAAACAAAATTAGCCATAGTTTATAGCGTTTGTCAGTGTAATTGTTAGACCTGATCCATGTAAGGGTTAATAGTTGAAGACAGTGAGGGCACATGATATCTTGAACATTTATAGAAATACGGATCTGTTTGGCCTTCGCTGAACAACTATATCTGTAGTCTGTATTGTAGATATTGTAAAGTCAACCAAGGCCAGACAAGGCGTTGCTAATGCTATCTAAGTTGTTTGGAAAGATAGCAAGCAGCATAACATACAATATTAGATCATCAACACCCCACTAATACATAGATTTGTTAAGATATAAATCCTGAGATCAACTTCCATGTTGGCACTAGAATATACAGACTGACTGGTAAGTATTGTTTGTAATGACCCCTTTACCGCTAGGGAGCCCTACGGCTACGGAATCTTGTAAAATAAAACAATGCCAGTGAATCCAAAATAATCACTTACACTTTACACTTGGCGCTATAGTTTTAAAATTTCGTATATCAATATGAAATATTATCAAATGAGACCAAAGCAAAAATCAAGAATAATCAGCTTCATTAAAATAAGCCAGTTATATATTGTTATCTATTTCAAAGTAGTTCCGGTACCATAGTGAGAATTGTTAATATTGATGTACTGATGGATATTATTTAACAGGAAGTCTGTATAAATTCCAAGAAATCCTACAGTTATATTCTTTATTTTTACTTCTGTTGTCAATTTGTGATTCATGTAAAAACTGTAGAATTTATCAGAAAAAAATTTTGAACACTCAATTTTCTTGTATTAATAAAACACGCGGAAGGTACAACGAATATTTTTTATGTATGTAATAATAATAAATTATAAATACATCTCCAAGAAAGCAAATTATTGATTATCTTTCTGTTAAATACATAGAATAAAAAGCAAGGTAATCGCATTGTATTACGTTATAAATATAGATCCATATAAAGATGTCAAATTTAAAATCTAAAATGTATATTATTCACAAATTTTAATTCAGTTTTATATTTGTAATAAATTCCATATCACTGTCATTTTCTAATTAACGCATCAACGCTTGTTTTGCGTTTGCGCAGCTATTAGCAAGCAACGAGGTCATATTACCATAGCGAGGTGTGTATTTCGAGACAAAACTCTATGAAACCATTTTGTAAACATTTCTACTGAGTATTTAAAATTAACAACTTCAATATAGCGCAATTTTAATGTGAGGAACCCCGCTTTTCACGACAACCATGAAATATGATATCCCGATATACATACATACTATGAGATATTTATGGAATGTTAACATTAATAAAGTGTAGGTAATAAAATCTGACACCCCTGTGTAGCAAATAGCTGATGCGACAGATATGCAGGAAGCTCTAACAGAAGCATGAAGATTCAAGGTTGCAGTTTGGAGGTATGTGTGGATGGTTCTAAGTAAAATATTGTCATTTTACAAGAATACGTCAACTTTCAATGAATTTTGAGCATTCAAATTTTATACGTCAATTTTTGCCAATTAGTTTACGAAAAATTAACGACGCATTATTATAAAATAAATAAACTGGACATGTGTTTAGTTGTAGTTGCAAATAAAAGCAAAAAATCAATAGATTCTTATTTTTATTATTTCATTTTTGTTTAGATAATAAAAATAAACATAAAAAAGTATAAAATTAACACACGATTGGACCAAGATTAAATCTCTGTAGTACGTTTACAACACAATCATGAAAAATAGACTGATGATATCCTTTACAATGGTTAATTTATTATGCTTAAAATCGTAAAAGTGATATTCTTAAACCAAGTATCCAAAATTTACTCGTTACTTTCTATGATAAATTTCTTTGCTACTAAACACATGTCTAAATAGTTTTCAAATACTTAAAACTTATTATTATATTACTTTATAGTGAAGAGTATTCTTCTCACATTCATTTGAAAATTTAATTGTAAATACTACTTTCGCTATTTTAAAATGAGTAATGTTAGTTCGGATTCGGCGATAAATGCCAGATTCTAAAAATGTCAGAAGAGTTTAAACTGCCAGATTCTATGAATGCCAGATTCTATAAATGCCAGATTCTACAAATGTCAGATTCTATAAATGCCAGATTTTTGTTATATTGACTATATACCTTACGAGTACCTATGTATATAAAACTCGTAAATTTTTAAAGATTAATAAAAAAAATTTTGCTTTTATACTAACAACTTAAGCAAAATCTTAAAAAGAGCTCATGTAGGTATTCTTTTATTCGATGGATATATGATTTTGATTTTTATTTAGATATATTACTTTTTTTCTAATACTCGAAAAAGCTTTCTTTTTAAGCGATTAAAAAAATATGACTTTAACTTTGAACTTGTGAAGTGAAGTTATGGATAAATGATTTTGATTTTTGTTTAACATCTATTATTATTTTTAAATACCTACTGGAACAAGTTTCTTTTATAAAATATGACTTTATCTTAGTAAATGTGTCTTTCTCTCTTATTTATTTCCTAATAATTTTGCCAAAATTGACACCTTATGGAATAAAAAAAACCCACATGAGGTCTTTTCAAAATTTTGCTTAAGTTGTATAAAAGCTTACAATTTCTTTGGTAATCTTTAGAAATTTACGAATTTTATATACATAGGTACTCGTAAGGTATTATATGTATAGTCAATATAACAAAAATCTGATATTTATAGAATCTGGCATTTATAGAATCTGACATTCATAGAATCTGGCATTTTAAACTAGTCTGACATTTTTTGAATTTGTCATTTATCGCCGAATCCGTTATTTAGTTCGATACTTATGAATTGTGAGAAGTGTATCCTCGTACTTGGTGGTTCTTATCAAGAATATGTGAGACTTTTCAGCAAAGTGTCATTGAATTTTCAATCATTTTCATTTTTATTACAAGCAAAGTTGTATGGCCTGGGTAAGGGCTCTATGGCTGAAATTCTCGATCCGCAAAATCTATGCGCCACGCTGTGAGTTATGATTTAATTACGGACCCATCCACATAGACCGCGCCTAAAGTTATTTTTATTAATTTTTCATTTCACCATCAACTATATAAATTCTTAAAACCTTGTAACTTCGCCAATTTGAAATGATTATCTTTTTTTATACTATAACAAGTACTTTCAGGACATCAAATATTGTTAAACAGGCGAATAGCAAATTGCTTCATCTCACATATTCCTAGCTACCGTTTCCTTTTTAAAGACATTAAATTCAGTTTTACAATTTATTAGCGTAGACAATGTTTATCTGCGTTCATAGACAAGACACTGACCTGTTTTGGTAACTGAAGTACTTGGCGTCCCTGGGGATGGTGCAGAGCTGCTTGCCATAGCAGCACAGCACTTGCGGGTTGAAAGTGTACTTGCGCCCGCAGCAGTAGCCCAAGCTCTGCATCACAGGGTCTATGCATGCCTCGAACACCTCCGACAGCTAAATGGAAATCATTTCACAAATTTAGTGAAAAGTTGTATATAAAGAGAAGAGTCCCATAGAGGAAATAATTATACTATTTTGGTGCTCCCACACTGCTGTTACAAATGTGTTAACAAATGTTAGGATATTTTTCATTATGTTAGGAATTGTTAGATTTTATGAGTGATCCTACACTGATGGAAAATGTTTACAAACATTTTATAAGACTTGAAAACATAACACGGCTCGCAGTTTAGTTTTGCGTTCTGAGGCGTAAGCTAAAATGTGCCCCGCACTCCCCGAATACACCACTGTCACCTGTATTTATATATGTTTACGAACAAAAGATGACAAATGTTTTATTTTGTTACTATATGTTAGCTTACATAAAAACATTTTTTTACATTCTGATCCAATATTTGGTAACAAAATGTTCACAAACGTTTATAAACATTTTATAACGGCAGTGTTGGAACACCATCAGATCACACGGATAACTGAAAGCCTCATGTAGGGACTTTGCGATGGATAGATAGATGAATTTCCAAGACTCAGTGTTATGGTTTTATACAACTTTACATTTCCTCTAGCCAAGAAAGGACTACTTTAGTGTATAAAGTGTAAAATGCCATTAACGCCAAGGGGGTAAAAATTACGCGAATTAATATTATATTAAATATAATTCTTGACTCAATAATTCCAAGACTCAGTGTTATGGTTTTATACAACTTTACATTTCCTCTAGCCAAGAAAGGACTACTTTAGTGTATAAAGTGTAAAATGCCATTAACGCCAAGGGGGTAAAAATTACGCGAATTAATATTATATTAAATATAATTCTTGACTCAATAATTTAAAAAAAGTCGGGTGGCTGAGCTTGTTGCACAACAGGTTCTGCGGGCGGCGCAATAAACTTTGCGCTTTATTGCGCAAATTGTGCTGTGAGTTGGGGTCGAACAATAAAATTTGGCTTTGATATTTTAGGTAATAGGCAGAGTGCACATATTCTCACTTTAGATAATAAATAAAAACTAACCTTAGTACAATATCTGTAGACCCTCGAGTTCTTGCGGTTGTAGAGCCACGCGTTACCGAACATAAGCCACACGTCGTCCACGTACTCCCAAGACTCTTGATACTCTCCCATCTCGAGCTTCCGTCTGATCGTCGATAAGTCTATAGGGTTCGTTACGATGTCGAAGTAGTCCGGGATGCCGAGCGCCTGCGCGTCCACGGGCATGCGGAATGGCAGCGACTCGGGTTCCTGACGGCACAGTTCCTCTAAGGTCGGCAAAAGTGCCACTCGTAACTCTTCGGGTTTGTACACAGTCGTTCGTCGCGCGCTTCGGTCGCCGCCCACCGCTTCGTTGCTAGTGCTGTCGCTCGACTCTTCTTTCACCTCTTGTTTTATTTCTTGCTTGATCTCCTGCTTGACCGTGAAATCGTTACGCTCGGAAGGTTCGCGCTCGCTGGGCGTCTCGTCGCGCATGCCCTTCCCCCCGCAATCCTCCTCAGGCTCTTCTTTTATTCTAACTTCTTCCGGTTCTTGTTTGATTCGAATCTGTAAGAAAGTGGATTTATAAGCGAGCGCATCATCATAAAAATATAAATAATATAAACTGACAGTTACTGAATTTATCGGCGACAGTCATAGGACATAGGTTCATATATTTTGTCTTAAAAAAAGGAAAAGCAAGAAAAAATTTAAAAGAAATAAGATGTTCTAGTAGGTACTGGCTTGACCTTCCTTAAGGAAGGTATGCATGCCAATCCTCTTAAAACCAAGTATGTTCAAGGTTGTGCGAAGTGGAAAAGAAAAAGCCGGTAAGCGGACCCCAGGCTTCTCAAAATTCAAATGTTTATTCAGTAATTAGACCTTTACAGGCACTTTTACACGTCAATAAGATTTACATTACGTGTAGTTTATATTGAAAGTTTTATTTTTTTAATTAACAGATTTTATTATTTTAATTAACAGACTGTTGCAAAGAAGAAAACAATAGATATACAATTGACCTGGGAGGAATTCCTCCCAGTGAACAGGTAAGGGGTTAAAAAAGCTACCGATACCAGTTCTTAGCAACAACCACTGTAAAGAGGAAATGCCAAAAGAAACTTATTTTCACAGTATTGGTTGCCTAATCGCCAGAAGGGCTTTGTCATATTATTATTTTGTCTTTTTTAAAATAATAAATACTTTTAATATATTACAATGTTGATATACATTATAACATGTAATTAATGCATTACAGCTGAGGTACTGGGAATACGCTGAGATGAGAGAGAGAGAGAGAGGATAGAAGAGAGAAAGAGGAGACAAAGAGAGTTAAAGGAGAGAGAGAATTGTATCACACAAGTTGTATCTAGAAGTTACAGCTAAACTTACATCTTGCGAGGCGTCCGAGTCGTCGAGCTCGGAGGAGGGGCGGTTGGAGAGCAGCGGGGGCGCGGGCGGCGGCGGGGCGCGGTCGGGCGCGGGGCTGGGCAGCGCCAGCGGGGTGGCAGGCGTGGCCGGCGCCGCGCACGGCGACGGCGCCGCCGCGAACGCGTGGTTCACGAACGGACTCGCCGCCATGCGCGCCTTCGGCTCGCCCTGGTGGCTGGGCGACGCCAGCGGCGCCGGCCCGTTGCTGCTCATGGCTGGGTACTGCGGCGCCGGCGACGTCATCGGCTGCGGGAACGGCGACATGCCCGGGTTGCCCACGCTGCCCACGCCAACAGAGCCGCCGTTGGGTGTTGCGGGCATCTGCGAATACGTTTCATTTTTAACAAATTTCAAAACGTGAATACCTTATTACAATAGTACAGTCAGCCAACGAGATACCCGACCCCGCCTTCTGCCTATATCTTGAATTTTCTCTTTAACTCAAAATAATATTGAAATAAAATTGTATATTTAGAAAGACTTTATCAAAATCTCTCTGAATATACATTTTTATGTTAATATTATTTTGAATGTAAGAGAAGATTCAAGATACAGGTAGAGGGTGGGGTCAGGTATCTCGTTGGCTGACTGTACAATATGCTGGATGCTGATTTCCGCGCCGAATCATGCCCGTTGCGACGTATATCCCTCGTGATACAGCAGGGAAATGTTGCAAGTGGGCACTTGCCCATAAGACTTGCAGTCTTGGAGTGCTGACGCAAAAGTTTGCGTCAGGTAAGATTCGGGGCGGATTTTTTCATTACAAAAAATTTACGTGTATATTTTAATATGAATATGTATATTGATGTGTAATCTATTATGAACAAACATGAAATCTTAAATCAATGTTACCTTCTTTTTGAAAATTATCAATTAATTAAATTACTCACTTGGTTCGGACTCGGCCCCGGTGGTCCGACAAGATTAGGTTGGAAGGCCATTCGATTGGT
This sequence comes from Acrobasis suavella, assembly GCA_943193695.1. Lineage (NCBI taxonomy): Eukaryota > Metazoa > Arthropoda > Insecta > Lepidoptera > Pyralidae > Acrobasis > Acrobasis suavella. The sequence continues at coordinate 5,231,365 of OW971933.1, read as the reverse complement.
AGGCATACCGCCGAGGGTCATCCCGGGCGAGGGGATTCTCATCCCCGCGAGCGGCTGCGTGGGCATGCTAGGCCTTTGCAAGCCAACTGCATTGTTCGGAGCTGGCGGGCGTGCACCTCCCATCACCCCACCTCCGGACATGACGTTCACGGGCTGTTGCTGCAACTGACTCTGCTGTTGCAGTTGGTTCTGCTGCGCTTGCTGCTGCTGCTGAGCTTGCAATTGCTGCTCCTTTCTTTTCTGTCTCTTTTCTTCCAGCTCCTTCTGAATTTTGTATATTTTCTCCGCGAGCAAATGGTAGTATTCAGAGCGCGTGCTCGCCATTTCGTACATGTCGCCTTCTACTTTCCGCGCATACGCAACCAAGTTGTGCATTCGTTTGTCTAACATAGCGTGAGGATCCGGCGTCGGGAAGATAGCTTGCACCCTGCAATGACAGAAACGATTGTATAAGCTCGAAAACTCGTTTGCCAAATGCATTGGCAACATTATGTTTATGAAACAGCTTATTTGTATATCAACCACAAAATGTCATCAGTTGATGACATTCTGAATAGTAGGAAACCAGTTTTCCACTAACCCTAATGCTATTATATAACTAATCCAGTCAGATAATGACAGATTTTAGAAATTATTAGGCAGTTTAGAATTTACTAGTTCTTAAAAAGTCCAATTCTAAAAAGTCTGATTTGAATTCTTGAAATGTACAATTTTTGAAATGAATGTATTAATCTAAAACAATTAATCCAATTTTTTGTCGACAGAAATGACAGAATATAATCAATCTCTCAATCAATTAGGCTAAAAATGGTATTGAATGAATAATAACTTTCCATCATCTGTCTTTTAGTCATATGAATAAAATATTAAAAAAAAAATGGTATTGAAGTACACAATGTAGGTATTTATTTACTCACAGTTTATGAACAAGATGGTTTCTGAGATCGGATGTTATAGACTGGTGCCACTCTTTCGTGCCGGAGACAGGATTGGCCGTCACCGGGCCTCCGGGGAGCTGCAGCGTGCTGCCGCCCGTCTACAACATAACACCATTTAATATCACTTAACTAGACAGAGGCAAAAATTTGACCATGAGGAAATCCATTTACGCTAATGGACAAGCTAAGAGTTTTAGCAAATTTTCGGTGAAAGATTTATGGATGAAGCAGTCTCTAGGCTTATTGGTTATAAAAATGTGGGGTGTCACAAAAGCTGAGCTCCAATTTATGTTACTTGTATAAATTCAAATTAAGTGTGACCTATGTGAGGCTTTAACACGCTGTAAAAGTTACAACTTTTGAAAAGAATTTTTACAATATATTATTTAGAACCTGTCTCGTCTGTCTGTAATCGAATCTTGCAACAAAATTGACCGTTTTTCCGGCATCCGATTAAGCTGAAATTTTTGACGCATACGTTTATCGCGTTGCAATGCAATATTATGATGAAATGGAGCTGATGTGATGTTGGACTTGGAAGGCGGTAATCGCAACTCTTTAATGTAAGGATGACAACCCCATCGAGTTATTACATTTGTCTTGATAAATACTTAGGCCTAACAATAAAAGCTTGTACGATTTTTTTTTTCAGAAAACCTATTGATTTTTAATACATTTCGACACGAGAAGAGTATAAAAGTACTTACAAGTTGTTGCTGCAACTGCTGCTGTTGCAGGTCCTGGTTCTGCGCGAACAGCTGCTGCATGGATTGCTGCGGCACCACGTCGGACAGCGCGGGCGGCCGCGGCACGGACATGCGCGTCAGCGGCGCGCGCGGGAACGACCCGCCCACCATGTTGGATACCGACGTCGGACACGCGATGCCCAGGGCTACACCAAGCATAATATAATTACTAACGTAATAGATACCCAACGTCATACAAACCATTGGAGGGCCCGAAAGTAGGCAAAACTGGAGTTGCCGGTAGGCACACAGAGATGGCAGCGCACACAACTAGCAAAAATGTGACAAAGAAAGTGTTTAAAATGCTTTAAAAATATTTATTGCATTTCATATAAGTCATTTTTAAATAATTAGAGTACTTTTTATTTAAATATTAGTAATAAAAGATTTTAATGTTTTAATAAATACTTATAGCGCCATCTAGTGACAAGGAAGAGAAATAATTATGTTTATAAGGCGACGGATAGGCACGGCTACGCGGACACAGACACAACTTGCTATACCAGGCTTTACTTTATAGAGGTAAATTAAGAGGATTAAAAAGACGATTTAAAAAAAAAAACAGTGAGTAGTACTGCTCATCTATTATCTAATAAATTATTAAGTAATTTGTTTTAAATAGAATAAAGTTTGTGGGTTAAATAATTATCTTCATGTGTTGAAATGGCTCCACAATAATAAAAATCTGACATTACATTTAAAATGATCTTCAGTGGTAAATGAAGACTAACCCCCTTACTCCTAAAAAATTACAAACGTTTACTAAACCCATTGTAGTTAAAATATGTTTCGTCTCGTTCTTTCAATGTCGAATATTCAAAAGAGGGAAAGGGACAAAACATGCTTTAAGTAAAGTAGGTTTAGCAAACGGTCGTTATTTTTTATGAATTTGAGGGTAAATGTTGAACACTTTGGACTTGAAGTACATACCTTCGTAGGCGCGCTTCATATCGGCGCCCTGCGTGCTAGGCTGCGGCGCGGGCGCTGAGCTGGGCGGCGCTACACCGGCCATGGAGTTAACCCCCATGTTGGGCGCGCTGCCCACTGCGCCCACCTGCCCCACGTTGCCCACGCCGCTGACTTGGCCCACTCCGGGGTTCACGCCCACGCCCACACCCGTCACCCCGCCAGCGCCAACGCCAGTCGCCGTGTGCGACACTGGCGCTGCTGAAAATGTTATTCCATTACACGGTGTTTTCCTTATATGGGGATAAAAGTTAATGTGATTTTTTTAATCAGTCTTCTTTTAAAAACAGTCAATGGAGATAAGTGTTAATGTGAAATTTATATTTTTTTATCAGTCTTCTTTTACAAAAGAACAAAAAATAAAAATTGAAAATGATATTTTTATTGATTTACTTTGATAAATGGAAGCTGAGCGGAAATAAAACCATATTCGAAATAGTTGCGCATCATGTTACAATGTACGTTTTGTAACATGATATGCAGTCATTTAAAAGAAATAACAGCAATAAAATGTGAATGCACTGTTGTGCATGCATGAACGTGAACAACATGTTTAAAATGAAAAGAAAAAACTTACCACTCATGTTGTTTGTTCTAGTCCTATCAGCTTGCTTGAGGGGCAAACATACAGGACAGTCATTTTTACTACAGTGTTTCCAATGATTTATTATTTGTCTTGATGAGGAACAATGGGGTACTGCACAATTTTTACCAGCCTGTAACAAACAGAAATATAAGAAAACTTAAAAATCAGTAAAAAAGGAAATAATTGCTGATGAATATAAGAAGTGGACAAACCTGACACGACATCATATGCGTGAGCACCCCTTTCATAGTCTTACAGTGCGGTAAAGAGCACTGCCACGTCTCGCCGTTGGACTGCGACTCTCGTCGCTGGCATTTGTGTGCGTGCAGCAACAATACGAGCTGCTGCTGTATCAGCTTGCGCTTCTCGGGGTCGGCGATGGAGCCCGTGGGCGCGGCTTGGGAGGTGGGGGGCGCCGCCGCCTGCGTGGCGGCCTGCGGTTGCGACTGGCCGCCCGAGGGGGCGCCCGGCGTCTGCGGCGACGGCGCCGGCGGCACCGCCTGCGCCGCGCCGCCACCCGCCTCGCCGGGCGGCCCGAACCGGACGCCGGCCGGCCGGGGAGTTGGCGCGCCCGGCCCGCCGGCCCCGACCGCCCCGCCTGCGCCGCCCGTGGCCGACTGGCCGTATGCGGGATGGTAAGGTGTCAGCAAAGCTCCGCCGCCGGGCGCTTGCATGCGCGGATGATGTTGCAGCCCCGTACGCATGTTCGGCGCCTGCATACCGACGCCTCCCACTCGTCCACCGAGCGGTCCGTTCTGAATGCCCTGCGCGTGGGGGTGGTGAGGCGCTACGCCGTGGTGGTTGCCCCCCATCAGCGTCGGCAGCTGTTTGTTCACGTTGTTGATGAGTCCCGTGCCCAACATCCCGGCACTCGTCATGTTGCTATTCGTCACTATCATATTGCCGCCTACGTTCGCCACGTTCATTCCACCTATGAAATGAATAAATCACTGTATAGAAACCTTAAAAAATGTCGTAAATTATATAGAGCGCACAAATCTGAAGTTTTTACTTACCTTGAATGGAACTCATTGGCATGTTTGAGTGTAGTTGATTTGGATGACTTGTATTTGGCATTAGTTGTGGGTGCATACCACCCATCAGGTCTTTAGATACAGATACATTTGGAGGTGACTGTAGGTTTGGACTCTTACTTCCTAAGCTACCCAATCCTAAAGAATTATTGTGGCCTACTAAGCCACCTTTGTTGCCCTGTGAAAAGACCAGCAAACGACAAAAATCATTAGTACATGCTATTTCAAAATAAATTAAAAATCACATTTAGAAATCGAATTCTGCAATATGTTTGACTGTCATATGAAACAATTTGTTTTAAATTGGATTTTTTGATATTTATTTGCCCAACAGTAGGTTATGGTGAGAAAAACAATATTAATAATTTGGCAGGACAAATCATTAAGAATGCCATCAGTCCCAGGTACTCACTTGTTGTATAAGGTGATTGTTTAGTTGTCTTTGCATAGCAGCTGTGGGGTCATCCCCATTGAGCTGTTGCTGAGGGGGGAGTTGTCCCCCAGGGCCCGGGCCCTGTGCGGGAGGCTTGGGCCCTGTGACTCCGGGTTGCTCAACCCAAGAACCCACCATGAGTTCATCAGGAAGGCGGTTCTCCAAATCGAACATGTCCAAATTGGAGAAGGCATCTGTTAAAACAAACACAAATTTTAATTATACAGAGAAAATTATACAATAGGGGACACAACATGGTCAGAAAAGTATGATTGTAATTAGTCCGCATTATAGACTATCCAAAAATAATGGACGCATATTTTTCAGTTTAACAAAAAGTAAAAAATCACAAAGATACGGAGCATCGAAGTTCTGGAGTGGGGGCTTGCGACGTTACCGCTATGCAAAAATCGTACATAGCCGTGACGTCATGCGTAATTTCAATACGCTTTATCTTTGTCACTTTTTGTTTCTCAGAGAAAAGAAAAAATATGTGTACCATGTTTTTTAATAATCTAACTTCAATTATTTTTAAGTCATGTTTGCTTTTAAAAAATCTATTCTAGACTACATATCTTTATAAAAGTAAATTTTCATTACATGTATTACATGTTCATTGCTTGGTTATAGATTGCTTTCAAGATTTCAGGATCTTTAAGGTAAAATATTTGTAAGTGTTATTTGTTAGATACTTTCTTTTTGTAGGTATTCTAAATTCCTCATTTTTAAGTCTTGCTTTTTATACAAGGCACTAAACATACTGCCCACTTGATAGAAGTGATCACTGTAGCCTATGGACACCTGCAATGTTAACTCAATTCAACATTTCTAGCTAGTTAGCATGAATATGATACTAATAGGTATTCAGGAAAAAGTGCATTTGCCTCACAAAGCCCCGGCCTACTCTGCATGAAATAGGGTAAGCAACCGACTACACACAGTTCTGAGGGAAGCAGTGTCATAGTTTCTACTACTAATCTGGATCGAATTTTCCTCATTTGAAATAGTGATTCCAAAATATGCTTTTCATGAAACAAATAGGGATGCGGACTAAATATTATTTTTTTTGGCTCATTTTGTCTATCGGATAAAAAATACGTCAGTGTCTTGGAACACTCGATTAGTATGAAGTAACTTAATATGTGTGTGTGTGTATATATATATATATATAATAATAATAAAAAATCGAATTGTACATCGAAACCATTCACGAACCCACTGGAACACAATCCACTGGAACACGACTGAAAAAACATCAAATCAGTTCAGCCGTTTAAAAGGATTATAATTAATACCTGAGACTCACTCGGTCAACTATTAAAAAATATTGTATACTTTTTTCTTTTTTCTGATTAGCAAATAATGACGAAGATAACAGCACATTTAAATTTCGCATGATGTCACGATCAGGTACGACTTTCACTAGAAGGTGACGTAAATTGCTATTTTTTTGTAAATTTTTACTACTTTGCTTTAGGTAAAAATATGGGTCCATTATTTTTGGATATTCTAATTCACAGACTTAATATATTTTTTACCCAGTCAACATCCCTATTGCACAATTTATATATTTAATGTTTCTCTTCTATATTATACTTGACATGTCCCAATCATTTGTAGAGCAATAATATGTAGAAAGAAAATTAGGGTTGTGACAGCATTTCTAATACAGAAACATTACACACAAAGAGTCAATGTATGTACATATTTATATAGAAAATATTGGTTTCAAAAAGTTTAATTTCCGTCCAACATGTTTGACAAACTTTGTTTTAGACTAACAATTTTTTTTATGTTTTTTAGGAGGCAAAAACCATCTATTTTCAAATGGCTTCTTCATTATGGAATCTTCAAAAGTTTGCTATTCAAACCTATGACAAGAAGCTTGACTTTGCTAAAGTTATATTATCTCCTGATAATAACTGTTCATTGGGGAAGACATATATTCATATAGCTGATTTGTTAGATAGGCCATAGGTATGATGTAGCTTTAGATTAAGTCTGTAAAAGAAACTATTTGAAAAAAATAAAACAATTATATACTTTTCAGCTAGTGTATTAAAGAGAATTTTTCTTTGTACAGCATTAAGTGTAACATAAACCTGTATGCGGTTGCAGGTGCAGATGTAGCTATTGGGGTGTAGATTTTTAAGATTGTTAATTTATTTTTGACATACCTACCTCATTTATGATACCTACCTAATGAGTAGACTTGATCTTAGTAAATATAGTTTTATTTAATCAGGAATATTGCCTGAAAATCCTGTTCAAATTATTTCAAATAAACAAGAACTAAATAAAGCTTGTTCACTGAATGTGGCAATTTGTCTAAAAATTGAATTAAAGCCATTGTTAGAATGTTTTTTTTGTATTTTAGTAAAGATGTTTGGATATTGATAGGACCTTTGTTATAATAGGGATGTGACTGGGTAAAAATAAACTATTTTATTTAGTCTGTCAACTAGATCATCCAAACAAAGGGACCCATATTTTTGTGTTTAAGCAAAGTAGTAGAAATTAACAAAAATACAATGCTTTGAAGTTTTGGAGTAGGGGTGCTTTACGTCACCTTTGGTTAAAAATTGTTGTCTTCTTATTAATTTTTTGCTAATCAGAGAAAAGAAAAAATATGTACACCATACTTTTAATAGTCTATCTAATGAGAAAAAAATATATATCATCTTCATCCTTATTATGTAAAGAAACAAAGACATAGATTTTACTACAGTATTAGGAGATTCTTTAGTCATTTGACAATTATTGCTTTTATTTTAAGCTATTTTGTTAACCAGATATTAAATGATGAATCAATCATAGATGCTATAGATATTGTTTCTTTCTGTATCGTGATATTGCAAACGGGCAGGTGACAGAAACAGTAAAAAATCTTTGAAAATTTTTGTTTCTTTTGCTAGGTAATGCAAGAAATAAAAAATTAGCATCTAATATTCCGTTTGTCTGTTAGGTACAAGCCTTTATATTTGATTCTTTGAAGACTGAAAAAAGGTGTATTTTATTCATTGGTTGTTTGTTGTATATAAGGAACTGATAAGTAGTCACAATTTTATATCACTATAGTTTTCCACTTAGCTTTTAACAAACATTAAGAAAAGTTTATAGATATAGTGTATTAAATAAATGCTAAAGTTTTCAATGGAAACCAAGAAATTTGATTGACCGGTTATTTTCATAAATCACCCTGATAAATTTTGAAATATAATTATGCATAGACAATCAGATTGAGTCAGATACTTAATGCATGATTGAATTTGCTTCTAAATAATACAGTCTCAAAAAATAACCATGCTCTTTAAATATCAGAAAATGTCACAACAAAATGCAACATAAACAACAATCATAGGTTATGTTTTGTGACTTGATGCATTATATATTTATTTACTCAAGCCATAATAAAAATTAATAATCTTAATTTCTTCTTAATTTTTAAATAATTTTGGGTAAACTCAATATAGAAAGGGAATCAATGCCATCTTTGCACTTTTGATCTCATAGCACCCAGTCTTGAAAATGTTCATAAAATATCGCAGTGTCTAAATATTTTATGAGGTAGTGGTAATATAACTGTTCTTCCTTTTATTTTGGTGTGAAGTTTTGAGTCACAAATAGTCAAAGAAACAAGTTAACATTATGTAGGTCAGGCAAATTTTTCTTTCATGTTCACGACTTTTTTATAAGATATTAATTTATAATTTTATGGCAACCAATTTAAAGCCTAGAATAAATAAGTTTGACTGCATGAAATAAGGAATATCAATAAAATTAATAAATAAAAAAATTGACCTTAAAATTATTTTGGGACCTGATTTGGTGATATTTATAATAAATTCATTAGCCTGTACTTCATATATCATCAATTTCAATTTTTTTAGTTCAGAGAAGGCTAGAAAATATTTTATGACTAAAAACAGCAAAAATATTTTGACTTGTGTTCATTTCATTTTCTATGAGAAATGTATGAGATTTTTATATTTTAAGATGTTAATTATTATTCCAATGAAGCCTTTGTTCATATTTTACTGATTCCATGTGCTAAGATATAATAATACGACGCAAATCTTGCAAGGCGCTAACAAGAACGACGGCAAAATGTCAAAAATCAAAGAAAGATAATAATGACAGAACACTGTACCAACACTTGCCAAACTTGAATAAAATAATAAAGTACTCACCCGCGGAGTCCGAGGGACCCTGGAAAGGGTCCCTGATCATCTTTGCCCGCTTGTTAGGCGGTTCATCCACATGATGATCGGCCATGGCTGTGTTTACTAAACGTAAGCCGTCGTGAATATTTCGGCCCGCCGATTCAAATAACACTTTTATGTCTTATATCTTGAAGAAATAACATTTTAGATCGATTTGTCATCCATTATAACATAATTCACCCACATCACGATCGTCCGATGTCCTTCGCACCATTGAAGGCACATATTAAAATTTCTCACTCAAGTATTCGCCATTACAAAGCTCCGAATCGAAGAGCTACACAGACCCTCTCACCATCTTCCGTCGAACTAGCACAATAAATGAAAACAATATCACCAGATTTTAGCTACTTTAAGGGACTTATTTTATTGATCGAACAACACGATTTCACTTAACACTTTAAAATACACGGAATGGTACAGTTTATGATAAAATGATGTAAGAAAAAACAGAAAATTTACACGACAAATTCCGAAATTCTTCTCAGTCTCTCCAGCGCAAAATGGCGGCTGTTGATGAAAACTTTTTCTACGCTTGTCAGAAAATGTCGGCCTATAAAGAAACGAAGCGATCTGATTGGTTTGCGCATACCACGTGATCACCGGAAGTGCTGATTTGACGCAGGATCGGACCGAGCAATCTGACGTCAACGCATTCAAAACCGAGTATTGCCGACAAAAGCCGAATATTAAATGTACATATAAATCCATTTTTATTCGTATATTATTAATTATTGTTTGTATAAATGTGAATTCTACCTTTTTCAATTATTGTTACGTTTCTTACTCTTCTCAAATACGTCATTATCCGTAAGAAGTCTGTTTTATTGAGAAAATAAAACTTGATTTAAATTTCCCTCCAAATCGGGAGTGGCCGAGTAGCCATCATCAATACGTGTCTCTATCATTGTTTATGGTAATATCTTCTTCATAGACAAAGTATTATAATTTTCTGGCAAAGTAATTCAAATGTATATAGCCAAAATAGAAAAGTCAGGAATCCTATCATTATCTCTTATAGCAGCACTTAAACTGAACTGCATTGTTTAATGCTACCGTGACACCTTTATAGCAGCCCTGCAGCAGGACAGTTTTGGCTGACGTCACAAAACTATTCACCTTTTTTTGTATGAACTATTCCTACCATGCCGTCTATTTTGACAGCACGAGAACGATTATTGCGCGTCTCAAGTGTCAAATAAAGCGATCCTTAAAAAGTTATTTTTTAGTAACTTTTATGGAGGATTTTAGTTGGTTTACTTATGAATGTTAAACCAGTAGTAATGTCAAAACAGTTAGTAGATAATTAAAGTAACGCTACCATGGGACCTTAATTAATCTTACTTAATACCTTTTATTGAAAATTTGGATTTCAAAAACAGATTAAGATATATTACTTCTTGATTTTAGTGCAACATAAGTCCAAACTAGTTAGGTATTCCAACTTACGTAACATATTTTTTTTAAGTAATAACAATGGTAATCCTTATAAAATATTTATTAACACATGATAACAAATAACAACACATTCATTAGTTTTTTATTAAAATTATAACTACAAACATTTATACATTTGTCTTAAAGGATTCTTTGGTTACTCTCTGAGAAGTACCATGATGACATCAATTAAAAAATACAAGACAGGATTCACTGGAGCGTATTATTAAATACAATCAAGACTGAGAAAGCCAGAGGATTACAGCCTCCTTTGGAACCTGTGATTGAACCAGTGAAATGGCAGAATGTTGAATTCCAAGCATTTCACAAGGCTGGTTCTGTTGCTAGGCTGGTTCGCTTTTTCATCAGAATACCTGAAAGCAAATAATAGTTTAGATTCATGTCGCAATCTACGAATATCAAATACCTACCCATACTTTGTAATAAAATCCTTCGTGCACTACAACCACTGCGTACTTACTAAACCACAGCCTTTATCTCGTTGAGTTAGTCTCGAACTTACTTTGTCTGTATATGTATATATTTATCTTATTTATAATAGCATTTAGTGAAAAAGCTGTAAGTTTTAACACATAATAATTTAAATATAAACTTTTAATAGGTATGTAGTTAAAATGTTACTTACGACATGGTTATAGATAAAATATAATCATATATTTATGACAAGTCAATGTGCTTTTGTGCGATGATGCCCACAATAACATTAACTTCCAAACACTAGTCCAGGCGTTAGAAACCGTCATATATTTGACAGGTGCTTACTCCAAATGTCACTGTGACACGAACTAGGGAACTACTTTTGAACGATTTCAAAATTGGTTAATATCTCTGCGTTTTAAAAATGGCACCGCGGGTTCTGTACGCCACCCACTATGTATTATTTTACGGCTCTGGATTCGAGTCCCTGAGAGCCCATCTATATTTCTTCGTTACTTTATTCCTACTACGGACTACCTAATCTTACTGTTCAAAGGTTAAGGGTGTAGGTCTTTTGATTGCTTCAAGGAGCTTTTGTCTGGCTTGCTATAAATCTTTACTGCAGTAATCTTCTTGAAATTTCGGATAGGAGTGTAAGACTATTGAGAAGGACATAGGGTACCTTTCAATAACTATCTTGACAATAACTATCTAATTTGTGCACTAGTCGTTACCATCGTACAATAACTGTTTATCACGGCAATTCGGAAAAGCACGATAATATGAAGTGATGGATATATTTTGTCAGCTGGTTGCTTGGCTTCCAGCATTAAAAACATAAAACATTTATGTTTTCACGAATTTACAAATTATTTATAATGTCGAAAACCATCTTACTAGATACTATCAAAATTATTTTATGCAAAAATCCATTTAAAACTTTATTTCACAATTTTTTTCGCACTCATTAAAATTTTAGTCATCTTTACTGATCAATTTATTCAAATTTAATTTATGTACATAATCAAATGAAAACAAAGTAAATAACATTAACTTTCAAATATTAAAATAAAAATGATAGAAATAATTTAACGTAAATAAAAATGCCAGTAAAAATAATATTTTATTGTCAGGGATTTGAACATCTTCGCAGTCTCATCACCAAAACAAGCCAGAGACAACAAACAGTTCACTATTCAGGAATAACCATTCAAAAACGTTCAGCATTATGAACGTAATGGTATAAAGTTGAGCTGCTTTTGACCTGCTTAGGAACTGCACCTCAGCCGCCTTGTTTCTGAATGGTTTATTAAGTGTTGGTGGTAGCCTTCCAGGGCACGGAACTTAGACACCCCGTGCAGACACCTTTTGAAACGAATATGAACATTTCCAAAAGATTAAATTTTGTGTTTTCTAATCGCAATTATCACAATATGTTATGGGCAACATAGTTATATTCTTTTTCAACTAAGACAAAATCCCCTTCTGGCCTAGGCGACCAGTTATTGGTCGCCTAATGAGTTTCTTCTCATCAGTAGTTTTTTTTTGGTTCACTGGTGTATTTTATCTTTCAATGAATAAAGAATTTTCTATTTTATATAATAACAACAATCAATAAATTAACACGTAATATACGACCTATTTATTGACGTGTAAAGTTTTTTGTCTCTTTAAGTCTTTATAGGCATATAAAGACTTAAAGAGCCAAAATATTTTGATATTTATAGCGCCATCTATTGTCGAATATTATAAAAATATTGTAGCATCATAGTGACATCTAGCAACGAATAGCACCATTTATAAAAAGTTTTGGAAATTCAGATGCTCATTTTAAATAGGTACATTGCTTGTTTTTGAATGATACAATTTTTATCGATCTTGATTGGTGTTCACCTCTGTTCACACATCTTAAATTCTACAATAAACAGGGATAAAAAAAAGGAAAAGGTAGAAAAGCAAAATACTTTAATTGAACACATATAGAAATACTAAACCACTTTAATATAAATCATACTATGCGAACTCTATTTGCTACCCACTAGGCTGAGTGCTGAAGAAAAAGAATTTAGTAAATTAAAACAGCACATTCATATCACAAAACAGAGTAAGACAATTTTATTTCAACTATCTACAACCAGTGTTTGGAAAACCCATTTATAACGGTAAACCAGTTATATCGGTTAATCCTTTGATTCGGTTAACCCAAACAATAAGGGTAACAGTAACCGTTATCTGAATAGGTTAATTAGGTTTTCGGGGATGCACAGCCGTTTGGTTAAGTAATGCAAGCGCTTTTGTAGGAATAGGTACAGTGACCATGTGACGAGGAATGAAAAACGTGTAGTATCATGCAGAAATCTATATGTCAATTCGGTTAAAGTTAACTGCAATTATAGGTTAACAGGCTATTTCAGTTAACCAAAATATATGTTAACCCATTTCCAATTGGATTAATAACAGATTATTTCGGTTAGGTTAACCTAAACTGTCCAAACCCTGTCTACAATTTCGTGAATCCCTTGTCCTAGGTTATTTTTTTTTTATCTGAGGCTGGTTTTTAACTATTAAAATAATTTTATTTTACATTTCCTTTAGCGGCTCAACTCCTAAAATTTCCATTCCAGTTTTGACTACAAGCCGAGCAGCGTGATACACAAGTAGCCTCTGTGCGGCTAAATCTGCCTCTACATTCTTCACCTTCAGTTCATTGAACATCCTATTCACAAGCTTTGCTAAACGAAACAAGTAGTTTACTACCACACAGGCTTCCTTCTCCACGAGTGATCTGTACAGGACATCTTCAAACTTGGCTATTTCAGCAACCACATCACCAATAACTTCTTCTGTTAAATATACAGGGTCACAAACACTTGGTAAGGTCACACCACAGTTTTGTTCTAAGCTCCAGAGTCTGCAGTGGAGGTACTGCAGTTTGATGCCACTGTCTCCCTCACTCTGTAGCGCTCTGTCCCAGTCAAACACATAGTCTTTCTGTCTTCTTTGCTTGAGATCATTTATGATGACTGCTGTTGTGCCCAATCTGTCACATGTTTCTTCATTCATGGCAGTGCTTCTAGTGTCTGTAATAATAATTTATTATGTTACAAAATAAATAAAAATCAATATTTAAGAAATATAGGTAAAGATATTTCGTGATATTACCTTGGCTTTAATATATTATGCAAAAGTGAATCATTTAGAGGATTTAATGCAGAAATGGAAATTACCACATTAAAAATAAGTTGGACCACAAGAAAAAAGGAATACACATTTTGCAGTGTACAGGAAATATATATTTTTTTTTGTTGAATTCCTGATAATAATAGAACTTACTTTTAGATTTTTGTTGTTTATTATACATTTTCCTTTTTGCTTCCTCCAATATGTCGTTTAAAAAGACAACATTACCAGCCCTAGTGCTCATGCCTTTGATTCTGCCAAATTTGATATGTTCACAGCCTCTTGCACATTGCTTGTTGATTCTTTTGACAATATCTATCACACTAGCAAAGTGGTCAGTCTGAGCGTTGTCCACAACATACAACATTTTATCAAAGTTGTACCTTTTATATCGGTCTAACAAAGCAGCTATATCCCTCGAAAGATATAGTGTTGAGTTATCACTTTTTAGTACAGTGACATCTCTATTATTTACAGTAGCTATTTTCTTTCCCTCTGAATCGGTTCTTATTATATTTTCTTTTTCTAGTAAACTAATGACATCTTTAATAGCTTCACCATTGTAGTCTGACTCCCAGTGATAGTCATCAAACTGTATTCCTAATCTTTGGTATATTTTGGTTAGTTCTTCCACTGTAACTTTTCGGATTTTCTTCCATCTCTCTAAATCAGCTTTACCTTGTTCTATGTTGCAGAAGTATTGTCTAGCTAACCGCTGCACATTTTCATCTGTAGCTGATAACTTGTTAGCTTGGACATATGTTTCATAGAGAAGTTTGATGGGATTATCCTTCAGTTTATCAATATCAATATTATTTTTTTGCATTCCATATTGAAGTAAGCCAAACTGTGTACCCCAATCACCTAAGTAATTTATTTTAGTAACTGTATGATTGAAATATTTATTAATATTCCCAATAAAATTACCAATAATTGTAGACCTTAAGTGTCCGGCGTGGAAGGGTTTAGCAATGTTAGGTGAGCTGAAGTCTATTACAATTTTCTGTTTTTCCAATTCATCATTAGTATTCTCTGTGGTAAAGTCTGTTAGAATGTTCTCTATCACTGTTTTTCTATCAATGCATACTTGAATATTATCTGATGAAGCAACAGCAGATCCACTTAATAAGTGTTCCAATTGAATATTTGGTGATGTAATGATAAAATTATTTTCATTGTGTTTGTATGCTATATGGGTGTTTCTCAAATGTCTTATTATGGTTCTCTTTTCAATAATGTGTGGATAAACCTGAAAAATACATTTGTAAAACAATAAATATAAAATTGGCATCAATTTGATAAATAAGAAAGTATTAATCATAACCTAAATACACTGATACATTATATACAGAGGTAAAAGCCTAAGCAAAACTTTTAAATAGTTGGGTAACTTGAACTTATTATTGGCGAATAAACTCTCACCTTATCAACTAATATTTGTTTCAATTTAATACTCATGTTACGAATATTTATTTACAATATAAACATGGACTTAACATTTTCTGTTGTATATTTTTTTAATTTCAATTTATGTTTTTCTTTAAAAAAGATACAAAAAACATAACCACAAAAATAGGCCCAATGAATTAGTGTTGCATCTTGCATCAATAGTATAAAATAAAATATCGATAGTCTACATGGGGACCTCGAAAAACAGTAATATCGATAGGACAATCGATAGTATCCTGGATACTATCGATAGTATTTAATCAATAGTATCGATAGAACTTATCGATACTAATGGTAAAATTTGTATTAAGAACTATAGAACTAATTTACATCAATTGCATTGTAATATCGAGTATAATAGTTTTATGTTCGTTTTCTTTTTAAGATTAAAGGCACTGCCATACAACTTGGCAATGCTGCCAGCTTTCTGGGAACGTTACCATGGGGCAGCGATTTGCCATATTTTCATATTTTTTTGTTTATACTATTTAAGTCAATATCTAAATTTTACTAAGAATATTTTATGTAATTGATTTTAAAATATTCATTAAAAATAAATACCTACATGGTAATTTTGATTATAAATCAATTTTCACATTATCGATAGTAAATTAGCTATCGATAGTTCTTAATACAAATAGTAAAATTTGTACCAAACCAATTCAATCTATACTATAAATGCTATCGATAGAGTCGTTACTATCGATATTTATACTTTTCCGGGGTCAACTATCGATAGAATGCAAAATTCAACACTAAAATAGGCTTAATCAATGGTTATTTAGCCGGAACGACATTGTTGGCTGACACGCAGTGTGATGTGACTTTTTTTTTTACTTCTGTGAAACTTTATTCATACCATCTAGCATAGCCAAACACGTTTGCGTGTTGGATGGTGTGTGTGTGTTATTTAATGATGAGTCTAGAGAATATGTACTAGATATGAATTATTGAAAGTAATGAAACACACCACTATTTTTTGACATTAAATGTCAAATTTTGATAGGTTTAGTCACAGATGTGATAGTATGTCCAAGATAGTAGTCTAGTCATAGAATTATAACCTATCTCTGGGCCTAGTTGTCTGTCAAATACAAGTTGACAGTTGCGTAGCAACGAACCATAACAAAAAAATAAATAAATAAATGTTTTATGTGAAATATGTAATAATTAAGTTGAAAACTTATAGGAAAACAGCAAGTTTAATATATGAGCTGATAATATCGCTTTTTTGCTGTTATAAGTATATCGTCAGGGTTGGAACAGCTTAACAAAAATGACTACACCAAAGGTAATTTTAATTTTATCATTTGGAGTTGCATTAAAAGAATTTGCTTTGTACTGCTATTTCGCGAAAAACCAGCTGCCACTTAATTTCCTGCCATTATGTCTTATGCATATATACAAATACCTACTATTATTTATTACCATCTATTGCAAATTTTCTAAAGCTATCTATAAAGGATTTATGTACCTTCTTATATCTCAATCTTGAGTTTAGTACCTACCAAGTTAAACAGGCGGTAGGTGCTTACCGTTTATCGTAGCATATAGAAACCTTGAAGAAATCTTCACCCTTTCGGAAAAAGCTCATGCTGTAGTCTCTTGTAAAAATTGTACTGTGAGCTTGTTTCAAAACTACAGTGAATGGAACGAAACTCCTCTGAAAAATACTGTATCCAACCTTTTTGAATGCCATCATAATTGCCCAGTAAGCAAAACACAGATTTTTACAAATTTACTTGAGTATTGCCAGCTCTTTGTCTGTTTTTTATAGCTGCTATACACAATAGAGCAGCCTCATGGCTTGGGAGAGTTGTACTTCCTGTGGCAGAAAGGAGAATCTCGGTCACTGATTGCTACCACTGGGACGGATGCCACTGTCGCTATCCATGACAGATCAGGCCAGCTACTTGAGAGGATGAAACTGCATGGGTAAATTCTGCCTCCTAAGTATCTATAAACTTTATTAACTTTATAGAACAACTACCAGTTGACAACTGCATGTTTAATATTTATTTACCCAATATTAACCCATTTGCTGTTCATAAATAAAAAACAATAGGTAAACAATGATTATGAATTATATTTGATCCATGGGACCAGAAATCTGTTAAGACACTGAACCTCTCAGTGGCGTAGATACCGGAGGATAGACGGGGCAGTGTCCTGGGGCCCCCAGGACCAGGGGGCCCCTCAGACTCTAAATTACAAACTATAAATTGAACTAGTGAAAATGTCTCCCACATTCGGGATATAAATAAACCAAATTCCAGAAATGGGACTTTAATAATGGCAACTTATTTGTAAAAGTACAAGGGAATTCCCAACAAGTCTCGAATATATTTGTTTAAACTTGCGGGGAACTCCTCTGTATTCTTCTCTTCATTAGAACAGTGCGTTTCAACAACACGCGCTTGACCCAAAGCGGACCTATGAGAAACGCGGCGCGGTTCAACAGCGTGACTACAATTTACGCTACTGATGAATTTACAAGCGCGCTACTGATGAATTAACAAGCGCGCTTGTAGTGAATTTACAAGCGTGTGCGTCTGGACGCGACGGCGCAACTGTGAAATCAGCCTTATATTGCAGGCCGCGAAACGGTGGTACTTATAGTAGACTGATGTTAAAAACGATATTATACGCTCACTTTCAAGTAATTAGGTATTTATGTTTTTTACGTTATACGGAAAACCGTGTAAATAAACATAATTATAATAATCGGTCTATAAAATTACTTAAGTTAATTAAAACATTATTGTAACAATTGAAACTGAGAAAAACTTTGATTTAAAAGCTTTTTATCGCAAACTTTTTCTCATAGATTTTTTTTCGTTTAACTTAAGTACTTTTTTTATTAAAATAAGTAACGATTTGTATTTAGCTTTAAATTTCATTATGAAGTAGACTGTATTACGACGAATCTGGAGTACGTCGAATCTTGAACATGACGAATACGGAACAAACGATTTAAATAGTTTAGTTGGGGCCCTACTTTAGTTTTGCCCCAAGGCCTTTGGTTACCTAGCTACGCCACTGAGAAAAAGAAAACCAAAGTAGATACTAGAATGACCTTGACTCTTTGTAAAAAGTACTTAGTCTATGTTTATGTGATTTTCTCAGAAGTAAGCAGATAAATCATAAAACAACAATATTCCAATTTATTTTCGAGTTTTCTGCTAATTCATAAACCAATTTATCTTTTCAGGTTGTGTGGTGGCATGGAGTGGGACAATGATGGTGATTACTTGGCCATTATTACACCGAACAGTAATTCAGTGTTACTGTGGGAGTGCCATGCCAATAAACGGATTACCGTCGAGACAGGGCTTCGCGAGCCTCCATCCTGCTTAGCTTGGGCTTATGGGGAGCCTCTACTAGCGATCGGGACACAAAAAGGCAACCTAGCTCTATACAATCATCACACTACTAAGTAAGACGGTGAAACATACATTATAAATAATATTGTACATGTTCATTTTTCTACAGAACATTAAAATTTTCAATGAAGTGACTTGACGGGTTCGTACGGTTTTATGTGAGTGACGTCACTCGTTCCCACTCTAAAACTGAACCCGATATGTTCTGTATCTTTAATAATTTATGCTTATTTGATAAATCGAAAAATCCTTATTTATTTCATTCTTTTTGGATAATCTAATTGACGACTAAGTAAGTTCTGTTAGTACACATTTATCTTGTTATTATTAGGTGATGCGGCTAGCAACCCATCACTATTTAAATTCCTTCTTTTACCTTCGTTACGCTTAAAGTGGCCTTTGAGTCTTGCAGCTCTAGGCTCTATTTGCTTTTAGCAGCAAATCCCAAAATGCCCTGTCTGCCCCGTTAGGGATGAAGACGTGATAGTGTGTATGTATGTTTAAACCATTATTCACCTAAATGAACTTGACAGTGATAAAAGAGAATGTGACTATTGCGAGAAGTCATCTTATTTTATAAGTGTATAAGGGTTAAAAATCACGAATTTAAGTTAATCCGCTTTTATAATAAGACGGGTTTTCTTCAGGCTATATTTATCACCCACAGAGTATATATGTCGTAGCCATATCGTAGATTTGATCACTTTATGAAATCATCGAACATTTCATGAAATGGTCGCATTTCATGAAACGGCTAACTTAATTTGACCAGATCGTGAAATCGTCAACGTTTCACGATTTTGTCATCGACGTTTGGCCGGATCGTATAAGCAGGCTGAAAAAAGCAAACAAAAACTTGTCACAGAGCGCTATAGGTAGATTAAGGTTGCGGCGGGGTGGCCCAAGGGCCACCCCGCCGCAACTATACATTCATGTTGTGCCAAGCCGCACAACATGAATGTATAGTGTAAACTAAAAATATAACAATTTTACGATATAATCAAGTATTTCATGAAGTGACACGCTAAATTCATGAAATGGTCGAAATTATTTGATCATATCGAGAAACAATTTCTTATCATTGATCCGCCCAATCCACATCACGATGTGGCCAGTAGCCAGTGCAACATTTCATGAAATGCGACCATTTCATGAAATTCTTGATCATTCAATGAAGAGATCAAATTTACGATATGGCTACGACATATATATTTGCCCAGTTTCTTACCCCGCTTTACTATAACCGGATCTGAAACAAATGAGTAGACGGTAAAACCGAATGGCTGTGTAATGATGATCTCATTAGAAAGTGGAAGTTCCTGTAAGTAATCACATGATCAAATTGTGAATCATGATCATTAAGCATATGAGTCATTGACATTCAATCAACACAATTATAAAAAAAAATATGAGTATTTTACTACACGTTTATATTATGCTAGCTATCCATATAAACTAACCACAATCTTAATATTCATTTAAATTTATGAGCGACGCTGATGTCGGTGGAGATTTATTTCTTATTAATTCTTGATAAGTGATCATAAAAAATGGAGTTGATTTACTTTATGCTTCGGCCGCACTTGTGCCTATCGTCCCGAAGCAATTCGAGGCGAATCTTCGTATGTTTTGTACACTAAAAAGTTATCGCGATAAAGCGCTGGTCACACTAGCGGCTTCGTTATTTTTCACGAACTATCTGGCAATAATCCAAGATGGTGTCATCTACGTGTTTTAAATATGGACGACGACTTTTTTTTTAACATGTGTGCTAACAATTACATAATGCATTTATTGAAATCTAAAAAGAAACCTAGAAAGAAACAGCTAAAAATTTTAACACTATTTTATCGTTCCACTCACGGAACAGAGAAATAGGTGGAAGTGCCAAGTGGGCATGGCGCGCGTGTCATAATCCGGTAAAATTACACAAGATCGACCGACTCCGTACATCAGTCATATTCTAGCTACCTGTTGAGACCGTTTTGTCCGCCCGACCAACATTTTTTTCGCTAAATATGCCGTGTTGTAGTATTTGAGTATGTAAAAATAGCAGTAGGAACAAAAATAAAAGCAATTTAGGTGTTTCTTTTCATCAGTATGTACTACAACATGCATTTTCTTTTAAAAAATTACGAAAATCATTCTGGTACGATCATATTAAGGGGGCCGCCAAAAGTGGCCGTTTTTCGCAATTGTGCGTAGAAAAGCTTCACGTTCTCACTTTAAACTGTAAACAGTAGTTTATAAAATAGTTTGAAGGGTTATCCAGGGTCTGATCAAAACCAAATTTTAAATGATATCTCCGTTTCTTTTTAAATGATTTATTTCAAATGGGGGCAGCACTGGACCCCGAAAAATTCAGGTAGCCCCTTAAGTAGTTGAAGCGTGAAGAAGTAACAGACAGACGAATTTACTTGAATATCACTTTAATACTAGTAATGGATCTACAAAGTTATTGAAACAATTCTTCGTATTTTAAGCTCACCATGCTGGTTTGGGTGAAAGGGACAAAAGAAAATAAATAGAATGTACCAACATCCCGCGTTCCCGCGCAGATTGTAAAAGCCGATCGAGAGAATGGGCAAAATGGCAGAAGGGAAATTCCTCTGCCATTTCGACCATGCGGGTAGCAACCCATCACTATTTTGATTCCCTTTCCCATTTTCTCGCCCGCCGTCACGCTAAAAGTGGCCTTTGGATCTTGCGGCCCTGGGCGATTTCAGCTTAGAACCGCAAGACTCAATGTGATTATTGGTTTATTTGTGTGAGTTTGGCGACGCTGGTTTCTTAACTAATTTAGGCCCAAGGCACTTCTTCTCTGTTCCGTGGTTCCACTCCATTTTTACGCATTAACAACCGTGGCACCGTCGCACAGCACCGTCCGAACAAGTTGAAAACCAACGTCAAAATGAACGAACAACGCAAGTGCGACCACGCAGATTAATCCTTTGATGTATATCCGCGCGATATCTCATTTGCGTGTATCGTGTAATAGCACGAAGCTTCGTGACGATAGGCGCAGGTTCGGCCCAAGCATTATAGCTAACCATCAAGCAAACGTGGCCTTTGGATCTTATGATCATCGGCTGTGTCTACCCCATTGTGTAAAGAGACAAATATGTATTTTATAAAGTTTTGGTATTGGGTTTTAAACTATTGCGATTTAATGGACCTAGAAATGTTAGACCCAACAAAAAGGGTTCGTAAGTAGTGAAGAATAACGCATGCTTTAAATGCGTGTGTACTATGTGATGGGAAAATTCGTTAGAGTGATTTGAAGTCACGGTAGCACAGTTGGTGGTGCACTCACGACGTTAACGCGAGGGACGCGGGTTCGAATCCCACTTGTGACAAAATTTTTCATCACATGTTTTAATTGGGATAAAAAGGGTTCGTGCTAAGTCCCGTTTATACAGGGTCACACGAAATATACTGAATATATTAAGGCTGAATTCAGTTCATAATATTGAACAACTTTCTTTAAGAAACTTATATCGAAATACAAAGATTAGTTTTTGATCTCTTATACAAATTGAACAATCGACTGATGAAAAATATTTGTTTATCATAAAAAAAGTCTATGGAAAAAAAATATTTTTCTTATTTTGACATATATTTCTTAGGGAGAGTTGTTCAGTATCATGAACTAAACTACCCTTAGTATACTTTGTTAGACGTTCGATATACATATATTATGTTCATTGTGTACAGGTGTGACCTTGTCACGTTTTCAGGAGAATACCAATGATCGGCAAACATACAAAAAAGATCACGTGCGCAGCGTGGAACAAAGACAGCATCCTCGTACTTGCCTCCGAGGACAAAACGCTGTCCATAAACAACTCGGACGGAGACACGTTGCGGATGGTCTCGCTGCGAGACACGCCCAACGACCTGCAGTTCTCAGAGATGAAGACTGATGAGCGAGTGGCGGGGGAGAATACCGTGAGTTTTCTTAGCGTCCCATCTCTTTACAAGACGCTGCCTATTAACAACTCAGACGGAGACACGCTGCGGATGGTCTCGTTGCGAGACACGCCTAACGACCTGCAGTTCTCAGAGATGAAGACTGATTAACGAGTGGCGGTGGAGAATAATGTGAGTTTTCTTAGCCCCCCTCCCCCCATCTTTACAAGACGCTGTCTATAAACAACTCGGACGGAGACACGCTGCGGTTGGTCTCCCTGTGACACACGCCCAACGGCTTGCAGGAAAAGATGGAGTGGTTATATTCTGTTTTAGACTGAAAACCACACGGCACAAAGATTTTCAATATTTCAACCATATGAAAAAATAATTTGTGTATTTTCACAAGTAGCACCCTCTAACTCCTCAACCTCCTCCTCATCCTCATCCTCATCATCATCATGATCCGAGTGTATTCCCGGTTGCATCCTCAGCGGTAACGCTTCAGAGCCTGGGGTCCGCTACCTACTCGTAACCTAGGTGGTTTGACGAGGTTCCTGGTCAACTCGTTTGTACAACCTCCTGAACCCGGAAAACCCCATGGCACTGGCGATCTAGCAACGCTATGGGTCCATAGTGTCGTACCAGTGGCACGGACACGTATGCATCCTCTTCGTGTTTAGTATAGCCATATAAAAGCAAATTTGTCTATTCCAGATAAGTCTTATAGTCGGCAAGCGGACCCTCTACCTGTACAACCTCTTGAACCCCGAGAACCCCATAGAGCTGGCGTTCCAGCAGCGCTACGGGTCCATAGTAACCTATAAATGGTATGGGGACGGGTACATCCTCATTGGATTCAGTGCTGGGTTCATCATAGCCATATCTACCCATATCAAAGAGGTGGGTGAGGAGCTGTTTCAAGTGAGGAACCATAAGGAGACCCTGACTGACGTGACTGTTTACAATGGACAGGCTGCGTCGTGTGGAGATGGACAGTAAGTTGATAAATAATCTTGATTTTATTTGTAATAGGTTTTACCATGGTATAATAATATATTTCGCCTGGTATTCTCTTCCCGTGACAGCTGTTGACGTAATTGGAATAAGAATACGTCATCAGTTGCGAAACGGTTCTCAAAATTTTATAGTGGAGAAACAGATGATAGATAAAAACAATCGCTTAGTAAGTACAACTTTTTATCATTTTATTTAATTTGTCCTGTTTGTCGTTCCGGAATGACCACTGCTGGGAAGATAATGATGAAATAAACCTAGTTCAGTATGGTCCCTACCCATATTCTACCCAGCCCGTTGGGCTATGGTACAAATTACAATACGGATTTACATCTTAATCTTTCCTTTACAATATATTTAACATTTAAAAAATAGAATTAAAATTTTCAGTCCACTATTTCCAAGAATTTTGATCTGATAAATAGTAATTCACACGATAGCTCATTTTTAATAAAAAAATTAAGTTTGGAAACCACAGTGATTTCTTCACCGAACGAGGTAGCGCTTATATATGTGTGAGCGAGACAACGATAACGTTGAAAGGGCGGACTGTCAGTATGACATTTGTCAATTAGATGTGTTGCCACTGTGTGTAATTGAGTTACCTGAGAAAAATGCATTTTTGAAGTTTATATTAGGTTGGAGAAAAAGTCTTTTCGCATATAGTATGTATGAACTTGTAATAAAACCACTTTGGCTATATTATTTGCACCTGGCTGGTTTTGGTATCATTTAAAAGTTTAAATTTTAAAGAAGATAATTCCAAATTCAAATTAGGAAAATGCGTGATTTTCATTTGTTGTTCTTGCCGTCAAGATGAGTGAATCTAATAAAGAAATTAGACACATTTTATTTACTACCAAAAAGGTTAAAATGCTATGCATGCCGCGAAAAAAATTTGCAATGTTTATATGGACCTAGTGCAGTGTTTGTGAGAGTAGCACAAATTTGGTTTAAGCGTTTGCAATCCTTAAATTTTGAAAGATGCACGTCGCTCTGGTCGCCCTGTTACGGATAAAATGGATGCTATTTTTGAAAAAGTGGAGCAAGGTCGGCATTTCAGTAGTTACGACGTAGCTGAAGAACTGGGAATTGACCACAAAACAGTTTTGTCGCATTTGAAAAAAAAAGGGTACACAAAAAAGGGTACACGATATTTGGGTACCTCACGAGCTCTCTGAAAGAAACCTAAACCGTGTACTCATTTGTGATTCTTTATTACGACGTAATGAGACCGAACCATTTTTGATGAAATTGATAACTGGTGATGAAAAGTGGATCACGTACGACAAGAACGTGCGAAAAAGGTCATGGTCAAAGGCCGGTCAGGCTTCACAGACTGTGGCGAAACCCGGGTTAACTCGCAAAAAGGTGATGCTGTGTGTGTGGTGGGATTGGAAGGGAATTATTCATTATGAGCTGTTACCACCAGGCAGGACCTTCGATCCAGAACTCTACTGCGAACAACTGATAAGATTAAAGCAAGAAGTTGAGAGAAAGCGGCCGGAATTAATCAACAGAAGGGGTGTGGTTTTTCATCATGATAACGCTAGACCTAACACATCTTTAACCACCTAGCAAAAATTAAGAGAGTTTGGCTGGGAGGTGTTAATGCATCCGCCGTATAGTCCTGACCTGGCACCTTCAGATTTCCACCT
Source organism: Acrobasis suavella (assembly GCA_943193695.1). Classification (NCBI taxonomy): domain Eukaryota; kingdom Metazoa; phylum Arthropoda; class Insecta; order Lepidoptera; family Pyralidae; genus Acrobasis; species Acrobasis suavella. The sequence continues at coordinate 5,205,968 of OW971933.1, read as the reverse complement.
GTTTCGGTCTCGTCAGAATTCTTTAGGCAGTGTCAGGTTAACTTCACGACAGGACTGCCAAAACTACTTGACGCAGTTTTTTGATCAGAAGCCCCAAAATTTCTATAGCAATGGGAGCATGTCCCTACCTATAAGGTGGCAAAAAGTTATCGAACAAAATGGTACCTACATACTTTAGTTAAATGTAAATAAACTATATTAAACAATGTTTTGAATTTTCATATAAAATGCGAGAAGACTTTCCCCAACCTATTATATAACAATTACGAATTAATAATTCGTTATATCAAATAATAAAATATTAAATAGATGACTCACATGAGATACTAAATAGCTACGTTGGTTAATATTTTATTTAATATTCATGAACTAATTGAGAAAGTCCTTAAATTTACTGAAATAAACAATTAGTGGCAACACTTAGCGTGACATAGTCTTGTTCCAACTCGGGAAGAGAATACCTTTTTTTATTATACCATGGGTTTCTGATGTAAATGCTAACTGATATTTGCAAAATAAAACAGGAGTTCTTTAGTGCAAATTTATTACTCAAAAAACGCCAACAAAAACAAAAGAAGAACGAATCCGTCATCGTAGTTTTTTATGTTCACTAAGAGTTTGTATACCTTGTCCTTACGCTCGAGGTTTTATACTAGAGCGCTGGCTGATACATATCAGTTTCACTAGTTATACAATATAGTAAAACAATTGATTTATACCGGAATCCGGTATAGCCACACGAAAGGATAAGTTTTGTAGTTTGAATTTCAGGTGCACGTCTGAATGCCCTAGGTTCGATTTTAGACTGAACTAAAGTTGTAATGATCTGACAGTTTTCAGTGTCCCCTAGAATTTTTTAACTCTTTGTTAGTTTCGTGGCGGTGTCTCCACCAAGTCGAGCAAAAGAAAACAAACAAAGGCATAACCGGACTGTCTTTCTGAACTTCGAAGTTCATAACATTCGTATTTGCTCATCATCACTGCCTATTTGAGGCACTTTTGACCCTTTTAAAAAAAAGATACTCTAATATTTTGATTCCGAGAGAATATTACCCAAATAATTTTTTTTATTGTACCGTACCCAAAGGGTAAAAAAGGACCCTATTACTAAGACTCCACTGGCCGTCTGCCTGTTTGTCTCCGGGCTGTATCTCATGAACTGTACCTAATGGCTGTATTTCTATTGACGCTATAACAACAAATACTTAAACAGCATAAATTAAATATTTAAGTGGGGCTCCCATAAAAGAAACGTGATTTTTTTAACAGAATAAATTAAATATTTAAGTGGGGTATGGAACAAACGTATTTTTTTATAGATGCTGGTACGGAACCCTTCGTGCGCGAATCCGACTTGCACTTGGCCGGAAGTAAAAAATTAACCAGCCAGAGTTACTTTTGTAGAGGAAGCCAGAGTATTGTCTGTGGCTCATTTTTTTAACCGACTTCCAAAAAAGAGTAGGTTACAAATTGGTCGCGATCTTTTTTTTTAAAATTATTTTCACGGATTATTCGAAGACGCCTAGACCGCTTTGAAAAACTATTTTTTTGTTTGAAAGGGTATACTTTCCAGGTGGTCGTCCCATAGAAATTTAATCAAAATCGGTTGTGTAGTTTGGGGATGACGTCTGTTTTAGTTTTGAAAAAACGATATTCATAAAAAATAACAGCCGCTTGCTAAACCTGTTATAAAACATCTTTTTTTCCTTTCCCTCTTTTCAATATTCGACATAGTATGAACGAGACAAAACACACTCTAAAAGAGCCCTAGCCCTAGCAAAGCTTAATCAACTTTTATCAATATGGGGCTATCGTTTACAGACTAAAACTAATATCAGTATGGAACAACGGCGAGGTTGTGGGGTCGGTGTCGCCCGTGGGCGGCGCGGAGCGCTGCGCGTGGAGCGGCGACGGGCGGCTGCTGGGCGCGGCGGGGCGCGCCTGCCTCAGCGTGTACGTCACGGCGCTGCCGCCGCTGCACGCCGCCTACGGCACGAGGGCCATCACGCTCACCAGCCTGGCCGAGTGCACCGTGTACCAGTGCATCGCGGTGGAGGACGCGGACGCACTCAATAAGTGTGAGTAGCAATGTTTGAGCTCAATCAGTGGAGCGGCGAAGGGCGGCTGCTGGGCGCGGCAGGGCGCGCCTGCCTCAGCGTCGTCACGGCTGCCTGTACGTCACGGCGCGCTGTATTTTATTTTATGGAAGGAAAGAGGTTAGGTCTTTTTCCAACAGTGACCATGAGCGACTAAACAAAATAAACTTTTACATAATTTGGTGTAACATAACAGTTAACACACCTAAATCATATTTTTATTGAAATATAAACGAAACTACAGATTAATTAAAAATAAACGCCGCCGTCGCCGCCGCACCTTATCCTATACTTTAGTTTTTGTCATATCATAATGTCGCGAACGAGATAAACGCAGAATGTTCGCGAGCAATTTGCGGAACTTCGTCGGAATGGTGCAAGCGAAACTAGGCCTTATATCCGTAGCATAGAGTCTAGAGTTGTTTGGCAAGTTTCACTCACACACACCGGCACCTTGACTTTTCGGCGACATCGAAATACATTCGTCAAGTGTGGGGAATATTCGAGAATAATGTAGACCTGTATATCGGCGCATATCAAAATGCGAACAAGTGCGCACCACAGCAGTTCCATACGAGCTACGAAAGCGATCACTTCGAAGCGAACCGAAGCGAAGGAAGCCTACTCTAGTACGACAAGTGGAAGAACCTGCGACAACTTCGGCGAGATACATGGACCTCAGCTGCTACGCGACTTGGACTTAGACATCAGAAAGACCATCTTCACGCGTTAAATTAGGGTTAGGGAATAAAGACCCTCATACGAAGTTTGGCGTTTTTCTCCAAATCTCGAACCCCTGTTTCGTAACAATAATATGTCATGTGATATACAACGTGGAAGGGACATACCCGTAATAAATCAAACCATTGGCTATACTAGATCACTTTAATATATTGAAATTAAAATTATTGATAAAAAAAAAATAAAAAAAATTGACACTTCAATACAAAAGTGTGCAGCCGCGCGGGCAAATTGAGAAAGCATTATGAGACCCAATATTATGTCAAAAAACTTAAGGTTAGTGAAAATTTTAAAATTACGTCGAACTATAGTTGTGACAAAAAAATTCCCGGCCAAGTGCGAGTCGAATTTACGTTTCACATTTACGTTCACGTTTGTTGTATGGAAGCCCCACTTTATTTTATTCTGTTTTTAGTATTTGTTGCTATACCGACAACATAAATACATCATATGCGAAAATGTCAACTGTCAGCTATCTCGGTTCATGAGATACAGCCTGGTAATAGACAGACAGACGGACAGCGGGGTTTTAGTATTAGGGTCCCGCTTTTACCCTTTGGATACGGAACCCTAAAAATATGAGTAGTTATTATGACATGCAATATTTTAAATAAAAAAAATGGAAAATTAAGAGGATCCCTTTTATAAATGGCCGTAACCTTGTGTGTACAGCGGAGCCCGTGGCTCTAGCGACATACGCGACGCCGACCGAGCCGAGCCTGCTCGCGTTGGGCGCGTCGCACGTGTGCTGCGTGACGGGCGCGCACGCGTGGTTCTACCCGCTGGGCGGCGGCGCGGCCGTGCGGCGCCAGTACGCCGCGCCCGTCGACGTCATGGCGCTGGCGGGGGAGTACGCTGCGGCGCTTTTTGGCGGGAAAGCTATGTTGCACGTGGTGAGTTGCACATTCATTTTGGTAGTCCACATATCAGCTGCGTGGCGAGGGTTAAGCCCGAGCCCCTTTCTCCCCCCTCCTGCAGGAACCCCCCCAAGTAATTAAGCGAAGCCTGAGGCCGAAACCTGAAGGTTGAGCTCACTCCAAGCCCCCACCAAGCGCTGAGCGTGTTTTTTATTAATTCAAGATGGCGGCCGATTATCAACTGCAAGCGATTTCGCTGAAATTCAATATTCATTAGTTTTTTGGGACGCGGAATCCGAATGTAAGGATATTTTTTGGAATACAAGATGGCGTCTGGATTTACGAATTTTAACTTAATTCGTTCATAACGTACCTTTGGAACATCCCAGGGGTCTGAAACTTTCTACGCTGGGGTAAAGCACTCCGCGAAACTTGAAACTGAATTTAGATTTTGGATACAAGATGGCCGCCCACAAATTTTTTTATGTTTCCTCAACTGACTGCAGTTTTGACCCATTTTCTAAACTGAAAACATATCCTAGCCTATCTCAACAGCTGAAAGAAAGTCCGCGGGCTGCTTGCAGCCCGCGCAACGCCCAAAAGGCTAGTCTTATATTAATATCAGTATAATTGTAAGTTGATGTTTTTGGGGAAAATGCTGCAGTACAGTTTGTTACCGTTTCTTCTGTACTAGCGCTTAGGAGGCGGCAATTAGGAGGCTCCTAAGCGTAAGTAAATAATCTGACGTCCACAACTACTTATTATGAAATGGAAATAAGAAAAATTTACAATTATCAAGGGATACAAATATCCAAAGATAAATAAATGATTTTTGACTTTGTTTTATAGTTGGTGCAGTAAGGGGAGGTTGCGGTTGTGATGGAACTCAGGAGGTTTTTTAGTGGGTAGGCACGTCACTCGGGCGTGGAGTCCCACAAAACCCGACAGCCTCCCCCGCAGGCTGACGGGTATCCGTAACAGGGATCTTTTCTCCGTAAAAAAAAAAGTAAGGGGAGGTTAGATTTTCTTTTTAAGTTTGCGGCCTATAAGCGTTAGGACACATCTGTCAGCACGGAACGAAACATTTGCATGCCGCTGTCCTTTTCTGTAGCTTAGAACCGCCATTTGCAAGAGCGAGAGAGCGACGGAACGCATCAGCATGGCTGATTCCGTGGCGTTCCGTTGACCTTTCTCGCTCGAGCAAATGACTTTTCTGAGCGACAGAAAAGGATAGCAGCATTGAAAAGTGCTGTTCCGTGCTACCAAATGTAGCCTAACCCATATTATATAAAAAACTGATATTGGGGATAAGCACGAGGAAAAGGGTGCAGGGTATGGGCCCTGGCCTATATATATATAATTATTTTACGGCTCTGGATACTAGTTCTTTAGAGCCTATCTTTATTTTATCACTTCTTTTTTCCTAACAATCAAAGGTTGGTTTAGGTCTTTTGATTGCTTCCCCCCCAATGGGTTTTCGGTTTGTCGTACCGGGGGGGCTCAGTACTCGTGGTAGTCGGTGGCCACGGGGAAGCTAAGAGGAACCCGCGAGGGGGCGCTCCTGCTGTCGTCCACCAGCAGAGAGCGCCCACATTGGGGCGGCGGGGGAGTGGGAAGTTCTCCCCCCACCCGAGGAGGGGCGCTCCCGCGGGCTCGGCTTCGGCCTTGAGCCTGTAGGGATGCGCCCAATGGGGCGGCGGGGAAGTGGGAAGTTCTCCCCCCACCCGGGGTGGGGCCGCCGGGAGGGGAATGTTTCATTGCCCTCCCGGCGCTTCAGGCGGGGCCACACCGCCGTGGCTGTGGTAGGAGATCGGTCGCGGAGGAGGAGGAGTATCGGTGTTACGTTGCCGCTCTCCCTATCCTCCGCGACCGAGCGGTGCCGCACCGCGTTTGCGGCGAGAGGCAAGCGGCGGAGCCTTTCATCTTCTCCGCCGCTGGGAGCCGGTTTATCTGGCTCCCATGGGTCCACAGGCGGTGGACTGCGTGGGAGTCTCCCGCTTCTCAATTGGGTCGAGGAGGTACGGCGCGTCCGTGAGTTTCGGAAGCGCCGACTTGGTGAGTGGGGGGGGCGCTGTGACGCCCCCGAGGAGGGGCCGCTTTGGCGGCCAGCCGCGCCGGGGTTCGCGGATGTATTTCCGTTCCCGTGTCCCCGGCAAAAGCGGTTGAGATGGAACTCCGGAGGTTTTTTAGTGGGTAGGCACGTCGCTCTGGCGTGGAGTCCCACATAACCCGACAGCCTCCCCCGCAGGCTGACGTAACAGGGATCTTTCTGATCTTCTTTCTGGTCTTTTGATTGCTTCAAGGGAGCTTCTGGCGACAAATCTGTGCGAGTCCACTGGTTTTCATAGCCGTTTGAGTAGCGGACGGCGCCTGAAGACGCCCACCACAGTCCGCAAATAAATATCACTACAGACGGATTACGAGTGTCCACTTTAACCATTTCACATATTGTCCATGAGCATTTATAACACTAAACTACACCGATTTCATATTATAAAGTTCACTAAAATCAATTTGCAAAACAATTTAAAGCAAACTCCAACTGAACCCCTTGACTTCCCGCCAAAAACTCCGGCCCTGGCCTAGTAGTACGTAGCGCCGTTTGAAGTTATGAGACTGGCAAAGTAGGTACGTTCTTAGCGACAAACTACGTGGTGATTTAAACGGCTGACTTTGCATTTTATTTTACTGCCAGGTCCAAGCTCTCCCAATCCTAATTTGGAAATGCTTTACAGATCGACCAGCCGATAGAATCTGCGCACCCCGAGAGAGAAGCGATGATGTTTCCCTCACCGCACATGCAGGGCGCCACCATCGTTGATATACACCTCACCAGCGATCTGTTCATATTCGTTACTGATGTAAGTTAAAAATTCACAAAAATATTTAATCAAATAATTTATCATAATATTTATTTAAACTACATTATGAAAACTTTTAGATTAATGAGTAATAAAAAAGTTTTAAGCTGGCTATACTGTAGTTTATGTCATATCATAACCACAACATGTGATATAATATTATGAGACTCAAAATGATATCAAAATACTTTAGGTTAGTGAAGATTTTCAAGGTCTATGTGTCTAAAGAATCACACTCTATGTGTGCCACACACATCACATTATATGAAAAAACAATTGTCAAACTAACTAGGCTATACTTCCAGTCATTAGACGCTAGCAGTCATTTGACAGAACAAAATAAAACCGTAACACTGCAGCTACAGAGTTTTAAAAACTATCAGTTGCAGTGGGCAGAACACAATAAGATAAGGTTTTATTGTGTTCTGTCCAATGACTGTTAGTGTCCAATGACTAGAAGTTTACCCTATGGTTATTTTGAGTTATGACTAAGTATAAATTATGACAAATATTTTATGAATTTAAATATTTAGGACAATGAAGGGGATTCCAAACTGTATAAGTATACGGCATACGCCTCGGGCGATGATCAAGAAAGCTTTAGATTACATCATTAACATGCGGCACTCTCTTTTCAGCCGTCTATTATTTATTATATTACATTCCAATAAGTAACATAATGGTTATTTATGCAACTGTAGTATAATAAGGGGTATTAAAACACGAAGTATTAAAATGTGGGTTTAATAGAGTCACATGAGTGTTTTGATACCTATGTAATTGTTACAGTTGCATACAAAACATTATCTACACCCATTATATAAATCCTCTATAAAAAGTTCTAAATTCGTAGGGTGTTGTACAGTGTTAAGAAATTTATGTAAATTCATGGTAACTTTAATAACTGAGTATCTAATACAAACTAACTATGTATGTTATTGTATAGGTAATAATGAAATTATTTATTGTAATAATAATTTAATTTTTGGGTCGTACAATTATTAGAATGCAAATTATTTAAAAAAAAAAATGGCGGGTTACTATGTGAATTCGAACAACCAATAAGTACCTTTTTTAAATTATGGAGCTGGTGCTGTGGTAGTGAATCGCGCGTACATGACTATGTTTTTTTTTTAAATTCATAAAGAAAGTAGGTGTTTGATGAGTAAAGGATCGAGTTTGCGTTGCATAATAAAATTCAGTACAACATTATAAGACTCGTTTGGGTGATATAATAGTTACTATGACACTGAGTGTTTTAATGTTGGCAATAAGCTAACTGTTTCAGAAACTTTAATAGAGGATTTATAGCATGGGTGTAGATAATACTATGTAATAAATCTTTGTAATATTTATATTGTCAGCAAGGTCACATCGAGTACTTCGGCGTGGAGGAGTGGCGTACCTCCACGCGCTACAAGCACACGTGCGGCGTGCGCGGCGTGCACTGCGACATCGGCGGTGCTCGAGCATGCGTGCTCGACGTGCGGCGCCGCGCGTTCGTGTACTCGCCCGCCGCCGGCGAGCTGTGCGCGGTCACCCGGCCCGCGAGGGCTGCTGTTCCTGAAGTCAAGTAACGTTTTGTTTCTTGTGTGTGCGAGTGACCTGGTCATCTGAGGTCCTAGACTCCCTCTTTAAGAGAGTGAAAGAATGGCGCATGTTTCAACTACTTTACGATAACGCTTGAAAGTCATAGCTTTTGTTCTAGCAAATAAAAGATGGTGCTACGAATATTAATTATAATTATGAAGTTCCGCTTCTCATCACTAGATGGCTGACAGTCGCTGTTTTTTTAATTTGACTGGCAAATAAACCTGTCACTTGTTTTGTTTCTTGTGTGTGTAAGAGTCAATTCATACTAGCGCAGAGTCAAAGCGCATAGAAACGTCTATTGAAACTTAAGCGAATATTATGTGCAAGTAGCGCCATCATTTGAATTTTATTTTATTCTATGTATGATGATTTTAATTACCGTCCGGCATTAAATAGCTCTTTATTTATTCCATAAATAACCTTAAAACGGAAGTGCACTCATGATACAGACTTGAAGGACGTGAATTCTAATCTTACTCGTGGCGAAAGTTTTTCAAACATATATTATTAATTGAAATGTATTCTAACTTGTTCCAGAGGTGTGATCTGGGACATCTGCCTCTCGGACCGCAACGTGTTCATACTCCACACAGACGAGGCCGTAGAGACGTACTACTACGCGGCCAACTCCATCAACGGATCTCACGTGGACTTCGTCGCCTCGACCACCATCCTTGTCGACCAGATACCGCTGATTCTGTTCTCGGGAGACGTGTATTGCTACGCCAATGGAGGAACGTGAGTATGAAGCCTTCACTTTGTTTGACGTACACTACGCGGCCAACTCCAACAGATCTCACGTGGACTTCGTTGCCTTGACTTCCATCCTCGTTGACCAGATACCGCTCATTCTGTTCTCGGGAGACTTGTATTGCTATGCCAATGGAGGAAAGCGAGTATGAACCCTATACTTTGACGTAATATTACGCGGCCAACTGCATCAATGGGACTCACGTGGACTTCGTTGCCTCGACCATCGTCTCGCGCTTACGAAAGATATAGCTAGATGCATTGGTATTCTCTTCCCGTGACAGCTGGTGACATTTGGAACAAGAATACGTCATCAGTTGCGAAACGGTACTCAAACTTATATAGTGGGAAAAGATGATAAATAAAAACAATACAGTTAGTAGGTACAACTTTTTATTATTTTATTTAATTTGCCCTGTTTGTCGTTTCGGAATGACCACTGCTGGAAAGATAATGATGAAAGAAATCCAGTTTAGTATGGTCTCTATTCCTATTCTACCCAGCCCGTTGGGCTGACAAATCACAATACAGATTTATATCCTAATCTTTACTTTACAAATTATTTAATATTTAAAAAATAGAATTAAAATTTTCAGTCCACTATTTCCTTTTAAGAATTTTCCTAATTAAGAATTTTGATCTGATAAATAGTTATTTACACGGCAGCTCTTCTCTTTAATAAATAATTTTTAAGTTAGGTTTAAGTTAACCACAGTTATTTTATTTACCGAACGAAATAACGCTATATGTGTGAGCGAGACAACGATAAAATGAAAGGGCAGACTGTCAATATGACACTTGTCAATTTGATGTGTTGCTCTGTGTGTAATTGAATTACATGAGAAAATGCATTTTTGAAGTTTATATAACAATTACGAATTAATCATTTATTATATTAATTTATAAAATATTAAATAGATGACTCACACATGATACTAAATAGCTACTTTGGTTAATATTTTATTTAATATTCATGAACTGAGAAAGTCCTTTACTGAAAATAACAATTTGTGGCAACACTTATCGTGACGTAGTTTTGTTCCAATTCGGAAAGAGAATACCTTGTTTTATTATACCATGACTAGATGTTCCCATCACGCTCCCACTCTTCTTCAAAGCAATATTTCAAATGCTAATTGCTGCCTAAAATTAAATAACCATTTTTTTTGCTGTTTTTAAGAAAAGATTTAATTTTAGTGTTGTTTTTTTTCTACTCTCCCTTGTATTCTTGTTTTATAAAAAAATACCAAATACTGAGTCAACATTTTCTTTACAGTGTGGTGAAGGTGTCCCTCGACTCCCACAACACGAGTGGCTTAGCCGACGCGGACTCTGAGAAGCGGCTCGCGAATCAGAAGAGGCACATCGAAAAGCTGATCCTGCTGAGGAGATTCAGCGAGGCATGGCTGTTCTGCGACGCCGTGGATGATACTGGCGTGTGGCGCAGCTTAGCTGAAGCGGCAGTGGCAGAGCTGAACGTCGAGTTTGGTAAGTGTTTAAGAGCGTACAATGCGTCAAGCGGGACTACGCTACGTGTTCAGTCTATCTCTGTCACTTACTCTACGTGTGACAGAGAACGGCATCACGCGACGCATTGTACGCTATAATAATAATATCTCTTTCGCACGTAGAGTTTGTGACAGAGATAGACTGAACAAGTCGCGTTGTCCCGCTTGACGCGGTTTACGCTTGTAAGTGCGTTGGAGAGCGACATTAGCGCGACGTCTAAAAATACGCTAAGTGTATACGCTCTTACCCCTTGCTCTTATGTTTTGTACAAATGTTTGATAAATATAGCATCTAATCACTATTTTGATTCCTTTTTCCATCGTAACGCCCACCATCACGCTGTAATAATTTATCTGTTTGCTAAACCTCTTACATCTCTCACTATTACTGATTCCTCTTCAGCAATCCGAGTGTACACTAGACTGAGTGATGTGGCTATGGTCTGGGCTTTGGAAGACGCTTCACACATAGAAGATCTTCCGATATTATGGTAAGGATATTATTTACAATTAAAACCTTACGTTATATAGAGCAGGCATGACAAATTATGTAAATTTAATTAATTAATCAATTCAATTTAATTTTAAGAAGTCTATATCAGACACTTTTTGCTAAACGTCAAAACAAACATTTTGTATGCAATTTGTATGATGTAAGCGTGACGCATTTTTGGATTTGACTCCAATATCAGTTTTTCTGCTGTAATAAATCTAAAATCTTGATGAAAATGGGCATGATCGATAAAAAATGACACTATTTTGTGACGTTTTATTTTATGAACTGTACCGAATAATCTATTTCTAATTCAGTATTCTACCCAATTCTGTCTTCTATGAACTGTTTTTACAAGTTTTTATAACAAGCTGATTAAGCTTGCCCTGTTTGTTTTTATTTTATTAATTTGTGTCAATTCACAAGAGCTTGTATGAAAAAATATTATTTTTTATAAAACATATTTTACGTATAAAATTTTCTTCGTCTTAGCTCTTAATTATTTATTACTATGCATTGTAACATGAAAACGCGACGCAGATGCAGCTCGCGAATTCTTCTGATTTTAGGAGCACTGTTTCCTTTTCGGTTAATTATATTGAAAGTGCAAAAATCTTTGCACTTCTTCGATTGCATAAGCGTATGTGACTGAATTAGGAGAGCAGATTTTTTAAGGATATGAGGGTACGTAAATTGACTTTTTTCTTAAGTACTAGACGTAAAAAAAAGGTGGATCAATGCTAAGATGGATTTTAAAGTGTAACATTTCTGTATCTCAATATATGTCAAGTCCTTTATTTGACATGCGTACCTGGTGAGTTTTCAGCACTGACTCGCTTGCCATTTCAGTGGCATGCTATGCGCATGCGTGGGCAAAGGCGACGCAGCCGTCCGCTGGCTGGAGGGCGCGGCGGGGGGCGCGCAGCACGCGCTGGAGCTGCACGCGGCGCGCGGGGACTGGGCGCGGGCGGCCGACATCGCCGCCACGGCCTGCCCCCGGCGCGCGCACGACCTCACGCTGAACAGGGCACAACATTTGGAACTGACGTATGTACACAGACCACAGGAATATTACATGATAAAGTTAGAGGGCGCAGTAGTACGCGCTGGAGCTGCACGCGGCGCACGCACGACCTCACGCTGAACAGGGCACAGCATCTGGAGCTCACGTATGTTTATAACCCTCACATCCACTTACACTTCAGAACAGAAAGATTTTATACATCTAAATCTTTGCTTATTTTATTTTTCCGGGAACTAACAACATTTCAAAATAAGCAAATTTAGTGCAAACTTCATCACCCTGGCAACTCCTTCAATTGCCAGGTCAAGAGCTGGGTTACACTACTAAAAAATACTTAAGTCGAGGCACAGACTAACAACAAAAGTAGTAATCGATTGATTCTATTTTTAAATTCCTATGAAATGTCGCAAAATTGCAGACTTAATAGAAAAGATAAAATTACTAAGAATTTCTTCAATACGGGTTTCGAATTCATTCGAATTTATTTCAATGATTTTAGGTTGTTTTAACGCGATTTTACATAGCGTTTAAAATAGCATAATTGAAAACTAACGCTTGTAGAAATGTTGATTTATTCTTATTATTCGGTATTCATTAAAAACAATAACAATATGAGCATTTTTTGTTTTTTTTTTTCAGGGCGGATTACCACGAAGCCCTAGCCAACTACGAAAAGAGTCTAATAACCACCGACACAGATGACATCAAAGTGAAAGAACACAACGAGAAATGCGAAGCGGGGATCGCAAGAATGTGTATCCGATGTGGGGACATCGTGCGAGGAGTCACCATGGCCATGAAACACGCCCACGACACTATGCTACTGAAAGACAGCGCTCAGCTGTTAGAAGAAGAGAAACAATACAGCCACGCGGCGGCTTTGTATGACCATGCTGGCAACACTGAAAAAGCAGCCTCTTTATACATTAGACTCAAATCCTGGTTGAAAGTCGAAGCGTTACTCCCAAAAATAAACTCCCCAAGCATTCACATACAATATGCGAAAGCGAAAGAAGCAGAAGGCCGGTACCATGACGCTCTTAAATCTTACCTCAAAGCTCAAGACTACGAGTCAGCGATACGACTCAACCTCGAAAAGTTAGACGATATCGACGAAGCGGTAACCTTGGTACAGGAAACGAAATCCGTTCAAGGCGCGAAAATGGTCGCAAATTATTTCCAAAATAGTGACGATCCGTCGTCAGCGATTAAATTCTTAGTTATATCTCTATGTTACGATGAAGCATTTCAACTGGCAAGGAAGAATGGAAAGTTACACTTGTACGGAGAAATTTTGATACAAACGTCTCAAGCAAGGCCTGAGGATTTTAAGAGCTTAGCGTTGCATTTCGAAGGGGAAAAGAATCATTTGTTAGCGGGGAAATTTTACTTTCACGCTGGGGAGTATGGCAAGGCGATGTCGCATTTGCTCAAGACTGGGGGATCTGAAGAGGAGGAGAATGAAGGCATCAGTATCGCTATAGATGCTGCGGCGGCGAGTGACGACGAGAGACTGACTAGGAGGTAAGTACAATTTATATTTAGGTTTAGGGATGTGACAGGATTCAACTAACTCCTAACTTTACATTACATTATTCATCGTTTGTTTTGTTTGTTATTTGTTTGTGTAAGTAGCCAACATCTGGTGTCAAATTTTTTAAGATCTGACATAGCTTAACCACTGCCATACAATGATGACTGCCGAGACCAACAGCTCTACTGCCTTCCAAAGCACGGAGGAGCTCTAGAATTTTGATGCCACTTGTCGGAGAAGGAGCTCTAGAATTTGTTAGGCAGGACATCACTTTATATTGTCACTAGAGTAAACCCACGCCCCTGTTAATTGAAATGCAGCATGTATTTTGGAATGCTAGGGCCGCACCTGCGCCTATCGGCACGAAGCTTCGTGCTTTTACACGATGCACGCAAATGTGACCGGCCGTTATCAGGCATCGTCCCGAATATTCGGGCTGCGTCTTCGCTATCGTGCGGGTGGCGGTACATCAAAGGGTTTTAGCGCGCTAACAATTCGCTCTGCGTGGTCGGACTAGCGTTGTTCATTTAGGTGTTTGTTTTCTACTTGTTCAGACGCGTGCTGTGCAATGGTGCCACGGTTGTTAATGTGTAAAAATGGAGTGGAACGATAAAATGGTTAGAATTTTTAGATTTCAATAAAAACATTATGTAATTGTTAGCACACATGTAAAAGTAAAGGAAGTCGTCGCCTATTTAAATGCTTAGATGACGCCATCTTGGATTATTGCACGATAGTTCGCGAAAAATAACGAAGCCACTAATATGACGACAGCTTTATCGCGATAACTTCGCCACGCATTGCTTCGGGACGACAGACGCAGGTGCGGCCGAAGAAGAAGAGTAATTAAATTTCAAGTAGTATAATAGATGCAGGCCGCTCTAGATCGGTCGTTTTGGAAATCCTTGGGAGAGTCCTATGTCCGCAATGGACGTTATGCGGCTGAAATGATGATGTTGATGAAGTAGTATTTATTGCAGGTTAATCGAGTTCCTGCTGGGCGAGACTGACGGCACGCCTCGCGAGCCGCGCCATCTGTTTCGGCTTTACATGGCTAAGCGCCAGTTCGCAGAGGCAGCTAAGACTGCGGTATGTAGGCTATCTTATTTTTCATTATGATGAACTCCTCTCCACTGATTATGATTATTCAAATGTGTGGGAGTGAATACTCGATGTGACATTTTATTTGAGTAGGTGTGACAATTTGACTGCAGAATGGATTTGTGAGCTTTTCCCACTTATCAAACAAACATTAATACTCTTTGCTATCTAAATTCTTTATTTTCTACTCGTAAGCAAAGGTCTTTGACAGTTGCGCGCGCAGACATTTAGCTATATTAGCCAACTGACAAAGACCTTCCATCAACTCTATCTCTGCCTAATAATAAAATACTTGAGTTAATGGAATTTTCTCTAGTAAAAAATCTAATTTTATTTAGTTTATCGTTGAGTTCAAGCCTTATCTATTCTCAAACTTGCTTCTGTATTTTTCTTTCTAATATCCTTTACTGTTATTTGCTCCGCTCGTGCACCTGCTGTTTTCCTTTCTTTTTGGTGTACGTGCAGTAAAATACTTATTTTAAATTTCTCAAATATTTTTTCTTCTCCTTCTTCTGTACATATTTCCCTATCTGGGACGCTCTGCCCAGGAGGTCCCATCCCCCATAGATTCGTCCGCGCTATCTATCAACTAATACTGGCAGGTACAATCAGCGGCCTTAGTATGATGTTTTATCTCAGAGGTCTTTACGTATCTTACCTCTGTAACAACAAGATAAAATTCATGAATGGACACGTAGTAAAATGAGTCTTCACACGCAGGCAGGTTTTAAACAGTGTTTCTAATGTCTGCTAAGAAAATATAATAATTTTAAATCAAAACACGCGTTTTGTAAAACAATCACCATAGATAAAAGAATGATATAAGTATGTAATAATTCCTAGAAAAAATATTGCAACCAAAGAGTATTTAAAATTATTAAAATGAAATGTTATAAAAAATGAATGTGCAACGGAACGTTTCAACTCATGTCGTACAACCAACATAAAAGAAAATACCACCGCCGAGTACGTATGCATTTGTTAGAAATGAAATACCAGGGTGAGGGAGGAAAAACAATTTATTTCAAATAATAATATATTTCCCTCAAAACAACTATTTTCTTAAAATAATTCTTAAAACTTTTTAAAGCAAAGCTACAACTATTTCAGTTCATCATATTTCACTTTTGTTATAATTTGTAGGTACATTGATTTACTTGGAAAAGATTTAGTACATCTGTACTTTACTTATCAAATTAGTATATTGGTTATTCTATCACGGTTCAATATTATTACAAACATATTATCAATCACAGATATCTGTAGCGGTTACAATAATATCACATCATTACAATTTATTAATAATATACTCAGATAACCGTTAATAAAACAATTCAAGAGAAAACAGTAATTGTTACTTCAAGAGATACAATATATGAGAAATAAAACTAACCTTTACTAGGTCGCTGCCGAATCAACAGTGAAGACCATTTGATTATCACAAAATAAGTAAGCTTCGTATCCGCCATTTTGGCGTTACACTTCTTTTTAAAATATCTTGGCCCATCACCGCCAATCTTGCCACAAGAAATATACTGTTTTAACATTTGAAAATATAAAGTGACTTGTGTCAAAAGAAATATTTAGTTTTATTCAAAGAAATACAATTTTTATTTATTTTATTATAATATCTAACACATTCACCGCCGCCGGAGTGGTTGTAGGATTCATCAAAAGATGGCGCTATAGTTTCGTAATTAAATATATTTTTAAGTTTGTAAACTTCAATAATACATTGTATAAAGATGTCTGCCTACATTTAAATATGTAAATATACATTTAATATTAGTTCAATGGAATAACTATTTAAAATACGATTAAAAATGATTTAATTGAGTCTTATGTGGGTCTAGCAAATCGGCGACAAATTTACGTGATTTCACGTTGCCAACCGTCGAAATGTCTACTTTGACCTGTCAAAACCATGCTCGCACGGGAGTTAGGCGTGAGATAAAATACGTTTTATGAATGAAAGTTATTTTGTCGCTCAATTTTGTCTATGTTTGTTGCGGTAAATTGTGCGAAATGCGACAAATTTGAAGGATAAAATATGGACTGGCGGCGACGTATGAACGGGTCGTGCTCCTGCAGTAAATAAATAAATATATAGGGACAAATAACACTGATATGCAGTGGAGACAAATAAAAGACCAAGTGCGAGTCGGATACAGGCCCATGAAGGGTTCCGCAGCAGCAAGTAATGGTTCACGAATGTTTATGAAATTAAATGTTTTTTTTTTATATTGAGATGATTGAATGAAAGATAAATTGCGGTTAAAGATTTATGACGTATTAAAAAAAACTACTTACGAGATCTCGTTCAAACTAATGTTCGGTGGAAGTTTGCGTGATATTTTTTTTAGTTTTATCATTCTCTTATTTTAGAAGTTACAGTTACATTTAACTACTTTGGAAGTGTCTCTCGCGCAAACTATTCAATTTAGAAAAAAAAAAAATATTAGACACCTCAATATCATTTTTGAAGATCTATCCGTACGATTTTGATGAAAAAAAAAATTGAGTTTCAGTTCTAAGTATGGGGAACCCCCAAAAATTAACGTTTTTTTTTCTATTTATGTATGAAAATCTTAATGCGGTTCACAGAATACATCTACTTACCAAGTTTTAACAGTATAGTTATAGTTTCGGAAAAAAGTGGCTGTGACATACGGACCAACATACAGACATGACGAATCCATAAGGGTTTCGGTGTTTGCTATTTGGCTACGGAACCCTAAAAATCACGTGAGTTGTATGGGAGCCCCACTTAAATATTTATTTTATTCTGTTTTTAGTAGTTGTTGTTATAACAGAAATACATCATTTGTGAAAATTTCAACTGTTTGGCAACCATGGTTCATGACATACAGAGTGGTGATAGACAGATGGACGGTCGGACGGACGGACTACGGAGTCTTAGTAATAGGGTCCCTGTTCGAGCAACGTTCGCACATTTCGACTGCACGCGGCCACATACTATGTAGGTCGCGTATTGTCAGCTTTTTGCTTAACATTTTAAATCTAATAATAACAATCATTGAGACACTATCGAGCAGCGATCGAGAAATGACCCGTCACACCCAACTACATGTAACTACAATAATAAACAGTTTCTACGTGACGTGGTCTTGTCTCCACACCATCAACCTTTACATTAACATCTCTTCATGTATGGCGCGGGCCTAGGTGACAACCGAAGCCTGCAGCGTACCGTCCCGTTTTTAACCCTTAGGTACGGAGGGACTGGTCAGCTCGGCTTCGCTTTTTTTGACTACTTAATATTTTTATTACGCAATTTATGTTTGTTAACTCGTTCGCAAGCATTACATGTTAAATGTGTCAACATTGTATTATATTATAAGTATTTAATAATTAAAAGACAATAATAATAATATGTCAAAGCCCTTCTGGCGAGTAGGCGACCAAAACTGTGAAAATGAGTTTCTTTCGGCGTTTCTTCTCAGCAGTGGTCGTTACAACAGTAGCTTTTCTTTAAAAATAAATTATATTTTAATATACTTTATACGTAACGTAAATTATACTTATTGACGTGTAAAAGTGCCTGTAAAGGTCTAATTACTGAATAAACATTTGAATCTTTGGAACCCTAAAAAGAGGTGATAATGATGGAAACGGCTGCAGGTGATCATAGCGGGCGCGGAGTGCCGCGCGGGCCGCTACCGCGAGGCGCGGGACGTGCTGCGCGGCATGTGCGGCGGGCTGCGCGCGCGCCGCCTGCCCGTGCCGCGCGACATGCGCAGCGCCACCACCAAGCTGCACTCCTACATACTGGTACTGCTCCCACACAATACAATCCGCTTTTTTCCAACAAATCAGATACTTTTTTCTAAACGTCAAAACAAACATATTCTATGGGATTTGTATGAAATACAGGCAGATGCCGTCATAGAGTCTTGTAGTCTTTATTATCAGTTTTTCTGCGATAATAAATCTCAAATCACGTTAAAATGGATATGTTCAAAGACAAGTGACAATAATTTTATTTTGACCCTGGAAAATACGCAATTGTATTTTGTAAGCATTCACGTTAACAAGTCATTATAAAATAAAAAACCGACTGCCTTTTTATAAACACAGTGTCTCTCACAATAAAAACGAATCGAATGACACCTCTCAAGCTTAAATCCATCGAGCCGTTAAGACTGCAGAGCGTGCCAAACAATTAAACATACATACATAATCTCGAAAAACATTACCCGACCGTGCCAGAAAGAGGGTTAAGAGGCCTTTAAGCACAAATATATTTTTTCATCGATTCGTCTACTTTGGTTTTTGGTTGATAGTAAAAGACAATTTTAGAAGTAATAAAAATTTTAATTTTTTTAGCTACCTTTGTTATGTATGAGGACAATCCTGTAAACGCAATATTTGATATAGCACCCAAACAAATGTTCTTACATCCCGCCTACAAATGCGACATAAATGACGTCACTCCTGTCCTTTCTTTCTACGGCGCTCCGAGACGCCGTCCAAAGGTGGAGGTGACTTTGTAACCTTTATATCTTAAAGAGATTTTGAGTTAACAAGGTAGTTTTTTTTAGACGTGCCTGTTTTTAGGAACTCTTTCCATAGCACATCGGAAGAAAATGATGCATCTTCTCTATTAATATAAGTATAACATACAGAACGGAATCTCCTAAGGTCCCGCGCAATATGCGTCCCCGTTCCCCGTCCCCGCACCTCTCCCCCGTTGTCGCCTTATCGAGGGTGTAGAGCGGGCTGCGGGCGAACACAAACACGTTGCCTTGTGCATGGATGCATAGTTTCGTTTGAAGTAGTGTACGCAAATTGATACTCCGCTTCTATGAAGTGCCATATACCTGTGATTGTGTGTAAATAATTGTGAGCGTTGTTGCGCTTATGAAGAGGTTTGGGTGCGTGGTAACAGTGTTATATTACGTAAATCGTTATTTAAACATTGAGTGTGATAGCATCTCTTTCTTACAGTTACATTCCACCAACCTTTCCCTCTACCGTACTCCCGGCGTTATTAAGATTGGAGGGGAGATTTCCGTCTGTGCTGTATTGTCATATTGCCGCTTCATTGTTCAACGACTCCTATTTTTAAATTATAGAACACTCTTGACTTTATTGATATAGTAATAAATTGCAGGTGCGTACTCACGTGAAACGTGGCCGACACGACTTGGCAGCGCGGCTACTTATACGCACCGCCGCTGATGTGTCCTTCTTCCCATCGCAACAACGTAAGTTCCAATGGTTCAAACGCCTGTTTCTAGATATGCTCATAAAACATGGCCGAACATAGTCTGTATACATATTAGTTATACCCATGCAAGTTATACTATACATATTGTGCATGCCCGCACTGTACGCGCACTTTTACCGCTAAAGGGCCTCACACAAGCTATAATGTAAAGATGTACATTATAGCACGATACATGTCATTACATCTTTCCATAGAAATCGTCAGGAGACCACACACGGCAGCTATAATGTACATTTTTACATCCTGACGATTTCTATGGCAAGATGTAATGAAATGTATCGTGCTATAATATATTATAGCTGCTGTGTGTGAAGCCCTTAACATTGGGTACATCAGCCACCTCTAGGCAAAGGAACGAAGTCTTGAAGATAAAAATACTTAATTATGCAAATAAACTGAGTAGGTCACCAGAGCCGAAAACGGACAGGGATAAATGTAATTTTATATGTATACAGTCTTTATAGTCTATGTTCATATGTTTATAGATCCTCGCTTTACGTTCCTTTGAGCTAGGCGCGACTTTACCTTTAAGTTTATACTCATTTACGGTCATTTTCAACTACCTGAAGGAAAACTTTGTGCGAAAACGTGCACATTAGTTCACTAGTGTGTAATCATTGCTGTTGCTAGTTTTGTCACGCCAAAATAATTTCTGGAAAATCGATGGTATATCGTTGAGTGTCGATTTCGGAAAAATAATCGAGTCGAAGTTTGCAACAGATTTACTTCCATCGTTGATGACGTACAACGGTAGTCTAGTAGTATGAAGGGTGTTAATCATAAAATGTTATGATTTACAACCTTCGTCTTTATTCCCTGTGCATTAGATTTGAATATAGATTAGTCAATCCATCATTAGTCATCCCTATATATATATGTGATTTTTCAGATGTAGTAGTAGCCTATCCCCGCACCAAAACGGGGAAAAAAAATTGTGAGCAGAATCCGCTATTCCAACAAGTCAAATTAGATACTTTTTTCAAAACGTCAAAACAAACAGTTTATATGGGATTAAATACTGGGTAATGACGTCACAGTTTCTTGCAGTCAAATAGCGCTCTTATTACATGTTTTTCTGCAATAATAAATCTAAAATCGCGTCAAAATGGATATTTTCAAAGACAAGTGACATTATTTTGCGACGTTTAATTTTTTTTATCAGAACAAAATAATTTGATTTCGACCTAGGAAAATACCCAATTGTCGTATTGTAACTTTTTCTGTTTTAAATGATCTAAGGGTACTGGCTGTGGGTAAGAGGCGACGAAATATGATTAGCCTACTGGCCGCGAATGTGTAAATCTGCCACTGATTTTATAACATACTTTTATTTTTCTAGATCAAGTGTCAATCCTGACATCGACGGTGATAGAGTGCAGCCGCGCCGGTTTGAAGCATCAAGCGTACCATTGGGCTAGGGTGCTAATGCAGCCTGAGTACAGATCACAAGTAAGTACATTCTCTATTTCTTTGTATTTTGCAATTATTGGGTATTTTCCTGGGTCAACAATAAATTATTTTTTATTGATAAGAAAATAAAACATCCCAAAATAATCTCACTTGTCTCTGAACATATCGATATTTGACATTTATTATTGCAGAAAAACTGATAATAAGAGCGCTATTTGACTCCAAGAAACTATGACGTCATCTGCCTGTGTTTCAACACAGCCAAATGACGTCATAGTTTCTTGGAGTCAATTACATACAGATCCCACAGAAAATGTTTGTTTTAGCGTTTGGAAAAATAATCTAAAAAATAGCGGATTGTTTTTTTATATCTATTATTTCAAATGCGCTCTACTTGAACGATGCTACATATACGGAATATTTTGATCCAATGCTATTGGTGAATGTTGATATAAGTATCAGATTGAATATTTTTGTACATTAATTAAGTTCACATCATATAGCAGTCAGTCAATGAGCTCGGACGTGCATATTTTTTTAATAAGCAAAATAAACAATTACCGCGCATTCTTGACCTAGATTTTTATCTGCGTCACTAGTTTCCGTGTTTATAAAGTAACTTTTAGTGTAATGTTTTGTGTATTGTACAAATAATAAAATAAAATGGAGGACAGTCCCTTCAATCGGAGTGGGATGACACGCCGCAGCCCGCCCCACACCCGCCCGCGCTCCCGTGTCCCTGGAGGAAGAACCGCCAGAAATCAGATCCACGGCCGAGATCCAGTCCTGGATGAGCTCCATCGAACAGTGCCTTCAAGAAGTATGCGCTATTTCGGCTGAAGGAAAACTGAACTCGGACCAGAAATTAAGGATCAGCAATCTCTGCCGGAAAGTTGGTCATGGCACATCTCAGATGGCAGTTCAATATCAGTCCATAAAGCAAAAAACCATTCAATCCTATTGTACTATTCAAGCCCTTAAAGAAAAACTCGACCTATCGCAGCGCCTTCAAGACCTAAAAACAAGTATTGACGAGTCCTCCAAACCCTCTTCAGGAGCGTCCTCTTTCGCCGACATAGTGAAAAAGGGAGCAAATAATTTCGTCCAGCCTCCCAAAGTAAGTGCCGTAGCCATCTACCCTACGGATAAACGGAAAAGTAGCGAAGAGACTAAAACATTAGTTCAAAAAATTATTAGCCCTGTCCAGATGCAGCTACATGTACGAGGATTAAGGAAAACTAAAAATGGCGGAGTCATCATCAGCACCGAGAACAAGGCCGACGTTGAAAAACTGAAGCAGTCAGCGCAACTAAAGACCTCTGGCCTTACTGTGGATGAGCCGCATAAACGTAAACCCAGGATTGTAATTATTGGAGTTCCATCATCCATGCCGGAAACGGAAGTATTTTCTTGCATTTATGAACAAAATTTAGCCGACAAGTTAGCCGACTCAACTTTGGAAAGTTTCTTAGCATCTATCAAGTTAAGCCACAAATCTGGAAAAAAGAATGCTGAGTCCTGTAATTTCGTGATAGAAGTCTCAGCGGACATACGTAGAGCCCTTATCACTAATGACAGAGTGTTCGTGAACTGGTCTTCTTGTCCGGTGAGAGACTTCACTCTGGTGACCAGGTGCTTCAAGTGCCAACAATATGGTCATGCGGCTAGAACATGCCGGGAGACGGTTAACACCTGTGGACACTGTGGTGTGGTAGGCCATGCCTTGGAGGAATGCATAAAGAAGGGAGACCCCCCAAAATGCGCGACATGCCTTTATTACAAAAAACCGTGCGACCATAAAACAGGTGACCAAATTTGTCCTGCGAAATTGATGGCCGAAAAAAGGTATATTAATTCTATAGATTATGACGGCGCCTAAGAGCGCCACTTATTAGTTTATTTTAGTACTTAATCTTTTACGTGTAAACTATTGATAAGTTAATTTCTGATTTAGACAATTTCTCTGTTTTAGAATCGAAAACTTGTGAAGTTGAATGCTGCAAACAATATCTATCTTCATTTAGTGACCCTTTAACATTCATAACACAAAATATTCAGAATATATATAAAAACTTTGACGATTTTCACGTTCTTCTACATAGGCTCAACTTTGACTGTGACATAATCGTGTTAACTGAATGTTTTCTACAAAATCGTGGTAATCTACCCATCATACAAGGTTACAATATTTTTAACAGTTTTGATAATTTTAATAAAAACGGCGGGGTTGTAGTTTACACTCGGAACACATTGGATGTCATTATAGAAGAACCAATTATATTAGACTGTAATCGGCTACTTATAAAAATCGGAACAGATATTGCAATATTAGCCATTTACCGTTCCCCTTCTCATACAAACGCCAGTATTTTCTCAGTGTCTTTAAATGAAACACTGCAAAAGTTATCCTCTTTCAAACACATAGTTATTATAGGAGACATTAACATCAATATTCGCCCGGAGAATAACGATTCAGATGCCTTGGAGTACCTTAATATTTGTGCCTTCCACGGCTTACTCCCTGCACATACGTTTATCACGCGACCCAAAAGCGGTACTTTTTTGGATCATATCATGGTAAAAACTAACTTTCAATCATTAACATTAGTACCTAACTCGAGCATAACCGATCATAGAGCTGCCCTACTAACATTAAATCGTAAATCAAACTTTTGTCAAACGCAAATTAATACTAAAATAGATTACAATAAACTTGAAGGTTACTTATGCAACATTAATTTTGACCTGGTTTATAATAACGCTGATGCGAATACTTGTATGTCATACTTGATACAAACGGTTCGGCAAGCTATAATAAGTAGTACAACAAGAAAATATTTAAATAATAAAAATCGAAACATTAAGCCCTGGATTTCACCAGGGCTCATTCGTTGTATGAGACATAGGGATAAATTACACAAAAAAGCAAACAGCAATCCGGAAAATTTTGTATTACAGTTATCATATAAACGCTATCGTAATTTTTGCAATAACCTACTTAGAAAAATCAAGTGCAACTACGAAAAAAATGAATTATTAAAAGCCGGTGGCAACAATAAAAAAATATGGCAGACTATAAAGCAGGTCACATGTACTACAAAAAAGCATGAGTCATCTTCTAGTTTATTACAAGTGCACGCATCACAGATGACCTCTGCAAACATTGCAAATTCGTACTTTGTAAATATAGGTAAAAATTTAGCAGAAAAAGTAAAAAAGCAGTTGCCTTCAAGTTCGATTCCCTGCTGTTCACTCAATTCATTTGTGTTACTAGACACGGATGAAACTGAAGTGGAAGCTATTATTACGAGCTTGAAGGATACCTGTACCACTGGTTGGGACAATATATCTAATCATATACTTAAACATTTCAAACATATACTGGTCCGCCCATTAACCCATATTTTTAAAAAATGCCTGAGTGAGGGTATATTCCCTAAATGTTTAAAAAAAGCCGTCGTAGTTCCTATTTATAAATCCGGTGACAAAGAGCAAGTTTCAAACTATAGACCTATTTCATTATTGCCTTCGATATCAAAAATATTAGAGAAAATTATAAACAAAAGGCTTATTCCTTATTTGGAAAAGTACAATTTACTATCGGAAGTGCAGTATGGTTTTAGGTCTAAGTTATCAACAGCGGATGCTGTTCATAGTCTAACCGATTATTTAGTACAGGAACTCGATAGTGGCAAACAAACAACTGGAATATTCCTTGACCTTGCAAAAGCATTTGACACAATTTCCATTCCCATTTTATTGCACAAGCTAGAAAACATAGGGATAAGAGGAAATGAGCTTAAACTTTTTGCAAATTATTTGGACGAACGTACTCAATGCGTCAAAAAAGACAATATCATTAGTTCTGACCAAAAAATTAGCTGTTTTGGAGTTCCCCAGGGAAGTATTTTAGGCCCTACCTTGTTTTTAATTTACATCAACGACCTATGTAATCTGAATCTACAAGGGGAAATAATTTCGTATGCCGACGACACAGCTCTTTTATTTTCTGCTAACTCAGTTGATGAAGTCTTTAAACTTGCGCAACAAGGTTTTAATGTTGCAAATAATTGGCTTCAGCAGCATCTACTAACTTTAAACACTGAAAAGACGAATTTTATTCAGTTTTCCATGCGCCATTTGCACTTATCTCATTCTAACACAAAAATGTATGCACATCACTGCACAAACCCTGCAACTAACACGTGTCAGTGCCCAGTTATTTCTAGCACCGACAAAACAAAATATTTGGGTATTGTACTTGACAAAACACTTTCTTTCAAGCATCAAATTGAAATCTTAAATGGCAGAATCCGTAAGTTAATATTTGTCTTCAAAAAATTACGCTCTATTGCGGACTTAAAAACAATCAGGCAAGTTTATTTTGCCCTTTGTCAGTCAGTATTAACTTATTGTATTACGTCATGGGGTGGCACAGCTAAAACATCCCTACTAACTATTGAAAGAGCTCAGCGAGCCATTCTTAAGGTGTCTACTTTCCGCCCTTTCCTTTTTCCCACAGACCTGCTCTATCAATCCTGTAAGGTATTAACAGTTAGACAATTATTTATATTAAGCACAATCCTCAAACAGCACGCCGCACTGCCATTCAGCACTCAACTAACGAACAAAAGACGGAAAGATATTGTTTGCACAAATAATGTTCAAACAAAGCACGCCTTCTCCTCTCGATTTTTTCTATTCCTTGGCCCACTTCTCTACAATAGACTTAATAAAAAACTAGGTTTTCATCCCCTCACTTATAGTACTACTAAGAAAATTCTTCAAGAAGCCCTACTTAATATGTCCTACGAAGAAACAGAGGAATTGCTAATGGTTTTAAAATAATAAGCGTTTCGTTTGTTTATAATAGGTATATATTTTTTTATATTTTCTTTTTATTTTTTCCTAAAGTTTTTAATATCATTGTAAGTGTAATTGTTTATTAAGTTTATTATGAGCATATAATACGTGTAACGCCTGAAATACAGGATGATTTTCATCCTAGCTCAGGTACCTTTAGATTATAATATATATCCTTAATGTATCAATAATGTGTTCCTTTTAAAATGTCTAGCACCTAATTATTTGAATAAAGATTTTATTTATTTTATTTATTTATTTATTTATCAAAAGCTACAAACCATGTTTTTTGAATATCAGGGGCTTCGTCCAAACTTACTTATGAGGTAAAAACGTGACGGTAAATCTATTTAAAAAAAAAATAACATGCTTTTACCTTAAAAAATGTTCTAAAAAGGTCAAATTGCTCCTCAAGACAAACCAATCTATTTTAGACTCGCTGGGGTACGTTGTTTTACCCAGATGCCGTGACCATCTTCCAGCTCCATCATCAGATCAGTTCCATGTCATCATAATATTGCATTGTCAAGCGATATACGTATGCGTGTAAAATTATAGCTAATTCGTTAATTTAGAACTGGGTCAAATTTATCTTGCAAGATTTAATTACAGACAGACAGACAACGGGTTAGGTGAAACTAAATAAAAGTTTGTAATAAAATACAATTATTAAAAAAAATTAAAACAAGCTTCTATCTAAAGCGCTTTTCAAGACGAATCAAACGAGCCCAAACTTGATGGGGTTGCGTCTTTTCATTACAGAGATCCTATGGCCATCTTCCAGCTTCATCATCAGATCACCTCCATGACATCATTATATTGCATTGTCAAGCGATATACGTATGCGTGCAAAATTTCAGCTAAGTCGGAAATTGGGAACTGGGTCAAATTTAACTTGCAAGATTTGATTACAGACAGACAGACAACGGGATAGGTGAAACTAAATAAAAGCTTGTAATAAAAATAATTGACAATACATGAATATAGATAAAAAATACCAAGAAAGTTTAGAATTCAGATTTTGTTTTGTAGATCGACCCAAAGTACGTGAAGAAGATAGAATCGGTGGTGCGCCACTTGCCGCGCACGGAGCCGCCGGCGGAGCCGGGCGCGCCGTGCCCCGTGTGCGGCGCCGACGTGCCCGCCGCAGACCTGCGCTGCGCCCGCTGCGAGGCCGACCTGCCCGCCTGCATCGCCACGGTGACTGTCTACTAGTGTTGCACGCAATAGTATAAAGTATCGATAGTCTATCGATACTATCGTGGCCTTGAAAGAGGCACAATCGGGCTCGACGTTGTCACGTTCAACTATCGTCTACTTATCGTCACTTTACCAACAACCGTTTTTTGTTTTGGGGCTAGCTCAATCAAAGTGATTTTTTCTTATCTGCCTATTTGTTTATAGCAGGATTGTTACTTCATAAAATGACACGACGCGGCCGTCCGATAGTATCTTTCTTACGTACGTCTGTCGTGTTGCTTTCGGAGTAAAAATCCAGGTCTCTCCCCAGGTGACATTTAGCGAAGTAATATCGTATAAAATATACTACCTGAGTTTTTTTTTTTAATTTCCATCTTCTTGCAACTTTTACCACGGCCCATTTTTTAATCAGATATATGAGTACAATTCTTAGATGAAATCGAGTTAAAAAATTACCTTTATTTTCCACATACGAGTATTAGCTATACAATCTTCGAAACGTATGTATGCATGTATACTATGATGAGATAGTTAATAGATTCAGGTGTTACTTTGCGGAAGTCAAAGTTACATACTACATGATTTGAATTACTTTGTGCAATTCCGCCACCAGTTAGTTCATGCAAACTATTGCCGGCCGGCGCCCACCCACTACTGTTAGTCCCAGCATACCTGCCACCAACAGCCCGTGTGCACCCGCCACCAACAGCTGATGCATGCAGCAATATCGGACACCGCATACGCGACACGTGTTTCGCCTCTCCACGAGGCATCTTCAGGCACCAAACAAGTTGTTGATCGTTCGGCAGTCAAGCGTCGACGCTTGACTGCCGAACGATCAACAACTTGTGTCCGATATTGCTGCAGCCGCAGCGGATGCAGCAGTATCGGAGGGAGCATGCATCAGCTGTTGGTGGCGGGTGCACACGGGCTGTTGGTGGCAGGTATGCTGGGACTAACAGTAGTGGGTGGGCGCCGGCCGGCAATAGTTTGCATGAACTAACTGGTGGCGGAATTGCACAAAGTAATTCAAATCATGTAGTATGTAACTATGATGAGACTCAGTCTTTTAGGAATTCAGAAAGTATAATCATGTTTAAACATGAGAAAATGCTCGCATAGCCTCGAGTCCGCAAGAGCGCGCTCGCGTCTTGCACTATAGTGTCATAAAAAATCATCTCCACTGCGCTTCTCCATGTCTGAAGTGACCCTAACAGTCTTGTTAATTTCTTAGGGTCTCCACATCGTAAAAGATGACTTGACAGCGTGCCCCGAATGCGATTTTCCAGCAATATTGTCAGAGTTCAAAGAGTAAGTTACTTTTTTTATAGCTAATTTGTTTTTTAAGGTGTTTTTGAGTACCTACTTGTAAATAATATATTCAAAAGCTACACATTGTTTATCTTATTTACAGACTTCTACAAGAGGAGGGCAAGTGTCCGATGTGTGGCGAGAATGTGGATTATCGTAGGCTCGTGAAAATCGACGACGTGTCACTTTACTTGGACGCTGCGCCGACGGAATAAGGTCCATTTTGTAATGGCAGATAATTCAAGCTAGTGCTAGACTTGAGTCTAGTTTAATCAAAAACATTGTCTGCTGTTGATGACGCCACTTCTAAGGGTTGCTACATACTTCTTCGGGCTGGCATAAATCGACCCAGCCGGGCGGTAAAATCTAATATATATAGATGAATGTTTAGGAATCATAAACCGCTCTGCTACTGCACATAATCACTCAGCTTGGCACTGTCCAATTATGACTGTCATCATGGCAATGAAGATTACTTGAATGTATTAAAAACCGAATTATGCTGATCTGACTCGAAGGAACTACCCAATTGGCACAAGCCGAATGAAGCCGAATAAGAGCAGTAAGTGCTTCGGGATGGCTTTTCGGGTTTTTCTTATATGTTTATTGCGATAGTGCCGGCCTGCTTGTCTGTTTAGCAAGCCTAATTGGTCAAAAAATAAGGTTCATTTTACAATGATAATCAACTGTGATTGTTGTCCGTCCATGGATTAGTAGATAAGTTTGTAGTATGCCGTCCTACTTATATTATCTTCACGGTCAGTTGTTGAAGGTCTGTAGATAATATTGACATTGATTCAATTAAAGCACAATTTGTGTTGAAATTATAATATGCATTTGTTTAGAATAAGATATGAATGTAATTTATAAATTTTTGATGAAATAAAAGAGCGAAGTATAGTGATGAAACATTTAATTTTCATTTGAAAGTATACCAAGTTGTAGTTACACATTCGATACTGAGATTCAAATGAAATGCAAAACACAATGGTATTATACAAAACTGCGATAACCCTCTCGCTCTATCCACTGTCGCCGTGTGCGTGAGCGAGACGGCACGATAGTGAATACAGCGGCAAGTCCATCGCATTTCGAATCAATCGCCAGTACTCTACGATCAATCGATATTGCCCTAATAATTACCACTACCTAGCTATGCCTTAAGTAGACGTTACATTTATACAACTTAAAATAATGACAAGACGATTATAACAAAATAATACAATCGATAACATAAATTAATTTCATTGTGCTAATAATACGATAAAGGCTCTAAGTCAACCGCTATTTCGTTGACTCGACTCTAGGTACTTTATATTCTCTAGGAATTTTATATTAACGTAGAAAGGAATTATATTAATTTGATGTTAATTTACTGATATTCCTCTTGTATTGCTATCGAGTCGGTGAACGTAAGCCTGTATTGCATAAATTGATATTGAATTAAGATTCGCTTTCGATATTTAAGAGTCTATCTAATTAGGCTGCTTTCTCCTAAGCGGTTGTAAGGCAGTGATCTGTTTAGGCGACGTACTTACTTTCAATATATTGGCAGATCCAATAATGAAGTGCACTCACTTAGAATATTTATTAATTAGTAGTAAAAAAAATAGGAATGTAAATAAATGAATTTATTGATTTTAAATAGATCACGCCAATATAGATTTCAGGCCATTTTAAGTTCGTCTGCTCGCCTAATTGTAAAATAAAATTTGCAGCAAAACGTGTCTTAGTTCATTACAATAAGATACAAAATCGATCAATGGAATATAAAAAGTTAATTGGTGTTACATCTCATTGTGATTCTATACTAGCTAACGATGCACGGATGTGTTCGATTAGTATCAAATTTACAATGGAACGGATGAAATGCTAATACGTAGTCTATTTTATTTTACTTCTCCATTTTTGTTAATTATTTCCTCGTGAAACATGTATTTTTATATAAGTCGATTGTTACAATCGACCCCCATTTTTAGGGTTCCGTGGGGTCTGTCTGTCCGCGGTTCTACTCAAAGACTATAAGGACTAGTAAGCTGCTATTTGGCAGGGGTATGTATATTAATTATGCCGACAAAGTGGTAAAATAAAATCATGAATTTTTTTGGGGAATCTCCCATACATGTAAAGTGTAAGTTATTTTTTTTTTTCGATTTACCCATTGTGGAGTGTGTCGTTTAATAGGGGCTTTAAAAGTAATGGGTTTGTAATTACCATTTTTTGATTTAGGCATCCGTTTCTGACATATTTGGTTTTAAAGTGAAATTTTTTGCCAGAGTCAAGTGTCCCTCCTTTCTACCTACTAAACGAACGAACGATACGTGGAAACGTTCACGGCATAAAGAAAAGTTTTTAGACGTTTGTAATCCCTGAAAGTTAAAATCATTCGCATTACATTGCATGTGGCCCGACACGCATTGGGTCGGTTAAATGATAGTTTTTGTTGGTATTTGTTTGTTATTGGATATTTTCAGAAGTGTTACCCTTTACCATAGACTACACAATTCAATGTTTTACATATTTCATGAAACGTATGTAAGTA
This sequence comes from Acrobasis suavella, assembly GCA_943193695.1. Lineage (NCBI taxonomy): Eukaryota > Metazoa > Arthropoda > Insecta > Lepidoptera > Pyralidae > Acrobasis > Acrobasis suavella. Next base: position 5,174,833 of record OW971933.1, on the reverse strand, counting down.
AGAATGGAATATTTTTCTCTTATAAAATTCCATTATTGCATGTTATTATTTTCTCTGTTCGAAGAAAAGGGGAAATTGAAAGAGATCTAGGTGCTCTTTCAATTTTCCCTTCTCTTGTTTACAAACAAGAGAAGTAAGAAAAAATAGACTACAATAAACTAGTCTTGTATGAGAACACATAGTGGCGGCGCACGCCGCAAATTAAAGTCGTCAAAAGAGCGGGCACATGCGCGCGAGTGGACGAATGCAAGAAACAGTAAATATATATCGTTGGCGATCTTTATATCCGTAAATAATCTCATTCAAATATAATTTAAAATATCATAATATAATTTAAAATATCGTAGTCATCGTTTGGCCGGAGACACTTTTGTATGGCGTAGCATGCGGCCCACTCTTTTAACTCCACTTCAAAGTAGCTCCTCCCAATTATTTACAGATACATACAAAAATATTTTAATAAAAAAAGAGACGATGGCACTCGGTTGCGTCGTAAGGTGTAAATCGCATAAAATAGAATTTAAGATAAAGATGAAGAAAATCATAAACGATAACGATTTGACACATAGGAGACTATATTATACAACGAAAGGATGAAAATATTACGATACATCGTGAAATATATTCAGATAGGGGGAATGTATAAAAATCATTTCTATCGGCATTAATTCCTCGACAATAAATACTATAATCTTTGGTTTGATTTAGTCGATTACAAAAGGTCATAAGATTACTGCAGGTGCGCGAGCCGCTTGGGCAGCGCGGCGACGACGCGCACGCGGTCGCTGAACTGCGGCGGCGGCGCCAGCAGCGGCGCGTGCGGCTCGGCCGGCGCCGCCTCGGCCGCGGCCTCCTCGGGCGGCGGCGGCAGCTCGGCCAGCAGCACGGCCGCGCGCCGCCGCCCCGGCGCCTTGTCGATGTCCACGCCCAGCCGCTCGGCCGCCGACCGGCCCCGCCCCGCGCCGCCCGCCACCGTGCCCCGCAGCAGCGCCGCCGTGGCGCGCTTGCGCGTCAGCGAGTTGTGGCGCTGCATCGGCGGCGGCGGCGCGGCCAGGCTCTCGCTCGAGCTGTGCACGGGCTCCGTGCTGATGACGTCGTTCGACGACTTGACGGTGACGGAGCTGCAGAAGGAGACTTTGTCCCGGCGCGGCGGAGGCCGGGCCTGCGCCTCCTGGTCGGAGGACACGCCGGACGACGAGTTGTCGCCGTCGTCGCGCTCGCCGCCCGCTGCCAGCTCGTCGCCGCACGACTTCGACGATTTCAACCGTGTCCGAATCTTCTGTATCTCGTCTACGGAGAACGAGTGCTGCATTGAACTCGAACCAGAACTGCTTCCACTGAAATAAGAGAGTAAATTTAGACCAATTGATCACCTCATTTATCCACGGAGTGTGGCGTTAAATCCGTTATTAAGACGTCATAACTAAAATCTGATTTTTCAAACATGAAGTATTGATTAGTATAAATGCAGTTAAAGAATTTTATTCTAATCGATTTGGTAGAGACCAATGAAGCAAACATTAAAATTACTAACAAAATTTATGCAACGTACACATATTTGCACCATGATTGATTTTTTTTTAGATTCCGAAGCATTAAGAAAATGAGAAATGGAGATAGAAAACATGATATGTATGATGGAATATTTGATCACACCCACAGTCATCGACAAACACGAAGCATAATCCCCAGCAAATATAAGTAAGATATTAAACTCTACCTTCAAATTAGTTTGCGATCTAATAATTACAGATAATCCGGGGTTAATTCTCCGGGGTTTTCAAATATTGGTGCATATATTCGTATCCTGAAAATTATAATTATCAAATAAACCCCAAAACTAATCATCGTCGACTCACACTGTACTACATTTCTAGTAATTGTATACTTATTAATCCTCAAGGGATGGTTTTGGAATAAATTTAGCTTTCTAAAGGTACACTTCACCTTTGAGCACTATATAAAATAAAGACGTATCAAAATTACGATCCAATGGGGTAGACAAAACTTAGGGTGGTTTTAATCAGGTTTTCGCCTTAGGTCTTGCTGTCTTAACCTAGGCTGCTTTTAGACTGGGCGAGAAGGTAGAAAATGGGAAGCAAAATAGTGATAGGGTCGCTAACTACATCGCCTGATAACATGATTCAGATTGTCAACAGTTAACTCGGTTAGCTTTTACTGCACGGGAAGACAACCACCTAGTACATTCATGGTTTTATCTTCCAACTCCGCATTGAATCATAAGGTCGAATTTAAAGTGATACTATTGTATAAAAAATAATTCCGACCACGATTATTAAGATTATAAAATAACTAATCTGTATAATAAGTTTCAAATTTCCATCTTGTTTGTCTGAAATAAGAATTTATACGTTTTGGCAGAGGCGTTTTTGATGATCAAATTTGTGTTACAAAAATTTTGCAATCGTGTATCCTGACCACAATAATGTTAGAAAAGTGGTCTAGCATGATATTGGCAAGTATTAGTTCCAAATATCTAATATTGACTGAGAAATAAGGTATAGAAAACACATATTTTTATGGTGCGTCTCATAATAATAATAAAAAATCCAAATGGGCTCAGGCGTCATCGAAAAATCGGGGAACATTCATAAAAAAAACGAACGAATTGACAACCTCCTTCTTTTTTGAAATCGGTTAAAAATGTTGAACGGACCTTGTATTACTGTTAGCACTCGTCTCTGCGACGGCGGCGGGCTCGGCCTTGGGCTTGGCGTCGTGCTCCTCGTCGGACTCCGACATGCTGTAGTCCGGCTCGGGGATGGGTGGCGCGGGGGTTGAATTCTAAACAAAATAAGTCGATCAGGTTCCAGTCATTCACCTCCTCGGGTTTTTCAATCAAGCGTTGCTGGCGCTAAAACTTGCAACACCGTGCGGCGGATGGCAACATCGGGACGGATCTGGCAACCCTAACAGATGAGTGGCGGGGCGATGTTGCACACGTCCGAAGTGCCATTTTTCAATCGCGGAGTCACCTAAACGAATGGTTTTTCCATACAAAAAACCGTGAGTTTAGTGACTCCGCGTTTGAAAAATCGCACCACTGATCACCGGTCATAGTCACCGGTCTTCTTGGTTCAACGCTCGCCGCGTATGGTTGTGTCAATCTATACATTGTAACGTATTACTGAATTCATGCATCATAGATTATTTATTGATTGGAGTAATTGAAGTAACAATTAGATATTTCATAAAGTATTGTCAGTTATTGCATTTAGCTTTATTAAGCAAAAATAAGAATGTTTTATGTATAACCGTGTCAAATTTTTATGATATTCAATACATCAAAGCACCGCGATGAAATAGTAAGCTTTACGGAGACATATAGTGTCAGTATAAAATTAAGTGGCAATTATCGTCACGATTCGCTTGCCTGTGGAGGCAACGTCTTAGTTAGTACCTAACGTTAGTCAGTAACTCGTTCCTAAAGCGGTCAGCGATAGGGGTCATCAACTCTACCGTTATCTTCTACCCATTACGTTTTATAAATCGACTGCGGCATCATTTCTTTGCTTTAAATTCACTTAGCAGAGGCAAGCGTTGCCTCAGATTATAATCGTTGTCGCTATCCACATCGCGTGTAGAAAATTGATAAATGGTGTAACCGATACCTGTCTGAGGGTGCCCTTGTGGGTGTTGAAGGGTTGCGCGTACTGGTTGGCGGGGTCGTCGGCCGGCACGCGCGCCGGGCCCGACCACGACCGCAGCGACATGCACTTGCGGGCCTGCGCAAGATGCAACCGTAAGGTCGACTTTATAGGGTTAGGACACCCCTAACCTAGCCATACAAATGTTATCTAGCTTTTACTTTGAAACAATATTTCGTAATTTTGCTATTTCAAAGAATTTGCATATTCTTATATCTAGGATTTTCACTGGTTTTTCACAGAAATCCTGTCATCATCATCATCTCAGCCGCATAACGTCCACTGCTGAACTAAAAAAATATTTTGTCTTAAATCTTTACTATCAAAATTGTAAACTCATACACTGTATATTTTCTGCAATGTTTTGACAGTCGAAAATCACTAATACGAGATCTTGCATGTACATATGCGGCTCCATGCCTGCGTTGCATAATGTCAACTTACATTAAACGCTATGTTATATGCTAATGTCGTATTTGGTTCGACACGACTTGTATATTTTAAATCTTTGGGTTCGACAACGTCGTCCGGCACGATGTCATACATCAAAGTTTCTTTATAATTTGTTTTTAAACACAAAATAGAAGCCGCCATGTTATTACGTCATACGCCGGTGTAAACTAATGAGTGTCAACTGTCAAAATGCATACATTGGCGCATTTATTTACACATGTATATGACGTCATGCCCACAGTGCAATTTGGCGTTCACTGATCCTACGTTTATATAATATAGTGAAATTTGAATTTATAAAATTTTATTGCATTGCTCTTATCCGTTGAATAAAATTTTTGTGTTAATTTAAGTGGTTTCTTAGCACCAATGGAATCAAATTTAGATATTTTTCGAAAATGGGTGTAATAAATAACTTATTCAATACATGAATGAAAAGTTGACTAACGTTAGTACTGTCTGGCCTGGCGGGCCGGTAGCCGACGGCGCCGATGTCGCGGGGCGCGGCGTACAGCTTGGCGGGGTCGGCCGGCCGGAACGTGGACGCGGGCGCGCCCGCCGGCGGCGGCGGCGGCGGGTGCGCCGGCGGCGGGCAGCACGCGCGCCCGCCCATAGGACCTGCAGGCACAGAGGACGATTTTAACGACACTAGATAACTAATACACCCATTCAATAATAATTAAAGATAAAAACATTCAAGCGGGAGCACTGACTTCATATAAGTATTACTTATAGAACGGTATCTCCTAAGGTCCCGCGCTAGGGTTCCCGTCACAGAATAAATACTAGTACTCACGTACAGAAACTTACTCAGGAAATCAATTCAAAGGAATATCTACTCAATGTGGTTAGCGGTATGGTTTAATTTAGCTTGCATCAGAACTTTCTTACCTCTTCGTTTAGATACCTAGACATCCATTGCAAGCCAATTTCATTCTTATTACTCTAGACCAACGATTAATGTTACTGAATTTTCCCCGTTTGAAGTACCGCGCGCATAGTAATAATGTAGGTATATTTTCGATACCTAAACGGGAAGTGCTCCAGGCCTGTTTCCGTATAATATGCGGGGTTTTGAGCGGGCGGCTGCAGGCGCAGGCGTCTGCAGCCGCCTCGTCAGGGCGAGAATGGGGGAAAGGTGACGGGGACGGGGAACGGGGACGCATATTGCACAGAACCTTAGGAGATTCCATTCTGTATGTAATACTTATATCAATTCTGTGATCCTGGTTAGTTGCTGACTGTCGCTAATCGCACACAAATTTATGAGTAAGAAAATAGGGAAGGTCTGGCAACTCTACGGCTCTTGGTCCATATTAAAGGGCGGAGACCGAATCTCACTTCTAGCGAGAATTTTTCGTTACCTTCTACTCTTATACCAATTAAACCGACCAATTGAAACGGATCAACTATTTACTATCTCAACGTTACAACTTTCTAGTTGGTCCGATAGAAATATTTTATTATTATTTAGATAAGGTTCCGAGCAATGTAAAAATCAGTCAGTTGAACACTGATAAACTGGCACAGGTACCACAGTGTAGGTAACAGTAAACATTGACCATCATTTGAAAATAAAGTCACTCACCATGAACGTCCTCGCTGGACCTCGTGCGCGGTGGGTGTTGCGTCAGTTCAGCGCACAGGTCGGGGGTCGAGTGGAAGTCTCGCCGCAACGAGCCAGTGTTGCTGCTGCCCATGGACATTGATTTGCTCCATAACTGCCAACATGCAAAACTTTTATATAAATTTGCCAGGCAAATTAAAAAAATCTTTTTGTATGTAAACGCCGTCTAGTGATGGGCGGAGGAACTAAATAGTAGAATTTTAATCCGTGGTGCCAACTCTTATTTGACACGCGAATTACAAAAACCCCGAATTTCAAGCGTCAATCCCCAATAACTTTTAAACGGGTGAACAGATTTTCATCAAACATAGCTAAGAACCACGACGAGGAAACTTGCATTTACGTAAAAAAAAAAAACGCAAAAAAACGCATCGAATTGGTCCATCCATTCGAGCGCTACGATGGGTCGGGGGTTAAAAAGTTACTTAAAGACTTAGGTGTGGTGGTGGTCTCTGGTGTATTTATATTCATGTGGCCTTATCATGATCATTTCGACACTGCTGCTGAGCATAGGCCCTTCTTCTTACGTCTCTCGAGGACATTGGCCGCATCGTCTGGGCCCGTCTTGCGTGGGGAGCTAGCGCGGGACTCTGTTTCAGCATAAGCCTATTCTAAGGTTTACCTATATACCGAATTGAAGATTCTTTATAAGATTGTCGGATCACCTCGTGCGTGGGTTAAGGTCGCCGCTCGAGAATGTTTCGGTTCGCCTTTCGGTTTTGTGTTTTGCGCGATATGCAACATTGTTTCAGAAGCAAAATCGTACATATTCATCCTTGAAATATGCTGCCCTCCTCCTGGGCACTCTACCAAAGGGAAAGGATCTCCTTTTTTAATTTATAAGAAGAATAGGCAAAAACATTTGCAGAAAAGTTCGTACTTTGATGGAAAAAGAGGAATAAAAAGCTTACTTTCCCTCTGCAGCGCTTCATCTCAGCAACGGAGGCGTATACTCGCTGCGGCACCTTTGCCGGTGAGTATGGGGGGGAGTTAGTCCCTCCCTGGAATGCTGAGCGCGTCATCATAGCGCTGTTGCCGCCACTGAAATCATAAAACGACATTTGTACGTTCTTTTAATAAGTAAGCATGGTTAACCTGGTTTAACCCGTTCACGTCGTGGTTGCGTTAAATACCGTAGCCACGGTGAGAGTGGGGTTTATGAAAGAAACATCATTTTCTGGAAAGGTATAGATGCCGATACAGATAATACAGTCATCATATCAGCCACTGCTAGATATAGGCACAGAGTTTTTTCGAAACGCACCGAGAAGCGGCGCTGTTAGTAGTTTATCAATACAGGAAGCCGGGCCTCTGGCTCGCTTCTCAAACCTCGTCCGAAGGAGATGCCGTCTATACGCGTTTGTATGACGCAGCCATGACAAACATATTCTATGTTTGCAGCCACGGCAGCGGCATTTGTAAACGCTCTTAAGGATATTGACGTCATAGTATGCATTGGAGTTTACATGTTGTCAGTATCAGCTTGCCTCTGGAACAGCTCCTCGAGCTCCGCGGCGGTGATGCGGCCCGACGCGGGCCGCGCGCGGATCGACGCCGTGCGCGGGGCCACCGGCGTTCCCGATACAGGGGTCCCGCCTGTAAGTGCAAACATACGTGAGATCTGATGATGAGGAAATGAGGGCTTTTTTATCAATAACGTGAGACACAGATATTAACAAGCACGGGTTACTCACGTTAAGAGTCAGCTACTGGCCGACATGTTTTGACCTCATCCGGAGGTCTTCATAAGGGCGAATGTGACGTGCATACGCGAAGCACTACGCGACACACTTAATAAGGAAATGAGGATTCTTAATATGGATTATCAAATGGCAGCACAGTGAGGTCAGGTCCAATCAACTGTTGTGATTGGACCATAAGTTGACAATTTCTTTTACACTGTCAAATGTATCCAATAACAACTGGTTTAACTTGACTTCACTGTGCTGTTATCTGATGTCCCATGTTTTGAAATGTCATTCGTGACTTGAGGGTTGTAGGTTCGAATTCAATTCGAGGTAAAAAAAAAATTGTCAAACTTTTAAAATTTAGCAATTAAGCACACTTACTGTTGCTACCGGCGTGTAACTGTACAGACTCCGCGGAAGAGGATTTGCCAGCCACGCTCAGCGGCTCACAGCTCTCTTCCTTTTCACCGCCATTTTCTGCGTAAAAAGTTAATGTAATTCTTCAATCCTATCCAAAATATACTTTAAGGAGTAAACTCATTTATTTCTCTATAGACGGAATAATAGAAAAACCCTTATTGTACTCGGTTCAAAGGTAGGTACGCTAGTTGCGTTGCCTCTGTTAATCTTTTTCTTCATTAACAGCCTGTTATATCAGTCCACTGCTGGACCTCCCCACTTAAGGGTGGAGTTATAAATAATGAAGAATATGTGGAAGAATTACTTACCGAGTCCAGCGACCATGGATTTTGCTCTCGCTCGTCCCACGCTGAGAGTGGTCCGAGGGTCGCGACGGGGAGGCGCGGGGGCCGGGCTCCGACCTAGGGATCATAATGTTGTCAGATATTTTGTTGGACAAACGCTAATAATAAAGGCTAAAGCTTATCCGGTGTTTTGGTCATTTCGCCTTCATGCATTTCGCAAAAGTCTTAGAATGCACGAGCTGCTTTTGCCGCGTAGAATGCCGAGAGAATGGGTAGAGCAAGATCCCTGGGCCCCCAGACCTTACTTATTTTTTCAGAAACCAAATGTATGGGATTAAGTATTGATTATGGCGTATGCGTATTTGCTAGCTTGGACCGACGGCCAATTAACAGGTACCCGGTGCTAAAGGTAAGTAAAAATGGTATCAACATTTCTTACAGTTTCAGTGCTTATTTATTCTTATGTTTTAGAGAACTTAGTTAAAAATTAATAATCAATATTGCCAGACACCTTCCGTCGGCGGTAACTTTTGTCGAATGAGGAACGGAAGTCGTCTACAGACTATTACGAGCCCCGACATGGAACTGAGGTAAATTCGGCATTCGGAGCCGTGGCGCACATGTTGAATCGACCACACTGATCTCCGTGATCCAAATGGGCTTCGACGTTGCACCTCACGGACTGAAGTGCCACTAGTAAAGTCACATTGTTTAGAGCCTCCCGACTCTCGGGGCTCCACAGTGAGCATATCCTTGCCGTATTCTGCTAGGCTGGCTTCGGCCTTAGAGGCGTTCAGGCATAATCCCGCCCGTGGATGGTAGCTTCGCACCACCGGCCGCTCGGCCGAGTGCGAAGGCGATGCAGCTAGTAACCCTTTGCTAATTTGATTCCTTTTTTTCACATTCTCGCCTACCATCACGCTGAAAGTAGGCTTTGGGTCTTGCGAACCGTAAAACCCAAAATAATCTGTGTGCCCTATTAATGATGAGATAATGAAGAAGTAATAGCTAGTGTATACGTATAGTATTTATATAGTATAGTCATAATTTCAGCTTTGTTAAGAGTGAATCTCTGCTAAGTTGCTTACTAGTATGAAACTAGAAAAAAACGCATGATGTTTATTACATACAAATTAGAGAAAACGTGAGGGTAATAATAAATTCTGGCGTAATCAAATAAAAAGAGCCTTACCCCCAGCGGCTTTCCTGGGTAACGTGGCTGCGTACGGTCGACCCGAGCTCGACAGCTGGTTCTGCGACTTGCTGGTGGGTACCATGCAGGTGTTGCTCTCGTCTGTGGGGCATGTTGGGGAAATGCGCATATTATATCGGCCACATACAATACATATACTGATGTCTGAGCGATAAGACCGCCCATTGTACCTATGTATTTCAAATTGTAAAACTTCCTTTTAATGTTATTTTTTTGTTTTGGTGCAATAAAAAGTTTTTCATTCATTCATTCATTCATATACATAGTTCATTTGCAGAAAGCAAACAATTTAAATGAATGGAGTATAACTTAAACATAGGAGCATTTAGACAAGGTAGTTACCTATGTGAATTGACGCGAGAAATGCCTGAGGAGAAGCTCTGCCATTATTCGCGTCAATTCCCATAAGATAACTTACATATATGAAAGATAATCTTTGCAGAGGTGTATTTTTATATTTGCCGTGATCATCCTATTATTTTGCTGGTCCATACTTTGTTGAAATGGGTCAGGTCATTCCTGGATTAGAGGAGCATAGACCGAGAAGGGTTGCATTAACGGAAGGCTTATGCTCAGCAATAGGCAGAGGAATGGCTGGGATGATGATCTACTCGTAAGACGTTGGAGTAAAGACTTACTAGCAGCGTTGTTTAACGAGACTACAGTCATGGACACCAGGGCTCCCGAGCTTCGGATCAACTCCACCACGTGCTCGTGCGACGCCGCTGACACGTCTTCGCCGTTTATCTGTGGAAGAACATGGTATAAGATTGGAGACTGTTGAAGTTGTAGCGGCAGCGAGGTGGTGTGCTCGACCGCTCCAAAGGGAAGATCTTCCAGCCAGGCATGGTGTTGCGCCTGGGGAACCGCAGCTCCTACTGTGCACCACATGTATACTGTCGGAGATGCCACTGACACATCTCCTACATATATGATTATACCTATTGATCATACCAATATTTATGGTGGTTAGGTCGTAGGAGGTGGTATAAATGCAACTAATCGCAGAAACTCTGATATACAGATGTAGGATGTGTCAACGCCATCTCGTATGCTTTTTGTAAACTTTTCCGTGTCTTCATTATTGTGACAGTAGTTTTCGTATAGTGGCGTAGAGCTCGACACAAAGTGATAATAGAAAAGTAACTTATCGACAGTTTAAGGATAAAAAAGCTCTTGAAATATTTTTAAGACTGTGAGATTTATTATTCTTATAAAGTATGCCAAAGGACTCACCGCTACCAGGAAATCTCCCTTCCGAAGACCAGCTCTGTCAGCCACTCCTCCTGCATCCACGTCGTCCAAGTATTGTAACGCAGGACATCGCTCTGAAGGCCGCAACTCCATCAAAGGAGAAGATGCCTTCGCTCCGCGTAGCACGAAGCCAAAGCCGCGCCGCGCGCGATGCAGCACCACTGTCCGACTTTCCATGTTGCCATATCTAAAACAAGTAAGATAATGAAACCTCCATGCTACGTATCTTGATGACAACACTGAGAAAAAAGAATGATTGCTAGTAGCAAAAATTTATGCTACACGTTACCAAAATCGAGTGACTGCTGATCAGGGCTACTTGTAGTTAAAATGTGTTTTTATTAATAGTTGTAGTTTTTATTAATAGTATATGTAACTATATGGTTCTGCTAATAAAAACAAAAGTTTGGTATCTACTAATCAAATCGCAAATAACAAAACTGGTTCAGCTATTTATTTTTCTCAGTGCACAAAAATAAAAAAACGCGAATAATAAAACTCGCAGTCTGACGCCGCGCCGTGCCGTTTGGTTACCGGTCTAGAAAAGGGCTGATCCGCCTGATCCTGTGAATGTCGTAAGATGCGCCTTATGGTACGTGCTAATGGTCTCGCAACCAAGGTTGTGGTGGAGAATCAAACGATAAAAATAGGAGAATCTATATGAAAGTAAATGAGTATTGCCGAAACTAACAAATCTTAGTTTTCGAATTCTACAAACACTACAAAATAGAAAAATCTTTATTTGGAGCATATATACAACAACAAAAAATACAGAACATAAAACACAATTTACAAAATACGCCAGCAAAATGGTTTCTCTCAGCTTTTGTGTCTGCTTTTCTGAGTCAACAAGACTAAGCACATAGATAGGAATCTTCCCTTACCTTCTCAATATATGCCCTATCAGCTTCTTGGTACATGTTGTTTCCAACCCTACTATATTGTACACCACAACCAGTTGATCCAGCGTTTGCCTTGTGAGAGACATCGATACTAAACTTGCGATTCAATACAATCATTGTCAAATGTGTTGACAAACAGCTCTTGTTTTGTGTTTCAGATATTGTTTATTGTTTGGAAGATCTAATATGGCAAGCCAAAAAACAAATAAAGGGTTATTTTTATCGTATCTAAGTCAGTTTGGTCTATAAATATCATCTTTAAAATATCTTTATATAAGGTAGTATCAATATCAATGTAAAGTGGAATTCAATTTCTTTCTTGTCTTTTAAGATTTCTGAACACAGTAAATGGCCCGTTGCCTGTTACCTGTACCTTAGAGATTCAATGCCTACTTTTATAATAAGGAGTGGAAAAGCTACGACAATATAACTAGATATTAATTCAAATACCTGCACAGAATTATTATATTGCTTTTTAGGGTCTCTCCATATATGTATTTTCTTCCTGCGATAGTAAGCGAACTTGTGGTAATATTTTTTGACTATTCGATAATGAAATTTTTTATGTATAAAGAAGGCGAAGGCATATTTCAGGGGCAGCCTATTTGAGACCAATTGCACCCCCCTCTCCTTTTACGCATCGTGGCAATTGAGATGGTAGAAGGGTATTTTAAAAATAATTATGATATTTCATTGAACGCAGATTAGGGGCGGAAAATATGAATAGCTTTCTAATGTGTATTGCAAGTGGCGATTGTTAGATATCAAACCAGTTTAATTGCCAGATCCAAAGTTTACACATATATATCTAACACAAGACATAAAAGATATCATATTTCATTACTTTGTTATTATTATAATATATATTATATATGTATATATGTATGTCTATTAATTTATAGGTATGTATGTAATATAATATGTAAGTATTTGTATGTATATATTGTGGCAGGTTCTATATGTAGTAACTATCTACAGTAAATCTGACATACTGCACCGCCTAATTTTAAATATTCACATCTCCCTCTACCCAAAGGTTGGCTGGAAGAGATTGCTATGCGATAAGTCCGCCTTTGTATCATAATTCTGTTTTCTTTTATTTCTGTTAATTGTTTTTCCTATTGTTTATGGTGCAATAAAGAGTATTGTATTGTATTGTAAAAGTTGATAAAATTTACTTACGTTTTCTTTATCCTAGGCGCAGTTGCGCTATATGTTTTGCTAAGAGCCATCTCCCGTCTGCCCGTCACCCTGGAATGGTGAATAGGTCCTGATGCCAGTACCTGAAATATTAAATTCCTTTTTGTTAGATTTTTGTATAAAGAATTAATTAAGGTTTACACGGTTCAGGATCCAAAATCAAGTGGTCAAACAAAAGGTGCGCTGATATATTAGTAGGTTAACGCCATATTGCTGAAAAAATTGAAATATTTGAATTTTTCGGGGTCAAGTGTTGCCCCCTTTTGAAATATGTGTTTTGAAAAGAAACGGAGATATCTTTTAAAATTTTGTCTTAATCAAACCCTAGATAACCCTTCAAATTGCTTTATGAACTACTGTTTACAGTTTAAAGTGAGAACGTGAAGCTTTTTTACGCACATGAGCGAAAAACGGCCACTTTTAGCTTATGTGTGTAGAAAAGCTTCACGTTCTCACTTTAAACTGTAAACAGTAGTTCATAAGGCAATTTGAAGGGTTATTTAGGGCTTGATCAAGACAAAATTTTAAATGATATCTGCGTTTCCTTTAAAGAAAATTATTTCTAATGAGGGGAGCACTTGACCCCGAAAAATTCAAGTATTGGCATTTTTTGATAAGTCGATTTGTGGCGCCATTATAACAGGACTACTAACTTAGTTGGCGTCTTATAACATTATCTACTTTAGAAAAGCGGTTAAGTTTTATGCGCTGGGTATGGTGAAAATAGCAGTATCTACCTAATTCATTATTTCTTATTTTTTTGAAGTGCTTTAATAAGCTAGAAAAGCAGTGATGTAAGCTTTTTGAGGTATGGGGTTGGTTTTAAGACAGGTATTCGTAGGAGTCTGGGATATAACCTAGGTATCAACATATATACTATTTTATTTGATCGTTTTGTACTATTTTGATTTTGGCACCCATCATTTACTATTTGTTTTTCTTAAATAGTAATGTATTTTGTTAATGTGGATTATGAATCTCGTGTCAGGCAAATGCAAAATTTCTACTTGGAGTTTTCTCTGCCACACTTGCAAGTGGTGGGGAGTTAGGATTTGGATAAGCCATTCTAAGGTTTCTTGTCAAGGTTGTAAGATGGATACAGACTACCGTACAGTTGACCAGAATTGCGTAGAAGTTACTCCAAAAATAGGCCACGAAGTGGTAGGCGTCCTGCGTTCAGGTAGATCGACGGCATCAAACGTATTAATGAAGTCAATTGTCACAATAGAGCAGACAAATCACAAAGGTAGGTTTATGCCCAGCAGGGAGGGGCATTACGACAAGACTATGCGTAACACCTCCTCTCCTGCCTATCGTGTCCCACAAGTTGTATTAAGCATGGCCTGTGTGGGCCTTTAGACAACGCTGTGAAAGTGGCAACATTCTTTCTGGAGGGTTTTTTTTATTGAGCTTCCGTTATGAGTAGGCAAAGAAGCAGGGGCATTAAAAGCTGGCGATGAAGAGGAATAGACCACGCTACGGAGGAAATTGATACTTTTATAAGTGGATGGCACCAAATATATTAAATGAAATAGGAAATGGGCTAAAATAAGGACAGGCTAAAAAGATTTGGGAGGATTAGTGTGTGGGTGCGGAGTGTCACCTGGTGCAAGTGCGCAGTTTGCCGCAGACGCACCTCTTGCACGCAGTGCGGCGGGAACAGCCCGAACGCGCCCGAGCCGCGCGTGCGCCCTTCTAGGAACCCGTCGTTAGTGGCGCCCGTTACTGAAACATCGTTCAAATCTAATTAATTTTTATTTCACCTGACTGGCAACAGAACCATCACGTTTATTAAATTAGGCTATTTTCTGTCTCTAATAGTTTTATATTTGAATCAATGTTAAGGGGATACCTGAATTTTACCAGTTGCATTGAAAATAAATTATTTGAATGGAAACGGATACATCATTATTTACGTGAAGCTTTTCTACGCACATTTGCGAAAACGGCCACTTATGGCTAATGTGTGTAGCGTTTAAACTGTAAACTGTAGTTCATAAAATAGTTTGAAGGGTTATCTAGAGCCTGGTCAAGACAAAATTGTATATGATGTCTTCGTTTCTTTTTAAATAATTTGTTTCAAATATTTATTTAATTCAGCACTGGACCCCGGAAAATTCAGGTATTCTCTTAACAAGAGTGACGAAAAAAAAGGGCCTTTAGTCAGGAGACTAAAGTAATGCAGATGAAGTAAGAGAATTTGGTAGGTATATGTTGTCAATGTTACGTCATGATTTTTTTACCTATTTTATTATACCCAACCCAATCAATGAAATCTCCATTGATACTGAAATGTTATCAACATTAGGAACACCTGTGGCCATACCGTGTTTGTTTACCGTTTATGTTTGGCCAATTGTTACATGGTACATGTTTTTGGATGACCCTGACACTGCTTCTTGTTAGTCGTCACTTACAATGCGAGTTAGTAGCAGACATATTTTTCAAATCCTTTCGAAGCCGTTTGAGGGGTTGTTTCATGTAGTTTGGGAGTAGAATCACAAGTGATGTAAGGATGTTTACGTTATTCTTTGAGTACGGTTTTCACTGTAATCTATTTGTAGATTTTAGATTATATTTCGTAGATGTCCCTAAAGTTCTAGTCTTTTAACTTACGTCCTTAAGTCTAAAAAATTTTATTCTTAGGTAACAAAACGTATATAGTATCTGTGACAAAACTTACAAATATTAAATGAACCAAAATAACTTCTGGTAAATGATAACATCACTATATTCACATTGTTTTTTTATTAATAAACATCTAAGATACTTACAATATTACTGAGTAATGATTTTTTAAAGTGTTAGGGGCTCACTCACCCTCAATAATATCTCCCTGGTTGAGCCGCAAGTGTCCATTGGCAGTGGGCTCGTAAGGCTGCAGACACACCACGGTGGCGCCGGCCGGCGCTTGCAGTGAGCACGTGGTGGTGTCCGAGTTGCTGGTGCCCACGCCGCTCGAGTCCGAAATGATGTCGCTCGTGTCGCCCGCGCTCTTATCTGTCGACATGCCGCCGCGCCGTCAAATAACTGACTGACCGCGCCAAACCCTTGTGTGGCACCGCCTTTATCTACTTCAGCGCAACACGACTTTTTGACTTAGGTACTACAGGTAACGTGAACGTACCGTGTGCTTTCGGAATTGTGTTTCTGGATATTTAACATGAAACATACCTACACTAGTCTAGAGGGGTCAATCAAATCAATCGGGAAAACAAGAAGCGAAGAAGCGTCGTGAAACATCTACGTATTTACATAAAGGCACACAGAACATGCATGGGTGATCGTCGTGATGTGAGGTCGGTGCATGGTGATGGTTGTTTCCACGGGCCGCGAGTAACGTGGTGCGTACCGGTACCTGGAAGATTTACCTGTGAGAATACTGGCGTCATCCTCGTGGCTGGGGTGGCTGGCGTCGCTGATGCTGGACGACGCTGAAGAGAACGGCCTTTCGAGGCTGCAAGGGGACGCTGTGGAGCCCGGCGTCCTCCGCAGCAGCGCGTCCAGCTCCGCTGGTATTCTCGTGGAAGAAGCCAGCGACGATCTGTCCCCGGCCGTCCACCATCCTCCCCACGCGGCCGACCGCCTCTTAGGGTTGTACCTCGGAGGTCCTCGAAACGGCACTGAAATTGTTTCATTAGCAAACCGAACAAACTAATACGTAAAGTAAATGTGCACAAAATTAACCGACTCCAAAATATATAACAAAACTGGACTTAACACAAGTAGTGCTGGAACTAAACATTTAACTTATCTGAATACATTGTCTGTATATAAAAAGCAAATAGATAATATCCTCGTGTCTCTACATTTTATAAAAATCGTGTTAGTGTTTAATAAATTTCATATAATATGTATAATAATTGAGTTTATGTAGCGTTATAGTCCAATATACAACCATCACCATTATGATAAGCAATGAATAGAAACATCTATATAAAATAAGTAAATACATGTAGATAGTGGGTGATATCATGCAATAGATTTGGTTAATTTTAAAAATAAAATATAAACCGATGTCATAATTATAATATACTTTTTATTATGCGTTTGCGTTTGCTCGTTAGATATCACTAAACGTTCTGAGGATTCTTATATAAGCAAGATTGGCATGATTTGAAAAGATTGTAAAATCTACTGACGCATTCAACTGCGGACTGTGGCTCCAGAAGCACATAGAGACAAAAATTCTAAATAATTTAGTAGACTTGAATAATTATATCACTTAAAAATTTAAAATATGTACAGGGGAATAATTTTCACTTTTCTATACCAAAATGTTACAGGCGTAATTCGATACTGAAAAGAGACTGTAAAATTAAACAAAACACTATAGTCAACGACAACAGTAGATTAAAGAAATCACAGTTGCGATTATAATAAGTTAATGATAGGCTGACTCGTGAGTCATTTGTAAAATAAAGAATATTTAGATAATTAAATTTAAAAAAAGGGACGGGTTTAGTGGTACACTTCGTAGGAACAAAGTCCCTTACTAAAAAATCTAAATCTTAATAACTGTTTTTTGTTGACTGTGCAAATTACTTGGTGCTTCGGAATGTAAGTATAAGCCATTGGTCGCGGCTGTCATCATTGTATGGCAGTCGTCAAGCTATGTCAGGATGCCTTTAGGCAGCCTGAAAAATCTGACACCAGTGTTGGTCACTTACACACACTAAAATCAAAACATTACTCGTACGTAATTCAATATTCATACAATATGTGTTTAGCAGCTCATTTAAGAATCCAGAGAACACACGAAGAAGCGCCAGCGAAAGCCATGCATCATAGATTTGCAAGTGGTGCACTTACCGACTTCTTCCGCTTTGTAGTTTTTTATAACTTCTGCTAATTCCAAATTACCAGCTATTACTGCCACCTGTAAATATTGGAAAACAAAAGCTTAATAAGTACTTACAATAGCTTACTTACTAAATAAGCTAATTCACTAGTTTATGAGTGTGTAATAATGACTGTAGTTACTAGACGACAGTCATTAACCTAAGTCAGATGACTTTAAGCAGCTCGAAAAATATGACAACAGTGTCAGCTACCGCACTCGATAAGAGAATAGAACTAATAGATATGGATAATAAAAGTTTTGGCAATAATGTTTGGTCACAAATTGAGATCGATGGGAAAAACACAAAGTTTCTTTATGTTGTTATACTATTTTAATAGTTTTACTTTGGTATTTTCCTGGGTCAAAAATAAATTATTTTGTACTGATAAGAAAATAAAAAAGTCGCAAAGTGATGTCACTTGTCTATGAACAAATCGATTATACTTACGTGATTTTAGATTTATTATTGCAGAAAAACTGGTAATAAGAGCGCTATTTGACTCCAAGAAACTATGACGTCATCTGCCTGTATTTCATACAAAACCCATAGAAAATGTTTGTTTTGGTGTTAAGAAAAAATTATCTGATTTGACTTGTTGGAAAATAGCGGATTCAACTATAAAGTACAATTAATTGGTGAAACGCGACCGATTTAAGCAGATTTATCTGTCAACATTAATTCTGCACTCTTTAAGCGCTGGAAACACTGAAAAGACGATAGACGCAGACGGGGCGCAGACACATGTCTCTTCCGCGTCCCTTTCATACAAAATGTACAGAAGCGTCGCGACGCAGAACACACAGAAAGGACGAGCGCCCCGTTCTTTCCGCGTGTTTTGCGTCGCGACTCTGCCCAGCGGCTTAGATTGGTAATTTCTCACTATAATTAGGACAGATTTAAGATGATAGATTTTTTATAAATGTGGCAGTAAAAGCCTTTCGTGCTGTTACGGGTGTAGTAAAGACGAAACAATTAAATAACACGATCAAGTCTTTCACTCCAAAGTACTTTTCTTAGCCTAACTGTATGATATACCTGATAGGGCGTTTGATTAGCATAATTGAGGGCTTCCTTATCACAGCCGCGAAATAGCAGCTGTCTCGCGCACGAGTCCTGCGCGTTGACCGCGCACACGTGCAGCGGCGTGTTGCCGGACGCGTTGCGCGCGTTCATGTCTGCGCCGTAGAACAGCAGGTGGTCGAGGTGCTGCACGAGGCCGTGCCGACACGCCTGCAGTGGAAACGGAACTTTATGGTGACATCTTTTATTTAATACCTGATGTTTTCCGCGGCATTGCGTGTTTATAAAGATATAATGTAGCCTCTGTTACTTGCTGATAAGGGTGCTTTCTAGTGAAAAATTTTTTAAAATCGCATCACTAGTCTTAGAATTCATTACATAAAACATGCAAACAATCAAATCTTTTCTCTTTAATATATTAGTTTAGATAGATAGTTGACTTACGTCTTGACCCGTATGGTTTACTGTATAAAGTGGAGTCCTACTTTCTTCCTGCCTACTTGCTTCCTGGAGTTCCTGCGTATTAGCCAGATATTTCGACGACCAACCTTTTGCCATCATGGTAGCTCTCAGACTAAGTATTAATAATAGGCTAGAAGACTAATAATGGTCATTGTGACCGCGAAACTCTAAAATCATATCCTGCGAATATCGACTGAAAGACTGACCAAAAACAGCTAGACAGGCCCCATTCTAATCTTAGGAGGATGAGTCTCGTTTTAATAGCTCACAGGTACAGCGAATGCTCGCAATAGGTATCGCTGTCCAAACCCTGTAAGGTAAATCAATGAGCAAACCGTACACAATCCGCGTTGCACTGAGTTACGAGTAAGTTTAAGTTCTAGAAAAACTTTTGATGTTTTTACATCTTTATTATACATTATCATTAAAGTTTTTGGAGAAGATTATCGCGCTTAATAAAAATTTAACGAATGTCTTGTGTAACTGACCTGATGCACCTCCTGCCAGCCCTGCAGATCCGTAGCACCAATCGTAGCATGATCATGCAGCAACGTTTCACAAAGCAGCGGGTCCGTCTTATTCGTCACCGCCAGGTACAATGGTGTCAGCGTCTTCCCATCCTTGTAGTTCGGTGACGCTCCCAGTTCCAGTAACGTCTTTACAGCTTCTAGAGAGTTCTTTTCCACTGCTCTGTGCATGGCAGTGCTGCCATCTTTAGTTCGGTAGTCGAGGTGGGCCCCGCCGTTGGCTAGAGCAATGAGCACCTTCCCGGGGGATTTTAGGCCGGCTGCGATTGTTAGTGGTGTTTCTGGAAGATTGAAAAACATTGTTTAGTGAAACAGATTAACTAGCAAAGCAAAGCAGAAACTATTGGCATCATCATCAGCATCTTCCTCTTCTCCTTCCTATTTCGGTTCAGTATGTGAACTGTCCATGGTTTTCTATCATTTACAACGATTGGCGTCGTCGTTACTAAATATTGGATATAAAAAGAGAAGTGAGATGATAATACTCCTAAGTTGCAATTAATAATGGAGAAATACTAGTTTAATAAATAAATAATATATAATAAATAAAAATATAGTGACAAATTACAATTAAAAGTTTGGATTGAAAGAAACTATGACAGGTGATAGGAGAGCAAGATATACTGCATTGATCCCAGACAATTGGAAGAGGCCTTAACTTTTCTCATTATCTGCAAAATGATCAGGAAAGTAACTGGTTGGAGGAAATTTTCAGTCAATGACGCTAATCCAAAAATTAGCAAAATAATAGATCAGTGTTTTTAAGATTCCGTACCCAAAGGGTAAAAACGAGACTATTACTAAGACTCCGCTGTCCATCCGTCCGGCAGTCCGTCTGTCTGTCACCAGGCTGTATCTCATGAACTGTGATAGATAGACAGTTGCAACTTTCACAGATGATGTATTTCTGTTGTTGCTATAACAACAATTACTAAAAGCAGAATAAATTAGATATTTGATTGGGACTCCCATACAACAAACGTGATTTTTTATGGATAATGGTCGAAACTCTCCGTGCGCCGTCGAACTCGCACTTGGCCCGTTATTATTACTATAAACATGGCCTCCAATTAGAGACACAGTGGAACTATCGCGGCCCACGTCACATGAGGCAAATCATCAATAATCCTAGGAATACGTTACGAATTAGCCACAGAGCTCAAGGCTAAATATATTTATCAGATTATCCACGGCTCAATTGAAACGCCAACAATAGCTCACAGTTTGGTTCTCTCGAACAATGCCAGATAAGGCATCGGTATGCAAATGTCTTCAGTCGTATGCGTGTTTGCTACTGTAGTTCAGCTTTAATGCGAAACGGACTAGCTATATGAATTTTATGTTTTGGCATTGAAGAATGGCAGTTTGATATGTATCGGAAGATGTCTATTATATTTTTATTGTAATGTTTGACGCTCAAACAATCTTTGATGTTCTTTTAGGGTATGGTCACGCATCCGTTATTTTTGTTAAAATTGAATATCAGCAGGTCTTTTGTCAGGGTCGGATTTAGAGGTCTGGAGACCTCGGGGCAACGAGGAGTGAAGGCCCCCTGGTTTAGGGCCAGGGCCTGTCATATTTTACTGATTGTCTGATTGGAGTGAACAATATAGATGAATGATTGTTGTTAATAGTTAAGAACAACATAATCATGTTTATAAAAGTACTATAGGTAGAGGTAAAACAGCGAAAAAAAATCAAGGGAAAAGTTGTTTACCAGTGCTAAGTAGTCGGAATCTGAAAGATTTTTTCGAAGTCTATTGTGGGGGCCCTACTATTGTGGAGGCCCCGGGCTGTAGCCCCGGTTGCCCTCCCCGAAATCTGGCCCTGTCTTTTGTTATACTTCATTGTAGGAGCACGACCCTGTTTCTACTACCAGAGCCATACTTGGCCAGAACAGCCAGAGGATTTGGCCTACAATCACGCTGGCTAGACATGCTTATTAGGGTTGCATCGATACGCCTTTTCGCCGATACGATACCGATACCGATACTCTTATACAAATATCGGCGATACCGATACCGATAAGTTAATTGAATCAAACATGAAGATAAAATAAATAAATCACCAGTCGGATTATTTTTTTATTAATATGAAAAGTAGTTACATAGGTCGATATTAGATAATTATTATAAATTTTAGTAATTAACATTAATAAAATTTTTATTTAAAAAACAAAGTAATCTTAAGTTTTGCGGAGAAAGGCGATTTAAAAAAAAAAGTATCGTTGAATCGGTCATAAAAATATCGTCGATACCGATATATCGGCTAACCCGAAGTATCGCCGATATATCGGTATCGGTATCGGTATCGGAAACATCGCTAATGCTTATGTACGAGTGTAAGCTTTGTTTAGCTTGTTACATTTTTACAGCCACGGGTAAGAAATGCATTCTGTCTATAATTTGATTTAGCCAACAATAGGCTGAAGATAGGACGATTACGAAGTCTGTGCAAGTTTGTGCTAATATTTAACTTACTTAACAATTCTGGGCAAGATACTGATCCATTTGCAATTTTGCTTATGTAACAAGCATCACTAATTTCAAGACGTAACTGTAATGGTAGCAGATGATACCTTTTACAGCGCTTTTCATAGTCCCTAGATCTAACTTTTGCTTTATAATCTAGAAAGCGTATTAACTTTTGTTGAACATAATCTATGCGCCTAATATACATATACTTCATACTGAAGGTTCCATACTTCTGACGAAAATTCTAAATGAATTGATACGTACGCATAATATATATATTTTTAAAGATTTAATAGTTTTGAAATTTGTAGATATTCATTTATTATGTTAGTGATCATAAATTATGTTGGTGTAAATCAAATATCTACCCTAGATAATAATTATTGTCGATCTTACTACGCTCGACCTACATTCCAACATTCACATCGTATTTCACGGGTTCCCACTTTGAACACTTTGTTCAATCTAACTAGTGGAAATTACGCGAGTAAAATTGATTCACGCCGCTGCTCCTGCTGCTGCAGCCGCAGCAATCCTATGGTTCGACAATAGGCATACAAGGCAGTTGCACCGCTGAAAAAAGTTGAGTTTAGAAAACTCTTGTTCATATGTTTAGTGTTGCGACCTAATAATATGCTACAAAACGTGAACTAAGTCGACATCTAGCCATCTATTGATTATTCAGATTTTCAGATCTTTGAGTCATCTACACATATTGTTATTTTCTTATTAGTCAGTGTCAACTAAGTGCTAAGTTTAGTTCGTGTTTTATGATAAAACGGAATGAGTTTACTTATGTTTAGTAATACTTCCTCCTCACCTCCAGTCTCCTGGCAGTGAAAGTTGGGGTCCAGTCCCTTGGCGCAGGCCTTGGAGATCTTGTCGATCTGCGCGTGAGTGACGTGCTCTAGAAACCGCCGCAGGTTTGCGCGGGAGTGCAGCGCTTTTAGCGTCTTCTCGTCAAGTTTCAGCATCTTGTATACCCGCCGCTTGTATTTTAGCTGGAATTTGAAAAGGTATATGTTGAACTATGACACAGAACGAATATAAGTAGGTAGATACTAACGTTCAGAACAAAAGAGAGACACCCGCGAGATGATGTTGAGTGTTTCCCCGCAAAACGGTTAGTTTAATATGAATTTAGAAATGAAGTTTATCGCTAGCTTGACAATTAACTGTTACCACGAGTTTATTTCTGTATTAAGTCCGCCTTTTGTACCATGATGTCTTGGTAAATAAAGTTTAAATAAATAAATAATTACAGTACAATAGTGACAGACAGAATAAGACAGTCGGTAAAATGTGTTGATCTACGAAAGCCCTACGCTTTATGTACAAAATCGTATTTGTAATTTTATCTATGATTAGTGACAATTTTGGCGGTAAAGTACAAAAGCCTCAGACTTGTTAGCCCCGTCGTTATTTAGTATTTTTGGGGTGTTGCGTCGTTTAAACATTGAATAATACCTTACACACTTGTTCTGTGCCGCACTTTAGGCGATGTGACTAATATTGGAAGTAATTTCTATTACGCCGATTTTCTTCTGTTTGTTAAGAGCCTGGTTTACATAATTGCTGCCCTATTAAAGCAACTGGTATAACCATAATTAAGGCGAGAATTATCGCTAGGTGGCGCTTTATTTATTGGGCTGCCGGAGCGTTTATTTGGCGGTGGCCTTATAAGGGGAACTTGGACGCGCGGTTGTAGATTTAGTACGTAATAAATTACAAATAATACATTTTCGCAATGCTGTGAGATATGGGAGTCTGCATCTCGCTCAAGGTTCCAGACTTTCATATACTATATGTAGGGATGACTGGTTTGAAGTGCATTTTTCCCAGGCGCCGTTCCTCGTCCAGGACTTTTCAGCCTTGCCATTGACTGGGGGGCAGAAGATGCGTGACGATGACGCGACAGTGGCTTTTGTGTCCCATCAGCTGTACCAAGCTTGACGCCTGTGTGCCGCCGTATTCGTCATTATCTCTATTTCAGCTGTAAACGTCCTCTGCTGGACATACTCGTAGGCTAGGCCTCCCAGAAGGGTTTTAAAAATTGCTGACTAACAGTGGCCTACCTTTTTTAGCGAGTAACCACCTTGTTGGTAAGAAAGTGGGCGTCCTACGCTTCGCTTACCAGTGCGTGCTCGTACCTTTAGGGTTGGGACTCATTTGGCAGCACGGATATAGCAGCATAGAAAAGTGCTGATCCGTGCTAACGAATGAGATCCAACCTTGCGAGTAGCCGTTGCGTACTCGTTGCTTTACTGGGGTCACAATTTATGCTTACATCGAGGTAGCCGAGGGGGGCGTTAAAGGGGTAGTCGCCCAGTCGCCGTTCTTTGTCCGTGAACTCGCCAGCCTTGCCATTGACCGGGGGTTAGAAGACGCCAGAGTGCCATTTGTACCCCACCAGCTATACCAAGCTTGACGAAAAGCGGTACGACTCAGTGTGCCGCAGTATTCATCATTTCAGCCGCATAACGTTCACTGCTACACATGGGCATCCTCCAAGGATTTCATAAAATAACTGATCTAAAGCGGCCTGCATCCGGCGTATTTCAGAGACTTTAGTCAAGTTGTGTGGTGTGACCACCTTGTTAGTGGGTGTCCTTAATTTTGCTTGCCAGTACGTGGTCGTACGTTTACTTTATGCCATCGCGTATTGGCCGCTGTACTGGGGTCACAATTTAACCAACGACTCGATAAAAAAAAGTGCTTACCTCGAGATAGCCGACGGGGCCGTTGAAGGGATAGTCGCCCAGCCGCCGCTCCTCGTCCAGGAACTTGCCGGCCTTGCCGTTGACCGGGGGACAGAAGAGACCATAGTTGAAGCTCTCTTTCAGCTCCTGGAACAAAACAGACACATCATTAAATCAAATGTCTCATAACTTCTTCCAGTCTTATCCCATTTTTAGTTGCGGTCGGCTCTTATAATCCTTCGTCTACTAATCTTATTTTTATTAACGACTAAACTCTAACTCTCTCGGTCGAGCGCCGAGATAGTTAAAGTCCTGTAAGGAAGGCTTTTGCCCTGTATGTAGGTACTCGTATTAGATCTAGGTTTAGGTACTCTGTTTAGGTTGAAAATAGAAATAGAAGGACGAAAGACCTGCCACCCCTTAGACACAATCTTAGAATAGAAAAATAAATAAATTTATATCAATCAGAATGCCATTAATATAGAATGCCATTAGTATAGGTGCCTATTTCCGTGGTTCAAAGATTCCTGCCTTCACTTTATACAAACACAACAACTTTTAGTTTAAAAAATGTTTAAAGCTCAGGTTTAAAGTAAACAATGGCTTATTGACATATTCATTAAGCAAACGCATTCCCATTTTGTTCTGAATGACCAGACGACGACGTAAACTATCGATCATGTAATTACTGCTATCGACGGCAACATAATAATAACTTAAAGGGTGCATTACACACGATAAATCGCAAAGATATATCGTTAATTGATGAACGATTAAGTATGGAACGAGCAAGTTTTGGCGGGTTCACTGGTGCAATTTTTTGAATGGGTCCCTATACGAATGGGTTTTGTATGAAAAAAATAACCATTCGTTTACGTGACTCCGAGTTTCAAAAACTTCATTTCAAGTTTTGAAACATATAAACACATCGCAATTGGGTATTTTCCTCGGTCAAATATATATTACTATTAAAGAAATAAAACGTCACTAATGTCATTTGTTATGATCATATAAATCGAATCAAATTGATTTCACATTTATTATTGCAGAAAAACTGATACCTATTAAGAGCGCTATTTGACCCCAACAAACTATGACGTCATTAGTCTAATTATTTCATACAAATCCTATAGAAAATGTATGTTTTGATGTTTAGAAAAAGTATCTGATTTAAGTTGTTGGAAAATAACGAACTAAAATGTGCATATGAGAGCGCACCGTTCGAGCCGGGTCGTATAAGGTGACGAATTTCTTAATATCAGAGTAAGCGCTGCCGGGTCTTATCAATTGACGAATTTCTCGGTTTCAATGTGTATTTTGGCAAACATCTACCCAACATGCACTCAGGCGCTAGACTCTGTCACACTAAAAGGTATAAATATGTTATTTAAGTATGCACAATCATTAGCATAGATTAATATATACGACTATTATCTTTACATTAAGTATATGTTAAAGTTAACGATTATGAGGTATTAGTAACATATGGCTTTAGACATTTACAGCCTAGGTTTTATTACGTATTACGTAATCAAAGTTAGCACCTATGAAATATCGCAGTTGCAACAGCCAAAGACAAAGACATAACATTGAACATTACTTGTCGATAGCTTACACAAACTAACAGACACCCACAAACCCACAATGTTGTTTAAGTTCGCAAATTGTACACAAAGTACGGTGTAGCTTACGCATATTTTGACTCAATTTCCTGATACTAAACAACTTTCTTCGTGGAACATTCAGATTTTTTATTTATTTGTTACATTTTTCCAATCTAAAAACCGGACCATACTAAGAGCATTTTCTCCCAGTCAACCATGGCGATAAACAGATAACATTGTTCGGCGCAAGAAGCAAAATATCCTATTACATAGGTATACCTACTTTTGAAATATTTAATGAATGGCTATTTATATGTATATTTCACTTAAGTATTGGAATGTTTAATGAATGGATATTAGATTTGCTAATAAAAATGGCCATCCTGTCTATTACGGGCCGATACTAATAGCTAACTAGGGTTGCCAGATAGTCGGGATTGTTCAATCATTTCATCCAATATCCAGAATCCGAACAAATACAATATGTCCCGAAAAATAGGATTTATATTTTTTTAGTTATAGTTTAAAAGAAAAGTGAAATACAAGTATGATAACGCTAAAAAAATATGGTTCCAGGAAAGACAATAATTCCAATTTTATTGTCAATAAGGGAACTTTTTTTTCATGTTTGTGAGAACTCCACCTGATATAGTTCAGTAGGTGTGCTCCCACATGAAATATGTACAAGTAGCCGTAAAGCAATCAGCAACAGATTAAAAGACAAAGGTCTGTTTTGAGTATAATAACAAAAAAAAAAATGTTATTATATTCGTAACATATTTGATAAAAAATTATACCATTAAACAATTATTAAAAAACAAGTTGCTATCAGTATGAGAGGTGGGAGAGGAATGTTTCAGAATGATGTGGAAGAAATGTGTGAAGAATTCAAAAATTGAATTTAGAAATGACATTTAAAAGGTGGCCGGAATGAGGTGAGTTCGAACAAGCAGGACGAAGTTTTATTGCAACATCATTAGATATGTAACAGATATTTCAGACTTCCCCGAATACGACCTCTGTGGCCTAGTGGTCATTATGCCAGGCTGTCACATTGGAGATTCGATACCTGGTCAGGTCAAGATGAAAAATGATCATTTTCAGATTGACCTGGGTTTTGGATGTTTATCTATATAGATAAACATCCAAAACCTACTACATAATCCCATAACAAAAGTCTCGAACTTACTTTGGGGCTAGTATAATCTGTGTGATTTGTCCGTATATATTTATTTCAGTCTTCCAATCTGGCAACCCTAAGCCAACCTGTACTTTAATTCCACTACAGTTACATTAATTAGTGACATGACCGGCGCAGTGACCGTCGCTAATAGATGGCGGCGGATATACGTGTTAGCCGATTACGGGAGCATCGATGAACAGCTTAATTGCTGGATACTGTTAGCTTGAATTACTGCGGTAACAAGCTGTTAGATAGGCAAACAAATCGCTACGCAGCTCGGCTTTTACAGGGCATGGGTGTGATGTAGAGGAAACGCCGTCGGCTTTTATATACTTTAGGGAGCACAAATACTGTTTAAAATCTACGTATTAAAATTTTTGAATGCTGGTCTGAGAGAAAAGAAAAACTAGAATGTAGTTCTGCTGCTTCTCCTCCCAGGCAGATCGCAAAAGCCGATCGAGGAATCGGCAAACACGCGAATCATGTTATATAATCATCTGGAAAGAGCGCTGTTTGACTCCAACAAACTAGTATGAATTGATATTACAAACATAACAAAGTTATCTAATCAGTTTATCCATAAATATTCAAAAGTAAAGTACTAACAGTGAAAACAGAATAAAAATTGGTTGAAAAACGAACGAGATATAACGATTTTACCAAAATATGTCTATCTCACTCGCAAAAGGGCTATTTTCTACGGCAAATGTATAGATTCTATTTCTAATTGTAACTTTAAAGATATTTTATAAATTATTTCATATTTGTTTATTGTGGTTAATAAGGATTTTAATAAGCAAATAAAAAATATAAAAAAAAAACGATTTGTTGCTGGCAGAAGTGAAAACTTGAATATTAACGTTGTGCATTTCCATAGATGCGCGTGGCACGCTGTAACATAAACACAAACGAACATTCGCGCAAGCGCCCTGCGCCATTTGAACTAAACAGCAGGCGCAGGCATACATTTCGCCGCGCCGTAGAAAGAGAGGGCGATACTTCCTCTCCTACGCCGCGCCGCACCGGCTGTCTTACGAATTTTCGATCAGGTCACGTGACCTGACGCCCTGACGTCCTGACGCGAGTTTAACATTTTTTACCCATTACAAAAAAGTGTACGGAGTCCGCTAAAGAAGTTTTCACTTCAAAAATACGTGCATATTCTCTATTCCGACAGAAAATAATAGTTTATCAATTTTAAAAAAGGAAAGCGCTGGAATATTCTGTATGCACACAGCTCTAGATTGGTCATTTTGGAAATCCCTGGGAGCAGTCTATGGCTAGCAGAGGACGTTATGCTTCTGAAATGATGATGATGATTAGAAAAAAGTATCAGAGTGGTCGGAAACGAGCGGTTTGACAAAGCACGTGCCAGCGCAGCCAACAGTCTCCGTTGCAATCCGAGCCCGCCAATTTGCAGCATAGTGCCGTAATTAGCCCCTATTTTCCCATCCCGGTGGGGCCATAAATAACGTCGGCAGTCATTTATAACCGGCGGTGACCCGCTGGCCCGGTGCAGCTGCAATCTGTTCCGACGCGATCTGCCTCCATCAATCGATGCGCAGCCATCGATATCTGGAGACTTCTAAACCCGTGGCAGATTTATCAAACGTCAGGAATGTAAGGTTAATTGTATACAGATACATGATCGCGTTTTTATCCCTTACGGGGTAGACAGAGTCTAGAGGACCGGAGTATAGAGGAGCCATAGGACACAAAAGCCATGCCATGCTTAGTGAGATGGCGGGCAGATAATCTTTCATGCTGGTTTGGGAGAACAGAAAAAGCTTATAGCAAATCTTAGAAGCCGATCGAGGGACTGGATGAAAATGCGAATCATGTTAATAGGCAACACGGCTAGCTAACTATTTTTAAATATTTTTCTACCTTCTCGCCCACACTCTCGCTAAAAGTGCCTTTGAGTCTTGCGGCCCTGGGCTTTTTCAGCTTCGAGCCGCAGGACTCAATATGGTTTGTCTGCCCCGCCCCACCCTATTGCAGATAAAGGCATGATAATATGTATGTCTGCCATACATTCGAAAATACAACCGCAATGTTTGAGATCAAGCTGATCTATATAGTATTCTATATCAATGACCGTGATGCTAGATTTGAATGTGAAGTTCAAACCGTTTTATTAACCGTACTTCAAACTTCAACGGTGTAAGTTCGACTCTGCGTGCAGCCACCGTTGACGTGGCGGCGTGACAGCACAGATTACAGATGATATATCGGCGACGGGTACAAACGCCAGTAAGTTATGGTAGGAAGCAAGGGCAGATCCAGTTTTCTGTTCAAGGGAAGGGCATATGTAGCAGGGATAAAATCAAACGTTCCCGGTTTCTTTGTTTCATGTTAACTATTTCTTTTCATATATTGAATTTGAACATTAAAATATTTGATTGCAGGGTGCATGCACTGGAGTCATGAGGGTTTTATAATATCATGAACACCACCTGGATCCGCGCTTAATAGGAAGCAGATTAGCAGACACAAAACGTGCTAAGTGAAGGCATTGAGTGCTGCATTCGGGTTTCATGTGATTTGTAGCGCAGTTAGCGGTGTGTGCTGGGAATGCTGGGAGCTGGGATGTTTTAGCAACAATGTTGCATTGAAGACAGTAAGCGATTAAAATGTTTCCGTGTTATGTCGAGCATGCTTCTGAGGGGTTTATTGAGGAACCTGTTAAGCAGGAAAAGATATAAGTAGAAACGTATTCATATTGCGCCTAATTGTGCTATACAAATTGTATTTTTGCAATAAAGGTTAAATAAATACTCATTGCACACTATACAACGTGGAAGGGTCATACCCGTAATAAATCAAACCACGGGCTATACTAGATCACTATAGTATAATAAAAATTAAAATAACAGTCAGAAAACCAAAAAGAAAATCGACATTCCCGTATAATTTGCCCGGGCAGCCTTACACTTTTGTATGGAAATGCCGAAATTCATTTTTGTTCTTGACTGTTAATATAATTCATTATACTATAGTAATCTAGTATAGCCTGTGGTTCGATTTATTAGGGGTATGTCCTTTGCACGTAGTATAAGTTTGGCCTCCCGGACAAACATTTTTTTATTTCATATTTCCCTATACGTTACAGTATGCTCTAAGACCATATTCATTATTATTAACTCAAATATATAGGTACCTCAAGTTTATAAGATAAGAGTAGTGGAACTCGTATGAATGTAGTGTACCAACGGCTTATACGTGCTTCGGAAGGCACGTATAAGCCGTTGGTCCCGGCTGTTATCATTGTATGGCAGTCGTCTAGCTATGTCAGATGCCTTTAGGCAGCTTGAAAAATCTGACACCAGTGTTGGCCACTTACACACACGAATAGCAAAGCAAAGTGTAGCTCAACAGACCTACACGGCTTGAAAGCTTTTTTTTTCAATAAAACCTTATTTTATTTCAATAAAAACTTGCCAGTGTAGCAGTTTCATTTTTTAAAAGCCGATATTGGCAGCAGGGCAGCCCGACCCGATTCCGATATTTCGCCGAAAATACCGGAAACACGGCGGATATATTGCCGGCCTAGCGTATTCATGGCTCAGCTTATCCGCCGTCCGCCGTTCCGCGGATATAGCTTTATATTGGAAGGCCATTTAAAGCCCCCGCATGACCTACTAACACGTGCTGGCACGTAATTGTATTACATACTTTTTAAATCGGTTGACATTCTTTTTAATCAGGAACAAAGTATCAATCAGTGTAATTTGTCCCTATAAATTTATTTATAAAGTGGATAGGTGAAACTGGCCAGAAATAAATTCGAAATTTAAATTTTAACCCGTAGACATTAATTTATTTTTTTATTATTGTGATTGCAAGGAGAATGTAAGTAAGTAGGGCGCTGAAGAAAATGTTATTCGCTCCATATACTTCTTTTTTTATCTTAGCTGTTATGCTTTGTAACTTGTACGCATACATAATTTGTTGTAAGCAAAAAGCAACACGCTTTTCTCAAATTCGACCAGCCATGTTAATCGAAGGTTGTACATTGCCGAATAAAGCAATTCTTTTTTTTTTTTTATTAGATAACGCTAACTTCATTGATATTACAGTTAACACATACGTAGGTGAGTGAGCGTGGGTGTTCCTGTTTCTGCGGCCACAACAATTAAACGTCAGTTTGCATACAATAGCTGTCGACACGGTGTCGGTGTGTCGTGTTAGTGGGTCACTGGGTTGATCACTGGCTTCCCAACTTACAGAAAGATGACAGATGTCAGATTAGAGATTTATTTATAACATTAATTAAATGTTGAACAAAAAAAAACCGATTGCATTTTCTTTCAGGAGTTTCTGCCATATCTCCTAAGATCTTCATCATATCTTCACCAAATTAATACGAGACTAACGAGGTACCAAAGGCTTTCAAATGAAAAATTATCAAAATCGGTTCACAAGTGACGAAAATATCGTGTAACAAACATAAAAAAAAAATTAAAAAGCATTCGGGTCGAATAATCCTCCTCCTTTTTGAAGTCGGTTAAAAAGACTAGCTGTTATTTTATTTTATTTATTTCAAAAAAACTTAAAGCTATTTCAAATCTATTTAATAAATAACATCAAATCCTATACTTAAAACGATTAATTCTTGTATATAATTAAGAATATTTCGGAAGCGGTTCTAACGATTTTGCCGAAAATCGGTATTCAGGGAGAGACGAGGCTAAAAAAAGGATTTTCATAAAAAGAAAATACCCGAGCAAAGGTCGCCTAGTTAGTAGTTACAAAACCTAGCCATGTAGCCATTAAGAATATAGCACTTTTAAACTAATTTGATGACACAATTTTAAGTTTAAGTTACACACTGATCACAATAGCTCAATGTGATAAACCGAAACCAAAAACTATACAATATAGTGTTTTGAAAAATATCCGAGGCGTAGGTAGCCCGAGTTTAATTCATTTTTCCAGGCTGAAAGAAAATTTAAAGATGTTTGTCACAGATGTTTGTTCTGCAGACCAAAATTAAATAGGAGAAGGACAAGGCAACTAAAAACATTCAAGATTTAGGAATAACATTTAAAATACTATTTTTTATCAATAATAGGAATTTTGTCATCGACTGTACTTTATGCTATCACAATGCGGACACGCAAGCGACAATACATGACATGACTAGTGTTCCAATTTGCTCAGAGCATTTCAATATGAATGAGTGTGATGTCTTATGCGACATGTAAACTGTCGCAACCGCGTACTCGACGACAGATTCTTCGTGTAGAGGGTTATGTAAGTCGATAATACGCAAATGTGGTTTTATAGGACAATATTATTAGGAAGCGGCAATGAATAAGTCAACAATATTTATGAAATCGAAAGAAAAAATGATAATTATCAAGTGACACAAATATCTAAAGATAAATAAATGATTATTGATTTAGATTTAGATTTTATACTGCTAGACTAAAATCCTCTCCAAATAAAGGGAGGATTTGTCTTGTTAGGCCGGTTGGTGATGGCAGTAGGTAGGTCTAAAGTATAGGTATAAAGTCGTTGCATAGAGAACGCTGTTGGCCTCTCTCTTACCTAAAGGTACCTCACTTTGTCACCTCTTACGACATCTGGGGAAGACAAAATGGGTGGTGAGAAGATGTATTCTCTTCTCTGCGACCACACGGCATAAGATACTAAACAATCCAGTTAAAAGGCTAACATTTTTGAGGTCTAAATGGGACACGGCACAGTACGTGAGGGAAGCAATCAATTTGTACCGGTCCACGCGGCTAGTAATTGATGTGCGCCCGCAGTCAAGTTGACGGAGCGAACTGACCGGTGCTGCGTTTGAACGAACTAGGTAGATTAGAGCTTTTTATTTAATTCTGTAAATTAGGGGTCATAAAAACGAACGACTGTGTGACAGCAACATTCTGCGTGCAGTGTCGCGAACCGTAACTGATCAGATGCCCTTAATATTTGCAATATCGAACGAAGTAAAATAAGAGGACTATTATCAAATTGCAATAACCTGCGTGACCGTATTTTTCACAAATAAACATTATATACTGGCTAAACACAGTAACTAATGGCGGAGTTGTAATCAATACGGATGTGAAACAAACCTTCATCGTAGTCAACTTCACTACTAGTATTTTTATACTATTTTTGAATTTTGAATTTAGACGAGAGTATTTTGAGAAAATATATTCATTTGTAAAAGATTTCAACCAATAATCAATCATCTTCATCTCTGAATTTCTCCCGCTCACTGCTGTAAGTTTAGCTCCTTTAATTTTTTAAATCTAAACGAACCATATCTGATGCCTACAAGATTAGTACACGATTAATAACATAAGTCTTGGATTATACTTAGTTGATAATCAATGAAATGTGAGTGTTATCAGAAAATCTGGTCGAAACTCTATTTGGATTGTATCAATCGCAGCCAGTACCGTCAAATAGAACAGTTAGTCTTGTTCTGGCTGCAGGAGATGTGTTTAACGATATCACAATAATTGATGAGTTCGCAAAACCACTTGATACAGTACGGAGAAATTTATAAGTTGAAATGTTTTAGTCAGAATATGGAATTATTAGAAGTTAAAACGTACGGAAGAACAAAATTTAAAAGTAATAACGCGTAATAGAGTCGTATACTATGAGAAAATAACAAAAGTTTGATGTTCATGATTGCTTTGAAGTTTTTGTCATTAGAATTACATTAAGGTTGCTGTCGTCAAGTTAAAGGTTGTTATAAAATCGTTCAACAATAATTCGGTAACTCTACACAAAACCAAATATGAGTATAATATAAAATGTACTGGCATTCAATTTATCTGTTTGAAGATGGATTTATGAGAATTACCAGAACTTGATTTTTGTATGCAAAACTGTGAATATCTTTCTCATCCTAACATGTTTCCGATTGTATCCTTAGCTGGTATGCTTCAGAGCCTGAGTCCACAGCCAATTCTTTGCGCTTTCGTGTGGTCTTTCTTCGACATCTTCAGAGCGACTGCCGTACAACCTCGGCAACCCAAAGCATAGACCAGGAGTTCGGGACCCACAGTTTATGCGTGCCTTCCAAAACACGGAATCATCTTTCTTTTTGGATAATCAGGTGATTCAAGCCTGAAATATCCTTACCAGACTGGAAACAACTTTTCACAAAGTACGCTTCCCAGTGAGAATCGAACCCACGACCTCTGGATCATAAGGCGAACGCCTTTATCACTATACCATGGAGGCAGTCGCCTTAGTCGCCTCTTAGTACATCCATGGGAAAGGAACTTGGTTACATATCGTATTCTGTATGCCATCATCACACAGCCTTGTCTTCGGCATACTAAAAGTTATTACAAGAATGTGTATGACCATATAAAAGTAGAATTCATAACTGCAAATTAGTTTTTTGTAATTGGCACGCATTTCTGATCTGATTGCAATGTCCCATAAGAGTCACTAATAATTACATAAGTGGCGAAAAATAATTGTCGCGTTCAAACGAGCGCTCGCTTCATGCGGCTCAGTGGTCAACTGATAGATGTGTTTTGTCACATCGGCGGCGGTTGCTCAAGCTTTAGCTTCACTGGATTATAGGTCAGTAGATTCTGTAATACAAATTCAATAAGTAACAAAGTCACGCGAATAAGTAACTTGCGTAAATTTCGCATAAAAATCTTATCATTAGAAACTTAATGTTATCGCAAATAATTTTAGTAAGATTGATAATGACAAAAGGTTTAATAATGTTGTTATTGTTGTGTTATAGTAGTAAGTAGCTTTTTGTCCCAAAGAAACCAAAACGAATAGAGAACATCTATCCAAAGCCTAAGAGCTCGAGTGCCATCACATGCGCCGCTTACTGCTGCACCGCTGCCGCTGCGGCATCTGTGTAAACGCTCTATAAGTGAAAGACTAAATTTACGGTTTAAAAAATACACTAAACCGCACATAAAAGGCTTTAAATTATTGATAACTTTGAATTGGGAAGGTATTTGACCTCGAAGTTATTAACAACTGTAACATTCGAATTATTTGGAGCTCAAGTTACCCAAATAAACGAACATGCGCTAAAAAGCGGTTCTCATAGTGAGAGTGTTTACTTTTGAAATTGATTACGCCCATGAATCACTGCGCATGCGCAGGGCACATCCGCGATAGAGAAAGTCCATTGTGAATTTGAGATGAATCAGATAGTACTCCGTATGAGGTATTTAGCTAGTGGAGCGAACCGGGTATTGTGTCGTTTCGCCCTACGAGCTGTTCGCCTATTGGTACGAATCGTACGAAAACTGCTTTTGATCTCTCTCTCATTTCGCCGATCGTACCGAGCGAATGGTCAATATGTATTTTGTGCACTTTGGTCATTAGGCCAATGTAAAAATACCAATTCCAAGAACGAGAAAAAGTAAAAGGTTACGTACAAAATATTTTTATTATACGATATAATAAAGAGCCTTTCCGATTTCATGGGGTAAATATAACAGCGACGAGATATACTTGGATATTTACTCCATGCGGTAAAACTGCAAAGGCTTTGTGCTTTCACGGGCCACTTAAATTTATACTGATTCTACGAACATTTATACTGATTCTACGAACGTGTCTTCAGTCTTCACACTACAATACTATAGCGGCGATGATTCACCGAAAGTATCTCTAGTCTCTACACGACAATACCATAGCGGCGATTTGATGTACTGATCTATGACAACTCGTCGCGATTTTCTCGGCCGTGGAGTCCGAGTCAAAAAGGGTTCTCGTAAGATTCGGACCATGAGGCGAACAGTTCGTGAGGCGAAGCAACCGAACCCAGCAAACCGGTCGAATTACCACGCGAGTGCGCAACACTGATTTCTTGTTTTCCTGTTATAAAATGTGTCGTGGGCTTAGAATGAGCTAATTGATACACGCGAGCTTTTGCAGCGAAGGCTTGAAGATTATCCACTTAACATTCTAGGGCTTGCATAGCTGGTTGCAGTGTTGTCCTCACTGGAATTTCTTTTACATAATTACGAATAGGAACAGCTAGATCAGAGTAACGAGGATTCTACAAATACAAAAAAATCTCTTCCGATTTCGAACGTCGACATCTTGATAAATCGAATTCCCAAAACTTTGAAACCTGTAAATGTTTAGTCATTGAGTTCCTTAAATGTTGAATAAATACTAAGCAAGTCATTGACTGATGGATAATATTTATATGAAGTTCTAAGTAGTAGTTTAGACCACAGTTTCGAAATAGAAGCACCATAAAATATCAGACTAGACATATTCAATTTGGCATGGCAGTTTCTTGTACCTAATAGTAGGTAAACAATAATAGAATTTGGTTAAGAATTATTGTAAAAATTTAGTTCGATCGAATTGTCCACAATATCCACATTGATATTCATATGATTAACTCGTATAATCAGACATGCGAGGCTCTGAAATTGAAATTCATAAATGCTACCATCAGTCACGGAACTGCAAGTATTTGGGATACCCAAATCTATCATTTTTATGTTTCCGTACCCAAACGAGCCCGGGTCCGGAATTGGCAAATAGCGGTACTACGATTAATTAACTAATATCATACCACACAAATCATCTTCTGCCATGCTGGTCTGAGAGAAAAGACAAAATAACGTAGATGTACCACCATCCGCTTGTTTTGTCGAGGTATTTGCACAGAATACATAATACATACATACTATCTCGTTTTTATCCCTAACAGGGCAGACAGAGCATTGTGGGTCTTGCAGCCCTAAGCAAATAGTGCTTAGGGCTAGGGCCGCAAGACTTAAAGGCCACTTTAAGCGTGACGGTGGGCGAGAAGGTAGAAGAAGGAATCAAAATAGTGATAGGTTGCTAGCCACATCGCCTAATAACATTATTCGCATTGTCGCCCAGTCCCTCGATCGGCTTCTACGATCTGTGCGGGAAGAGAAGCAGCTGGTACATTCTAAGTTTTTTGTTTTCTCCTAGATCAGCGTGGAAGGACAAAACACATAAAAGTACTGGTTTTCACCTTCACATCTACCAGAATGAGGTCATAGTGTATAGGCTTTTTCTACCCGTAAGGAATAGATACGAGATAGTTTATCTACGTATACCTCGGTAGGTATGGGATCCATCATTTAGTAGCAATTGGATTCGGTGAACTATACAATATTACTGAACAATGACCCCATGATATTACTCGAATCGATGTTTTTCAAACAAGCCAATTTTATTTGGCAATAAAAGAATTAGATCATTGATAAAACTAAACAGTTGTGTTTTGTGTTATGTGCGCTCATATATGATGTTGTGTGTGTGTGTGTGTGAGAGAGAGAGAAAGATAGAGAATAGGAATCTTTAGATAGGAAATCAGAATATTGTAAAGACAAAGAAATAAATAAATACTAAAAACTTATATGAGAACCTGTAGATATATAAGTCAGTAAATATTGAATTCTGTTAAAACGAAAATCTGAAGAAATGGGTATCCGAAGATAAAGTCAACGTCAATAAAAATAAGTACGATCAATAATGAAAATATTATTGAACTTAGGGTTAAATTTAAATTATAACCCTACAAATATTTTTTGAACGAATTTAGTATTAACAATCTAAAGTAAAACGAAAATCTGAAGAAATGAGAATCCGAAGATAAAGTCGACATCGATAAAAATA
Organism: Acrobasis suavella; assembly: GCA_943193695.1. Classification (NCBI taxonomy): domain Eukaryota; kingdom Metazoa; phylum Arthropoda; class Insecta; order Lepidoptera; family Pyralidae; genus Acrobasis; species Acrobasis suavella. The sequence goes on along the minus strand of OW971933.1, from coordinate 5,136,685 downwards.
AGTACATATCCCTGAAGAAACGATTATTTTAACTTAAGGTAAGTAAAGGTAGTATCGTTGAGTTAGTATTCCATAACACAAATCTGGAACTTACTTTGGGGCTAGCTCAATCAGTGTAATTTGCCCTATATATATTTATTTATTTAACTATCCTTAAATTTTTCGAACGAATTTAGTACAAACAGTCCGAGTAAAGTAAGTAATAGTACAAATGCAAGTCATTTGTTGCATGAAGGCTTTCTAAAGTCACTTAGGAGTACTAAGTTTATGGGCGGCTTACACCCCGAGGAGACAGAAGACGCCCCCCGCAGTGCGACAAATATTACGAGAGGCAGCTATACTCGCTTTATGACCAACTTTTGTTTGCCTGAACAAACAATATGATTTGTTATGGCTTTATTGGAATAATTCATTTATTGGTTCTGTAGCTTAAACGTAAATACCTCCATATATTATATTTATCACGCATTAATCGCTTATGTGGCAGGCAGAGCTGTTATTAAGATATTAAAAACTAAGCTAATTAATTATATTATTAACTTCAGAACAGGTGATATAATAATGTATTTTTATTTCAGATCATTTAAAAATCCATCCAGATATGCAGAAGTATAAATATTGTTTATACTTCAGTAGCAGTGGGACAGTAGTGGCATGGTAAAGGTTAAATAAAAAAAATACTTTAGGATCTTTCCGAAATCGTGAAGTATAAACAATCGTTCCGAAATCTTGGTCGAGAAAGGCAACAGGGGATGCATAATATTTTCTGTAGCAGGTTTAGTCCATAATGTTCAAAAAAGATTTTTCCGAGTCATACAGAAAAATATGAAAAAAAAAAGTTTTCGATCAATTGATCGGATTTCCTTTTGAAAAGTGATGTGTTTTACTATCGTATTTCGCCACATACTTATTGATATGAAAAATACATAAAAATCTATAAGAGTAAACATGCTTCAAAATGTGGTGGGCGTTAGTCAGTCTATATATTATATGCATGACTTGCAGCGGTGTATAATAAATAACCTATAGTGAATGTTGTACATAGTTACAAGTCAACAACAAATATAGTAGACCTCACATGACGGCGCCACGGGTTGTTTGCATGGAGCATGGATGGTCGGTCTAAATTTGGCATGTAAAAAATATAGATAGCTTATAACTAAGATTACAGGTGGAACACGATACTTTCACCTTTATAAGGTTATTAAAAATATAATATTCAATCCAATCTCCAAGCGGGTCAATAATATAACATTACCCCGTAATATCTGGAGTGCCGTTGCGAATAACATTCTGCGGCGGGAGCCGTTCGTTCTCAAGCAATATAGTCTACGAACGTCCCGTACTTCGATTTGTGGTACCGTAACTATTTAGGACTGCCAGGGTTATTTAGCTATTCTGTGGTCACATTCATTTCTCCCAGACGTCTGTCAACATTATACAATGGCAAATTTACCGTACAGAAGTGCCATTTTTGAAATGCGGAGAAACTAAACCAATGGTTTTTTCCATTCAAAAAATGGCACCACTGATTTTCTATGACTGCTTATTGGACGAGCGATTGAAGTTTTCTGAGTATACTCGGACAGTCCGGCGATGTGGCTAGCAACCTATCACTATTTTGATTCCTTTTCTACCTTCTCGTCCATCATCACATCCATCACGCTAAAAGTGGCCTTTGAGTCTTGCGGCCCTGGGCGCTGTCTTCTTAGAGCCGCAGGACCCAAAATGCTTTTCTGCTCCATTAGGGATAAATAAAGACGTGGGGATTTTGTGTGAATGTAAGTACATATGTTACAAATATAAATATGTATGTTTGTTTGATGGTTACTTGAATAACTTCGATAGAGCTTAATTACAATTGGTTGGCGTGAAGACACCAATATACCTGTATTGGTGTCGTCACGCCAACCAACTTAGTCCGTGTAAGTAATGATTTTAGTCCGTTTTTATATAAAAATACGGATATAAATAAATAAAAAAAGGTTAGTTTTGTGGAACACTCGGTTGGATCGAAGTTACTTTCGAAGTAAACTATTAATTCGTGACGGAAAAAGTGATGGAAAAGTCTTACACTTCTAAAACAGTAAAATTAAAAAAATATACTGGTGTGTGCTGGCTTTGAATCGGGAACATCTACCATCTCAGGCATACGCTCTTCCAACTGAGCTATCGTCGAGATAGTCTAATTTGTGAAATTTCCTTTCATTTTAATTCGTGAGGAAGCCAAAAAAAAGGGACGGAAAAATCTTACACATTTTGCCGCCTAGTCCCATCGGCCAAGTCCGTATCGCCCGAAAAGGAACTTCGTTCCAAAAATAAATTAAAGATAACATTTAGGTATTGTTAAACTTTAACCGTCTTATTATGAAATCCAGACTAACTGTGTTACTAGGTGTAAACCCTTATCCGACTAAATCAAGTTGACATCTTGTAATATCACACTATCTCACCTGTCAATGTCAACTTCATTTAGGGCAAATTATGGTTTAAACCTAAACAAAGTTAGTCCTGTTTTTATAATAAGACGGTAACTTACTAAAGTTATAAAACCAGGTTCGCTGGAAAGCGCTGGATGCAGGCCGCGCTTGATCGGTGATTTTGGAAATCCTTGGGAGAGGCCTATGTTTAGCAACTGAAAAACGGCATAATTTTTAAAGCCGAACACGACCGAAATTGGTCAAGGGTTTGCCAAGATATGGCTTCGTAAAGTTTGGCTAAGCGAGATCACAGTTCGGACTACAGTACCAGTTACCTACCTATGTGTATAGCGTAGGCATTTGTAGCTTTCCTTGTTGAATTTATAATAAGGTAGGCTTTAAGTTAAATGGGATATGCGGTTATGCCTCAGGCATATCGTGTTTCGGATTAGATTCTGTAGCTATTGGCTAAACTTCTGATTAATTACTCTAAAGCTAGAAGGAAGACTGTACAATTGTAAATACACTATGATTTTTGATTCTGTACAAATTTTGAGGTGACTGAATCACCTTTAAATACCAATACCTACCAATCCTTCATTTTGAACAACTTTTCCCCATACATTTATGTAAGTGTATCGAAATACAAAAAAAAATCACAAGTTTTTCCGGGCATAACTGAATTTGAATGAATTAATTTCTTCAGATCTGATTATGACCAAGTCTGGAGCAACTTATTGAAACAATTAAAACACGGTCTGGATGACGTGTAAGAGCTACATAACAACGTTATTAGTATTTATGTTTGTATGTTTGTCCTTTTGAAATGACATGTGGCGGACCGCCCAATAATCTCTGCCGACTTACCATCAATTTTTGTGTTTGTTTTATTTCTTTACTTTCAGTTAAAATACACTTCTAATTATTCCATGTAGATTGATGAACGAACTACTCTTGTAAAAAGCACCTCGTGTATAAATTTGCGGCGGTCACGGTAGGAGCAGCGGGAGGCAGTAAGAGCATCTCCTTATTTGCCAACTTACAGCCGAGGCTACGGGCAATACAAGCTTAGGGAATCAAGCTAAGACTGTTGGCGATTATATTAGAGATTAAAATATTTATAAATGACTATCCAAGTTAAACGTTTTTTGTTTTGGCTTTCGTGTGTGTTGGCCACTTAGCTAACACTGGTGTCAGATTTTCAAAACTGCTTAAAGGCATCTGACAACTGGGATCAACGGCTTATACGTGCCTTCCCAAGCACGTAGGAGCTCAAGTAATTTTTATGTCACTTGTTACCCATCCAAGTGTGGACCACTCCCGGTGTTGTTTTACTTGCGAAAGCGCTTGTAATAGTAATGTGCACTAGCCAGACCACCGAGCTCCTGTTATACTGAAATAATTTTAATTAAATACAAACGTACTATAACATATTTATTCCTCATAGATTAGACAGAACTTTTGGCTTATCCTATCGTTGGGCAAAGGCCTCTTTACAAAAGGGAGAGACTTTTGCCGTTTATTATGAAGCCTTTAGACTCTCATATATCTCTACTTGTAGCGGTAGTTTGTTATTCCATTAGACAGCGCTATTCCAAAAGTCGGGAGTACCTAACCTACCATATACGAGTACAACACCCGGCACGTAAGTTGAACAAAAATGGCGGCCGTCGGCGCATGTTTAATTGGAGCTAAAAGTGTTAAAAGAGATTTTTGGTCTTTATTCAAAGCCGAAATCATTTCTATCTGAAGTTCGGATAGAAATGTGATTCTAAACGGACAAACAACGTACAACAACGACCGCCATTTTTGTCTCAACTTACGTGCCGGGTAATGTAGTAAGCTTAAGATAGAGAAGTCGTATACCTCAAAGACAAATCGTATAACCTGAACGGTTATACGATTTGTCTTTGAGGTATACGACTTACGTCGTATCATCATCCGAGCGTATTTTCGCGGTTGCATCCTCAGCAGTAACGCTTCAGAGCCCGGGGTCCGCTATCTAACCAAGGAGATTTGATAAGGTGACTGGTTTTTACAATCGTATTACCGTTGCTGCACAATAAATACAATCAAACAGTACAATATTTGCTACAATCCACCGGCCGCCGGTCCCTTGCTAGCCGCTAATTACGCGCGGATCCTATCTCCAAGTTATATTGTTTGTGTGTGTCTAGCTAACCAGCCGAATTCAAGAACAATCTATGTACAATGCGTCACAAATAAGTTGAATAGAAACGGCGGACTTCAAAGCATTTTTGTACAAACCGGCCCAAATTCAATCAAAAAATAATGCGCTGACGACCGCCATTTTGGTGCAATTTATGGTTCGGGAATTTGTAAAAAAATGCTTTGAAGTCCGCCATTTTTGTTTAACTTATTTGTGTCGCATTGTACGTCGTATCCTAACAACAGTAACAATCAGACACATATATTACCTTTTTATTATTATTTATTTAGTAATAATACAATTCGCCGGCCGCCTTACCCTCGGGGCGTCACTTCGTTAATTACGCGCGGATCCTCTCTCAATCCTTCAACTTTTAACTAGCTCCTTGCGGCCTTTACATGCCAAAGCTGTTTGTTTGTGTGTATCTAGCTAATTAAATAGCCGAATTCGTACTAAAGTCTAGGTACATAAACAGCGTACTTTAACAACAGATTCTATCAAATAATTCTTGTTCTGCCGTAGGGATATTGATCGATGGAGCCAGAGAGTTATTTACTGGCGACTCCGCATAACAAGACGAGGCGTAGGCAGATCAGCAGCCAGATGATCGGACGACTTAAAAAAGACGGCAGGGCCGAGTTGGACCAGAATTGCCGCAGCAAGATCTGAATGGAAATCCATGGAAGGGGCATATGTCCAGCAGTGGATGCAAACATGTCAAAAAGAGGAAAAAGTACATGTTTTACAATCCGCCGACCGCCTGTCCCTTGGAGCGGCACTTCGTTAATTACGCGCGGATCCCATCTCCAAATCCGGCAACTTTTAACTAGCTCTTTGCAGGCTTCACATGCCAAAGCTGTTATTTGTGTTTATTTGTAGAAAATAAAATGCACACATGGCTCTGTTGTCTAGTATGGGACTATACAAGGGATAGAGTGGTACTCTAGGAGGGTGACCCAGGAGTTTGACCGGCGTGCTGTCCAGGAAGTCCTTCCCATGGAGCCGTGTGTTTGGTCGCTTGTTGCTCACAACAGAGAAAACTTCTGCAAGCATTTGGTAGTATACCATTTGGCGTTGATGATTCTTTGATTTCGTTAAGGAATTGACGACACCAAGTAGCCAGTCAATTTGAAAAAGCTTGCTATCAAAATATTCCCCCCGCTTCTAGATCGCTTCACTTTGGTAGGCGTTGATTCATTTTAAATCACACAAATCGTCGACTGGCGCTTCGTTTCTGAATCGTATCGATAAATCCAGGACTCATTACCCGTAAAGATGTCGTAAGCACGCCGAGACGAGCCTGCTTTAAATTCGTTTATCATATCGCAGCACCATTTCACCCGGGCTTGCTTCTGAACATTTGTAAGGTTGTGCGGCACCCATCGTGAAACTATCCTCCTAACGCGAAGATGCACGTGTAGAATCTCGTGAACGCTTCCTGATCCAATCTACAGCATGTACTGAATCTCCTGATATGTAACTCGCCTATTGTCGTGAATTAAATTTTTCACTGTTAGCACGTTTTCTTTCGTAACAGCCGTCAAAGGGCGACCAAATTTAGTCGAACGCGCTTGAATTCGTTATACAAACAATACGCGTTTGCCTTGGAAGGGCTTTCACCCATAAATGCCATTTGAAGTCTATCGTACGATTCGTCCGGTTTCAGGTGACACTTGAAATCATAAAAAATCATAGCGCGAAAATGTTCTCAGCTCAGCAGGCCTACCGTCATCTCTTATAGCAGCACTTAAACTGAACTGTATTGTTTAATGCAACCATGACACCTTTATAGCAGGCCTTAAACAGGATTGTTTTGGTTGACGTCACAAAACCATTCACCTTTTTTTGTATGGACTATTCCTACCATCACGTCTATTTGACAGCACGAAAACGATTATTGCGCGTCTCAAGTGTCAAATAAAGCGATCCTTAAAAAGTTACTTTCCAGTAACTTATATGGAGGATTTTAGTTGGTTTTCTTGTGAATGTAAGTATGTTTTTTCTTTACTTTAGATTTTTACAAAACAGTTAGTAGATAATTGAAGTAACGCTACCATGGGACCTTAATTAATCCTACTTAATACCTTTTATTTGGAAATGGAAATTTGGATTTCAAAAACAAAGTAAGATATATTACTTCATTATTTTAGTACAACTTATGTGAAAAATAGTAACTTACGTAACATATTTTTTTGTAAGTAATAACAATGCTAATCCTTGTAAAATATTTATTCACACACGAAAACAAATAACAACACATTCTTAAGTATAAGTTATTTATTAAAATTACAACTACATACATTTATACATTTTGTCTTACAGGATTCTTTGGTTACTCTCTGAGAAGTACCATGATGACATCAATTAAAAAATACAAGACAGGATTCACTGGAGCCTATTATTAAATACAAACAAGACTGAGAGAGCCAGAGGATTACAGCCTCCTTTGGAACCTGTGATTGAACCAGTGAAATGGCAGAATGTTGAATTCCAAGCATTTTACAAGGCTAGCTCTGTCGCTAGACTGGTTCGCTTTTTCACCAGAATACCTGAAAGAAAATAATAGTTTAGATTCATGTCGCAATCTACGAATATCAAATACATACCCATACTTTGTAATAAAATTCTTTGTGCACTACAATCACTGCGTACTTACTAAAACCTAGCCTTTATCTCGTTGAGTTAGTCTCGAACTTACTTTGTCTGTATATATTTATGTTATTTATAATAGCACTTAGTGAAGAAGCTGCAAGTTTGAACACATAATTATCTAAATATAAACTTTGAATAGGTATGTAGTTAAAATATTACTTACGACATGGTTATTGATAAAATATATTTATGACAAGACACTGTGCTTTTGTACGATGAAGCCCACAGTAAAATTAACTTCCAAACACTAGTCGTTACCATCGTATAATAGAATTTACGATTTATTTACAATTTCGAAAACCAGACGCAGACATCCGTTCAAAACTTTCACTCACAATTTTTTTCGCACTCATTAAAATTTTAGCCATCTTTAATGGTCAATATCAAATTAAATTTATGTACATAATCAAAAGCAAACAAAGTAAATAACACTAACTTTTAGATATTTAAATAAAATATGATAGTAATAATTTTGATTTACGTAAATAAAAAAACCGGTAAAAATAATAATTTTTTGTCAAGGATTTGAACGTCTTCGCAGTCTCATCACCAAAACAAGCCAGAGACAACAAACAGTTCACCATTCAGGAATAACCATTCAAAAAACGTTCAGCATTATGAACGTCATGGTACGATTTAAAGTTGTCCTGCTTTTGACCTGCTTAAAAACTGCATCTCAACTGCCTTGTTTCTGAATGGTTTTATAAGTGTTGGTGGTAGCATTCCAGATCTATTTTTCAATGGACACGATAATTTGAATAAGTCTGCAAAAAATTTGGAGGGAAATTTTAAACTTGGAACATACCTATTTTTAATTATAAATAATTATGTTTTATAAAAACCATTTTTTCGCAATACTTTCTTAGTGGCCTGGTAATCCTGGTATATGTAATTAACTTTGTATGTTAAAGTCACTAATAGATACAGGATTCAATTTTACGTCATGTAAGATATTTCAGCTGATAAAATCTGCTATATAACATGTTTCTTTGCGATGTGTTTTAAATTGTTACAAACCCGTAGTTAACTGAGAAGAACATTTAAAATACCTTAAAACTTAAAGTTATGCTGACACTGGTGTTAACTAGCTAGAAATATCACAAAGAGCACATAAAATGTCCAAGATTTTATGACATCCACTATAAAACGCAAGAAAGATAACATCTCGTCATTTCTATAGAATAATAAGAAACCAGAAATGCGCGCTACTGGGAATGTTAAAACGACAGTATATTGCCTGCTTCAGCAGAACTTCTGGGCGTTCTGCCGAGCTTAGCGTTTGCGCATATTTAAATACAGTCCTTGCGATGTAGATGGTACAATATTTTTCTTGAATAGGCACTGGGACCGTTTCGTTGTTACATCTTAAATTGGTTTCTGCTAGACTCCTTGTCTGCTTTCTTTAATCAGGAAGTCCATTACAGTTTCTTTTGTTTAATTTGCAAATAGCTAAATCCTTAGTATGCTTTAATTGCTAAACCATAGTTTTTATTTAGGTATCATACCTTACATTTAAACTTCAGTTGAAAAAGATGATAAAAACTTATAATCAATTTTGCATGTTAAGGTGTACATAATTAACGCTAATTTTACTACTAGTTAAAATAATTTGAGCAGGTGCTGAGGTTCTGAGATACGCTCAGTAATTTAGTAAGGAGAGTACCTGCTGAAAATATCATTGATATATCAACGAAGAAGTTGGTGAGTAGATTATCCTGAAGCAAAATCAAGAGCGCAGCAGTTGACAGATCGAGATGGCGACGTGTTGTCTGCCTTTTGCCCCGACAGGAGGACATAGGAAACGAAGAGAAGAGCCGAATCGTCTAAATATTTTAGTAATGTCATCAATTTCAATATTTATTTTACGACAGTATCAAAGCGATCGGTGATTTTCCGTGAAAACTGGGATCCTTTAGCGTGCATTCCTTGTTTGATAATGTTAACAACCCGTCCGCGGACGTAGGATTGTCAGAAATGCAACAAAGCAAGTATAATGTGGAGGAATTTAAACGGAAAATTCGTTGTGCCGCCTAAATGGAACGCTCCGGAAGCGAGACGCGTGTTTCGCGGAAATTATTCATGTTTCTATTGTTCCGCGACAAACAAGTTGTTTAACTTTTCGCGAAACGGGACTGTTTGGGATGGAGGCTGTTGGGAAGTAGAGTACTTATAATTGAATTTGTTTTTAGAGCAACGGGGAGTGGGGTGAAAGGTCGGTCACTATTACTCTGATTCTAATGTGTTGTACGCTAAAAAAGGAAGTGCTTTAGGTAAAGCTTGCTGTGTTATTAATGAAATGATGTATTAAGACTTATTCAGTTTAGTGCCGGCTTTATTTATTTTATAACTATTACGTCTTTATGAGTCAAGTGTAACAAGAGTAAAGATCGTTATTTAACCAGTTATACCACAGATTGAAAAAAAATCAGTACCTGTTTCATGTATTACTATAAATTTATACTCAAAATGTATCAAGCCTCACAGCTGCCCCTTACCCCTTACCCTAGACTTTTTTATACAAACGTAGTCTAGCTTTTATTTTGAAATGACAAGTGATATTTCGGTAGTATTTTGTAATTTTAAAGAAATTGCATGTATCTAGGCATTTATCTAGTTTTCGTCAGACAAAATTAAACTTGAAAGAAAATATGAGAGTGTATAAGTTTTCCATACTGAAGGTCAAATATGATATGATCCACTATATTCTTTTTTAAGTTCATATTTGGACTGTGAACACTAGTTACTTATATGCCTTAATATACGCAATTTATTTAAATTACATTATTTCGCCAATTTCTCACATGCCGTTACAAAATGAAACGTAGACTACGTTTGTATGGGAAAGTCTGTTTCTGTCTAGGGTAAGGGGACTCTTAATTATGCCGCATTGGGCCACTCTCTTGATCTGGCGACAGTTCCATCCCTAGTAACGAATATTAGAGATCGCGTGAAGCTAATAGATCAATCATGTGATATTACGTCATGACCACACAGAGGGCCTGCCATCCATTGTTCTTATGAAGCGAAGACGATACCTTTTGTTAGAATTGTGGATGTCAGATTACATGGTAATAGAGAAAGAAATAATTGTATAATTAGTTTGTGATGCATATATACAATGTCCTTTTTAATTAAGTACAAATATTTTAAGGGGTTATTCAGACCATCATTTTGAATAACTTTGTCCAATTAATGTATATCGAAATACGAAAAAAATATTTAGGTTCTCATACAAATCGAAGTAGACACGTGATATCGTTACTATGAAAAATGCAAAAAAAATTTTCGTCATTCGTTATATATTTATTGGGAAAAGTTGTTCAAAATGATGGACTGAATCACCTCTTAAAATATTTTTACTTAATTAAAAAGGACATTGTATATAATATCAGTGATAAAAATAACTTTTCTAATGAAATAATTGATAGCAAGTAATTCCATCTGCCCTATTATTCTTAAGCCACATTAAGACACTCTCTACGCGAGTAACCCGTGCTGTGTTATTTGTGTCAATAGAGTTCTTCTTCTAAAGTTCTTAAGACATTTTAGATTCACAGCGTTAACTATTCATATCACCATATTATGCAGATTTGCGTGGGACGCTTAGGAACTTCCTCACGCGGAAGGGACAGAGGGGTTGCACATACAGACTATCCAACTGTCTGTCTATATCGCGTTGGGGGATTTATGATTATGTATTACGATACATTGCACATAAAATAACCTGTCTCTATCACCGAGTCAAGGCTTTATCAAGTTCCATCCAAGTTATTTGCGTTTCGTCACTGATTTATAGCTTCGTTACTTTTATGTAACATTTTCTCAGCAGATGAATCAAGAAGCTATAAACATAAACTTGAGATAACGTAATTTTTTTGATTCTAGGACAGACTGGTTTTTGGATACAAATTAGCTAATTTAGCAAATAGAAAATGCAAGCTGTAATTACCTTTTCCATTTCTATGCATATCACGCTAAACGTGGCTTTTGGGTCTTACGGCCATGTGCTCTGTCTACTTCGTAGGAAATAAAGAAGTGAAAGTATACTGTAATATTTTATATAGGAATCCCATCACATTACATGCCTTTGCCATGGTTTCGGTTGTATCAGAGTGAGTAGGGAAGAGTTTTTGCAACTCAGCAGACAAACAAGCATACGGTTCTCTAGATAGCAAGTAGTTACCGCCCAAGTTTGTCTGCGATAGCCGCAGACACCCTTAGCTTACACTGAAAAGATCTGCAGAAATTATTATTTCTTTAAGAAAAACAATGAGCTGATTACACGCGATTAAATGATATTACCCTCTCAACAAAAAACTTATTTCCACAAGCACGTATGCACGTTGGACGTCGCAGCCCGAGGCTCTGTCTACGCTTAACATCGGTCATTCCTCAACAACTTAATACCCATCAATTTTCGAAAGCAATAGCTCCAGAAACTGGCTTTAAAAATTGTAAAACGTCAGTCAACGTACACCCCTCCACAGCATTTGCATGTAATGTCCAAGTGGATAACAGCGATTGATGCACCGCTGTGTGGACGATAGTTCGCATCGCAATGCGCCTAATATGCGCCCGAGGTGCGGAATGTCCACTTTTACGGGTGTGGTTAGGGATATGCTCCTGGATGTGGTCAGGGGTAATAGTGGAAATAATTCATAAGATATTATTGTATTAGTTCTTTTGGATCCTTTTTATCTTATTTCGCCACATATAATGTGTCAAAAGTACGAGTATCGTTGTATCATTTTCTGCAGCAGAAATGCTCCACGCTCGTTTTAACTTAAAACCATGGTTTAAACAAAACGTCAGCTGTCACCATGGTCTATACAAACCATAATTGGGTTCTTTTCTGGGTCAAAAATTATTTGGTACTGTTAAGGAAATAAAACGTCACAAAATAATGTCACTTGTCATTGATCACACCCATTTTCAACGTGATTTTAAATTTATAAAGAAAAACTGATATTAAGAGCGCCATTTTACTCCAAGAAACTATGACGTCTTTATTCTGTATTTCATACAAATCCCAAAGAAAATGGTTGTTTCGACGTTCGCTTATTAAATTGTATGCTACAGTCAAGAACCTCGCAATGTGTAAATGAGCCATAAAGGTAGAAAATTACTACTTCTTCAGCATGTGTTGGTTTACAATGAGACATGGACATTTCTTAAAAGTTTTTTTTTCATTGGCAACTCGAATAAACTCGCAATATCCAAAACACAGTCATTTCCAGTCCTCGCTTAGTTGTATCGCAGTGCAGGCGATCTGCATCTCCGATCGGGTGTCCCCGGGGCCCGATTACCGTTTATTACCATGCATAGTGCCATTACCAAGAGGCCATTACGGGCCCGTGCCGCTCACATAATCTCTACTCGTTTCGCCATTCCCGCTGGGTCCAGTATTTTGGACACAATTGCAATTACTAACATTTGGAAGCTTATTTAGATTCTTCTTAAACCCATAATCCACTGCGGACTGAAGGTCTCTTATAATAAAGGGAGGGTTTTCTCATAATCAGCATGTTGGGCAAAACGGGTTGGTGAACGCAGAAGATGGGATGTTAGTAGCATGAATTAAACGGGTTACTCAAGGTTAGCTACAGGCCGACATGTTTCGACCTCATCCGGAGGTCATCTTCAGGGCGAATGCGATCTAAGAGGGGCGCGCGTACTTGATGTCGCCTCGAGAGACACTAAAGCATGGAATGCTTTGCACAGAAGAAGTCACTGCCCGTTTTATTACTTAGTTGCCTCTTACAATTACAACACCCGTGGGAAATGAAAGGGGCGATAATTATCGCCCCTTTTATTATAATAAATCGTATTCTACTTTGCCGTCACCAAGCGGCCATACTTTACCATACCATGCTTCAGCAGCGTTCATTATTTAGATTCGAGATCGAAAACCTTTGGAATTCCAAGTTTTTCCCTTAGAAAAGCAAGTGTGGTCGCAAAGGGAGCAGCTCGGCAAGCCTCGTCTTTACGTAATTGATCGTGTCGGCGGTCGGGCTCGCAGCAGATATGCATTTTTCCAAATTAATGTTTTAGTTTTATCCGTCCCGCAAATTATTCGTTCCGTTCGGCATTGCTAAATTGTTGTATTGAATCAATTGAGGAATAAAGAACTCGGTTAGTTTAAGTATACTTTACTCGAGGTTTCTGATTTATATTTTTTATAGTACTGGTTTGTATCATAAAAATGTTGTGGTGAAAATATTTACGTCCAGTAGTTGACCGGATCAAACTATGCTATTGACTCTGTTGCATTCCGTCTCTAATTGAGATGATCCCCCACTTAGCACTAGCTATTTATAAGTACCTATATCATAACCACGAATTTATTATATTATTCAAATCAAACTGATTAAATTTTCTCTAAAATTAATCAAAACTGATTTATGAACAAACAATATCCAAGACAAGCAATAATCAATGTGATCATTAGGACGTTGGATTGTTGGCAAAAGAAGACGTCGGTAAATCAACAGGGCCACAATGGCGGGTCAGCGGGGTTCGACTGCGGACCGAAACGGCGCATACACAGCGCTTTGACAAATGAATGCATATTATGCGCGCGCGGCAAAGAATACGAATGTTGTTTGAAATAAATTGCGCGGCGTACTAATGTACTGCGCTGGCGCAAGTTAAGATTTTTTTTTACAAAAAAACTTTATCTATATCGTCGTCATCCTTAACGAGGCAGACACAGGCTATGACCAAAACAATGCGAAAGCCACTTTAAAAGTGACGGTGGGCGTGGAAAATGGTTTTAAAATAGTGATGGATTGCCTAGCCACATCGACTATAACATAATTCAGGTTTCCTCAATCGATGTGCGCGTAAAGAAAAAACCTGGTACATTTAATGTTTTTTCCTATCCCTCAGATCACCATAGAAGTTACGACCTTAAAGATGTAGAAGTTACAGGCAAAGTTCAGGACTCTTTTCGTTCTTCTTTCTCTTCTCGTTTTAGGTTTTTTTTTCATTTTTCTCTTCTCATTTTAGGATTTTTGAGCCTATTACCAATACCAACGTTTTAGCTTGCATTAGCTTAAGTATAAAATTACCTACATAAGGATCTAGATCTTAGACTAGAGTAACTGAATATCTAGACTGTGTCGTCTGCTTGGTTGATCTAACCCAAAACCCATGAACTCGGGATACTCGGATAGATGAAATAAAATTCAAAATTCAAATGTTTATTCAGTAATTACACCCCTGCATGCACTTTTACACGTCAAAAAGTATAATTTACATTACGTGTAGTTTATAATGAAATTTAATTTATTTTAAATAAAAGCTACCGATACCAGTGCTTCGTAACGACCACTGCTGAGAAGAAACGCCGAAAGAAACTCTTTTTCACATTATTGGTCGCCTACTCGCCAGAAGGGCTTTGTCATATTATTATTATGTCTTCTTTAAAATAATAAATACTTTTAAGATAATACAATGATGATACATTATAACATGTAATGTTTGCGAACGAGTTAAATAAAGAGTTACCTGTGCTAAAAACCACTAGGACATACATTACTTTTAATTTAAACACGTCGCTACCTCTCGTCACTTACACCAATATTTACCAGACAAGTAGACGTAAAGACACGTCAGTATAGAACAAAATTAACTAAGGAGCCATAATGTTAATTCCACTACGCAAACGTAAGCATGCACCACGCGGCAGTAGAGTCTGTGTGGTATGCAGAGAATTGCATGCGCACAGTTGGACCATTTCCTTGTGCAAATATTTTTGTATGTTTTTCGAATGAAATTTCGCTTGGTGGATATTTATGGTAAACAAAGGAGTTTAGTTTACAAAATTCCAAAGCAGAGTTCAGTAAGCGTTGGAAATAAAGAGTCTAACCGCTGTAACAAAACTGTTCTTATTGTAATTATAAAATCTTAAAATCTAAATATATATAACTCAAAGGTGACTGACTGACTGACATAGTGATCTATCAACGCACAGCCCAAACCACTGCACAGATCGGGCTGAAATTTGGCATGCAGGTAGATGTTATGACGTAGGCATCCGCTAAGGATTTTGATCAATTCTACCCCCAAGGCGATTAAATAGGGGATGAAAGTTTGTATGAAACTTTGTCAATTTTAAACCGATCGGGCTGAGACTTTGCATGCCCCTAATAAAGGATTTTGATAAATTACACCCCTACGCGAGCGAAGCCGCGGGCAAAAGCTAGTGTAATATAGTTAAGTCTGCACTCATTACACTCTACATGACTATAATTTTGTATGAAAACAGTGCAACCTTTGAAGGGAAAGAGCGAGTGGTGATGATCGGGCCGTGTATGCAAAGTCTGGAAAATGTGTTGCTTGAGTCAAGACATGGAACTGATAGAAGAAGCGTTGGGAAGAAATGAGAAATTTGAGACAGTCTTCTCAAAAATTTGACCTGGTCGTGGTGAAGTACTAATCCCAGGCATATTATAAAATACAGCAGTTCGGTTGCAATTAATTATACTGAGTGACATTTTAACCACCAGTCAAATTTTTGGAGCAAGTACTGTCCATGATACTGATACTACTACTACATTCCATTAAAAAAAATTAACAAAAAGCGAAAAAAATATTTTGCTTCCCCATACAAATCAGCGCTCGGCCAAATGGATTTTGTATGGGAGGACGAAAATATTTATCGATTTTTAGTAACTTTTTTTATAGAAAGTAGTTCAGTATCGTGGACTGAACTCGCTTTAATTTGGCTGGTAAGTAAAAAGTCACACTGTATTTACCAGCGCTGGTAGTCCGTGTAGGTACGTCACACCAGCATATGCTTAGTTGGACGCCAATTTTAAGGGCCGATAGCACATAGTTTTTTTTTTAATATTTTTAAATCTAATGTTGATAATACTTATAACTCTGTGTATTGATCTTTGGAATACAATTTATCTTATCTAAGTATTTCGAAAAAAGATGAGCCAAATTGTTTACCAAATTGGATAGTTACCAAACGGATCGATGTAAGATAACCATGTTCCGAAATGTAGTTCAATTAACAAGCATATTGAGCGTCCCATTCTGGCATCCATTCAAGCGGCTGTGCGCTTTGCGTTGGTTCCCTCTTGCCCATTATCTGATTTTCATCAGATGACGTAAGGTCGAAGACCACCATATAGCAGATAATTTTAGTTGTAAGCCTTAAGATCATGGAAAAAGGAAATCACTGGAGGAATCTTATCAGTTACTTACAGATCGAATGGTCACGTCACGAAGACGACCTCTATGGCGTAATTTTTAACACGCTAGTCCGCCAATACAAAGGTTGGACCAAATGGCAATATTTATTATAAAATATAGTGTTGTTGAGTTAGTATACAAACAACTTTTAATATAGTATACTTACTTTGATAGAGGTTATCTATTCAGAAAAGGAATCATTAGGTTGAGCACGACAAAACAGTGGTAGCTCTACATTTCGCCGTTCCAACCCTTGTGATTCGAATAAGTCCCATTCTGAAACAGTATTTGGGCGATTCGTACCGCGGTTTCAATCTCTTATGGTGCGAAATGACTAAAAACCTCAGTTCATATGTCAGAAAATTTATGGTAACCGCAAATTGTTTAAACCTTACGTTAGTAATTATATTATCTGTGTGGTCTAACAGGTAGTGCTCGATACTCGAAATAAGGCAATGTGAACTGTAACTGTACATTTAATGAAGGCATTGCGATCATTATGTCGAGTGGCCATATCTCTGCCTTCTCTGATCTGAGGCAGCCACAATAGGGTCACGGGAAGAATGCGCAGGATTACAGATTATGGTCATCGGCCCCAATTGAATACGACAGTATCTCAATATTGCCTTGTATGGACTTCAGAGATAGCGACGTTATAGGGACGTATATTTTATTTATCGCTGCATTATACTATAAACCATTACCTTTCTAACGAGAACTTGGGAATCTGTTTTGATACCTAAATACGGGTTTACTCACTATGACACTATTAGGAAAGACAAAGCCTAGTGCCGAAAGATCCAAAGGCCACTATTAGCGTGATGGTGGCAAAAGGTAAACAAACCGAAAGCCCCGGTAATCAAACCGAAAGCCCCGGTAATCAAACCGAAAGCCCCAAACGGCAAAATGGAATCAAAATAGTGATGGGTTTTCCAGCCGCATTCAGATATTTTTCCATTTCCTCAATAGCTTTCGGTCTGTAGGGAAAGAAAAGCAGAAAAGAACTATTGAGGCGAACTCTATACCACTACAAGGAACTACAACCACAAAACAACAATGAATGAAGAGCGATACCATTGTTCACAAGAAGCATACGAGATGGTGCCAGCAGTATCTTACATCTCGATCTCAGAGTTTGTTTGTAATAACTTTATTGTACACAAAAAAATACATTAAAAAGACAACAAAAGAAAGAGCAAACATCATAAATTCATCCGATTCGCTCCTTAAATACAACCTCCGACTGTCGGAGCCACGGTTCCCCAGGCGCAACACCATGCCTGGCGGGAAGATTTTCCTTATGTGGCGCTCGAGCATATCACCTCACTCCCCTACACTATAATGACAAACTATATAACTCTGCTCTGGCCTGATCTGTGATGGGAATAAAATGAAGATAGGATGGGCTTAATAGCCTACGCTAACCAAACCAACTATTTATAAAGTTTTAAGCTATTGTATAGCTTTTATCGCGGGCTTTGAGCGCGGCGACCGAATCAAGAAATTCCGTAAAGAAAATAAAACCTAACGACCCCCACTCCGCCTAAACGTTTCTCGGCAACCAGCGACCGGCACAGCGGCACGGCGTTGAAAGCCGTGCATCGTCTAACGTCGTTTCAGTTCGGCAGACATCAGCACGGTGTTTGTGTGCATGCGACTAGACGTAAGCGTGTAGACTAGCTGCTAACTGCTCATAATAAAAATTCCTGAATAACCTACATGTATTGTAAGATAATAAAAATATTTTAAACGATATTAACTTCTCATTTATTCAATAAAAGAAAAAAAAATGTTTTCTTATCGGTCTCCACGCTCAAAAAGTGTAACTTGAATTAATATAAAAAAAACTTGAATTAATATCAAAGAAAAAGAAAATATTCCTTAAAAAAAAATTGCATAAGTTGATAAAAAATGCTACGTTTTTTGTTCATGTTTTTGTTGCCCTTTGGGTTCTGCTTTCGTGTTCTGTGCACAAAAGAGTGAAGGCATAAAGACGAAATAGTATGTAGACAAAAAAGCACCTATTTCCTTTTTCGTCGTGTGAAAACGGAGGGATCAAGTCTACTAATCTCGAGCAGGAAACGTAATCGTGACACGAGGACAATTCCAAAGCGAAGCGCATCGGGAAACAAACTAGAAATCTCGCGGCGTGCCGGCCGCGGGCATGCCATACTGCCACTAGTGATGTCAGTCATCGATATATCAAGTGTGAAATGTAAAAGCGAAAGAAAATTACTCAAAATTAAGCGCCTTAGGCGGGTTGGTTATATGCTCGAAGTTGGCGGCATGGTGAATAAAAAATAATGCGAAAAGTTGGCACAACGCCAGACGTTCGATTTATTTCAAAAATCCAAGCTTAAAAAAATCATTGTAGTTTTTATTACTTGGAAAAGAAAATTGGACCGATGTCAGTGAAAATAATAGATTGAAAATCACAACTTGCTACCAATCTATAATAGCTATCGTCCTGCCACTTTCTGGCTTACCCTCCAATAAATACTATTTATTATTTTATATTCATAATTCGAGTTTTTAGTAGGTATGTTAAATACATGTATACTATAAGTTTTTCTCCACATTTACTTAAATAATATAAACAAAAAAAACTAACTAAACTAATAACTTAAATTACTACTACTACTTAAAAATAAAAAAGGAAGAATTATTACCGATATCGATAATGATGACACTAGCACATCCCTAGAGTCAACAATAGAGCAGTGGATTGTGATACGTCGCGGATTACCGTGATTTGTGTGCGCGCTCCCACTTCTAGACTACCTGGCTAAATGGTGCAAAGAATGCTTCCTGCAAAACAGCAGGAAAGGCCTAAGATACCTTAGACTGACATAAGCATGCTATTCACTGTAATGCTTCTGTGGCTTTAACATACAAGTTTATTTCCGACACCACCTAGTGATGAGCGGCGAATCTACATATTCCAACCGATGTTAAGTGGAATTGATATCCGTAGCGCCATCTTTCATTTGCCAGGTAAATTGAAAAACCCCTACTTTCAAGCGTTAACCCCCAATGACTTTTAAACGGCTAAACCTATTTTCAATAAACTTGCTTTCACGTAAAAATAACCGCATTGAAATCGATCCGTCTGTTCGAGAGCTACGATGCCACAGACAGACAGACATACCTAAGCGTCATCTTATAACACCCCAACTGTATGAAGTATTTACCATGTCTCTCTATGAACCTCATACATTTTTTTAAGTTTGTTTCAGAAGCCAACATTTTTAATGCGAAAACTTCTACGAAATGTTTTGGCGCAAACGTAAGTCTTCAGCAGCAAATCGTCTAAAACGCTCATGGTCTAAATTTTTACCGTTTTGTTTTTCATAAAAGAAACCAAATTGTGACGTTAGGACATTTTTTTAATTAAAACTTACGTGAGTCATAGACATTATTAGCATTAACATGCATGTCAAATTCGCCCTGTTGAAGACCTCCGGATGAAATCGAAACATGTC
The DNA here is from genome assembly GCA_943193695.1 of Acrobasis suavella. NCBI lineage: Eukaryota > Metazoa > Arthropoda > Insecta > Lepidoptera > Pyralidae > Acrobasis > Acrobasis suavella. The sequence continues at coordinate 5,116,757 of OW971933.1, read as the reverse complement.
AGCCAGTACCTGACACTGCACGCGAGTACCTAAACCAATTCATGCTAATAATTTGGTCATTTTGTGATGGATGAATCTTGCTTCGTCTGAGTTTATGTCACCGGATTATGATATTAGCATAGTGATTGGACAGGCGACTCTGAGCCACCGGATGCTGATAAATAGAATGAGTGTGAACATTGTAGTTAGGTAGATAAGAAGAGTATTGTTATTTTCATTTTTTTTTTCAACACATAAACTCGCAAAGTGCTATTTACCACACTGATTTTACGTATGTAATGCCATTCATTACGCACACATTCAAAATCGTGCGGTAAATATTACTTACCGCACAAATGCGGTAAAGTGTTTTTTTTTTATAAATGTTTTTGAAATAAAATTCTATAAATTCAAAATATCGAATATTATTTTTGAAGCATATAATCTCTGCATGCAGCCAGCTTAAACTCATACCAAAACCCTCAAATTATTCAATTTTATTTATTAATTAAAATAATTGTAACAACACTAAAAAAAAAATTATAAATCAGTCCAGCTTAAAAAAGAAAAAAAAGAAACGTTTTTTAAATAATCTTTTGGCTGTTGGTGGATTGATTTCGGTGTCTCTCGTATGACTAAACACTCGCGCATGCGCGATGTGCGCCTGAAAAAGAAAATCTAAGAGCGCCATATTTCTAATTTTCTTTAACAAGTTTTATTGTAACTTTAAGTGAAGTGTTTTATTATTGAAGAATTTTTTCCCTCATAATGTGTTGAAAAACGTAGTATGACACGTGTGTATTGTTCGTCACAAGTCCCGGCTCCATAGAAACACGCACGGGCTTCGCCCGCTTGTGAGTCAACCCGCCTCGTCTGTAATGAATAACCTACCACACTTTTATCATAAACTGATTCAATATTATTCCTATATCAAGTGACTGGTCTTATGTTGCTAACATAATTAAATTCATTCAACATGTCTCTAACGAATTCACTAGGTACTTACTTAAAAAAACCAAGGGAAAGACACCTTGTATAGTTTCTGTTATTCGGATAATAATCTCTTTATTTATTGACTGAGCCAGCGAAGCGTCTTAGTTTTGAGAATGGCCAAAAATGCTTTTGTCTGTCTACCCGACTGTTCTCGCCTACAGATCGCATTTCTCAACCGATTCTCCTTAAATTTTTTGAGCAGGTTCGAAAATTATATAATTTTTTTAACTGATTCAGTTTTTTTTTAAATTATTCGAAATAACTTAAAAAATATCATATTACAACCATCTCAAACTTTTTTCAAAAATGTATTAAACTTTTTGCTACCGTTATTTTTAGCCGCGGCCTTTTTTTTCTAAACAACTTTTTTATCCTATAAACTTCATCGGGTTGGGATTGACTTGCGAGGTCTACAACTCACAGAGCCACTAATAACAAGTAACATAGTAACATTAGTAACAGATCATTTATTGATAAATATATAGGGACAAATAACACTGATTGAGCTCAACGATACTATATTTTATAACAAATACATACATAGATAAACATCCGAGACCCAGGACAATTCGAAAAAGGCCATTTTCCAACTTGCCTTGGGGATCGAACCCGGGACCCCTGGGTGGCGGACTAGCATTGTGACCACTACGCCATGGAGGTCGTCGAGTTAATGGATGGCAAACTCTCCGATAGTTTGCCCACATAAACACGAGTGTCGCGCTGTCGCGTCGTCGTGCTGCAGCGGCGGATACGGGCAATTATTTCATTAGTGCCGATTAGCCCCGGCAGCGGGACGGTCGGCCCTTCCCGTCCCACTTGCACCTATGTATTCACTTTCACCAGTCTGCTAGTTTGATGGCTAATTTTATAGGAGCAGTTCTGTAAGTGATTTACTTCTAACCTACTTAAAAGTTAGTACTCGACCCCATCTACATAAGTAACCTGTGCACTTGCCATGGTACTAGTTCCTTATTTATTGGGTCTAACAAAATTAAACCGTAAATTACATCAGCATATTTTGTTACGTACTGTAAGTATATGTTTAAATAGTTCCACAACCAAGTCAGTGGGCCTGAAATGATGGAGGCGTCATCGGTTGTATTTTAATCTGTGTTATGGGTGGTCCCAAGTTAAAATTTAGTTCCGATGTTTTCCTCAATATGACGCGGCCTACTAATTTATTCGTTTACTTTTACACATCATGTTTTTGAATTATTATTTTTTCATGCGAAAGATGTAGTCTCTTGCGAACAAATGTCTGTCATATTAGCGTTAGGTACTGTGATAATAATAAAATAATAAAATAAATCATCCATATCAGGTAAAGTTATAAAAAAACACGAAGCCGACAAAGTAAAAATATAGCACACGTAGGGGCATCTCTTCATAATATTTTCCAATATTCAAATCAATCCCGTTTTCATGATAGTTTCGCATTATTCTGCTTAATCTGTGAAATAATTTTAAAGGTAATAAGTAGTTATGTTTTGTTAGATATTTTACATAATTACATCTTTATGCCTAATGGGACAGATAGAGTATTTTAGACTCTAAGCAGACAGTTTATTTTCTCCTAGACCAACAAAGAAGAAATGAAAAGATTTTGCTAGAACTTAAACAAAATAAAAGTACCTACTCCATTTTCCTGACAATATCGAGTGAATCCCCCAGTAATCACCGGAATCAGTAAGCGGCCGGTGGAAATCCAATAAGACGCCCGCTATTGTTCGGAAACTAATAAAACACCTCCGTCTGCGGCCGCCTTTTCTTATTGTTTATCTTCAGGGCTGTTAATCTCTTCAAACTTTTTGACAGATGCTATATTAAAATGTTATTTCACTGCAAAAATTGATTTGACGGTTATCTCTGGAATTTAATTTATACTTTAAAAATTATGGTATATGGAATGTAAAATAATTGTATCTAAGGATTACTTAGGGTAGTACCTAACTAATGAGTTTATATCAAACAAATATTGCAAAAAAGAATGTTTCTTACACCTGGTAAAAATAGAATGACACTAAAAAGATAGTTAAAAAGATAAGTAACTCGCTTTTCAATAACTTAAATATGGTATTTTCTTTATTGAAACATGATTCGCAAAATAATACAGAACGTAAAGAAAAACCCCCTTAACGAATACACCATAAAAACTTGAACACAGTAAGGTTTTTCGCGAGACGTGACAGCAAGAATGACTTCAGAAGTCGTAAACATAGGTTTATGCCATTTGGACCTATTGAAGCAATTCTTTACGATACTTTTATGATTGAATAAAAAGGTTTCGTATTGTCAACATCGTAACGTTGCACATTTCATACTTACAATGGACGGAGAGAAGATTATTCTTATCAAGTTGGTGGTAAACTATAAAAATGCCTTCCGCGCTTGTTTAAAATAGAAAGCTGATTTACTTTCTAATATAGGTTAGAGATACGCGCGGACGTCAGGCTAAAACTACGATTTTTGGGTTAAGAGAAAAGGGAAGTCTATTATGCAACGGAAGTAGAAAAATAATTAATTGCCAACCTATCAATTATTTTTCTACTAAAATAGATCCGACAAATTCCAACAACTGCTTTTGGAGCGGCATTTATGAACGGCATAGCTACAGACAGATTCACTCGCCACACTTATAGCACCCTTTTTTGGTTTGAGGACTAAAAATATAGGAGTTTGCAAGCCCTAACATTAAGGGGCGAAGCGAAACAGAAGTGGGTCTTATAGGGAACGGGAAGTAGAAAGATTGGTGGACATCGAGTTGGACCGGGTCCAAATGAGGAGTATGCCGGATCGCGCGATACGCGGCGCCGACATTTCTGCAGTTGTTTTTGAGATACGGAGTTACAAAAGAACATTAACTATGTTTATTTTGAGAATCATCCATTTGTCTATCATCTGGCGGTTAAATGGTAAATAAATATAAATTATCCGTGAATTGAATGCGGATACAATTAATTCAGTTTTAAATTGGAATATAAAGAGAACATATTCCAAGTAAGCGTATATATCACATGATGTGATTAGTATCACTATCAATCTTCTTGCAATACGCAAATCATACTCGTTTGCTAAGTACTATCCAACCTTACTAACTTACTAACCTATTTGACGGATTTTTACGTATGTAGTATGTTCGTGCTTCACTTTACCTTCTTTTATGTCGGAAATTTCTATTTCTTTTGCCCTTTCCTTTATTACAATCTGCGCCATCTATATGGCTTGCAATTTATTACGAGAAGAACTATTTATACTTGATGCTAAGCATCCCTTTCATTAAGTGATTCGATTAGCCGCCACTAGATGTCATAAACCACTTTTTGGAATTTTTGTCCATGCTTCAGCTAAAAGTTATCTCAAAATAAATCGATAGATACCAATTTCCCCCTTTCTCTCTGGCACCCATGGGCGTAGCCACGGTGGGGCACGGTGGGGCGTTTGCCCCACCCTGGCTCAGACCTTTAAGTTACCGAACCAAACCTAAAAATTAAATTATCTAGGTACTTACTACAATACTTAATATTCGTAAGAAAGTTCACACTCGACATTTTATACGTAAAAATTAACTGGGGTAAGCGGCGGACCGTGTAGTTTGCTAGTTACATATAATTTCAGATTGCTGCCCCACCCTGAGCCCATGGCTGGCTACGCTTATGCTGGCACCTATTTTACACCATCCTATCTCCGCAAGCAGCAGGGATGATCCTATTCTAAGCAAGTAAGTAACGATATTTCACGAAAGTCTATCTGGCAACGGTATCCAAAACAAAACTGTTCAACATCATGCAGATACCAGTATCTGCTTTCTGTTTAGTTAGTACTAGAAACGCTACCAATTATTTCTCCAACTAAGCTTGCGAAGCCATGCGAGCTGATAGAATAACAATGGTCATGCATATAGAAGCCATAACTTATAATTATTTGTAGATCTCTAGATCCGCATAGAGACATTCGCAGTTAAAATAAAGGCAGTAACAAAAGCGACACCTTGTGTTTTCGAATAACATAGAGCGTGGACTGTAGAGGTGGGGAATGTTTTAACGAAATTATTTTTTCCATTATTTTAATTTCCATTCGCTTTATTCCACATTTTTTTTACCACTTGAACACTTTCCTAAAGATCTTTTCCACATTATCGTGAATTTATAGTCGTTTCTGATACAAGATGTCCATTTATAGGTGGCTTTTGAGTTGAAAAACGCCGAAAACGTTTTGACCAGACATCAAATCTATAGAAAGGAAATGATATACTTGCAAGCCTTAATTTTCGGTAGAGTATTGTGTACTATTTCGTTGTGGTCAGAGATAACAGAATCGAAATATACGGATGTAGTTATAGAGGTCATCTTTGTCATAGGTTGCCTTGTTTCTTATGTCAAATAGGTAAAGGTTAGTAGTTACAGGTTTGGTATTATATAAACATCACATTTTAATGTAAATTTTATAGGGGACGCCTTAGACTTGTGAGACAAATAATTAAAAATAATTAGAACCCTATTAAGGCGACAAGGTGTTGCAGACTTGCAGTTTATTGAATACGCGATCCTAGTAATCGTCAATAAACCGTTTCATAAGGGCCGTAACAGACGCGGTGCAAGTTGCGCCGCGTGACAGCTAGTGATGGGCGATGCATAAATACTCAATCAACCCATTGGAGTATTTACTCAGTAGATTGAGTAAATACCCGATAAATATCCTTATTCATCCATTTGGTGGGTAGGTTGATTTATATGAGTTGCGACTCATATTTATATTCATATTCATTATTTCATGTTTTCATGACAATTTTGAAACTTAAATCTAGTATACACTTGCAATTCCTGTCGGAAAGTGTGTGCGTACACCATAATATGCTTAAAATGTAGGTAAACGTTATATGCAGCGCTAAATAATATGAAAATACCATACTAATCATACACCGAAAGTAGACTTCTTTGACTAATTATCATTTTTTGGTGGGAGGTGTGCATAGACGTAATTTTACGTAAAAATAAGTAAACAGACATCGAATGCGATGTCAATACATGAGCACGCTCTATTTACTCTATTTATTAAATCTAGTGAGTAAATACTCAAATGGGTAGATTGAGTACTATCCACTGCCCATCTCTAGCTGTTACGCGACGCAACTTGCGTCCCGTCTGGTCCGGCACGAAATGTGATAGTTTGTGCATTTGTATGTTTACTCAATCACGTAAATATCTGTGGTGTCATTTTTAATACGCGGTGTTACTAAACGAACGGTTTTTTGTATAGAAAGACCATTTGTTAGGTGACGCCACGTTTCAAAAATGGCACTGTTTTTTTTTTTTTTTTTTTTTTATACTACAACCTCCAACATTATCGGAGCCTATGTTTTCTATATATCTCTTGCATTCCAGTTCTATCGTTCATGCCTCTCGTACTTTCATTCTTCATACTGACCAAGTTCATACATCGCCTTTCAATCCTTTACGGGTGGGACTCCCGTCTATCTGCTTGTTTTCTATCTGACTTTTCTCTTTTATTTCTTTATTTTCTTTCGGGGTAAATAATTTTGTACACTTTACACATATTACGTTTTTAGTTCTTAGTTTCCTTTACATGTCTATATATCCTTGAATTTTTATTTCTAGTTTCTTTTCTATACAGTCTTTTAAGTTTCTTAAATTTAATTATAGCTATTGTTATCTATTATTTTACATATGTGTATTTTCTTACATAGAATTTCCTTATTTTTCTTCACTTGTATCTTATGAACATTAATTAGTTATATCTGTATTTTACATTATATTGTTCTATTGCATTTGAGTGTGACTTGAAATACTTGTATAGTTTATTTTTATTCCTTTTGTGTACCTATTTAATAAGTTTTTTATTCATTATACCCTATTTTACAGTAAGTTTCTTTATTTATAATATAAATTTAAAAACATTTACATAATGGATAACCCCAAAAAACTTAAAACTGAGGCATCTCCCTTCACACTTTCTTCACTCCTATTTAATTTCTGAAATAAAGTGATTATTACCAATAATTCACTCTTATTTTATTTAACAGCATGTGAATGAAAATGGCACTGTTGAACGGAAATTAGTCACAGACATGCACAATTGCACATAGTATATAGAATGATGTTTCCTGAAATTTTTGAGGTTTCAATGGGCTTGTAATATACCCCTTTGTCCACGCTGGCAACGTCGTGGGAAACAGCTAGAAATACTGGTAAACTTACATGAAAAACATGGCTGGCCCGAGCTCTCCTACGCGGTTTTGAAGGAATCTACAACTTATCCTTTTGTCAATGTCTGCATTTTGTGCTAATAGTCCAGTCCGCGCAGATTTATGCGTCAGTGTGCGTGCAATAAATAGCGGCAACACGCAACATTACTCCACAAAATGTTGTTGTAAATCAAACGTAATTGGCTCCCTTGAATTCGGCTTGGAAACATTGAGTTATGATCGGGGAGGCCACTCATTATGGTCAACGGTCAGGTCATTAAAAATAAGTAGGTTCAGTTACTTATTTTTTAAGCTCAAAAAAGGAGCTCACAACATAGACCGAAATAACCTTGGCCGAGCAACTGTTTAACACAAAATCGATCTTTCTTGCTCTGTTCAAAAAAATTACACTTCGACGAGTAACGGTTGGCCGAGAGCACTAGAGGGGTGCTATAAATTTGACGCTTATTTCTGTCGGTCTGTCTGTCTGTGGCATCGTTATTCTCGAACAGATGGACCGATTTCGATGCGGTTTTTTTTACGTGAAAGCAATTAGTATGCATGTGTGCCGAAATGACGACGGTTAAGCAGTTTAAAAGTTATTGGGGGTTAATGCTTGAAAGTCGGTTTTTTTTTATTTACCTGGCAAATAAGCTTGTCTACGAAAAGTATGACCTGAGCCGTAGTGTTCTCTCTTTGTCTGATAAAAGATTAATTTAAAAAAACATACGTGGGCTGCGTTACAAACTTAAATTTTTAATTTGGCAATCAACGTGTTACTAGACTAGAAAAACCAAATCAGACATGTTTTTCTTTATGAAATGTGTCTCAAAATATTTAATCCTATTTAATCACAATTTTGCAATCGTTCATTTGGCCCCTGAATTATTCACCGTCTAAACGCCTTTTCCACGCCGACAGTAATCTTTGTTTCCGACGTATCATTTCGGCATTCGGCTTTTAATAGTTGGATGACATAACAATTGTTCATTTATAGATTTTGTGTATCGAAACTTAGCCCTAAATCAATTGAAATATCCTCAAATGCGCACTCATCTAACATAATGCAAGTAATTACTTTAATATAATTATTTTTCAATAAACTTCTTACTACCTTAAAAAAGCACGCGAGCATAAAAGGCCTGAATACATACGGCACCAAATTAATCTTTTCATTAAACCACAACAAAAGGCCGCAACCTGTAATTTAGACATAACTAAGTCCATAAGAGGCACTTCCGTCTCACTGACCCGCATCCAGCGAACCGACTTTTCATTTCAACGGCGGACAAAGCGCTACAAACTTTTAAATCAAGCCAACCCGTGCTCTAACGAGTAATATAAAAAAAAAACCAGCCAAATACGAGTCGGATTCGCGCACGAAGGGTTCCGTACTATTATCTACTTATAAATAAACCACGTTTGTTATGTAAGGGTAATTTTATTGGGTTTTTAGTATTTGTTGTTATAGCGGCAATAGAAATACATCCTCTGTAAATTTTTAACTGTATAGCTATCACAGTTCATGAGGACAACCTGGTGACGGACAGAGTCTTAGTCATAGGGTCCCGTTTTTACCCTTTTGGTACGGAACCCTAAAAACTGCGGTTACAAGGTTACAACCATGGAGTTTCTATGTGCTAGAGAAGACGCCACACATCTCATAGTGTCCCGTTTAATTTAATTATATAATAGGAATAATTTTCCATCGTTAATTAACCTGATTTTTAACCGAATTCCAAAAAAGGAGGAGGTTATCAATTCGTCGCGATCGCGAATGATTCGTGTATTCTTTTAGCAAATACGGCGCTGTGGTTTTGAACCGCTTCAGCATGAAATATTTAAATTACCCAAGATAGAACACGGTAAATGTTTCAGATCGCTGGTCTAAGTACATATTATGTCCATGGTCACATCTTAGTTGCACGAGAAAAAGTAGTATTTTTAATATCCGCAGTTTAATTTGCTAGCGTAATTTGCGTGATATGGAACGTGGGAGGCGCGAGTGGCGCCCCCTACGGAAGGACGCAATAATGACGAATTTATTCCCTATCCCGTCCCCTAGGGTTCGTGGGTGTAAACTGCGTCAGATAAGATAATTTGTGCATTATAGCTTGTTTGAGATAATGTTATCGCTTGAAAATTACATTTGTCCAAATGTTGGTGGCTGTTAGTAATTCAGTTTTGAACTTGACCGGGTTGGAAGTTTCTCACGTTCTTTGCGTAAAGGCACAATACCCTTTACTTTTCACGAAACCTGCATCTAAGTCAGATTATTTCTATTAGTTGTTCAAGTAGAAGAAGGCTCGCGAAAAAAGGGAGAAGTAGAAGTAGACAGTTGATGAAGCTCAAACCAAATACCCATAAACGTAACTTAGGTGCCTATATGTATTTTAAAGTAGGGATTTGTTTTGTGATTGAGGTTGAGGCATAGAAATAAATATATTAAACCGTATTCAATGTGTTTAATATGGATTGCCTCTAAATAATAGTCATTAGAATGTGTTGTTGGACGATGGGACAAAACCATAAGTTAAGGTGATTATAATCCCCGATTACCTTGGGTGTTTGGGCTCCTGGCCGGCGCCACAACCTCACACCCCGCCGGAAAACACTGATCAAAGAATACACGTATAGGTCGGTACAGAAGCGAACTCCATACATCACTGCCTATTATTAGAGCTTGATTTGATAAACTGATTGTTTCTGAAAAGTTGAAGGAACCATCAAAACTGTCTCACCCTCGCTGGCCCTTGCTCTATAGTAAATGTTACATTCATATCATCAGTATGTGATACTGCGAAATGTTTGAGTGACCCGTGCGAACATTTTCCTGAGAAGCCGAGATATCTATTTAAAAATGCCTGAGTATCGCGGAACACATAGTTGGAACAAAGAAACAAATCGTGACTGAAAAATCTTACACTTTTTTCGCCTAGCCCCCATCCGCCAAGTCTGTACCGTCTGAAAAGGAACTTAGTTTCAAAACGACTTACATAATAACGAATACAATAACACATACACATTATAATGCTTAGCATTAACACAACCTACAGCTACGGACGTACTCAAGACTAGTAGGATCAAAATATCAATTATGCAAGGTATCCGGTGTTATAGTAGAAGATCTTTCACTCGATAGCCGGCCGGTAACTGCGGCGTCCGGCTCCCGGCCACCGGACTATAAGGCCCGCCGGTCACTATAGATAAACTGATAGGAATCAAGTGTTTCACGGCGTGGCGTTAGACATGCTGCTCTTCCTGTAAATACAGAAGCGGCTAGTATACTTTTTTCAAAGTCGAAATTAAGTAAACAGGAATTACTTGATATTGCCGCCCTTCTACACAGGAATATGACTTTCTTATATGTCATGGGGTAGAGGTACAACGGTGATTTTGCCGCCTCCATTATCTTACCGTCCGGGTCATGGGCAGAATAAGTACAAGTAGTCACGTACAGAAGTCTCATTCAGCAAAGAAATTCAAAGAAATATCTACTCAATCTGGTTAGCAATACAGTTTAATTTAGCTCGCGTCAGTACTCCGCACCTATTCAATTAGATACCAACGATAATTCTTAGCCGACTTCCAAAAAAGGAAGTTATTAATTCGTCGATATCTTTTATAACCTAATATTTTTTTTATGTATGTTCACCGATTATTCGAACACGCCTGGACCGATTTGAAAAATTCGTGTTTGAAATGGTATACTTGTCAGGTGGTCCCATGGAAATTTTATCAAATCGGTTGTTTAGTTTGGGGTCAAGTCAGTTTTAAGTTTTGAATTTTTTATATACAGCTTAGTAAATCTTACGCGAGCGTCATACAAGACTGCGAAAGACAACTGCCATCAAGATGACGTGAATATCACTTTATAACCTTTAAATTTGTAATTAAAAAGTTGATTGCTCTCATTCGCACTTAATTATTTCGCCAAATATGTAATCAGTATGTTCAGTTCGCGGCAGGTTTCTTGGTTGCATGTAGATATAGTAACAAAGCCTTGAACTTTAAGTTTCGACGTTTTGAACAAACATTGTATCTTTACACGATAAAAATCTCTTTCTCATAGCAAGTGCTCGTTTAATTGCCAATAAATGCTATTTAATAATAAATGAAGCTAAAGTAATATGCAAGTAATTATTTATATACGGGAAGAGCTGGACTTTTTGGTGCAGATATAATAATAATAATAAACCGTTTATTTCAGGCAACCTAATATTAAAATATTATAACCCATATTATAAATACCTTACAGACTAACATACATATAAAATATAAAAATTTAAATTGACTATTTATTGTTTTTGTCACGCATTGCACTATGTACTGGTGTCAGGTAACCGTCCGCGATACCTCCGGAACACGACACCCTTCGGCCAGAAATCTTCTTTGGTGAAGGTCGCCAGCTGAGCAGTTGGAACTCGCACCACGTATGAATTAAAATTCACGTTGTGACGCGATTCCAACTTTACCACCCTCACGGTGAAATGAGTCCCCACTCTTATGTATTTTACCAACTCCTCGATCTTAGTGATATGATGATATGATAATAATGAAAGTTTATAATAAAGGAAGGGTTATAGTTTGTTAAATATAGGTCAAAAAAACTTTATAGTGAAATTAAGCTTTTATATTGTTTTTATCATAACAATGAAATAGGCAGATAATGTAATTAACCATAGGTGAATGTCACCTGATACTGTTAATTAAATATGTCAAAATAGATATTCACCTTTGTTAAATTTTAAATTACATTCGGACCTGAATTATTGAATAAGTAACTTACTTACCGATTTATTTGGTTTTTACCTGCCTATTTCAGTGTAATGCTAAAAAAATATGGCACCAAATAAAATATTTTTCTTTCTATCTTTAAAAAAAACCTTTTGACCTATGTTGTGGGTTTATTCCTCAAGTACCTTTATAACTTTCATCATCATTTCTGCAGCAAGAAATCCAGTTTTTCCCAAAAATAAATGAATACTTAAGTAGTACATATTACTTTAGCTTATTTCATCTGGTGAAGTATTTTTGGCAGGGTCATGTGAAAAATTTCCAAAAGTCAAGTTATTAAGATACTAAAGATGTGTGAAAGTTCACAGTCACATGCGGGGAAAATAGTGTTGCAGCACAATGTTAATAAAATTGCGTCTCTCCTGGATTTTTCTAGCTTTGCGGAATATTTTACTCAACTCAACTGCTGTCAATTTGATTAAAGGCGTACATAAGCTACGTAATCCATAACTATTATGGGTTTGCCCAATGGACCCATCATTTCCGATCAATCTTATTGCGAAAATGATCACATTGATCACATAGTTACTCATGTGAGCCTGTGAATACTACATAATGATGAAGTTGCGCTTGCGCCTGCTCGTGCTAAATAAAAGTGACGAAACATGCAATAAGCCCATTCGTTCCGATTTATTTAATCTGTTAAACAACTAATTTTATATGATTGCCTTGTCGCTTATTGATCGAGCGAGCGAAGCGTCTCAGTTTCGAGATTGGCCAAAAATTCTTTTGTTCGGCTGTCCGGTTGTCTGTCAGTCTGTCCGGCTATTCTCGCCTACAGAAGTGCCATTTTTCAAACGCGGAGTCACCTAAATGAATGGTTTTTCCATACAAAAAACCGTTCGTTTAGTGACTCCGCGTTTGAAAAATCGCACCACTGGTCGCATTTTTAACTGATTCTTGTGAAATTTTGTGAGACGGTTCGAAAACTACATAGATTCAGTTTTTCGACTTTTTTAAAAAATAAATTTATCAGCAGTTACGAAGCTACGAAGTTTTTCAAAAATGTCATAGAGCTTTATTTTTTACCCTTATTAAGACGCTTTTTTGCCTGAACAAGTTTTTATCTAATAACACTAGTAAGTAAGAATTGAAACTGTGCCTTACCTACTATCAAAGTATTTTTAATATCCTATAAAGTCTTTATCCCACCTATACTATGGTACACGCACATTTTTTTTAATAGATGGGCGACTCCTTTGCCCAGCAGTGGGACAGTATAGGTTATATATTAAAGAAAAAAAAATATGGTTAATTTTTAACTATTTAAAATGTTCTTTTATAAATTTGAAGCGATTTAAATTAAAAACAATTAAGTACGCCATAGAACTAAATTTTTATGTTAATTTTACTTGCCAGGTCGTTCTACATTAGTTTGCAAGTGTAAGGATGGCAGTAAGTAAAATAATGCCTACGCATGAATACACTGGTACAATGAATGAACCCAAGAATTTTCAACACCCACACAAATATTCGCGCTGACATAATAAAGATGAAAACGACACACAATCGGACAAACATTGGCCGCAAACTATTGCATAATGGCAAAGTAATAGGTGACTCGTTATAGCAACCGTACGAAATCTCTTGGGCAATCGGACCCGTTTAATCATAAGGTAGATGCACAGTATCTCTTGTTTCCTTGTGTCTCGGTGCGCCTGCGTAACTAAATGATGAATTAAATTGGGTGCGTTGCGAAATTCAAACAAGCAAGATATAGTTTGAAAAACTGAAACCCGACTGCCGAAAAATGAATTACTGAAAACTACGTAGCAGGGAGCAACAGCTAATAATGTGAATATATATTTTAAAACATGCTTTTAAGCCCTCTTATTTATCTTATCTCATATATAGAAGAAAGGATCTGATTTGAGTAGTTGGAAAGTACCGTATTACTCAAGCCACGTTATTCTGGACAGTGTATTATATATTATCTTTCTTATAATAAATAACTTTAAGGATATTAAAGTTACAAATTATATTAAATATTCAGTTAAATTTGAATTTCTAAATAAGGATTAAGAATCACGCAACTTTTACACTACGGACGTAAACATAGTTTCCCCACGGGAAAATAGTCCATCCAGATCGGAAGTCAAGGCTTTCCGTTTTATATACAGAAAGATTATTTTTCAGTACCTACTTATTTTTTTACAACAAGTACCTATATCAAATTTATTTGTAGATTTTTTAGTAAAACGAAAACTATAGTTAATAAAATTTCTATTAATTTTGCCGCAGCAGAGAGACTCAAAAGGCGCAAATATGTAGATTGGAGAAAACTACGAGCCTTTTGGGGTAGAAATTTATTTCAAAACGTTGGTTTGAGGTATCCCGTGATCAAAGGGCTGGTTACCTGGCTCAAATAATCAGCATTGCCATACAACGTGGCAATGCTGCCACCCTTTTGGCCACGCTGCCGAGGGATGATATTTTAGTGATTTTTAGTTTAAGGTAATTTATTTGGTTTTAATTTAAATTTTATTACAACAAGTTCAGTTACCGATTAATTTTTCCGAGAGAAATATTGAAAAAATGAGAAAGTCAATCATAACGTCATCAATACCTATGTACATCGAATTTTTATCGTATTTCGAGTTGCTATATAAAATGAGTATTTCTTGTTTCTTCTTATATTTATGAGACCTTGATGTAAAAATCGGCGCACGGAAATTACATGTAGAAGACAAAAAAAGATTGCTACTCACATCCATTACATATATACAGAAGTTATAGGATGAAAGGCTAGTCTGTGAGAAAATAAAATACTTACGTAAAAATCTATGGCAGCTTCTCATCCCCCAGTGCAAATTGTAAAAGACGATTATGAATATAGGCAAAAATGTAAGAAATTTTGTCAATAGGCGATATTCCAAACAGGAGATATTGTCAAGGGGGGATTTAAACCCTTTTTACATACGCCCATGTCTAACACTTCACTCCGGTATGAGAATACGCTAAGATTTGTGTACCTACGCGTAAATGTAAATATTCAAGTCTTGCATATTCGCAGCTCTAGACAATTACCATGATAATGCTGCAGTCCTGACTTCCCATAAATTGTTTCCCTAATATTTATTTAATAGTTTCCAATCGTCATAATTCACTTTCGGCCACGGCATTGTGGGATATGATAATGAGAAAATTTCTTCATGCCAAACGCGTATTTCAAATAACAATGATAAGTTTAATACTCGTGTACACCCCAATTTTTTTTCTTTGTACGGTAAGCCTCAAAAGTGGAGTTTCAATTTCTCATACAATTAGTATGAGAAATTGGGACTTCTGAGGCATAACATACCTGTGGCACATTTTCTCAAAATCAACTTTGCGTTGACAAATATAGAGTTGATATTAAACAATAACGTCTGGTTTCTGTTAGTTAAATATGAGTTCTAAAGCAAGGTTTTAAAATCGATTTTAGATTGTAGAATTTAAGCTATCACAGGTAAATTATGGATAGTAATATGAAATTGCAAACAAAATGGTGTTCAATTAGTAAACTGCCTGTGATTTGTGTTTGGCGCCGTTTGTTCAAATTGATTGGTGTTATTGGCTATCAGATAATGCGTTTTGCATTGATAATATGGTTTGGGACTTTACGCCCTGTACAACTAAGAACAGGCGAAGGGTATGCAGAAGTGGCGTTCGCATTTCAACTAAATTGTTTTTCATGATTAAGCAATACATTTAAAATGCGAAAATAATGCGAATAAGATGAAAATTAACATCAAGGTAACCATTACGCCTTAGATAGCCCTTTAAATTATTTTACACCGTTACTGCCAACATTACACACACAATAGATTTTTAATTGTTTGTCGGACACAAGGTGACCGTCATGGCATTTAAAGACTTTCATTGATAACCTAAAAAGCAAAAGGGACTCAAATAACAAATTTGTATAAGCATCCTGTATTCTTTATTTTCTGAAAAAACCCCTTTTATAAAATCCTGTTGATATAAAGTCTTCAGTATTTATAGTCTTTGAATCTCCGATACAATCCGAGTGATATGCATCAAGAATTCAACTGCGAATTTGTGATTTTCGTGCACGATTTCAATTAGATCATGTCTATAAATTGACCTTCTGATCGTGGTTGTGGATTTACCAGGAGGCCAAGGAGGCTGGTTTACGGATCAAATAAGAACACATTATTAATCAATGTGGCTTTCTATACTAAAATAGTCAGTTTATTGCGCAAATAATATCATAGAACAAATTTTTCAAACAAAATAAATATTCGGTGTCACTATATTTTTTTTTGTTTAACTATTCCTGTGCCTTGTAAGTTCTTTATGTCCAATATTATATTTGTAATTTTAATAACAATTTCAGAATATATATACCCTCTAGTCTAGCTTTGCTGACTGCAGCGCCAAAATCCACTTTTAATTTTATTGAGTTGTAACATTTTTAGTCAAGAATTTCTAAGAATAGTCCTATTCTAGAAATTCCTAAGGTGGTCAGAAGACCTTACCAAGCACGCTGGAAAGCGCTGGATGGAGGCCGCTTTTGATCAGTCATTTTGAAAATCCTTGGGAGAGTCCTATGTCCACCAGTGGTAGTTATGCGGCTGAAATGATAATGAAGATTCTTGAAACTTCATGGAAAAATTGTAATATTTGTAATAAAATAAAATAAATTGAATCTTGATACGTTCTTTTAATACTCGTAAAATAAATTATACCCTCAAGGCACACACACACTACTGTATCAACTTGCTAAGTCTATTTTAAAATCTCCGCTGGCCATCCGTCTCTAGAGGCGTCATCGAAGTATCTGGCACAGCACTTTTCAAATCAACAAGGGTTTACGGTACAGTTTCGAGTACGAGGAAACTAATCGATGCGCCGTTGCCCGGCAACCTCATAAAAATAGTCAACGTTGCATATTACATAAAGCTCGATAAAAACGAAAGCCCTTTTGCTTTCGTCGAGTTTCTCTAGCACAATACGTATGGAAATGCGGTATTAGCATAGTCAGATCGATAGGATCAGCATGGAGAGATAGTCTCGGAAACAAAGAGGCATAGACTATTGTATTCGGATGTAAGGACTAGACCATTAAAACCAGTTGAGGAAATGAGGCTAGATATTCACTATCCCTGTATTCATTTTCATCGAAAAACACAAGAGAAGAAGAACGATTGTTGACATATGAAGTTATGGATGAATAATACCATACCTTATTAAAAATGCGATCTTTTAGGAGGTTACATAACATATAATATGTAACAAAAACCCTGTCCGATCCTTGTAAGAGCAACTCAGACCGTCAATATGAACAACTTTTCCTATGGGAAAGTGTTCGGCCGGCCCAGCAATTTGTATGAAAATGACGATTTTTTCCTCGAGTTTTAAGTATTGGTCCCATAAGAAAAGTTGTTCATATTGACGGTCTGAGTTCTGAGTTCTGAAAAAATCTGACAGGGTTGTTTTTACATATTGTATACATATATTGCAAATGACCCGCGTGCTGAACACCAGTGTGTCGCCTCACAGGCTTACCACGCTGAGTTTTTACCTTTTTGTACTGCTGCAGCATACATTTATAATTTAATAGTGCATGTTATTGAAAATTTTATTAGGATTAGTAATAATTTGTAAGTTCATTTGTATGTGATGCAGTTTTTTTGAATAAACTTTCTATCTATTTATCCCAAGTATTTAAACTATCTTTGCTTTATCCGCTTAAAATAAGAACATCTTCCGCAACATGTCACCTTGTCACCGTCAACTTTAGTTTAGTGTGATCCAAATATATAAGCCCGTATCCCAGCTGACGTTACAGACTCAAGGAATGGTCTTCCCAAGGAGGCTCGAGAGCGTGCTAAGTGTAGAAAAAAAATCGAAAATGGAGACCCCAGGCTTCACAGCAAGCGTTACAGATGAGGATGCAACTAGGAATACTCTGAGATGAGAGAGATAGTAGTGTGTAAGATAACTTGAGTATCTTAGAACGGAACTTCATGAAATTTGGTAAACAAGTAGATGAGACCTAAAGAATTGTTAGGTTTAAAAACAGCAAAATTAGTTAAGGGGCTAACTGAATGTTCGCGGGGTCCAGTGCCCCCGTTTGAAATAAATCATTCAAAAGGAAACGGAGATATCATTTAAAATTTAACCTTGATCAGACCCTAGATAACCCTTTAAAGTGAGAACGTGAAGGTTTTCTACGTACATACGCCAAAAGTGGCTGTTTTTCGCAATTGTGCGTAGAAAACCTTCACGTTCTCACTTTAAACTGTAGTTCATAAAATAGTTAGAAGGGTTATCTAGTGCCTGGTCAAGACAAAATTTTAAATGATGTCTCCGTTTCCTATCAAATGATTTATTTCAAATGGCGGCAGCTCTGGACCCTGGAAAATTCAGGTAGTTAAGGGATTATAGAGATAAGAAGCTGCAAGTGCAGTCACAAGTTGACACCTCGGGCTGCACTATTAGAGGTAATGTTTTTGCAAAGACACCAGTTCTAGTGTTGGAAGTTGTTTCACCACGCAAGGCAGTGCAGCTCGCAAATCTAGATTGCTATCTAGGCAGGCTAGGGCTCAATCTATGACCTATTACGCGGGTTGTATCATCGCAGCACTTTCACCTTGCAAGTGGGTTTTTGTGTTGCCTGCTAGGAAGCTGTTTGCTATTGACTGCTACTGCAGTAGCGATGGACAGTTGGTTTGTATATTTTTTGCTATTTAAGTGGACAATTACACTGGTGTCAGATTTTTCGTTTAGTAGAAGTAGTTCGGTTGTTGAATAGTCCGGTTGACCGAACAAGGGCAAACTTTGGATATCAATAGTTCGGTTGTTGGTTCGATTGACGAACTAAGGCATAATTTGGGTAGCAAAGGTTTCTATTTTTTTTTATACTAATATATCTATATATATAAGCGAAAATCATTCACTCACTCATCACGAAATCTCGAAAACTACTTAGCCAATGAAGATGAAATTTAGCAGAAAGGTAGATTGTGACTAGCAAACGTCTGCTAAGAAAGGATTTTCTGAAATTCTATTCTTAAGGGGAAAAATAGGGGTTGCCAGTTTGTATGAAACTTCGTAACTTTTATAGTGAGACAAATGAAATTTTTATTTTATTTTTGTAGTTAGTAGAAAATAATAATGCATTCATTAGATTTTGAAAATTACATTCCTATAGGGGAGTAGTAGGGGTTGCAAGTTTGTATGAATCTTCGTCGGTTTTGAAGCAAGATTCATGCCACTTTTAAATTAGTGGTTAGTAAAAAATAATAATCAAACGAGAACGGGAAAGGGAGCATGAGCGGGAGCGGGAGCGGGAGCGAGAGCGGGAGTGGAAGCGGAAGCGGGAGCGAGAGATTCATATTTTATGACAAAATTAATAACGTAACAAACCAATTGTTAGAAATATTTTTGACGTCTACACGGACGAAGTCGCGGGTTAAAGCTAGTTACAAAATAAATACAACAGAACATTATACAACATTTCTACAAACCACTGGGGTTTGTAGTGAAATGCTTTAAAAGTTATTCTACGTACAATATACAGTTCTTAAAAACAATCATACAAATTGTACTCAAACATTTAACTAATACCTAACTTAACATGTGTAAAATACTGCTAAAGGAATCTAAAATACGTGATGTCATAGCCATCTAATTACGACAGTTATTAAAATTTTGAGACTGACTTTATATGTATTTTATTGACTATGAGTCCGGAAGCTAGTTGCAAGTTGCAAATTGATGTCGGTCATTTTATATACTTCATCTTCATCATTCTCACGTATTCCCTGTTTCATCCTCAGCGGTAAAATTTCAGAGCCCGGGGTCCGCTACCTAGCCTAGGTGATTTGACGAAGTTACTGGTTTTTACACATGTTATTTTACATACTTATTTTATAAATATTCTTGTTACACAAAAATGGACAACGGTAACGGGTCTTATTTAAAACTGCATTATGATGACTTTCCCTTGCCTTTTGGACTCTTCAATAAAAGTACGCGGAAAAATGTTATATTTTAGTAGCTAACACATTTCATCATAATTTATACTTTCTGGTAACTTTGATATAACCTACTAACGTCTGCCGTCTAGACAAACATCACGTAGCGAGATAAAAATAGCCTAAATAATCCCGATTTCATTACACGGCATCTTTCAGACGGTTTATTTATTGTAATACAAATTAGAGTGGGCGTAATCTCGACACAGCCCCCATTGAGAGATTCCCTGATGGCTGGATGCCGCTTCTAATGAGGTTTTGAACTGGGGGATGGAGCCAGTTGCAATTTGTTGCTTTATTTTGTAAACTCGCTCATATTTAAGAGCTTGTCCGTGTTATTTGTTTACTTATTCAATTTTATACTAAAAATCAATATGGTGGACTTAAGGCCCAGGTAATTGAATATATTGTAGTAAAAAAAAGTAGACGATAGAAAATTGGAGCTCTTGAATTACTCTATCTATTGATGAAAACCGCATTAAAATCCGTTGCACAGTTTAAAAGAATCTTAGCAATCACACAGAGGGCCAGACGGCGGGAAGTGAATTTGTTTTGCTATTCAGACATTGAAACAGTCCAAACCTAGGCGTAATTATATTATCTATGCCAAAAAAAACTAATGTATTTTCAGTAAATAGAAACTCCCTAATTTATTTATCTAATGAAATTTGAACTTATCTACCATATTTTCTGCTATGTCCTAAAGGTGAACTGGTAGGCAATGTTTAGCATTAAGTAACTTTTGTACTACAATCTTTAGATTTTAAGTGCAATAAATTAAATAAATAAATAGACCTTTACAGGCACCTTTACACGTCAATAAGTATAATTTACATTTCGTGAAGTGTGTTTTAAAATTTAATTTGTTTTAAAAGAAAAGCTACCGATATAACAAACCTACGTAAGCACAAGTCACAAGTCTAGAAATGAATTTTATTCTGCGCTTACGAGTAGCACTTCGCATTTTTAATTTTCTTCTCCTTCCAGCTAAATTGTAAGAATGCAAAGATCTCGCTCGTAAAACATTTTAGTGGTTCCCAGGGGGACGAGTCCATTAGCCCAGGTGCACGAAGTCGAGTTTCCTCTCATTAAACTTGGTCTTGCATGTCCCAGAGCTGCCTTAAGTTACTGTTAATGGGCATTTCCGTAACATTGTTCAAGTTTTTCATTATCTTAGCTGGAGATAATGCATGCATGTTGCATATTTTAGTTTCAATTAGACATGTGTCGTTTTAACAAAATATCATCAAGGTAGCAAGGTCAATATGAAAACAGTAGGTAAACTAGGCTTTTGATTACCTTTGGGTCTTGCGGCCAATATACTCAAAACGCTCTGTCTGTCCCATTCGAGATAAAGATGTGGTAGGTACATGTAAGTCTTCATCATCAACATCATCATTTCAGCCGCATAACGTCCACTGCTGGACATAGGCCTCTCCTAAGGATTTCCAAAACGACCGATCAAGAGCGGCCTGCATCCAGCGCTTTCCAGCGACCTTGGTCAGATCGTCTGACCACCTTGTGGGTGGGTGTCCTACGCTTCACTTACCAGTACGCGGTTGCTATTCAAGAACCTTTTTGCCCCATTGGACATCAGTTCTTCGCGCTATGTGTCCCGCCCACTGCCACTTCAACGAACTAATACGCTGGGCTATGTCAGTGACTTTTGTTCTTCTACGAATTTTCTCATTTCTGATTCGATCACGTAGAGAAACACCGAGCATTGCTCTCTCCATAGCGCGCTGAGCGACCTTGAGCCTTCTTATGAGACCCATAGTAAGGGACCACGTTTTAGATCCATGAATCATCACTGGCAACACACATTGATTAAGTACTTTCGTCTTAAGGCACTGAGGTATTTTGGACGAGAAGACACTGCGTAGCTTCCCGAACGCTGCCCAGCCGAGTCGGATTCGTCGAAAGACCTCTTCCTCGAAGCTGGAACTTCCTGCCTGGATCAACTGACCCAGGTAGATGTACTGGTCTACAACTTCGAGGGTGGAGCTCCCAACACAAACAGATAGTGGCGCGACGTGGGCATTCAATTCAATATGTAAGTTTTAACTATTCGGAATTAAATAGAATTAGAGAAAACTCGACAAAAAACTTCGACAAACGCATGTTGGAAGTTCAATCATCATCATCCGAGCGTATTCCCGGTTGCATCCTCAGCAGTAACGCTTCAGAGCCCGGGATCCGCTACCTAACCAAGGAGATTTGACGAGGTTACTGGTTTTTACACAGAGCGACTGCCGTCTGACCTCCACAACCCAAAGGGCAAACCAGGAACCAATCCTTGGATAGTTCGATGATCAAACGCTAGGTGGCGTTCGGGACCCACAGTTTTACGTACCTTCCGAAACACGGAATCATCTTTTCTTTTCGGATAATCAGGTGATTCAAGCCTGCAATATCCTTTGGATATTGCAGGCCTGCAATATCGTTGGAAGTTCAATGTCAGTTTATAATAAAGATTGAAATTACAACATGTTTTTCCGGTTGACGGAACCTCTGTGAAGCTTTTCTTGGCCTTTGGCAAAACTAACAAAAACTGTCATTATAATGTTGTTTGTTAGATACGAGTATAACAAAGTCACTTCAAATCTGTCACTGCGAAACTGTTATTATTTTTAAGCACCTCACAACATAGACATACGAGTCCACTACCACGTTTTTAACCCTAATTGGGCAGACAACATTTTGGGTCACAGACAGAACCACACTCAACGGTCACTTTATCCTGATGGAGGGCGACAAGGTGGAAATTGGAATCATGAATCGCACTTACGCCCGTTCCCTCGATAGGCTTCTACGACTTGCAAGGGAAGAGATCTGCCGTTATATTGTAAGATTTTTCTTTTCTTCCTGACTAGCATGGGAGAACAAAAAAAATACTAAGGCTAGACATAGAAAATACTTAGTGTTTTAAAATCTGAAAAAAAAAGATTGTCTTAGTTTTTCTCTGTTCCGTGGTTAAGGATCTTGTCTAGTCGAAGTTTCATTCAGTTACATGATCTAACAAAATTCACTCGATAAAAAATCCCAAAGCAACCCCTTGTAATATTTTAAGACTTAAACTATTGATATTATAAATTCAATTATTGTACTTTATAAAAGTCACTAAATATTTAAGACGAATACGGAGATTTAATCAAAAATCAATAAAATCTACATTCCGCGTCATTCCGCGGTTATTCCCCGGCTCCCGTTTCCCAGCCAGTCGAAATATATAGTCTGCGGGGTGCCTTGCAGATTGCCCTGCACTTCATCCGACAGGGCCGTTGGACGACAGGGCTTTAAAGCTGCTAGTCCTAAATATAAAAGCTTAGCTTTAAAACTTAACAATCTTTTAAGTAATGCGTAGGAAACAAACTAACACATTCTCTACTACATATTTTGGCACGAGCAAGATTAATGAAACCATCAATGAGATCTTTAGAGCTATCGCGTTTGCAAATCGCATTTTGACAGCCGTATATTTAAAATGGCCGCTCTGACAGGTGTCACTTGTCAAGGCTGTCGAGATTTCGTTCCGCAGACGTTCAAACTTGGACAATCGTACAATGAAGTAACAGTTCCACCTCTTGTAATTAATCACGTTGCTGTCTCACTCGTTTTAAAATGGTGTAGAAAAGGATGACAAATATCGGCCGAGACCCGAGACGAAAATATGAGGGCACCGTCGATAAGTGAACGAGTAATACACGTTTTATTATCGGGCAAGACCCAATTTTGCGGCACCGACGATTTTGTCTTATTGCTTTCGAAACTGTGGCAGTGAAACGGTTAGTAAATAAAAAAGCCGACATAATTTGCTTTAATTTTTTACGTGTCTTTTATAGAGCACGTGCAAGTTTAGGGTTAAATCGATTCCATTATTATTTTAATTGTAGCATTATAATATTTATAATAGCTCAATGAAATAACGCAGCGCAATCGGTTTCACACAAGTCTCGAGGTAGCTGTATATGTTTCCTTATCCTTTTCTATATGCCTCTTCCATGGATTTCTATTCAGATCTTGCTTTTTGATGTCATCTGATCACGGCTGCTGGTCTGCCTACTCCTCGTCTTTCTGTGCCGGGTCGCTTACAGAACTCTCTGGCTCCATCGATCATCATACTCGAAGCTGCGATGTGTAGGCCATTGCCATTTAAATGTGTAATTAGATCACCACACAGCTTTATATGTTTATTTCAGATAGTTTAAAGGTTGTCTTTAGATATTATATACATACAAACATATTTATTTTCACGACTATTTCCCATGGGGGTAGGCTTTTAGATATTTTTAAGGTTCAATTTCAGGTTTTATATTTTATTGAGTTGAATTAAAAAATATATTTAACCCTCTTAAGATGATCTTCTTGTCTATGAGTCTTATGATCTATGAGTTTTAAAATTACCTTATCTCTTCATATATCCAAAGATTTTGTTGTTATTATTATTTCAAGTTTTTTCGTTTTCGGGCCATAAATAATTGAAAGTCTTCGCAAGCCAGCATTTCATATCATAAGACAATCATTATTATTAGGCAAGAGAACAAACTAATTACAGCCTTTGCTGTCGACAAGGCTAAAGCGATTTGTATGACAGAAGCGGTTCATAGCCATTCCAAGCTCACGAGGTGATGATTCTGGAGTAATTATGAGTAATTTTTCATACGTCTGCTGAGCAAAGAGCAGAATTATCTCTTTCGCAATGATAATGTATGCTTTGAAATTTTGCGAATTAAATAGTATTTCACGTTGCTATATTTTTTCACGCTCTACGCCTTACGGTTGGTTCACCTCATTTTACCTAAATTTTTTATTCCAAAATAAAAGCGCAATGGTAGGGTTACGATTTTACTAAAAAAATTGCAGCAATTTCTCAATATAACCGTATTGTATCATCAAAGTGCGTGAAGTAGTGTATTTCCTGTGACTCGATGTTCATAATAGGTACCTATAAGAAGGATAATACCAACCGTGCATAGATTTTTTAACAGATAAGTCTACTGTAGGAATAATGGCCTTTCTCAAGGGCGGATTTGCCCTATCATCACCCTGGACAGGCAGGTTGGTGATCGCAGTAGATTTTCTGCCTATTTATTCTCTGTTACCTAATATACTATCGACTCTGCCGTGACCAAACGGTATACAAATAGATATAAATCTGCAAAATTTTCGTTACTTTTAAAATTCAACCACTGGCTTACTTTATTCTTCTTTCTTACCTTATCCCACTCTAAGTGGGGTAGGGACAGCATGTGAGCTTTACCCGACTACGGCAAAGCCAAGAGGAAGGGTACTCATTTAAGCAGTCTATGTATGTAATTATGTTTGTAGGTATATATGTATTTATATAGGTAAATATATGCATGCATGTGGATATTTATGTGTGTTCCACCGTAGCATCCAAACCGCTTATCCAATTTTGACAAACGAGATGTCAATCGATTCGATATTATTATAAGAGTGACATAGGCTACAATTTGTATGAAATAAATACATACATAACCTATAACCGGAGAGCATGTATGAAAAGAGTAATGAGTGTTGACGAAGCAAAAGAGGTTTGCAAGGATCGTAGCCAGTGGAAATCCATAGCCTCTGCCTACCCCTATGAGCAACAGGCGTGAAAATATGTATATATGTGTAAATGTATTGTAACGAATGTTACATACAAGAAAGTGCGTGTTAGAAAAAATTGTTTCCATATCGAGTTGTGTATCAAATGAAAGGTCTTAATAAGTAAGTTTCAAAAATATATACATTGTTTGTTGAATAGCTCCCATAGTCAATTATTAGTTTTATAAAAGTATACCTTGTTTCCATTCACCTCTATCTTTTTTTTTGTCAATGCATTTGTTAATGATTTCTTTTCCACATCCTTGTTTACACATTGCATCCATATTTGCCTTGGCCTTCTCCTGATCCTGATCCTGTGCCCAATAACCTTCCTATTAAGTACCTTCTAAGTAACATGAGTAACGAATTATAACCACCGGGTAACATTTCGCATTAAATATACATTTATTCTGTCACAGATAAGGCCAAGGGTCTGATTGTGCCAGCTAATTTGAATATTTGACGAAGTACAACGCTTTCTAATTAGAGTATTGAATTAGGGCATCAGTATCGGCCACTGCATTCGAACCAGTTCGAAACAAAGCACTGATTGTAAGAATTTCCAAGTATTATCAGATCGAACGAAAACGAACGGTGCAGTACAGTTAAAATTGGGTACTTGGACGTGTAACCCATTTGAGGTGGAAATGCCATGCGGTTTTATTTTAAGTCGTGATTTTGCTACATCCGAATAAAATTTGCCAAGGCTCTAAAGCACTCCATTTAAATATGCTTTACCTTCACAATCCACTATTTTCCAACAAGTCAAATCAGATTCTTTTTTCTAAACGTCAAAACAATCTATGGGATTTGTATAAAATACAGGTAGATGACGTCATAGTTTCTTGAAGTCAAAAAGCGCTCTTTTATCAGTTTTTCTGCAATAATAAATCTAAAATCACATTTTAAATGGATATGTTAAAAGACAAGTGACATATTTTGCAACTTTTTATTTTCTTAATAGTACAAAATAATTTATTTTTGATCCAGGAAAATACCCAATTGGAATGTGGACTAAAGTATTTTTTGGATTTTATTATTATTTTATTAGGTCTCGGGTATCTATACAATATGTAAAAAAAGCCCTGTCCGATCCTTGTAGGAGGAACTCAGACCGACAATATGAACAACTTTTCTTATGGGACCAATGCTTGAAACTGTTCCAAAAACCCATATTCTAAACTTCGTACAGTTTTAATTTTATTTAATATATTATGGTTATTTTTCCTCGCGCTTTTATAAAATATTTTTAATAATAAAAGTGTAATGAATCGGTCTATATTTTTATCGATCATAAAGATTGATCTCGATTATGCAACCGGTTAAAATATACAAAGGATTGGTCACGCTCGGTCACCGAGCGAGGTAAAATGCATTCGATCTCGGATCAGTTACACCGTCCAGAGGTGACATTTTTGAAACGCTGAGTCACTGAACGAATGGTTTCTTTCTTACAAAAAACTTTTCGTTTAGTAACTCCACGTTTCATAAATGTCCACCGATACAACTACGCTATAGGTACAAGAAAATTAACTTTTATTGCATAATACAATGTTAAAAGTGCACACAATGCCGGTAAATAATTTTTTTTCAGTTTGCAAACCAATTAAAGTGATGACAGAAGCATACAGAAGTGATACTTAGACTTGCTCCGTAATTGTTCTATGAAGTCCATGTTATGTTTCAATTTTGTTCGTTAGGTTCCCCGGAAACATTTCTAGATATGGGAACGAGGAACAAGGATCATTCCCTGGGAATGTCAAATCACTAAATAATAGGTACTAGTAATGCAATGCACATACGTATAAATATTTTTTTCTAGATACGTCTAACAATCTTAAGGTTGGCTGTTAAATAATGCTTATTGTGCTATACCAATTATGTTTTGTATAATAAAGGTTAAATAAATGAAAAATATAAAGTAACGTATAAAAAAGCACATTCTACCGCGTTTTTCTAGATCGTTAAGAACTTTATAGTTATAAAGATATAAACGAGTTTAGTTTATCTAATACTAGCATAGGTGGTATACAAGGTTTTCCTTCAAATAAAATGTAATTTACTCTCGTATACTGCCTACTTTATAAAATTGTAATAAATTCGTAAGTTGTTCTTCTGCTACACTTTATTTCGTGCAATTACAGCCCACAATTAACAGGTTGAATAACAAATAACGTCTTAATCGAGATATCGTTGTGTGATGTAATTGGGACACTCGAAAAAATCGAATAATGCACTTATTAAGCCATTACATAAAACGAATAGGGTAAGTTCGGACTTAAGGACGCCCAGTTTAATTTTTACCTTTATAAATTTTTTGATTATATTATTATTTATATATTTATTTGAGTTTATATATATTGTGGCAGGTTCGATATTGTATCTATTAATAGTCAATCTGACATCGTGTACCGCCAATCTCATTGTCTTCTCTGTACACAAACATTGACTGAAACAAATTGCTATGCGATAAGTCCGCCTTTGTATCATAATTCTGTCTTCTTCTTTCTGTTTTTTTTTTTTGTATTTCCTTTTTTTTATGGTGCAATAAAGAGTATTTGTATTAAATTGTATTTTACCTTTTTAACCATCATTAGTCATCACCGTTAGCTCACAATGGCCCACAGCTGGGCATAGGCTTCCTTATATCTGCGCCTTTGAATCCTACCCCTAGATCCAGCGATCCATTTCCTTCTAGCAATGACGTCGACACGTCTAGCTACCGGACGCTAAACACGTACTCCATTTACCTGTGCTTTTTACCCAAAGAAATATTAATTTCAAATGCTGATTTTATACAATATGTAACAAAAACCCTGTCCGATCCTTGTAGGAGCAACTCAGGCCGCCAATATGAACAACTTTTCCTATAGGACCAATGATTGAAACTCGAAAAAATAATAATCGTCGTTTTCATACAAATTCGACCGTCCCGGTAATTTGTATGAAAATGTAAATTTTTTATTAGTTACTATCGATAGGTAGTAAATTTAATTGTAGTAAAACAAATAATGTATTTGAATCAGTATCTGAATTTAGGACAGTGCCAGCCCAAGCTAATGTTAAGGCTTAGCTATCTATACAATACCTAACAAAAACCCTATCCGATCCTTGTAGAAGCAATTCAGACCGTCAATATGAACAACTTTTCCTGTGGGACCAATGATTGAAACTCGAAGAAAAAATCGACATTTTCATACAAATTGCCGGGCCGGCCAAACTCTTTTGTATGAAAATGTCGATTTTTTTCCAGTTTCAAGCATTGGTCCATAGGAAAAGTTGTATATTGACGGTCTGAGTTCCTTCTACGAGAATCGGACAGGGTTTTTGTTACATATTGTATGTAAAATGAGTATTTTAAAAAAATAAAAAAAAGTATACTTAATACTTAGTTTGAATTAAAGACTCTTCATTTTCCAGCTCTACGTGTATGATGAACTTACCTGAAAAAGAGAAGAAAGAAATAAGTGCTTAGGTACATTATACAGGGTGGCCAAAAAGTCGTGGATCAAACGAAACAGGGAGATAAAGGAGGTAATTTCCAACAAAAAATCTTTCCCCAGCATGGCCATAACTTCAATACATTTTTTTTAAAATAAGTGCTCTTAAAGTGAGAAGTAATTTTTTGTAACGCTTTAAAATTTACGGAAAAAAAATCATTGCTCGTTAAGTTTGATACCAAGAGCTGCAATACAATTTTTGTAGTATTGATACATTATCGACTCATAATACAACACCTTTTGTTTTATTGTTTTTATTTAATTAAATTTTTTACTGATTAAATTGTAAAAAAACTCGGTAGTTTCATTGAAAAAACTAAAATAATTCATATCTTTTCGTGCAATGAAGTTATGGCCATGCTGGGGAAAGATTTTTTGTTGGAAATTACCTCCTTTATCTCCCTGTTTCGTTTGATCCACGACTTTTTGGCCACCCTGTATATGAAGAATATTATTAGCATACAAGGTGGAAGGGAAATGCCCGTAATAAATCGAACCACAGTCTATAATAGATAATTCTAGTATAATAATAATAAAATAACAGTTAAAAAACGGAAAAAGTTAGACATTCCCGTACAATTTGCCCGGGCGGCTGCATACTTTTTATGGATGGAAATGCAATTTTGTAAAAATTTTCACTATTAATTTAATTTTAGTGATCTAGTATAGCCCGTGGTCGATTTATTACGGGAATGTCATTTCCACGTTTTTTATCTAGCTTGATTGATTAATGAAATTTTGGGTTGTTAGAAGGGTGTTAGTGTAACTCTACTATAGTACAGGATAATTGCTATTAATTAAACTCCATAACGCCTCATGCGAAACGTGACCCATTCAATGATTACACCATTGAAAAATACAAATATTTTTATAAAAATTAAAACTATTTATTATTTATTTCTTCTTAATTCAATTTAAATTAAATAAAAATTATGAGTAGTAAAATTTAAATTAAAACGAAATAAGTACTAAAATATGCTAAAACTAAAAAAAAAATTACAAATTATGATGTCCCACTAAAATATCACCCCTCGGCAGCGTGGCCTTTTTATGCAATGAAAATAAAATAGAGCTCCTTTAATCAGTAGCATTATACCATAACTGGTAAGGAGATAGGATAGCTAAATTTTTTGAATACTGCGGTAAAGTTTAAATAAGATAACATATTCTGTGTTAAAGTTTATAATTATGACATATGAATAAATAACATTTTGATGACAGGCAATCAGTTATATTACGAGAAACAGCCAAACATATGAATACTTTAATGTAATTAGTCTGTCGGCGTCGTCGGATGCATGCGTGTGTTCTCACCGAATTCGAACCTGTTCTATAACCACAGCCAGTGGGTCAGTGGGACTCCGCCGCCACACCCGCGGAGTAGAATTAACGTAGATGCTAAGCTTTGTACAATCATGCATGGTGATTGACTAAGCTAGCGGCAACCAAAAGCGGCAAATTTTGAATTTAACGTAGAACAAATAAAGCAAAATAAATAGACAGGAGAAAGTGATACTGTATTACTGCGAGTCGCAAAAATTCTCGTACCTACAGTGCCTTTTTACAGAGGCTATCAAAATACGTATTTATATTTTAAAAATATTTTTTTAATGTTTCAAGTGTCTTGTGGTTTTACAAAATGTCTGTGATATCATATGGTTAGTAAGTATTAAATTTTTATAAATCAATAATATATGCAATCGCGGTACAGTAAAAAATATTTTTGTTTTAATCCTAGTGCGCTTGTCTCTCTATATTAATCTACTTTGTGTCCAGCCCGACGAGATTGTCGGTCGTAATGAGTTTCTAATAACAGCCTCCAGCCATTTCATTATTCCATCGTGAGCTAACTATTTCCTAACGCGGAGTGTGTGAAACACAGGATTTTATTGTTTTACTCTCACGTAACTATTATAGATTATGCTTAAATCGTTGTGATGAAACTATCAATTTGCAGTTGAGAAATGTGAACCACGAAAGTTCATACACTTGAAAAATTGCAGGTTGTACAAACGATAAATGAGTCTTTTTCTCTATAAGAGTACGTGCGTGCAATAAATGTGTTTACCATAGATTTTATTAGTGTAGTGGATTGATTAAATGATCGATAAATCAATTGTTACTTAATTATTTTCCGTTATGTATTCCTTGCTTTATGGTAATTTGCCCATAGCTGCCCAAAGCTGCATTGACAGTAAAATGAATCTCCTCTCCTATCAGATTCTTTGGAAGAGACGAACGAATGTATTTAGTATAATTAAAGTAAGCAAATAAGAAAAAACATTGACGTGTCTGTATACCTAGTGTGTCTGTGGCATCGTAGCTCCTAAACGAATGGACCGATTTCAATACGGTTTTTAAATCGAAAGCCTTCTCTGCCGAGATGGTCCTTAGATATGTTTGATGGAAATCGATTCAGCCGTTCAAAATTTATTAGCAGGAATGCTTGAAATTTGTTTTTTTTTTGTTTTAATTTGCCTGGCAAATTAAATCGTATCTGAGGTAAATGACACGACCTACGAAAAGCCGCGTTTTTCACATCTCATCTTTTAATCCGCACTGTCTGTCGAAACAATCGCCACGTTTCTGGATTAAGCGATAAAGCATGAACTCCCTACTAAATCATGTTGTAATCTAAACCAGTGCTTTGCCTATGCAATTTGTCGAATGCGCCTGTTAGCTGCAGATGTTGATCGCACTGATTCCGTTGTGCAACGTGCACGTGCCTATTTGTTGGTGCAGTTGGTAAGCCTGCATGTATCTTCACATGCATATTTACTAGCCTTTTTGTCACTTCATGTTATAAATATGAACAAAGTAGTTTCTGATAACGTTTGTCTTATACAATGTGTTCGGACATGAAGTACCGATAATTTAAGGACATGCTGTCGTCATCTATACGAAAAACTTTTACTTAGGGGAACCTTGCGAAACCATGAAAAAAAAATTCGCTGCTCCTTACATTTTGGCACGGTAGATATTTAATTTTGTATGAAGCTGCAGATTTTTTTTTGAGATTTATAATTTGTCTCTTAGTAAAAGTTGATCGAATAGATGACGACAGCATGCCCTTAAATAATTGGTAGTTCATATCCGAACACATTGTATATTATTCATAATTATACCAAGTAATCAAGTTCAACATTGATTAAATAAATATATCTAGATAATGTATATGTGTGTTAAGCATTAGATATAGAAGATTATTTAGTACGTTTTTTTACGTAAGTGTATATACCTATATATTATTACACGTTCAGTCCATGCTGCCCATTATATTACTTAAGAGGAAACACTAAGGTTAGGAGAATCAAAAAAAATTAAATAGGCATTTGAAAAATCCCGTCCTGTCACAATGTGCGAAAGAGACAATTGCAGTGCGGACCGAACAAACTTACGAAAGTCAACGTTTCGTAGTCCCCTGATGTCTCCTCCAAAAATTAACTCTCTTTTTTCTTCAAAAATCGAAGAAAATAATTGGCCATATTCCTATGTTATCTTTTTTGTAGAAAATCTTATCATTTTTTTAGGTTTATGGAGGTTTGCATCTCTTTTAATACAAAAAAATAGGGATTATGAAAAAATTTTATCAAATGGATATACCAAATTAACAAAAAAAAATTGTAAAAAAATAATGCTCTTCAAGCACTATCCGGCTAACAATCAGGGAACAACGTTTGTAATGTTTGTGTTTTCCTTTTAATTAGATACTAACATGTCGCAGATCAGCTGAAGGAACCGCGTAAAGGTCATAACATAACTGTCATGTCCCAACTGCCCAACCCCAACTGCTCAACCCCCTGCCCAAAGCCCAAGACCTAAACTCCGCTAATGACAGAGGCGTAAATGTGGCCACACATTGGTCCACACTCATTTAATATATATATATATACTAGCTGACCCGGCAAACGTTGTTTTGCCAAAATTGAGGATTGTATGTATTTTTGTATGTTGTATCATAAAAAAATAGAAATTAAAAATTTTGTCTAAAAAATAAAATAAAAAATTTAGGGGTGGACTACCCCTAACATTTAGGGGGATGAAAAATAGATGTTGGCCGATTCTCATAGATACCGGATAAGCACAAAAAATTTCATCAAAATCGGTCAAGCCGTTTCGGAGGAGTATGGCAACGAAAACTGTGACACGAGAATTTTATATATTAGATATATATTAGTCCATTCCGACTCGCTAAGAAGAAGAAGAAGAAGAAGCAAAAATCATCGTCATTTGTAATCTTAACTAAGAATTTCAAAACAACAAGCGGAGGCTATTCGTTTTATCTGTTTAAATGTTGAAAGACAGACACATTAAAGATTAAAATCAACAATAACAATATCGCTATCGCCTAAAATATTATTAAATTATAGGCTTCAACACCAGACGTGAACCATTAGTTTTAAACTAAGCTAGGTACGCTTGTGAAATATGTTTCTACGTATTAGTTCTACCAACATTCTTTTTGCTGACAAATGTACTCATAACGTGGAGTTATAATATAAAAAAATCCAGGGGAATTCTTATATTCCTGGGAAATGTTGAAACGAGGATTTTAATAAAGCCTGGAATGGAACACATTCTTAATAAGTCTCCCGTGGCAGACTTCTCGCCAAATTAAGGAAGTCGGATCTGCACTAGTATGCCTTTTATATAATAAATTACTTGTAATTTTTTCAGGTATTATACAAAAACGTATATTACTTACATTTCGTATAAAATATTTTCTTACTATATTTTTTAGTTTACATTAAAATACCTATGGTTGACTGGGAGATAATGCTGTCCGCCATTTCTTAAAAGTATATTTGTACTTTAAACAATAAATTTTATTAAAATAAATAAAAAATAAAAGTGGATAAAAGAGAACTAAAAATAAAATTGTGTAGGCAGTAAAATAAAATCAACCCTAGTGATGACAAGGCATTGCGCCAGATAGTTTACCTCTTTGGTACCAGGATACCTAGAATAGTTTTGAAAAGTATTTGAACAAATTATGGGCTGTCCCTATTTCTATTTAAATATTTTGTTGAATGAAATGTGATCGAAAATTAGGAATAAATTAGTTTGACATATTTAAGTCGTAGTAAAAAAATGAAACGAATTATCTTGCACGCAATGAGTGTTTTATATGATAAGAAAATTTGTACTCGCGATTTCTATTTATTGTTTTTATGTATGTATGTATCTATGTCATTATACATATTAAGTAAGTGTAAGTATATTTCCTGATTGTACCTAAAGATATTTTTTTTCTTGGTTGCCTATAACTTTGCACCTTACCTGTTTTCGTCAAACATCTGAAAGAGATTGCGATAAGGCCGCCCTTTGAGAATGTTTTATGTTATCAAATTTTATGTAACATTCTGTTTTGGTGCAATAAAGATTTTAACTAACTAGCATTAATATTGTGCTACAAATAAAAATGTTCAATTAATTAAATCACTGTTAATTACTATTTCGACTTCCATTACAGGTAAATCGCCCGGACAGTTCACTTTATTATTCAGATATTGCCTAACAGAATACTTAGAATGCCTTAATTGCACGAATGACATTTAAACATAAATTAAAGCTTTATATTAACCAATTTTTGTATAAGTATTTTGCTTTAACCTTGCCGTTGCCATAAAAGGATCTCGACAGGCAG
This sequence comes from Acrobasis suavella, assembly GCA_943193695.1. Lineage (NCBI taxonomy): Eukaryota > Metazoa > Arthropoda > Insecta > Lepidoptera > Pyralidae > Acrobasis > Acrobasis suavella. The sequence continues at coordinate 5,082,044 of OW971933.1, read as the reverse complement.
GTAACCTAGTTATATTGGTATAAAAATATACCACGGTGAGATTGTAGTTTTTTTTTTTTCATGTCCCATATTTAGGCAAAGGTCTCTCTCACATACTTCCTTTGTTGGGGTGATTAAATCAGATTTTTTGACGACCTCTGTGACCTAGTGGTCATCATGCCACGCTGTCACACGCTGTCCCGGGTTCGATCCCCGGTCAAGATAGAAAGTAATCTTATTCAGTTTGACCTGGGATATTGATCTATATATTTATTAAAATATAAAATCTTTGAGTTAGTATCCCATAACACAAGTCTCTAATTTACCTTGAGGCTAGCTCAATCTGTGTGATTTTTCCAAAATTTATTTACTAGCTGGGCGACTGTGGCACGGTTACTTTTTCAAAATCACTTTTTCAGCCTCGTCACTTCTTCAATACCGAGTTTCATCAAAATTGTTGGAGCTTTTTCCGAGATCTCCATTATATAGAAATGCTTGTTTAAAGTATAAGATTATAAAGGTAGATGTTTTGGGATGAAGTGGTCGCAGGTCGCACTAAATCAGGATGAGTGGAGGGATATCAGGAGATTATAGTAAGTAATAATGAAAATTCGATACTCAGAAGAAAGCTAACCAAGTTCAAGTCGAGACAAAGCGAAGCAGCATCCGTGATTTGCAAAGTAGCTCAATTGGTCCTTTGATATACCGCTAGTATATGTTACATTATTACTACTGCTACTATTATTTTAATTTACAAAGATCACAAAAAAATAATACTATTAAATTATACATAATAAAAAGCACTACTTATTATTAGATTTCATTAATCGTCTAACCTGCTGATAAAATGCTCATTATCTCAGCTAATATTATAAAGAGAAAAGATTTAATATAATAATAATTCCTTTATTTTAGACAATATACCTTAAGGACGCGTTTACGAAAAGACGCGCTTCAATTTTAGGTATTGAATTGTACTACTACATGCGCAGGGCACACGCACACAGCGACGCACGCTCTGAGAAAATCTATAGAACTAACAAATCTTGATACTTTTTTAAATATTTTTATTTTTACATTAGATTTTTTTATTCTGTATAGCTGATTGAATTATAGAGATAATATTAATTTATAGTAAATATTTTAGTAACATGGATATTTTTTTTACTGGCATAGTCATTATTATGAGTCTCAAAAAAAACTTTCAATTTGTTTCATTTTAACCGCCAACGAAAAAAAGGATGGGTGTAAAGTAACACTTGTGAATTTCTGTTCAATTCAATTCTTAAAAAAAAAGATTACAAAAGTATATCCGCAACATGCTTCGTCAAAAGTTTACAGCAATAAATCCGCAACATGCTTCAAATAAGTAGGTAGGTATTATAATCAGTCAAACAAACCCCCGCGGTTCGTACCCGGCCCAAAGGTCCCCATAATGCTCGTGGCATTACCCCTTTGAATGGCTATAGAAAGCCTTTGGGCCAACTACGAGAAAACGGTTTGCATTACATGGTATGCGTGGCATATTGCCTTTTTTTTACATATGTTTGTTCGACGATAACTCGAGTAGTTTTAATTGGAGCTTTATTAAATTTGGCATGCATGTAGAAGCAGCCAAAAGAATTTTTAATTTCGAACACGAGCCTAATCTGTCTAGAGGTTGCCGAGATATGATTTTGGAAGCTACCTACTAGTCAAATAAATCAGGTTTGGAACTTCGCCATCTTCCGCAATGGGGAAAGGATAAAAACTTTAAAAATGCCCGAATTTTTTCATTGTTAGGAATAACACTCCTATTTATCGTTAATAAATATTAAAGAATAACAAATATTTTTGGTCGCAATTTCATACAACATTCAGCTTTTCGTCGCCATTTCTTTTGTCTCTCGTCTGACTTTTAACGAAATTGAGACAAATATTTTTATTTTTTATAATTATTTGACATCTGATATTTATTTATTCTTAATAGGAATGATTAAAAAAAATCGCCCCTTCCCCATTGAAAGCTCGTTTATGGCATTTGTAAAAATTGATATCCACTGTAAATGGCGGTCAAAATTCGCCGTATCTAACAGCTGATGACCTTTTGGTATCTCGAGATGTTAAAAATAAACAACAAAATATATTGAATAACCTTTATTCAATTAACTGTTTTTAAAATATTTTCATGAGAATGTGACGAGTGTTCCCTTAACGCCATATTTCTCTGGAATCGCGGATCAATCAGCTCTGGAAGGAGACAATTGTTATAGAAACGGATTAAAGGTATTTCCATATTCTCCTTCCAAAATTGATCGTCTTTGGTTATAAATTCATGTTTTATTTTCCCTGTGCCCGTCCAGACACCAAAGATGCAAGTATTTTGCCCCGTTATTCGCAGCTGACCTTGAATTTGATAAAACCATTTGTGTTTCTTATTAACAACAAATTTATTTGAAACATATTTCCAAAAGTCTATCTTTTTTTGTTTTATAGCCTCTTCTGGATCCATCTCATACGCTGACGATGGGCATTTGACTTCTACAATACCATGTTCACATTTTCCATCTGGACTTGCTCCGAGAAATAAAAATTCTTTATCGATTGACAATCCGCACTGCAAAATTTTTACCTTTAACACCTGTTCAAGTTCGCGTAGTGCAGTAACCTCATTATTTCTACCATGTTTGATTGACGGAACATTACTCAGATCTCTTCCATACAGTATTTGTTTAACTAATGACGCGCAATTAGTATTTGGTCGACGTTTACAAACTGTGGAGAACCATGAAGCTGTCAGCAACTTTCTCCTAGTTTCCAACCATAAAGGACTAGCGCTTTGTAAAATGGTATCGCGTTCCATATTTTCCTTTTCTTCCGATGTTATTTCGAGTCTGAACAAAAAGTCTTTTTTGGCTACTTCATATTGTTTTTCATCTATGTCAACTTTCTGACATTCTTCACCATAATGAGAATCCTTATTAGACGAGGGTTTGATAATTTTCTTTTTTTTGGTCCCTTTGTCTTTTCTTTTTACGTTTAACTCATGACGTTTTTTTTCTAACCGAACTATTTCCGAATTTGCTTCAGTGCCAAAAATAAATTTATGAACAGTCGACTGTAAAGCTCCAGAATTATAAGATACTACAGCTGCGGCACAGCGACCAGCGTATGATCGTTTTTGAGAAAAATTGACTCTTTTTCCACCTACAAACTTCGCAACTCTGGCGTTAAAACTCTCCACCAAGTTATTTGTTTCATTATAAACAAAGCTGTATGCGTGCAACGACAAGCGATGAGCCAAATCTTCTACTTTTTGGAACACTCCACCCACTTTCATCTCTGTTACAAAATTATTACTACTTTTCTTGATTTTGTCGCTACAGAAATATGATGCACATTTTGAGTGATCTCCGAAAATATGATATGGACCATTAATAATGTCATTTTTAATATTACTTAGTTTCTCCGAAAATTGAATATTTTGTTTTGTCCAATACTTGACACTACTATCTACTCCCCATCGTATCCGTAAATAATTTTCTTTTAGTATTTTTCGGGCTCGTAAGGGATGTGTAGTAATGCTTGCGATTGATAAAAGCCCTTTACAGTAGTTTCTGAGCAAATGATTTTTGCATTCCACTTTACCCACTGTCACACCCTCATATGGTCTAGCATTTCTAATACTAGAGTATGTGCTAGAGTCACCATCGGCGACATACTGGCTGTAAATAAGGCCATGGTCTTTCAACGATCTTTTAAAGCCTTCAGTGATTATAGCAGCTTCCATTGCAGTAGAGGGACCATTAAAATTTTTAAAGCAGGTATGCTCTGGTGGGTTTACGTCTTTTGTATTTGCACGAGAGCAAATTTGGCAAAATTTATTTTTAACGTCATAATAAAGGACTTTCTTTGAATGTATTTCCACAATAGCTCCCGCTCCCGATGATGCACAGTAATTGGTACCATATGATCGCTTACTCCAGCATGCATCACCTGATACAGATATCATAGGTATTCCTTTCTCATCTGTATGTCCGACAGCTAGAGAATGCTCTTTTTCTTCGATACCAGCTTTAATCATACAATGTTGAGCTGTTTTTTCCCACCAGTCACATACTTTATCATGTGCAGCTTGGTATAGTCGTAAGGACATAGGGGACATATTTACATAACATAGAAGAGTGTTTAGCTGTGTATATCCTCCGCCTATAGACATGCTACCAGCCACTAATTCTTCATTAATGTCCATTGTGTTTTCCGTAGTTTTAAATGATTTCAAGGTGAACTTCGTACGACACATTTTACACTGCATGTTATACGTTGAGTTAAGTCCATTTTTCTTTTCATTTATTATTCGAACGTGTCCTAATTTACAATCAAACATTGATTTGTGACTTCCAATATCTTGTAACTGTTCGAAAAGATATTCCATGTCTACTATTCTTCTGCCTTGAACCCGAAACGGCCCTTTCTCTTCATTATCGTTATGCTAAAACAAAAAAATAGAAGACGATATTGAATATTCATGTTGAAAAACTACTTGACCGATCAGGTTGAAAATCTAACCTGGGCTAGTTATATCAAGACATATATGAGTGTGTGTATATGTATGTATGTCACTTTATACATTTCAGCTCATTTGTATTAGCAGTTTTTGAGAAAATCGAGCCCAAAATTTTGCACGCACGCACGGTCGCACTTACGCACGCAATAAATAAATAAATATATATGGAGAAATTACTCTGATTGAGCTAGCCCCAAAGTAAGTTCGTGGTTTAAAACGACGACGGTATTGAAACATTAATATTTGTCAAAATGTTTCTTTCACTTACCAGTAGCCTTTGTTATACTTACATTATCATATGATATACAGTGTGCGGCTTCGTAATGGTCTATAAAATCGTATTCTTCTTCATCGTCGTTCTAAAACATTACAAATTTCTATGAATTTCAATGTATTAAAAATAACAAAATCTAAAAGAACATTTTTGTAATACTGACAGGCAAAGTCGTTGAGCTTGTAGAAGTATTAAACTGATTTCGTTCTACACTTTTACTAGACTCCGCCAAAGTGTTAAAATTACGTTGACTGGTAAGCCTGCTCCTGAAATAAGAGTACCGGAACCAAGTGACAATTAAAGTTTAAATAAGCTAGATAATTAAAAGTAACCAGTAAAATTCATACGTACATTCTTGCTTTTTCTAAGTTACTTCTACCTGCACGAAGTTTATTGCGAGACTTTCCGAATGCTTTATGCGGTGGCATCTAAATCAATACTAAGTATTAAAAAAATAAATATGTTTATTCGTGTATTATAAATAAAACAGACAGGCATCATACACCATAATTATTACATATTAGATCATATCTGCAATAATGACGTAAATCCCATCGAGTTGCAATGGGGTTACGTCGTTTCATTAAGAGTTCCTATGGTAACCTTTCAGCTCCATCAGGATTCTGGAATTCATATAACACTAGAGTGCTAGTGAAGATAAACCAAAAAACCCCAAACTCAAGAGGGTTACATGGTTTATTTACAGAGTTCTTATGGCAACCTTCCGGCTCCATCATCAGGACTCTGGATTTTATCTAGAACTAGAATAGTAGTGAAGACAAACCAAACAAGCCCAAACTCGACCGGGTTACATGGTTTCGTTGCAGAGTTCCTATGGCAACCTTGCGGCTCCATCATCAGGACTCTGGATTTCATCTAGAACTAGAATACTCGTGAAAACAAACCAAACAAGCCCAAACTCGACCGGGTTACATGGTTTCGTTGCCGAGTTCCTATGGCAACCTTGCGGCTCCATCATCAGGACTCTGGATTTCATCTAGAACTAGAATACTAGTGAAGACAAACCAAACAAGCCCAAACTCGACCGGGTTAAATGGTTTCGTTGTAGAGTTCCTATGGCAACCTTACGGCTCCATCATCAGGACTCTGGATTTCATCTAGAACTAGAATACTAGTGAAGACAAACCAAACAAGCCCAAACTCGACCGGGTTACATGGTTTCGTTACAGAGTTCCTATGGCAACCTAGCGGCTCCATCATCAGGACTCTGGATTTCATCTAGAAGTAGAATACTAGTGAAAACAAACCAAACAAGCCCAAACTCGACCGGGTTACATGGTTTCGTTGCCGAGTTCCTATGGTAACTTTCCGGCTCCATCATCAGGACTCTGGACTTCATCTAGGACTGTAGTACTAGTGAAAACGTAATTTAAAAAGTTTTTTAAGATTCGAAACTTTCCCCAAAATTAATTTTCGTAACAAAGAAAAAAAATACGTAGGTACTTACTTTTCTGTATCAAAACTAGTTGGTCTAACTAAGTCTTTCTATCTGCACAGCGATGTATTCGTCCGCAGAATTTTACTGCCGAGCGACACGGGGACGTCCTTTCACAATGGCGCACAGGCGCTGTCTGAGGTTCCATTCGAAATTTTCGTCACTTTATACTATAGAAAAGCGAACGAGTGAAAGTGATAATTTTTATTTTGTAAAATTTTTGTTGAAATTTTATAGAATTTTCAACACCATCAAATGATGATTATCTGTTTTATATGCTTGTATTTTTCTTTTTAAGAATAATCTTCAAACTACTAGTTTTTTTTTTACTTAAACCTTACCCTGTTTTCGTTGTTTTTGCGAAAAGAGGCTTGGAAAAACATATTTTATACCATAAAATACGACTTTTTACATAAAATAAAATAATACCAATTATTGTTCAAGGTTTAATGTACTGTTAAGTACCCGCAAAACTTTATGAAGTTTAATGAATTTATCAGAAAATGAACCGGCAAACGGCCAATTTTAATATTTTTTGTAAACACGTCCTTAACTAAAATTCATACTGTCAGAAGTGCCATTTTTAAAAAGTGGGTCATTTAATGAATGGTTTTTCCATACAAAAAAATCGTTCGTTTAGTGACTCCGCTTTTGAAAAATGGCACCACAGGAGTCTCAGGCCATCATTGAAGACCACTAACAAAATATGGTAAAACAAAACATATCGCATTTCAATTTTACTGCATACATTACGAATACATGTATGTTCATTTACAGTACAACCATTTTCAATTATTGCATACATTAACGAATAAATTACATTCCTCCCGCAATGCACCCGTTCGCCATAACTTGTAATATTTTTGCGATGAATTTATGCAGTCTATCAGAGTTGTACTGTGTACATTGTATAAGCATAGAGTAAAAGTACACAGAGGACCAGTTTTTATTTTAATTTACGTTAACGCACTTTATATGAATAATCGGATAAGGTTATTATATATTTATAATCATAATCATAACCATAATCATAATCATTTATTTGTCAGACATGAGTACAAAAGTTGTTAGTTTACAGTGTAGGGCTTCATGCTGCGCCGTCAGGCATACAAATTTTTTTTTAGATGTTAGTTCTGTCAATTATCTTATTTATGAATATGAATATTATGATGGTTGAATATTCATCATGTCATAGTATAATGGCCCAACAAGTACTACAAACAATATACTACCTGAGTATTACAATTCGCTTTTTTCCAATAACTCAAATCAGATACTTTTTTTAAACGTCAAAACAAACCTTTTTTATGGGATTTGTATGAAATATAAACTAATGTCATAGTTTCTGGGGGTCAAATAGCGCTCTTAATATCAGTCTTTCTGCAATAATAAATCTTAAATCACGTTAAAAACGGATATGATCAAACAAGCGACATTATTTTGTGACGTTTTATTCTTAATAGAACCAAATAATTTATTTTTTATTCACCATGAATACCACGATCTTTTAGAAATAGAGACTTGATAGTGTATTCTGTAAAATGCATTTTTAATATATTTTTTTAAATTATCAACATTTTGGATGTTGATACTTGGGTCTAGCTTTAAAAATGTTGTATAAAATAAATTTTAAGATGTTCTAAACCAATAATTATTAAATAACATGGAATATTTGCGAGGGACATTCCCGTAATAAATCGAACCACTGGCTAAACTAGATCACTATAGTATAGTGAAATTAAAATAACAATAAAAAAATAACATACAACCCCTAAAAATTACCCGGGCGGCTGCACACTTTTGAATAGGAAATGCCGATTTTTTTTTGTGTTTTGGCTGTTATTTTTATTTTATCATTCTATAGTAATCTATAGTGTAGGCCGTGGTTTAATTTATTACGGGTATGTCCCTTCTATGTTATATATAGCTAAGGTTAGCAAAAATACTGTCTGAACATTGATAACTTATTTTAACTAAATCAATAAGGATAAGAAACAAAACCCATGCATATTTCGCTTGTTCTCCATGATTGGGTTCCGTGGAGCGAGGTTGCAAGTCCGCCCACCATCCAACCACGTGCCATTTGCATTCTATGCATGCTAAGCAGATAACGGGTGACGTTTTCATTCGTAAAGATTTACTAAACAGATCTTTGTAATTAGTTATTTTATCACATCTTGATAGATAGATTATAAAGGTACCTAATAATCAAGATATTGTAACTGTATTCTAAACCATATAAGATTTGCTGCAGAGTATACAAATAAAAAAGTGAACTACCTTTTTTTATTTAAGCATATGCCATCCCACTGTAGGGCAAAGACCTGTGAACTACCTGCCTTTTTTATTTGTTAATAGAGAATAGATATCCTTGTACGGGATTCCTCCAAATTTTATATTAATCTCTAATGTGCGCACTTTTAGGATATAATTAATAAAAATATACAATATAATATACACTTAATCCATTAATCGCACACAGTCTATGTGATTCAGGACCTTTTCTAAGTAAGGTCTGGCGATTCTTAGCTCTGTATATCCCATAAGAGATAAAAATAAAACAGACAAGTTATCTTTAAAGTAATCAAAAGCTAAGTTTTTTTAAGAATACGATATATTAAGGGGCTACCTGAGGTCCAGTGCTGCCCCCATTTGAAAAGAAACGGAAATATTATTTAAAATTTGGCTTTGATATAATCCTAGATAACTATTTAAACTATTTTATGAACTACTGTTTATATTTTCAAGTGAGAACGTGTAGCTTTTAATAGTATTTTTGCTAAAAGTGGCTGGCGTGGTTTTGTAAATAATATGTCTGTTTTTTTCAAATGATTAATTTCAAATAGGGGCCAGCACTGGACCTCAGGTAGCCCCTTAAACAAATGCATCAATCTTTGATGTAGTACAAGGTTAAACCAAGTTTCCAAATAAAGGTATCCTCGTCTAGATTGTAGATCGTGAAGAATGAATAAAATTATTTTCGCTATAAGTTACACATCTGGCCAAAAATGATATTTTATAATTTAATGCTCACATACTTTTTGATAAATTACATCATATATCCAAGCTCTATTGTTCTGTATAAGTACATAAATCAAGAATGATTGTTTTTATTTGAGACGTATTACCACAGATACGAGTATATGTCTGTTACATATTACATAATATATAAATAATGGACATTTTTATAATATGTATTATTATAACAAGTATAAATCTACATTTTACTAACCCTGTATAATAACAAATTTATAATGTATTAGAAGTTTTTAAAGGTAATCTGAGTCATATGTAAATAAACATTTTTGTACTGATCTTTATTTACATTTAGATAGCAATTTAGTAGCTTAATTTTAAAACGCAGCGCAAATTTTATTTAATAATCTTTTTAATAAGCAGTTACGAGAGCGTGATTCTAATCAACGGAGGCGTATGATTAAATTGTGAGTGCTGTTATTATTAAAAGTGGGTTCCTTGAAATATTACTCGTGCGGGATTCCTCCAAATTGAATATTAATCTCTAATATGCGCACATTAGGATATAATTGAAAAAAAAAAAATAATGATTGACACAAATATGATTTAATAATTATGTTAAATGTTTATATTTATGTTATTTCTTACTATATTTTTAATATTATATTATAATAAATAGAATATATATTACATTATATTTACTTGACCACGTAGGTAAATAATGTAGGGTAAAAATTGTGTAGATGTTTAAATCGTAACTATATAATAAATATGTTAATAATAAATGTATTATTATTACTGAACAGATATGATCTCTTTTATCTTCTTAGTATGAATTGATAAATGCTATATTTTTTAGATGCACAGATATAATAGCATGATGTAAATACGTGTAACGTAATAGCATGCTGATTATGACCTATCTTGATTTATATCTGAAATCATTGTAATCAACCTTGTCATGTACAATTGTACATGTCAATATCACTCAACAGGAAATAATCTTATACAATAGTGTATATTTTTTGTTATACTATGATCTAATTATTTTTTATAACTTACATTGAGTGTATATACACTTCCTAAAATGTTGATACCTTTCGTATATAACATATATAACGATAACTGAAAAAATATATACATAACATTTTGACCGTACAAATTTAAATAAATTTAATACTTAATATAAACTTCAAGATCAAGATGCAGCTTCAAGATCAAGATGATATCTTTGTTCATTTATTTATATAGAGCAGGACTGTAAAAACTAACAACCAATAGTTATCCTGTTGAAAAGCAAGGACTTTTTATAGTAAATTTAACAAAAACATTAAGTACCATCCTCTTTAACCACTACAAGAAACTGAACTCCCGAGCATAATTTCACGCTTGTTAGTGAGCTGTCAAACAAAACGATCTAGCTACAAATTAAATAAGTTTGAAACTGTTTAACAACTTTATTCATAAAAAAACTGACCTCTTAAAAAATATAACACATGACTTCATTTATTTGGTGATGTACCAATTTAAGGTGAACGGATTTTTGCTAAATTTGACATCAAATAACGGGACAGACTGAGACCAAGACCGTAAAACTCAAAGACCAAGTGTAGGACATTAGTTGGGAGGATGGAACAAGTTTATTTGTATATAGGTAAATAAAAAGAAAACCCTCGACTTTTAAGCGTTAACCTGCCATTACTGTTGAACCGCGGAACCGATTTCCATGAAACAAAACAAATGCACTACCGCAAGGAAACTGGCTTTAAAGTTTAAAAAAAACTGAATCGAAATCGGTCCATCAATATCGGTCACAGACAATCATACAGGCCGGTTGCTAGCAGCATATATGATTCGGATTCTAGCCCAATCTCTCTATCGGCTTTTTGCTATCTGCGCGAGAATATCTTTTATTATGGAACAATGTAATACATTGTTGAACTAAAACAAGACTTCCTTATCATAAATAATGTTATCAACATCTCATTCGGAAGACAAATATTTTTTTGCTCTTTGTTCATAATAAAAGTATTGATTTGACAATGAGGAAAAGGATATAAGTAAATTTTATTCATTCATGTTATGTAATTTCAGTTTCATTTCTGTAGTTACGGTATTCTATGATATTCAAGCTGAGAACACAAATGCAATTATATGATTGTTTCCAGTTTGCTGCCCGGAATTAAATCTAGAGGCTATCGCGGTGTGAGATCTAAAGTAAGTGGGTACTAGATACGAGATGTAGTGTACTTAGACACTTTGGAATGTAGGTTTGCGGTAAAATATTAGTGCTTTGGTGCAAGCTTTTCTTTAACTAGCAATGTATCTTGTATGTTTGTTTAGGTCAAATCTTGCAACTCAATTTTCACCCAGTTATCCTCGACCGATTGAGCTAAAATTTGGCAAACTTGTGTAAGTCAATCAGCTGTTCTGATGATGAAGCCGAGAGATATTCGGAAATAAACATAACCTCATTGAGAACGACTTGCTCGATTAGTCTTGACGAGCACTTTATGGTAGACGATGCCTACGGTTTGATCTCGGAGACGGAAGGTGGTCGATGGAGCTCAGTAATAAAATGACGCAACTCCATGAGTTTGCGCTCATTTAATTTGTCTTTTTTGGTCGTAGGTTTTTAGATTTACTACCCCTCGCACTGGGATCACTGCAACTGATATAAAGTCACTCGTTAAAAGTGTTAAAATTGTGTAGCAAATAATAAGTTAAGAAATAGTACAGGTCCACTGTCTGCGACGAAACTTATGATTTGAAACCTTATTTTGATGTTTGTTGTAATAAGACTACAGTGTCTTACTTATTACAAGAAACATCAAAATAACTTCTTATGAACTTTCTAATGAATTTTCAAATTATCCTTTCAATATTTCCTTGTACCAAAATAGTTCCGGAATTCAGGTCAAATATTAATTTATACATATTTACGTTGACAGCGTGACGGACGCGTAGCAAATTCTATTAATTCGGGTAATTGAGCAAAAAACGGGCACAATAGCTTATTTGCCGCGTTTCCGTTTATTTAACAATTAAATTTTACCGTCCATTAACGCTCGCTTAACGGGTCTCGACAATGAATAGCTTCGCTTTTACTGTTATATTTTTACACGCCATACATTCCAAATGTTATCGTTTTTTATTTATAATACATTTCCTTCGCCTATATTAATTATCCACTGCAAAATACAGACCTCCTCCATTGCATGCCATTTTTCTTAATGTTGAACCTATTTCTTCCATTGTAGACCGGCTGTTTTGACGATGTCATCTCTCCATCACACCACCGAAGTTGTGGCAAAGCCGTCACGACTTCGGTGGCCCAACCTTAATCTCCGGGCCATTTTTTCGCCTCAGTCTTCCGACCTCTCTACGTCTATATATGCCCTGTAAATTTCTACTTTAGTATGTTAGTAGTATACTTTAGTATGTAAGTAGAATAATTAAATAACAACAGTCATGGGATGTCATTTTTCATACTGCAGCAAACTAAGTGTTGTAAACTAAATATTATAGTTAAAATAAACACTATGTACAAGTCACCAATCACGCACTTAAATACAACGATAATAAAACGAAATTACAAAGAATAATAGATATATCCCGAGGTCTGTATAAAGCTTAGTCTCCGCATTTTTCTCCTCTATGTTTCGGACAACAGGATTTATAAATTCTTAGTTATATTTAGGTTCATACTCAAATCCACTCATATTATTTATCATTGTAACGGGCAATTATTTTGAAACTTCTAATTCACAATACCATTGTTCAATACCAGCTTGGCACGCCTTTACTCTATTTACTTTATAGCATAATGCGAGCATGAACATGAACTAAATTCATTCGGCCTCAAAATCTAAGCGCAAACACATGTAGGAGAATGGCTATAATTATAAAATTTTGATAGTGATTATTTTATTAGAGGTCTTTACAGGTAACGACGAAGTTTGGCCTCCGCAACTGACACACGGACAGTTTAAATATGTATTATTTTAGGGCAATACTGTTTTGGCATAAGTTTTAGTAGGATTAAGTGTAGGAGGCATGTAAATGTAAGTAATATATCTAAAAGGTTGATAAACTTTGTTTTTAACCGACTTCAAACAAGGAGGAGATTATCAATTCGACCCGTATGTATGTTACGCGATATCTTTGCCACATGTGAAAAGATTTTGATGATTCTTTTTTTATTTGAAAGCCTTTTGGATCAAATTGATCCCATGTGAAAGAAACATGAACTTTGGAAATATAAATAAAAGATAATGACGCCAATTTTTTTTTTTCGTAAGAAAATTATTTTTTTTAGTATTTGTTTGATAAATGCAAGAACAGATATAATGACAGAGAAAGCCACGATCCTTTGATGAACCGCAAAAAATTATAGCACTTAAGTATGGTTTTTAACCGACTTCCAAAGAGGACGAGGTTATCAATGCGTCGCGATCATTTTTTTTTATGTATGTTCACCGATTATTCGAAGACGCCTAGACCGATTTGGAAAATTCTTTTTTGTTTGAAAGGGCATACTTGTGAGCTGTTCCAAAATTATTGTATCAAAATCGGTTGTGTTTTTTTTGAGTAAAGTTGGTTTTTAGTTTTAAAAATTATTAAATATAAAAAAAAACCACTACCAAATGTAATAAACACTTAGTTCGCTCCGAGGTGGAACACGAGATACTTTTTACAATCGGTATCGGTATCGGATCCTTAAATCGGTAATCTCTTGACCGTTTTTAGGTATCAAGAAATCAAGAAAGTGGTAAACTCAATAAAATACTTTTAAGTAAGGAAAAAGTTCACTAAAACATCACTAGATGGCGCTATTTTTTGTTAACTCGCGTCTTACTATGACGATATCAAATGCAAAATTTTATATCAATTTTAAAACTTTGACATTGTAAGGAACCCTCTCCGGGCGAGTTCAACTCTCACTTGGCCGGTTTTTATAAGTTATATTTGAACATAAAAATGTATTAGTTTGAACTAAGTACTCGCCTACCTACCTAACATGAATTCCGATCTATCCCATCCGATTCCGAACATGACTCAATGAGAATTTAATTCCACACGTCAATAATTAGTGAACGGGAGTTCATTTTGGGTTAGACGATGTCAACTTGAGATATCTATCGATAAACATAGGTATGTATAACTCCGGATTGTCCAAGATGACTTGAAGAACTTCGCTCAATTCGATTACTTGTTCATTTATCAGCATGTCTTCAAGCTGCCTGCTATCTCACTCAGCAGTGTTCTAAGGATATGATAAATAGCACAAGTAATAAATTCAAGCGCTCCTGAATAAATCAATCAATATCGCGATAAGCGACAAATTGCACGGGGTGTTGAGAAGCGGAATAGTTTCGATAAGTGTTTGTAGGCCGTGTAGTTATCAATACAATAGTGCTAGATTACGTAAGTGGCTGATAAGACACACTTAAAAGTACTTAGGTACTTTAAAGCCTAACTTACTTGACGTAAGTATTCTTCCAGCCCATTGGCACACTAATTTGGAATAAATTAATTAATCGTAAACGCATGTCATAATTATGTTTTTTTATGAATATTTAAATTTTATATATTTAAACCAAAATAACGTATATTTTATTTAGATTTTTATTATATTATGATCTTTTAATTAAGTAAACTTTGTTTACGATTATATTATTATTCTCAAATGACAGATCACTGTATCGGGTTATGAATAAAATATAGTTAATTAAAAAGCCAGAACCCATCGATATATACCCATTAGGTTTCATAAGAAAAGTTTTTCATATTTATTGAGGACCCAAGTCATAGTGACATCCTTGACTCGGGCCCCCCATATGACTTGGGTTCTCGAATCGACTAATAAGTCGCTTGACTATTTACACCTTCTAAATTCATTACTTTTGATAATTGAGATAGATAATTGATTTATTACTTCTCAGAGAGACAACAGTGTTGTAATAACATCGAATCGTATCGTAAGATTCGTAAATGATACTGACTCACGCAGGTGTATACCCAGATTGCTACATTTAACAAAATAAAATAGACTAATTGGTAGCCTAATCTTCTCATTCATTAGCCAAAAGCCTAAGCCAACGGCGGTGTGTCACAGACGAGCTTAAAACAACGCTGACATTATCAGGGTCCAGACGAGGGTCACTTTCGGCTTTCGGCCATTTGGCCTGCTCAAATATTAAAGCCAACTTATTTTCCGGGACACCCGATTATACCCATTACACCTCCACTGATATCAAGGCGGTATTTTTGGGCATAGAAGGATATTATTGTACCTATTTTCTGTTGGGTATAAATGTTGGAAACACCTCAACAGATATTCAGGAAGTAGTTTTGGGGAAATAATATTTTTTATTTTTTATGTTATTGGACGGCCAACGAACAAGCGGGTCACCTGATAGTAAGTGATCACCGCTGCCCATGGACAACTGCAACACCAGGGGTGTAACGACGGTGTAAAGCGTTGCCGACCTTTCAGGAAGATATTGACTCGTTTTTTGAAGGTTTCAATGTCGTATTGGTCCGGGAACACTGCTGCAGGAAGTTGATTCCACAGTTAAGTCGTACGTGGTAAAAAGTTTTACGGTCAGGCTTAGATAATAGAGGCATAATTTCTCATACAATTAGTATGAGAGATAATAACTCCATTTTTGAAGCGTACCGCATCTTTTTGCTGCTTAATATTAATGTTGGTATTGGTAACTTACTAAGTCTTGTGATGATAACTTGACCGAGACTTCTAAGTTTGATCGGGAACTATGAAGTAGTTTGAAGACGCTTTATTAGTTAGAGGACAAGAGGTCTGTGGCTGGGGAAGATTATGTCTCTGATAATTTCTTAAGTAATTCACTGGGAGACACGCGATACATTTTTCATGATATTACCTTTGAAGAAGATCAAAAGTTAGAGAGAATGTCTTTACTGCGAGACCTGTTAACCCCCCACAAAAAAGGAAGGTGTGTTATGTTTCACGCTAATGTCTGTCTGTCTGTTGCATCGTAGTTCTCTTTTTTACGTGAAAGTACGTTCCTTTGCGGTGGGTCTTAGCTATGTTTGATGAAAAAGCATTCGGTTCAGCCGCTTAAAAGTTATTGAGGATAAACGCTTCAAAAAGTCGCGTCAGTATTTTTTAATTTTCTTGGCAAATAATAGATGGCGCTCCTGATATCAATTGGAATATGTAGTTCTGCTACTCATCATTAGATGGTGTTCTTAAAAATGGGGTTTTTTAGTTTGCCTGGGAAATAAACTTGTAAAAGACTTGTATTTATTTAACAAAAGTTTCTTAAAATCTCGATTATATTCTCTATAAATAAATAAATAATATCCCCTTCCCTTACTATGGGTCTCATAATCTCATTATGAGACCCATAGGAGGCTCAAGGTTACTCAGCGCGCTATGGAGAGGGTTATGCTCGGTGTTTCTTTACGTGATCGAATCAGAAATGAAAGAAATTCGTAGGAGAACAGAAATCACCGACTTCTGTTCTCCTACGAATTTCTTTAATTTCTGATAGCCCGTTTATCACATAGCCCAGCGGATTAGCTCATTGAAGTAGCAGTGGGCGGGACACATAGCGTGACGAACCAACAATAGGGCGAAAAGGTTCTCGAATGGCTAACACGTACTGGCAAGCGAAGCATAGGACACCCAGCCACAAGGTAGTCATGATAGAAGATGATGATGATTAATTAAATCATGTCATATCAAAAGGCGATGTGGTTTGTAACGTGGCCTTTGGGTTTCGCGGCCCTAGACTCTGTCTGAAACATTAGGGATTACGACGTGATGGTATATCTTTCTCTAGTGTATTTGTATCTAGACTAATAGTTCAATTTTTAAAAAGAAATACAACCCATTTCATTTTCTTTGAGGAGTTTCTTCCATATCTACAAAGCTTCATCATATCTTCACTAAAGAAATATGGAACCAACTTGGTAATAAAGGCTTTCAAATAAAAAAAAATTCATCAAAATCGGTCCACGATTGACGAAGATATCGTGTAACAGACATACAAAAAAACACATACAGTCGAATTGATAACCTCTTCCTTTTTTGAAGTCGGTTAAAAACAGGAACAGTTCCGAGAAACAATGTCCGGAAAGGAACTAAAATTAACTTAGCACGATCTTGACATAATTAAAATTGAAGCAAGAATGAACGGAAGCCCTCGTATATAACTGCAGTGACGTGGGTGCCATTGTTTGACCACTGACCCGCAGACCCCGCCGTGTAACACCGTGTTGAAACTTCAAATTGACCGTATCAGGCGATCTATATCTGATACGCAATTGAACCTTTTTTGTTTGAAGGTCGATCTCGATTTTATTTTTAATAACACTTTGCAACACAACAGAAGCTTTTAAGTAAAATTTTCTCAGTCGAAAATAAGTTAAAAGAAAAACATTTATAAAGACAAATGTAAAGCCCAAACTCGATGGAGTTGCGTTACAGAGTTCCATCTTTTAGCTCCACCATCTCATTAGATCAGCTCCATGTCATCATATGTTTGCATCACGCGATTCACGAATGCGTGCAAAATTTTAGCTCAATCGGAAACCAGGCAGGGGCTAAATTTTAACTTGCAAGATTTGATTACTGACAGACAGGCTTGTTAAAAGCAAAATTTGGCAGGTACTTATTATATATAAGGTAATATTTTGTATTTTCGGTACAAATTTTATGGAATGTTCGAAATGGCTGAAATGTTTATTTCTTTTCAGATTTCAACTTTTGAGAAATTTCGAACACCTGACTCAACAAAAAAAATTATCTTCGTAATTATTTATCCTGCTTACAAAATTTCACGAGAATCGGTTGACAAATGCGACCTGTTTGTTATAAAGTAGTCTAAAAAAATGAATGACCAGTTTGATGCTGTTACGAGTAGTGACGATAGTGAATAATAAATATGTATTGTATTGACATGAAAATACTCATAATTTAAATGTTTTTTCATCTCATCTACTCATAAAACGATGTTTTCAACCCAAAACATTTGAAGCTAAAGTTACTGGCTATTTTCTGGGGACTAAAACGTGAAAAAGAAGATCTCTAGGGATTAAAACTAATTTGAAAACAGAACACGAGTGTAATCTATGTAGAATTAAAAAAAAATGTTGGCGGGCCAGCAAAAAGAAAAACAATTTTGTTTTAAAATAAAAAAATTAGGCATAGACTTCGTGATTTTTCAAATTTGGAATACATATCGTCTTAAACATGGATGAATGTAGGTTAAAATTTATATGTTCTTTGCTTCGGAAAAAGAAATAACTATAATTAAAAAGCGCAATTTTTCCCTTTGATTCAAGTAATTACAGAAGTTTTAGGTTATTTTTATTGAAATGAAAATTGAAATGTAATTATTTATGCAAATGTGAATACTTTTTCGTGAGTTTAAGCCGATAGTGTTATCAAGTTTACTTATAAAAATAAATAGATATGAAGGACCACGCAAACAAAGTTATAAGTGAACATTTATCTTAAGTTGGTGGTCTTCGAAAAAATATTTTTAGTATTTATTGTATGAAAACGACACCAAATAAAGGTTAATATTAAATTGTCGGTTAAAGTGTATTGTAGGTGTTCTACTGTTTTTTATATTTTGTTTTGTATGTGCTAGTTTTTCTCATAGATGGAGATGAAATGTAGAGTGTGCTACTCGGGTACGGTAATATTTTTATCTCGGGCGATGTACATGAATCCCACGCTACACTCAGGATTCCACCGTAGAATCACTCGCGTGGAATCCTTCGTTTCGCTCTGGATTCAAAGTAGCGCTCTCGCCTTCAAAATATTACCTTATCCCCTTGTAGCACAATCTACCAAAAGGAAAGGAGGAAGGAGGAGGTTATCAATACGTTGCGATCTTTTTTATGTATGTTCACCGATTATCCGAAGACGCCTGGACCGATTTGGAAAATTCTTCTTTTGTTTAAAAAGGTGTACTTGTCAGGTAGTCCCCTAGAAATTTTATCGAAGTCGGTTGGGTAGTTTGGGGATGAAGTCTGTTTTTAGTTTTGATAAATTATTATTACAATCATTGTATAGCTGATGTTGACAGAATCTTTATATTTTTTTAAAACTAAAAACAAAATTCACTTCCGAACAACACAACTATGTAATTTTAATAAAAATTCTATGGGACCACCTGACAAGTATCAAACGATTTTTATTTCAGGCGTCATCGAATAATCGGTGAATTCTAAAAAAATATCGCGACGAATTGACAACCTCCTCCTTTTTGGAAATCGGTTAAGAAAACTGTTGTTTTTGAGTCATAGTTTCGTTTAGAACCTATGAGCAGCGATTGTCTTTATCGTAATAATTATGACCTGCATTCAAATTAAATTAGTAATAATTCATGACTTAATTTACATACATATCGTAATGAGAATAATAAAGTTTGCAAGAAGTTGTGATGATGTCATGGAACTAAATGTCATGTATGATTTTGAACATTATTTTCTTGTGAAGATATTTGGACCGTGGGGCCGTGATGCGATGGATATTAATATGTATTTCTTTTATTGTTAGTGATAAATGAAATAAGCCCAAACATGATAGGGTTGTGCCGTCTTATTATAGAGTTCCTATGGCAACCTTCCAGCTCCATCATCAGATCACCGCCATGTCATCATAATGTTGCATTGTCACGCGATATACATATGCTTGCTCAATTGGTTTTATGAGGTACAGCCTGGAGTCTTAGTAATAGGTACTTTCGGTTCGTTGTCAAAAAGAACGCTCTATCTCGCTGGTGTCAAAGGCCTAGTGACTTTGCCACGGGCATAACATGTTTAGACGATGATAAAATACACAAACATTAACTTACGAAAACTGCCTGGCTGATACCAGTTGAGACTTGAGAAAAAACAGAGGTTTTTTCTCAAGTCTTAACTGGTATTATTAAATTAGTGATGTAATAAACAGCTCGTTAAAGTAAGTTTTTATCGTTGAGACGTAGAGAATAAGTTTTTTAATTTAATTGTTCGTCCTTACAAGGTCACTGCGGTCGACATAATGTCGAAGAGCACTCGAAGAGTAATGTCTGGTTATCGAGTGTGACTAGAATATCTTAAATATATTTTTTATTTAGTGATAGCTGTATTTGTAAGTTTGCGGTACACATATTTACTTAGCAATTTAGAAATATAACTAGCTGAAGTGAAGCACACGGGTTTGCTCACAAGTCGCACATTTGATTTTATTTTACAATTTAACATTTTACCGCTGTTTTCAGTATTCCTTCAGTATTAAGTTTTTTTCCAGCTATGCCAGATAGTTGTGTTTTTACTTTTTCATCGTATTTAGAATTCTTTGTCTTCCATCACCTTTCCAACTTCAGTTAATTTCATTAAATTAACATCGTCTCTAGTATAAATCAATGCTATTTTATTAAAGTCATTTATCTTTATCTTCTTGTATGGTGTTTTTACTTCTTTGTCTTCTTCATCCGTACCTTTTTAGTATTATATTGAATATTTAGAAAATTTTTAGCCTCGTCTCTCCCTAAATACCGAGTTGGAGCCGTTTTCGAGATCTAAAAATAAAACTATAAAATTAATCTTATACTTATGATAAGCGTTAAAATTATATTTGTTTTTATTCTATTATTTCGCAGCTCAAGATTGTTACCTTTTTTTATTAACCTTTTATCTAAATAAAAATTTTATGACTAGTTTAACCTTCACAGTATTTCGTTTGTGCTTCTTATTTTAATGATGTCACTCGTAACCAAAACAACTCATTAGAACGAGTCTCCGCAATTGCTGCCAAGTTCCGTTCGTTTCCAAGTTCTCTTAGTATCACGCTTTGCAGATTGGAAAAAAGACTCCAGCATTGTAAAATACACACTTATTATAAGATAATCACGATATATGTATCTGTAAGGGGGTTTCCATAAATTACGTGAAGTGTTTTTTATTTTATTTTCTGTAGCTCCCTCCCCCCTGGTGAGATGCCGTGAGATTTTATTCAACCCCCTCCCCCATCCTCCAATCACAAGTGAGATTTTTTTAAATGTGAGTTTCTTACGTAAACGCGTTGGATTGTTATTGTAAAAAGAAAAAAAAAATATTCGTGCTTTTATTTACGACTAGTTAAGACTAGTTATCAATATTGCTGAGAGTTATAAGTGAAATAAAAAATTTAATGTCCTGTAATGTCCTGTACTGTATTTTTTCATATTATGCTTCTTTGTTTTACGTTTATATCTGAAAGATAATACATTTATTAGTAAATCCTTTTTTTACAAAATGTAAAAATATGGTTCGGTTGCGGAGTAATTATATTTTTTGTGAACGGCGGAATCGATGACGTAATTTTCCCACGGTCATGACACCTGTCAATCAAATAAGCAATAAATCTTCCTGGATTGAAGGGTTAAGATTAAATCTTAAGCATGTGCAATCTGGATTAAATGGACCAAAATAGTATAATATTTTTATGTTTCAATCAGAAAAAAAATTGCGTGATATTTGCCGAGACCCCCCCTTTCTCCCACGTAAGATTAGATGAGATTTGACTCGACCCCCTCCCCCCCTTAAACATATCACGTAATTTATGGACGCCCCCTAACTTTATATGATATCAGGTCTTTTATCCATTGCATAAAACAATAGTACTGTTATCATATATAGTATTGATATCCTATATAACATGCCATTGATTTGATATACCTCTATGATCTCATGGGTTGAAGGTTCGTGAGAAAAAAATATTGAGTAGGTACCAGCGGCCCGCTCCGGCTTCACACGGGTATGTAACTTTTCTCTTGAATTACTCTTTCTATTGAAGGCCGTATTAAAATCCGTAGCGTAGTTTTGTAGTGTCTAATCAAACAGAGGGACAGATGGCGGGAAGCGACTTTGTTTATGATATTTATTAACCGACTTCCAAAAAAGCAGGAGGTTATCAATGCGTCGCCATCCTTTATTTTTTTTTATGTATGTTCATCGATTATTCAAGGACGGCTGGACCGATTTAAAAAAAATTTGTTCGAAAGGGTATACTTTCCAGGTGGTACCATGGAAATTTTATCAAAATTGGTTGTGAACTTTGGGGGTGAAGTCGGTTTTTAGTTTTGAAAAAATAGTTATCAAAACTCTATTGTTCTACAATAAAAAAAATGTCTACAATAAGCGTTCTCTCTCAGTCAACCATAGGGATAAACAGATAATTTGCTGTGGCGCAAAATATATAATATATATAATACAACACACAAAATAATAGATACAGATTAATATACTTATAAGTACTCATAATAAATACGTAGGCATAAAATACCAATACACATAAAATACATACTCATACACACCTACAATAAATGACGATGTTGATTAGTAACAAAAAAGTTAATAAAGACTAATTAAGGAGATTGTACTCTCTTTTTCAAAGAAAATTGTGTAGTAATAAACCGTCTTTGATGTCAACGGGCAATGCATTTCTATACATCGATATGCTATATATTGTATAAGGGAAATTTTGAGATGGTTCGGAACGCTCAAACCCCGATACTCATACGTATTAGCTTATTTAAAAGCTTTTTACCATAACTTCAGTTCGAAACCTTTTATGCAACTTTCATCAATATCATAAAGTAAGAGTAAATCCGACTTGTGAAGAGAGTGAAACCGCATCCACAATGTACAGGCAACGACGAGAGTGGATTATCAGTTACCATTATATTAGTATTTATCATAAAATATAATATCGTTAAGTTAGTACCCTATAACACAAGTTTAAGCTTACATTGGGGCTAGCTCATTGTGGTTTGTTTGAGGTTTTTAGTTATTTATATTTATTTATTTATGATACTTAATAATTTCTCTGCCTACCCCTGTGGGAAATAGGCGTGATATTATGTATGTATGTATGTATTTATGATAAGACGTAGAGACTTATATCAATAATGTCATAATTCTAAAATGGTAATCATGCACTTATCACGGTGCTTTAACTATATGACTTTATGACTTTACTTAAAGTATCGGAATACTTTAATTTAAATTTAATAGGTTAAAATTTATAGTCAAATTTAAACATTTATTATTGTTTCAAAAGTCGCAAAATTTATGTACTTCACTCATTTTACATGGATATGAAATGCCACACACGTTGGTCTTAGAATCATTTTTAACCGACTTCCAAAAAGGAGGAGGTAAAAGTTTCGAATACTGCTTTAATTAACGTATTTTTTTTTCTAACTCAATGTATATTTACAGTAAAATTATTTAATTACTAAAAATAAATTACTTGTAAACATATAATATAATGAATAAAAAATATCCCTTTGATTTTTCCCGTGCGGAAGAGTGCCCAGAAGGCTGGCAGCATTGACACATTATATGGCAATACTTATTCTTTGAGCAAAGTAATGACCAGCCTTCTGGTCACCTGACACCTCGAGGTTTTCAATTCATCCCGATCTTTTGGGATTTTTAATGAATATTCACATTGTTCACCGATTATTCGAAGTCGTCTAAACCAATAAATTTTTTTTGTTTGAAAAAAATTATATGGTTCAAGTATACACTTGTCGGGTGGTCTCATATAAATTTTATCAAAATCAGTTGAGTAGTTCGAGGTGAAGTAGGTTTTTAGTTTTAAAAAATTATATTTTTTGAACTTTGGCTTTGGTGTCTATTTCATACGTTTGTACTGACCATCACCATCAGAATTAAGTATTAGCAAAATTTTAACAGCTTTTATAAACTTCAGAAACGCCCATTGTAATAATTTGATTTTAATTGTCTTTTCTAGTTGACTGTACCGACTGAAGTCTTCAAAGGAATTCTCTAAAGGCGATTGTTCTGAATGTTTGCTATTCACAGGCTAAAGCGTTCACTTGTTGCTACTGAACAATTTCAGAAGCACTTTTGTTTAAGAGTTTTGCTTTCCTGAAATGAAATTGAAATTCTTATTTCAAAAACATTGTTGATTCACTCTTTTGTTTTTAAGTAAATAAAGTTTTGTAAAAGCTTGCGCAAACGAAGGACAATGACAAAAGTTTGCGGAGGACAAAGATCCCTGAATCGTCAACGAGAAATTATATTAAAAATTTTAATCATGTATTCCCAAGAAAAATAAAGTGAAATACCGAAATCCTTTTATTACTATTTTAGGTCCTAATACACAATCAATAAATCAAAATAGGCATGACGAATGGAAAAATATTTTTCTACTCCTGTACTGTTATCTGTCTTTTAAATGGTCCCGAACACTAATATAAGAACATAGATTATATGATTTCGAAAAATCTATAGTCTATTCCTAATATAATAGCACATGTGTCGTTAATTCGCCAAAACGATACTCCTAGCCATAGACCTTTAACCTTTTTTTTTTCCTTAGATCTACCATACTGCAAACATAATAAATCGTTATTTTAACATATGGTGCCATTTTTCAAACGTGCAGTCACTGAACAAACGATTTTTTGTATGAAAAACATTTGTTTAAGTGACTCCATGTTTCAAAAATGGCACTTTTAGTCCTAGGAAGACGTTAATAAAAAAAATTAAGTCTTCCATAAATATCTAGTATCTACCAAGCATATGGTAGTATTTCGTAATTTTCTTTGTTTATTTTTGTATTTATTTTAGTAAATGTAGTCGTAGAAAAAGTATTGTATGCAACGTTGTATAAGTGGTTAAAAAATGCTCGATGGCGTCAATTTAACCTGCGCCACTCGCATTTTTTAACCCTCCTTATACAACTGTTGCATAAAATACTATTAACTCATTGGTTAGATAATGTACACGTATTTTTTCTTTTTTCTGAAATAGTAAAAAATGACAAAGATACAGCGCGTTAAAATTTCGCATGACGTCACGACTAGGTATGATTTTTACTTACCGGTGACGTCGCAAGCCCCCACTCCGAAACATTGATGCTCCGTACTTATCTTCGTGAATTGTTACTTTTTTGGTAAACTGAAAAATATGGGTCCATTATTTTTGGATAATCTAAAAGACGGACTAATTATGATCATATTTTTCTGACCCTGCCCTCACCCCTATCACTTTGGGAAATAGCTGTTGATGGTTTTGCATCCATTTCCATCAAAATTGACTAAACCGTAATTTCCTCATCAGTCATCTAATCATCAGAAATCAACAAACACGTCCCACTAACACGAATTAAGATTCGTGCAAACAACGTAACTGCAATTAAGCCGATTTCCACTATTCGACGGTATACGCACACCACGCATCGTGCGCCGGTCAATTAACTGTTCGCCGCTTAAACTTGAACCGTAATTATCTTATTGATAAGTAATTTTAATTGTCGGCAATTGCCGCGGAGATGGTCGAGTATGTACAGTAACTTCTTAGAAAGGAAGGGTTATGGACAATTGAGGGCCTATTTAGACCCTATGAGGTAAATGGAGGCCGCCCGGACCATCTGTACCATTGGGTCGAGATTTCAATACAAACTTTCCAGGTAGTTGAACGTTTGACAGATGCGGTACACATACATTTAAATTGTCCTCGAAAAATAAAAGTTCAAACATATTATCCCAGGTCTGGAAAACAAAAGTTCATACATATATAGACTGGGAAAAAATGTATCAATTTGTATTTTTTTGAGCAAAATGAGTAAGTAGTTACATCTTGTCCGCAAGCAATATTATATTGTTCACATGTTTCTTTTCTTTTTTTCTATTGTTCAAAGTATACAACGTGGAAAAATGTATGAACGTTTTTTTCGAGGACCTACACAATCTACTCAACATTACTTTCAGGGATCGGACAGCGTTCTTTTCACATATTGTTTAGTGTCGCCTCGTCACGTATGTGTCGACTGTAAAAGTACGGCCCTAATAGAAGTGATCGTCTTGCCAACATGGTATCGATCTTCACTGGAGCCGTGAAGGACTAGGTGAGCAGACAATGCGTCACGTACCAAGGTGACCCGTCGCCCTAACTCCCTAACGACTGTGGGGGAGGCAACTGCTTCGGGAATAATACGGCTAATGAAGTGATTGCGAAGCCGATAGCGACACTGAAATATATGTTCCTATATTAATTCTACACTTTATTGGATACACTCGAGCTTATTTCTATCTTTTCTTCTCCCTTTCTCTGTCTACGAGTTCTCTGGTCTACCTTTTGGGAGACTTAAAGGTAGATCAGAGAACTCACAATCATACAGCGTATACACACGTTTGTGTGTGAATAAGTGGGGCCTCCGCAAGGTTTCTTGTCTAACTTTTGGGAGACCAGAAACCTTGCGGAGGTCAAACGGCAGTCGCAGTGTAAAAACAGTAACCTCGTCAAATCACCTAGGTTAACTAGTGGACCCCGGGCTCTGAAGCGTTACAGCTAAAGATGCAACCGGGAATACGCTCGGATGACGAAAATCGAGCTTGAGGATCCAGTAGACGTACACATCATTAGCTTTAGTATGTTTGTGTGTACTTTATGAACTCTAAAACTTCTGTCATTTAGATGCATTCACTACCGTAATCAATCGATGAATCGGAAGGCAGCAACACTTCAATAAAAAGCTTTACATGGATGATATATACTTATCTCCTTATATAGGTATTAGGTATGTTAGATTGAGTACTATCCACGCCCATCTCTAGCTGTTACGCGACGCAACTTGCGTCCCGTCTGTTGCGGCACTAACCCAACTATCTATACGGTCTACCAACATTGTATCGCAGTTGTCAAGCTATGTCAGATTCGTAGCGACAAACCTTATTTCTTATATATCCATGCAATCTTGAGAGGATAAGCTTCCGTTCTGTATGTTAGTAACATACATAGGGTTAGACACACGCTAGTAAATTATAAAAAATGTCGATAATTTTTTTATACAAATGGCTAGCTTTAAATCACGTTGGTACCGCCTGGCAATCAGCTGTCAACGCTAAACAGGTGTGTATCGGTAGGGCGCTCACGTATGCTTGTTATGGTGTTCTAGGGTTGCCTGCACCTTACCAAACAACGTATTGCTTTAGATTCGTAAACATAAACTCAATTTAGAATCACATGAGTGTGTGTGGTGTCTACAATTCGTTACTTTCCAACAACTCAAATCAGATACTTTTTTAAAAGTTTGTCGTATTAAGCAGCAAATAGGTTACTTTTTACTTTTGAAGTTTGGCGAAGTCTCATTCCCTCAATCATCATCATCCGAGCGTATTCCCGGTTGCATCCTCAGCAGTAACGCTTCAGAGCCCGGGGTCCGCTAGCTAACCAAGGAGATTTGACGAGGTTACTGGTTTTTACACAGAGCGACTGCCGTCTGACCTCCACAACCCAAACGGCAAACCAGTAACCAATCCTTGGATAGTTTGATGATCAAACGCTAGGTGGCGTTCGGGACCCACAGTTTTACGTGCCTTCCGAAACACGGAATCATCTTTCTTTTCGGATAATCAGGTGATTCAAGCCTGCAATATCCTATCCAGACTGGAAACAACTTTTTCACAAAGTATGCTTCCCAGTGGGAATCGAACCCATGACCTCCGAGTCACAAGGCGAACGCCTTGACCACTGGACTACGGAGGCAGTCTCATTCCCTCAAAAGTACCTAAATTCCCATAAGAGGGAAAGAGACTCGAGGTGGGTTTTATGTCAGATTATCTCTTTAAAAACCTACTGACTGCCTTCGTGATCGAGTTATTAGTCCAGTAAAGGCGTTCGCCTTGTGATCCGGATGTCTTGGGTTCGAATCCCACTGGGAAGCATACTTTGTGAAAAGTTATTTCCAGTCTGGTTAGGATATTTCAAGCTTGAATCATCTGATTATCCGAAAAGAAAGATGATTTCGTGTTTCGGAAGGCACGTATAAACTGTGGGTCCGGAACGCCATCTAACGTTTGATCATCAAACTATCCAAGGATTGGTTTTCGTTTATCCTTTGGGTTGCGGAGGTCAGACGGCAGTCGCTCTGTGTAAAAACCGGTAACCTCGTCAAATCTCCTTGGATAGGTAGCGGACCCCGGGCGCTAAGCGTTACTACTGAGGATGCAACCGGGAAAATACGCTCAGATGATGATGATCTCTTTAAAAACCTATTTTTATGGCACAGCACCTCAATTTTGGTAAAGCCTGTCAGATCTGTCCATTAGCGTAGGTGGTAACCCTATACTGAACCGTATATTCTGCGTATTTCGAATACTCGCAGATGGCCTCAGGTGGCCCCAGACACAGATAAGTAGTCCGATAGAACCCTACGTCCTAGATTGATTGAGCGTGTCTTGACTGTTACACTGTGTTGCAGTGTTTTTTTTTGTTATAATAACAGTATTTGGATAGGTACAGTACAAAAGCTGTACACTTAGACCTCAATTCTGAGTCAAATTACTCAGTCCGCCACCCAGAGGTACCCGGGTTCGATCCCCGGTCAGGGCAAGTTGAAAAATGGCCCTTTTCAAATTGTCCTGGGTCTTGGATGTTTATATTTGTTATAAAATATGTTGTCGTTGAGTTGGTATCCCATAACACAAGTCTCGAACTTACTTTGGGGCTAGCTCAATCAGTGTTATTTGTCCCTATATATTTATTTATTTTCTACAATTCCAATTTCATTACTTTCATGCTCATTAGAACATTTTTAACATTATGAGGGAAGTATAGCGCGCACTCGTCCATAAGAAAAGAGAAAATGTTTTTTCACTCCTAAATGAAGATTCTTCAGTTTGTTATTTACGCATAAGAAGACAAGGTTTATAAGGTTTCTTTTTTTTAATTTGCTACAGTTAATAAAAAGAAACCAAATTTGAAAAGAAGGAAAACCCATGAACCTAGTTTTTATTGTGTCAACAACATACTAAAAAATCATTGAGATCAGATAACTTTTAGGAGAGGATAACGTTTTCCCCAACTGCTTTTTTGTATGGACGGAGCGCGTGCTATACTTCCCTTGTACATGCTATAGAGTCTTATTTTGCGTACATGCTATAGTCTTCTTTATTTTTCTGTGTTTTATTTATTTTTGGACAACAATTTACAATTATTATTTCTCACAATTAAGCTGTGTCTGCCTGCCAGTTTTTTATGATTATTATAAAAATCTAGACAGATATTGAGGTGGTCGAAGAAGATCGAGACTAGATGAAAGACAAAGGGAGGCCTTGGCCCAGCAGGTGGGACACATCATAAAAAGGCGAGTTAAAAAAGCTCTGTCCGTCCCGTTAATGGTAAACACGTAAATGATAGAGAGAGTTAGAGATAAACAAGTAATAGTGTATCTGCATCTTATTTTACGTGTATGAAAAAATTAATATAGGGACAAATTACACAGATTGAGCTAGCCCCAAAGTAAGTTCGAGACTTGTGTTATGAGTTATGAGATACTAACTCAACGATACTATGTTTTACAACAAATACATATATAGATAATTACCCAAGACCCAGAACAAATTGAAAAAGGCCATTTTCTAAAAAAAGAGGAATCAAAAAAAATAAAATAGTTAAGAGAACGTACGAAAATATTTGGTCAACTAAAACTTTTACCAAATAATTATAAATCAATTCTAAAGGTAATCAGTTAATTTACCATCATGGTGGTAAATTAACTGATTAACCTTTGATTTCATGTTTTCATTGATAAGAAAACTAAAAATGACTAATAGGACGCACAAAAACTTTTCCACATCTAATAACCTCTAAGTACCTACTTACATCTTTTAAAAAGCTACTTTATAAGTACGTCTGAATTAACACTAAAATTAACACTTTCTAAACCAAAAAAGTAACGAGGAAAACATTCAGCTTGCACTGTTAATGAATGCTAAATGGGAGATGTGGCATTTTCGACTAACTAAACAATTCATACTTTTCCCGTACAACAGATACGAGTATTAAGGAGATACCTGAATTTTTCAGGCTCCAGTGCTGCCCCCATTGGAAATGAATTATTTGAAAGAAAGCGGAGATATGATTTAAAATTTTGTCTTGATCAAGCCTTAGATCTACTAAGTAGCCCTAGAAAACCCTTCAAACTATTTCATGAATTTAAACTAAAATTTTCTTTGAAGATTTGCCAAAAGTGGCCGTGTTTTGCGAATGTGCGAAGAATTTAAACTGTAGTTACAGTAGTTCATAAAATAGTGCATAAAAAAACAGATTTATTACAAACTAGCGGCCCTCCCCGATTTGATACGCGTATGTTTTATACATATAAACTTTCCTCTTAAATCACTCTAACTATTGATTAAAAACCTCATCAAAATACGGTGCGCAGTTCAAAAGATCTAAGCGTGCACACATACTGAAGGATAGACGGTGGAAAGCGACTTTGTTCTATGATAAGTGTATGAATTTTAATTTTAATTTTACACAGCCCCTAAGTAAATTTGAGTCTTGTTGTGGGATAATTACTCAATTAACTATATTTTTTAACAAATACATATATAAATAAACATCCAAGATCCAGGCCAATCTGAAAAAGATCATTTTCCATCTTGACTTGACCCGATCGAATCCCGGACCCCCGATGTGAGAGCCTGGCATGATGACCACTAGGTCATAAAGGTCGTCTAATGTATTGATGAATTAATTGATACCTATTGATAACCTCATTGCTTGTTTTTCCGTCCTACACAAGGAAACTTTTGAAAAAGGCTATCCCTTGATAAAGATACCGAGAGTAGAGTGCGAACGAAGTCGCGTGTAAAAGCAACTAAGAGCATTGTTCATACAATTCACGACCTCCGTGGCGTAGTGGTCACCATGCTAGTCCGCCACCCAGAAGTCCCGGGTTTGAACCCCGGTAAAGGCAAGTTGGAAAATGGTCTTTTTTCAAATTATCCTGGGTCTTGGAATTTTATCTATATATGTACCTATATGTCATAAAATATAGTATCGTTGAGTTAATATCCCATAACACAAGTCTCAAACTTACTTTGGGGCTAGCTCAATCGGTGTATTTTGTCCCTATATATTTATTTATTTACATTTGAAGCAATTTTGTAAAATGATCGATCAGAGGTCAATGGACCTTTATCCTCAAGTAAATAAATTTTGCTGAGTTAAATCATATTACTCTTCGCAAATATGCATCAAATGCCCATTCATAAGTAAAATGTTACCTCAAGTAAATAAATTTTGCTTACTTAAATCATATTACTCTTCGCAAATATGCAACGAATGCCCATCCATAAGTAAAATGTTACCTCAAGTAAATAAATTTTGCTTACTTAAATCATATTACTCTTCGCAAATATGCAAAGAAGGGAATTCATAAGAAAAATGTTACCTCAAGTAAATAAATTTTGCTAACTTAAATCATATTACTTTTCGCAAAATGCCCATTCATAAGTAAAATGTTTACTTACTAATTGTATTTTCAGAACTCTAAAGTAAGATCTACGTAACAAAAATTATATTTACTAAGTAATCAAATTAAAAGAATTTACTTTTCGGAATTTGGAAAGTCAAAACTTCTTTATTGTGTTTGGATTCTGGAAAGAGCTTTAGCTTTAAAGCTTTCGGAAAGTCCTGGAAGACGGGACCTGACAAAACTGTCCAAATTATTGGATTAAATTAGACAGGCTCGAATTGTGATTGGAATGACGCAGTTTTAGGGAACAAGATATAAAATTAAATTTGGCAAAATTAGTATAAAATGTATTCATAAAAAACCTGCACAACTTAAAGCACTATTTAAAATTTTCTATTAATAGGTAAGGGATAAAAACTTGAAAGACACTTAATATTTTTTTGCAATACAATGGTTAAGAGGAATGTTATTCCCAACAGCATAATTTTTTTAAGCGTTTCCAAAATTTTTATACATTGCAGTCTGCACAAACTACCTACTTATTTACTGATCTGTAAATTAACTTTATTTAAAATACGTTTAAATTTGTACGTATTCATCAGGTAAGACAAATTATATCTTCATTAAGTGTAAAACTTTTATCCCTCGACTAAGAATTGTATATTTTACCCATTCTCCTATTAAATTGAGTTAATATCTCACATTGCTTTGTCTAATACCAAACTAGTAAAATAGACGGCTAAGGCCGTGTCTCCATTTGAGGTGAAATAAACGAGCAACTTACACGCCTCTCGCGTGTCTGTCCATCGGTTTATGGCGACTTATGCCTGTTTACGTTCGTCGAACTTAGTCGACATTGAATCTGTTCGCAGAATGCCCTCCTTTTCCCATAAATTTAACGATTTTAGGAATAGGCTATTTTATGTAAGCTGGCTGGCAAATAGAATATTATTTGTAGTATATAGTAAGCAATTATTCATGCTACTAATTACATTCTTAAACTCAAACAAGAAGGTAATACCTTAAAATTCGAAATGAGAAAAAAAATATTGGACCATTCTTGTCAACGTTTGAACCAGTGTTTTAGGAATACTTTGTCTATAAATTGTTACAATTTTTTCCTTTTTTTTAAATTCAACTTGTGTGGACGTTGCACCGTCCCATTTTCAGGCCATCTAGTCCAAGGCCGGCACAGTAGCAGCCGCAACAGCGATCCTCGAGAGACACAAATAAAAAGACATCGGAGAAAACTTCACACATACCTTTTTGATTTTTACGTGAAAACTTTTGAATTCGTTATTTCACAAAGGGCGGGTAAGTATCGCAGGCATTATATTTAAATGTTGTATTTAAATAAATTAAAATTATACTTTAATTAGTCACGCAAATATTTTAAATCCAAAAACTACGCATGCAGTGAAATTTTTCCGACGATATACAGAGCGTTTACACATACGTTAAATTTTTTTAACGTATGTGTAAACGTATTGTATTTTCGTTAAAAACTTAATAATTACAAAATAAACTTGAACTGCAGGTCATTTTGAGGAAAGGACCAACATGGCCCAAACTGCTTTATGGCGACTTATGCGAGTCTGTGTTTATCGCGATTTGGAATCCTAACGATGTTTTACACCGACCATGGCAATGAAATCCTGATACACTGTAAAGGATGAAGTGTTTTCTGATTGACGCTTATAACGAGTGACAGCAAATATTTAGCATCGGAATCTGATTTACGAAAAATTGTAAGGTCTTAGCCGTGTGCCGATGTTTATTTTATCAAACTTTATTGTTCCAAAGTACAAATGTATATTTTAACAAATGGCAGAGTTAATGCTAAGAGCAGAAGAAGTGAGGTTATTATTAATTCTGTGCTATTGATTATGAAATGGGTACATTAATTTTACGAATACTTGATTCAGAACGACTTATCTTTAAAAATAATTACGCTAGTCATATAAATACTGAACTACGAGTAACTGTAATAAAGTCAAACAAAATAAAACTAGCCTGTTGGATTTACTAGTAAACGAAGACCACCAAACAACACTGCAATAAAACCACAGTAATAAAGCCAATCTTGAAGATGATACCTACGTTTTCCACATCACCCAAAGTTGACGGCCAAACATTCTCGAAGTGCTTCCGCTGTATTTACTCTAACGGATCTCGGTACTATACTAGTCAAATAAGAGAGTTATAACTCATTCTGAACTCTCCGATTTGCCATTATGGACTTTATCACAAGGCTTTAGAACATAAATTTCGAGAGTGAGGACTTAGCTCGTGCGATCATAAGTTTCGAAGCTCTCGAGTATCCAAATATTGGCGCAGAGAACGTGTTATTAGATTTTTTAACAATTCCATGCATGTTTACGAATAAAGCGATAATAAAAGATAAATCAAATAAAGCGAGAATACGCGATGACGTGAGAGCAGTGACCTTTTCATTGGAATATTTTGGATGCATTTTTAAAACTATGCATTTAAATTTTTTAGTGATAGTTTCTTATGAAATTGTCAAATAAGCCAGATGACAACCAATATTGTCTTGTAAAGAGTACTGGAAATAATTAGAACAATAAGTTCAAGTAATGTGACTGAAAAGCTTTCAGGCGGAATTCTGTGGAGAAGTAAAGCAAGGAATAGATCGCAGTGGAGATTTTACAAGAACGTAAATAAAATTGATTAAAATGTATTAAAGGAAGGTAATTGCTGTATTAGATAATAATCGAAATCGAAGGTACAGTTGTAAAATCTCGCAATTATTCGCATGAGTAAGCATCTTTTTTGGGCCCTGTACCAATAACTCAAGATCATCATCATTGGAAAGTGACCAAGTTGCCTATAACACCGGAAATCTAATTTCTGAACAACAAATACTCCATTCAGTACATTTACCTCAGCATGCGGTCTTCTGCAGTAGATCTTGAAAACAGCGGCGGACGTGCTTCTATTGAGTTTTGTAACAACAAACGTTTTGTAAGCTGGTTTTTATTTAATTCAAATACCTTCTATTATAAACGAGAAATAAAGTTAATTCGTTTGTTTACGTGTAAGTAAAGCTAGGTTTTTATACATTTAGTATTAGTTTTAAATTTTCAGTAATTTAAATTTCATCAATTTTTATGGATTGTAAAGACTATTATTAGTCCATAATATCATTTAAAGCTTTGTAAGCTTTAAATATTGTCTCGTATTTAAACTCATCCTCTCACCGCTCCCTTTAAAATTCTATGTCAACGCTATGACCTTCCACAGTTTCTCATTTTTGCGAATATTGTTGCTCCAAATCATGTCCCGTTCTGATTCTACGTCTTTAGGACGCCATTTCATAGCCTAAAGAGGACCCAAGAATCCAAGATACCGTTAGAAATTCCGAAATGAAAGATTGTAAGCGAGCGCTTCAGTTTTATCTGCAATCTTGTCTAGATCACCTGAATAGGGATCGTAAATACATACTATCACGTCTTTATTCCTAATGACGCAGACAGAGCATTCCGGGTCTTGCAGCTCTTAGCAGACAGTCTAAGACCGCAAGAATCGAAGGCCACTTTTAACGTGAAGGTAGGCGAAAAGGTAGAATAGGGATTGTGATGGTGATTTTCACTACTTATGATTTACCTAGAAGTAAATAGATAGTACTAAACCTTAGTTGCAGTCTGTAGACAAGTCAAGACACATTATGCGCTAAATTAAGACCACTACCCACAAATCGTCGCCCACGGTACGCGCATTTGCATTCGATAGTAATCCACTGCTGCCAGAGACCCAATGTTATGAACCACCGATGAATGATTCGAAACAATCTTGTTATGAATGATCTTTAAATATTCAGCCATTTTAAATGAATCGTCTCGAATAAAGGCAACTTATTTGTCTCATTTAGCTTTTACTACTTTATTTTAATAAGTAGCAAATGCTTAATGAGATAAAATATAAAATAAACAAATTGCCCAAGTATACAACAGTAAGCAAGATTTAGTAAATGTTTGCAAATATTTACTAAAATGTTTGCAAAAATTTTAGTAAATATTCAACATTAATCTGATAAGCATCTGCTACAAATAGGTGGGGTTGATATTTTATTTAAATTCTTGATAAATTTAGAATATTTTGTTAGTAGCTTTTGTACAAAAAGTAAAAATAATCTGGTACCGATTTCAAGTTTTTGATCTATTGAATATTTAAAGACTTCGGATGAATCATTTTGAATAAATAAACGAATTAGTCTCATATTATATTTGTCAACAGCTACTTTTTATAGTGTTTTTAAAAATGACGTCTTCTTTATAAATACAGATGTAAATGTACTTATTTATAAGAAGATTCACTGTAAATGAAAACATAATATAGAAGCTTCTATTTTGGTTTGAATGAAAAAAAAGTTCAATAGATATATAACGAAGATAACAAAAAGAATTGCAGCGAAACCCACGAAACGTAGTCTCAAAATGGTAATACTATTACCATTACTTTACACTCACAAGGGCAAGATATGACGACGATAATCTGCCTGGTAGCAATTACATGCAAATCATGTCAACCAGCTTGTTGTTCCACCAATAACAACCGGTACCTGCATATCGATTTCGTCATCTTTGGACAGTCATTCAACTAGTTACTGCATCTATCTGTGTTATTTTTCTATATTTCGCTTACTTATTATTTACACGCGTATATGTTTCGCTTTTCGAAATAGAGAAAAATGCGTAAATTATGGATATGTTTTTGATCATCTGATTATTACTCTTTTATGAAGTAGGGAGAGCCAAAAAGCCAAAAGGCAAATTGTATCATTTGTGCGGAAAGATAAACGGTCTCCTTCGTTGGTTCATTCTATGTCTTTTCTTTGTTGCTACAAACTTATCATAGTCTAGACAAGCAAAATGCTTATTTGCCTACTTTGTTGTAATAAAAAAAGACCAACATGGAAGACTTGTGTATAATTAAGATAGAAATGTCTCCTCATGTTTTCATAACTCGTTTCATCAATATGCAGCGGTCGTTAAAATAATAATCGAGAATCAACGCCATAATTTTCATTGCACTCATCAGCATATTCTTTGATTTTATAAATACTTTAACAAGTATAAACTTTCCATTTGTGAAGCACAAATAATAGAACACGGAAGAACAATATTCTTTGATATCATAAAAATATGGAAAGCAAACAAATACGTCTGCGGGACAAACATTAATAGTTAAAACAAAGATACTGCTGAATAAATTGATAAATTGCACTGACCTGGTTGATATTTAATTTTTTTTATTACACATGTCATTTCCTCCACGAAGCGAACGGACATAAATCTTAAACATTTTCGATACATACGAGTATAAGCAGTTTCTTTGAAAAAGAAAAGAATAATAAAAGCTGTGGTAAAATTCTTCCAAGATGATCCTGCCAACTATGAATTAATTAACTGCACAGATCTAATGGGATGAGCGAACAATGGGCAAATGTGGGATTAGAACCACAGCATCTCATTCCAATTTTCCGTATTCTTCACTCATAAGTCATAAGTACAGAACAACCCGTTTCTGACCAAGATGGTCAGAAACGGGTTTTAATTCAAATGACATTTCCTCCTTCGAAGCGACATATCCAATATACTAGAGCAATCAGAACTGTATGACATTTCCGAATCATACTGAATCATCCCAACACGGAATCAAAGCCGCAGGCAGACAGGCGCTGGAAGCATTTTCATAGAGCAGCTAGAATGTTGACGCAACCAGTTCCACGTCCAGCCTTATTCTCAATCTAGATTCTTAATTGAAACGTCATGATGATAACCTGTAGAAGCGGCTGGATTATAATTCGCTCTTTGCTACCGGTTGCTTTTATGAGAATAATCCTCCCGTCGTCATTTTAGTGTTATTGTTTTTGCGCGAACACAGAGTTATTGTGATTGGATTGTTGCAAATCTGGTTGATCGTCTTGTGTTGTAAATACTGTCAGTGCTTCTGATTTATTGGGTCTTTAAAAAGCAAAAAGCGTTAGAACCGACAGTGTTCATCAATGTAGCTTTTATATTTCTTTCAGTTTTATGATAAGTTTTAGCATTCAACGCAACGACAAAAGTTCGCCGACAAAAGCCGAATATCTAAGTTAGAGTTAAATTCGAATAAATAAGCTGTATGGAATATTAGCTACGCTGAACCTTTACAATTACCTTCTACTTTTAATTTACTTTTGAAATAGTAAGTCAGTACAGTTACAATTTAGCAAGTTAAACATATTGGTTAAATGGGTTAAATGTACCATTTTTCACAATTTTGTCATTCTGCTCTTGAACATTTTAATAAATTCGTCTCAAACTCTGTTGTTTATTTAGCTACTGCAACCTTAAATACATATTCCTTTTCCACTGCAATCGATACCATTTAGATTCCAATGCAGTCGATTTCAGATGCACATAACTTAAAGCGAAGATCTGCGGAGGCACGCCCCTAAACGGGCCTTAATAGACCTCTGCAGATAAGTTGCTTCACTTCCACATAACTTACTGTTCCGTGAAGAATCCCAAATGACTCCCGACTAGGAATCCCTTTGACTTTGAGTATCTATTTTACGCTTGAGTTATGAACAGCAAAATACAGGGAAGCGTAAAACAGTCCAGGCACGTAAACATCCAGGAAACTATTTTAATAACGTGTTACTAGTACTCAATTTAAAATGATTGTTTGCACTAATTGGCTGCGTATATTGAAAGTGCTGCAGTTACGCACATTCATTTTAACGGGGGTTTTTAGGGTTCCATAGTAAACAAGGAACCCTTATAGTTTCGCCATGTCTGTCTGTCTGTCCGTCCGCGGTTTTACTCAGCGACTATAAGTACTTGAAAGCTGTGATTTGGCAAAAATATGTATATTAATTAGGCGAAAAAAAACGGTAAAATAAAATATTGATTTTTTATTTATTTATGGTAGCTCCCATACAAGTAAAGTGAAAAGTTTTTTCTCGACTAACCAATTATGTTGGGTATCGTTGAATAGGTCTTTTAAAAATATTGTGAGTTTGTGAACACCGTTTTTCGATTTTGGGATCAGTTTCTGAAATATTTGCTTTTAAAGTGAAAAAAATTGTTAGAATCAAGTGTCCCCCCCTATATCTGCTTAACGGTTATATATGGACACGTGAAAAAATTCACAGCTATAGGATATATAACGAAATTTAGAGGAAAACTATCAGAGCTAAGTAGGGTTTACAAATTAAAAAGTTATAGGTGATTAACTTGTAAAATGTACTCGGAAAAGGAAAATTTCATACAAATTCAATAGAAAATTAGTTTTTAGACGTTTTAGTGACATGAACTCAAAGTTGGCGTTCATAACTACGGAACCTGACAGCGCGTGGCCCGACACGCACTTGGCCAATTATTATGATTAATCTTCTTAGAATTTTTGCTAGATATGTGCTAAATATATTCAATTTTGTGTATAATTCGTTGACATCCACTTCAAATGAGTTCTGTATGTTGGTAAGATCTCGCATATTTCAAGGTTAAAAAATATTTTTATCATATGTAAATTAACTATTGCATACACCAAAAATAAATACAACAGACAATTGTAATCAAAAGCACAAAATGACATGACCATCTCTTAGGCAATTGAAAAAGAAAAACCAAAGAATCACATCACCAAAACAAAGTTACGACTAGCTTTGGAATCCTAATCATACAGTGGGATGACGTATTTCCAGACACATTGACATAATCTATCAGAGCTGATTGCGTTATCCCACTGACCCTAGTCACGTTAACAGCCCGAGACAAGTTATTGGTCACTTCCATGATAAACTGTAAGGAGGAATTTATTACTTAACTTATCATCTTAATTGTTTTTATACGATGAAATCATTTACACAATGAAAATTTACAAGGATTTACCCGCAACAAGCTTTGTTAAAAACTTATTGGACAGTTAATTATTATTACACTATGGCTTTATTTTTCTTTCTTTCAAATGTTGTGTGGTAAAACAAC
Source organism: Acrobasis suavella (assembly GCA_943193695.1). Taxonomy (NCBI): domain Eukaryota; kingdom Metazoa; phylum Arthropoda; class Insecta; order Lepidoptera; family Pyralidae; genus Acrobasis; species Acrobasis suavella. The sequence continues at coordinate 5,042,552 of OW971933.1, read as the reverse complement.
AGACAAGTATAGCCACAGGTAGTGTTCCCGAGGACTATAGGCTTTTAGCCCTAAATTTAAGCCTGTCGGTCGTTTTTAGGGCTATGTCATTTTTAAAAGCCTATGAGCCTAAAAAGCCTTTTTTGTGACTGTAGGTTTTTTTAGAGTAATAGGCTAAAGCCATTTTTTAGTATAAGTCTGAGTAAGCCATCATAATTATGAATAAAGGATTTATTTTATATTTAATTATTTTTTTAAAAAGAAAGAAAATGTTTATTTTACCTAAATATCGCCAAAACAACATCGAACCAAAAACCTATAAAGACTTATAGTCCTTTAGGCTTGGTCTATTCAGCAGGCCAAGCCTAAAGGACTAACAGCCTTTATAGGCTTTTAGCCTGTCAAGCCCCTAAATTAAGAGTCTAGGCTTCAAAAAAGGCTAAAAGCCTATAGTCCTCGCGATCACTAGCCACAGGTATAGCTCTAAGTAAGCACAGCAATAACTAATAGTTTAATTCCTACCGTTCCATTTCAGTCCCTTTGGCTGTTCCGCGTCTAGGCACGCCGCTATCTTCGGGTCAACGTCAGCGGACCGACGTACTTTATTAGTTCTAAGCCGACACTCAATAAAATTAATTCTATTAGGTTTAACTCGTTGAAGGGGATAAGTGGGAACCGAACGCGGTTTACGACTGAGAAATGTGAAATACGAGAGCTTAGCCGTGTTCCTAATATTATAAACGAGGTTTACTTACAGTTTGTTCGTTGTTATTGTTGTTTTGCTTTGGAACCATAAATTCTGTCAATTTGTTGTTTCTACTGTAATTGCGGATTTTCAATGAAACTAACCAAAGTATATTCGTGTATCGTATAATTATCGTGTACTACGTTTTTAGGACTTTTCTACTTACGTTACCATTGAACTGGATTATACACTGAGATCACTCTTATGACATACACTCACATGTAATTAAATATTAACACTATATCTAACTTTCTGGACATATTTGCAATTCACATCACATCTCTCTCATCTCAGTGTATTTCCAGTTGCATCATCAGCTGTAATGCTGTGAAGCCGTGCGACCGTTTTAAGCGTTCTCTTCACCACTTCGCACGGTCGTTGGTTGTAAGACCATTGGACACGCATAACATACACACGACTTCAAGCATTTCTTGGTCTACCAAGTCTGCTGAGGCCCGACGGAGGCGGTATGACTGTACTTATTTTGTCTCTCACGTTACTTGCCAGTTTCCGCCAAGGCATGACCTTATCATATCACACCAACATACAATTATTCAGAAAATTAAATTAATTTTTAGTGAGTTTTCTTGTTGTCAAAATAATAAATTATCGTACCTACATATTTCTTGAACTAGTACAATTTCTGGTTAGAGAAACATGTTAATTACTACTGAATAGTAGTAGGCTATAGACGACTTTATTACAAAGCAACGAAGCAATGACTGATGTAGTACAAGCACGCAATCGTAACATGGATTTATGCATTCATTCATCAAATCCATGCCTACATAGATTTTTCCCAACTCAACTTACACATAACTTTCATGTGTACAACCAATCACATGTTCAAGGTCCTCTTGGGTATGTATTGGGGGTATGTTTTGCATATCGAGATACCGCCTCGGGTGCTCAAGGTGACGGAAACGAACGAAGAAAATCGACAGTAAAATAAAGTTGTTTCCAACGATTTACATATTTATTTACGGAGAACAATTCTAGTAACAATGGTAGCGATTGTTCGGAATGGAGGCTTGTTATTTGTAAGTATTTATGTTGTCTTATTATGTGTAGTAGCGTTGTTATTCCGAAAATATATTAACACAAATATTAGCACCCTAATGGGGGCAGATGATCCCAAAATGATGTGTTATGGGTCTTGCGGCTCTAAGCAAACAGAGCCCAAGGCCGCAAGATAAGACCGCTGGGCGAAAAGATGGAAAGGAATCAAAATAGTGATGAGTCGCTAGCCTCAAATATATCATCAAAATATGAATAAGTTGATATTATAAATAGATTTAAACATATTAATATATAATCATATATAAATAAATATATAGAAAATGCATGTTAGAATGTGGTAGCCGGAAGTTTGTTTTTACCTAATTATAATTTTGTAAGCGATTGTGTTGGTTTTATACGGGTGACTTCATCTTTTAGTAAGTTGCATATGATGATCTCATTTTGGACATAAGCCAAATGATTCATGATGTTGCAAAAACTACAACCTTTGTAAACAAAATAATTTTAAATTTATGATCACCTTAAAATCATACGCCGCAGTTAAAATAAATGACGACATCTCATCAGTAAAACGTTGATTTTAATAATCTTAGATAATTTGCATAATTAATGTGGTTACATAGTGAACAAAGTACTTAAATTATTCTTTAAATAATTTGAAACGAAAAAAAAAGCGACTTAAGTTCCGGTTCTATTTATCAGTTCCACTTCACCAAAACACACTTTCTGAATGCAAATGCTTGATCAAATTTAAAAGTATGGATGTGTGCATAGAATATTTGAGGAATTTCTTTAATTTCTTGCGGATTCCAACATCAGATTTTCACCTGGTGACAAAGGGACCAATTTGCATGTTTACCCTTTCAAACAAAAAAAAAATAATAAAAAAAAATTCTAAATCGGTTAATAAGTAATTGAGGGACATACATTGAGAAAGGAGCTCCTCCTGTATTGTATTGGAGTCGCTTAAAAATACAGTCATCTTATAATTCAATTCATTCATGAATGAATTTCTTCCGCTTAGCAAACGACGCCAAGTTCGGAAGACAACAATGGATGTACAACAGTATTCGCTGAAAACATGGGAATTATGAAACCATCCATCATCGATGAGTCAGCTTATGACAAGTCACGATGCTGGCCTTAGAGGTCAAGGTTGACGTCGACAGTTTGCACGAGAAAGCTTTTATTATGCCTAGTATAAATATGAGTTTCGAAGATAGAATATTATACTTTCGAACTACTTATATTATGTTTGTACGTGCTTGTGAGGTGTAAGGTAGGAAAAAAAGAGTAATAGAAGGTAAAGATAACAAAAGAGCCCTTTTGTCAGGCCTGCCAAGAGATATGTGGGGTCGGTAAAGATACAGCCAAGTAATAAAAAGCACAAGAACCCACACAGAGTGAAGCGCTGAGAAATGTATCTACAAGTGAAGTCGATGTAAGATATAGGCGAATAAATTGCAAACACTATTGATCAACAATTCAACATTGATTAATTAGATAGGGTACAGAACATTTGATTGGTCAATCGTCTGTCAGAATCGCTGGCAGGCCAATCAGGGCTGTGTGATTGATAGATGCAGTCTGGATGCCTCAACAATCGTTCTTTATGCTGTAAGAGACTGCGCACATTAGGTCACCAGTCGCGGCCACGAATCCTCTTTTTGTGTGTGTAAGTGGTCAAAACTGGTGTCGACTTTCAAAATGCCTAGAGGCATCTAACATGGCTTGACGTCTGCCATCTAATGGTACAATTGGGACCAACTGCTTATAATGCTTTCCCCCGCGTGGTTCCGGGTTAGAATAGGACCACTCCATCTCTCCCTGTGGATGTCGTAAGAGGCGACTAAAGGAAAATAAAATAAAATAAAAAAGCACTAATAGCTTGTGCTACAATAGCATTCCCAAGGAGGGTTGACGTCAGGCAGGCGGCCGGTTGTAAAATAAAGCCAAATCAAAAATGGAAAGAAAAAATAAAAGAGTCAGGCATAGGGATAGGGCGCCACCGCAAAATGGCGCGCAGGAGCCCCGCCCGACTCCTGTGACAAGTGGGCCAGGGCTACCGTGTCTGGGGTGGACACGGCCAAAGACGCGAGCCCCAACCCAGAAACTCCGCTTTGCAACGTGGAACATTGGCACGCTAACTGGACGCACGAGGGAGCTGGCCGACGTACTTTCCAGGCGAAAAGTGGCCGTGGCGTTCCTGCAGGAGACTCGGTGGAAAGGCTGCAGATCCCGGTCCATTGGGAATGGTTACAAGCTGATCTACACCGGTGCACCTGGTGGCGAGGATGGGGTGGCCGTAGTGCTGTCAGAGGGGCTTCAGGATAGCGTCTTGGAAGTAAAACGCTTCAGCAGCCGGCTAATGGTCGTGGTGGTGCTTGTCGAAGGGGTTATGACTCATTTGATAAGCGCCTACGCGCCACAGGCTGGCTGTGAAGACGCCGAAAAGACGAGGTTCTGGGACCTACTCGGCAGCGTGCTGCGTGGCATCCCGTTGTCGCAGGCAATCGTTTTGGGCGGCGACTTGAACGGTCATGTGGGTGAGGCGTGTGAGGAATTTGAGCGTGTTCATGGTGGCTATGGATACGGAAGTCGCAATCCGGAGGGTGGAGAAATCCTCTCAACGAGTGCGGCGGCCGACCTCGCCATCGTGAACACGTTTTTCAGAAAGAAATCCGAGCACCTAATCACCTACAGGAGCGGGGGACGCGCTACCCAAATCGATTACTTCCTAACCAGAAGAGACCATATCGGCAAAGTAACCAACTGCAAAGTCATACCCGGCGAGAGTCTCACTGCGCAACACCGTCTCCTTGTCATGGATCTTCGCATCAAGCCTGTTGGCAAGCCCACTGAGCGCTGTCGACGCCAAATCAAGTGGTGGCGGCTCGGAGAATCCAAGTCCCAAGAGTTCGCAACTGCGATCGGCAACAAATGCGACGAAACCGATGGCGAACCAATCCAGCTTCACTGGGACAAGATTCAGGGAGCTATCACTGGTGCGGCGAAGGCAGTGCTGGGTATGTCAAAGGGTGGACGCAAGTGTGACAAGGAAACTTGGTGGTGGAACCACACAGTCCAGAGGGAGACAAGGGTGAAGAAAGCACTCTTTAAAACGTGGCAAGCGTCCGAATCTCCTGAAGACCACGACGCATACAGGGTTGCAAAACGGGCCACTAAGAAAGCCGTTGCCCGGGCCAGGCGTAACCACGTACAGCCATTGTACGATAGATTGGAGTCGCCTGAGGGGCAGAAGCTTATCTATAAGTTGGCACGTTCCAGGGTCAAAGCGGCACAGGATATCTCCAAGTGCCGCTGTGTTAAAGACCCTAACGGCAACCTTTTATGCGAAGACCTCGCGGTGAAGGAGAGATGGCGCTCTTATTTTCACGAGCTACTGAACCAGCAGCATAAAGAGGTGCAGCCACCGGACCTCCCTCCAAATCAAGGATTAGTGCCACCAATAACGCCTGAGGAAGTCCACTCAGCTCTTCGCTGCATGAAGGACCGGAAAGCTGTCGGAGCCGATGGAGTGCCCATCGAAGCCTGGAAGGCTATGGTTTCCCATGGTGTGGACATCTTAACAAACCTTTTTAACCGCATACTCTTCACCGGTAAAATCCCTGACCAATGGAGGCTGAGTATTGTTACTCCAGTCTTTAAAGGAAAGGGATCGGTGCAAGAGTGCAGCAACTACCGCGGTATAAAGGTCATGTCCCACACCATGAAGCTCTTTGAGAGGATAATAGACTCTCGGATCCGACAGGAGTGTACAGTCTCGGAGTGTCAGTATGGATTTCGCCCCGGCCTAGGCACTACGGACCCTATCTTTGCCCTAAGAGTCATCATGGAGAAATACAGGGCAAAGAATACGCCTCTCCATTTCCTGTTTTTGGATATGGAGAAGGCCTTTGACTGTGTTCCTCGAGAGATGATCTGGTGGGCTCTGAGGGCCAAAGGGGTGCCAGAGATCTATACTGACATAATCCGCGATATGTACCGCGATTCCGAGTCCATAGTTAGGACTGCTGTTGGTGACTCCAAACCCTTCCCCGTTACAGTCGGGGTTCACCAAGGCTCGGTTCTCAGTCCGTACCTGTTCAGTGTGATATTAGACGAAGTGTCTGACAGCATCAGAGACACACACGAGCAACCTCCGTGGCTGCTTGTGTATGCTGACGATATCGCACTGGCGGATGCGGACAGAGGGAGACTGGTGCGACGCGCAAATGTGTGGAGGGAGTCGCTTGAAAACGGTGGTCTGAAGCTAAATGTGGCGAAGACTGAATATATGGCTTGCAATGCTACAGATCCCCCACCCGTACGCATAGGCGAAGACTTGGTCAAGCGTACGGACCAGTTTAAATACTTGGGATCTGTACTTCACGCGTCCGGAGACATCGATGCCGACGTCAAGGCCCGTATATCTGCCGCATGGGCAAAGTGGCGAGAGGTGACTGGTGTCATTTGTGACCCCAAAATGCCGGTTAGGTTGAAGGGACAGGTCTACAAATCGATCATTAGACCTGTCCTTTTATATGGGAGTGAAGCGTGGCCTTTGCTTGAGCGGCACAAGCAGGAGTTGCGTGTCACGGAGATGCAAATGCTGCGTTGGATATGCGGAGTGTCACGGAGAGATCGTGTTAGAAACACCCGCATCCGCGGCAGTCTTCATGTCCGTGACATAGCGGACAAACTGCAGGAAAGTCGCCTACGCTGGTACGGTCACGTCCTACGAAAGCCGGCAAGCTACGTGGGAAACAAATGTATAGCCATGCCGCCTCCGCCGGGGCCCGGCAGGCGGGGTAGACCGAAGAAGTGCTGGCTTGACGTCGTCAAAGATGATATGCGTGCTAATCGTCTTACAACCAAGGATGCTCAAGACCGTGCAAAGTGGAGAAGAAAAAGTCGGAAAGCGGACCCCGGGCTTCTCAGCTTGGAGCTGAGGACGCAACTGGGAAAACGCTGAGATGAGAGAGAGAGAGAGAGCTTATAATGCTTTCCGAAGCACGGAGGAGTTCGGGAATTTTTATGCCACTTGCAGAAGCTTCTTTAAGTAAATATTTGGTTGACAAGTCGATTTAAAAGTCAAAGTCAATTATTTATTAATGTTTAGATATTTGTGTAACTTGAAAACTGTAAATTTGTCTTTCCATTTCATAATAGTAGTCGACGTCGGATCATTTACTTACGGTTAAGTTTATTGCTGCTTCCTAAGCGCAAGTACAGAAGAAATGGCAACAAACTGGCTTTAATGTGTTAGAGGTGCAGTAAAGTACTGAGTCCAGCCCTGGCGTTAGCCTTTTAGGCAGTCTTAATTTTTCCCGGCCCTGAATATGTTCGCAACGTTTTTTTTTGATAGTGTCTTAGCTAAGTTCACAGTTATACTGATAATATTCGCGTTCATTTACTTTTGCTTGTGTTTTTTAGGTGATAGTAGTTAAATCATGACTAATGGTTGGGATTAGCCTAGTGTGCGTAGGCTCTTATGGTAATGCAGCTTGTTTGATGGCAGGCGGACCAATGAGGTATGAAGTCGATTCACTTTGCGAAATATCTTCTTGGGTGTTAAGCTAAGTGTTGGCTAAGTGATTCTGTTCAAGAAACCTAGTTTTGGCTATAAACGGAGCGTAGGCGTTTTTTGATGAGTCTGACGAAACATTCGCTGGATTACGTTTGCTTTTCCCGTACACTTTTATTTGTATGTCTCTCAGGGCGTAAAATATCCAACATGTCTTTATATTTCGTTTAAAGTATTGCTAGAAAGAAAATAACAATTTCTTTTCCTCAATTTGCAGAAATTAAACCACAATTTTTATTTTTATTGGGGTTATTCTTTGAATCCTGTACCATGTGTATATGATAGAAGTTTCAAATATGTTTGCAAAATTCTTATAAGATCAAGTTGCCATCTCCTTGCCCAAAATAGGTCTTAAGTATGTATAAGTATATGTACCTACCTGTGTTAAACTGAGAAGATTATCTCAAGCGTCGACTAGAGTAATTTAATCGATTTCCTTTTAAAGACAGTGGATGTGAGCTCGTAAAAATAACTAGCCGCATTACTTAACATCAAATTAGAATTCAGAGCCTAATTCGTCAAAATTTCCATATACCATTCGCTAATTGTTGAATATTCTTGATTAGGATTAAATCAATGATTAGTCTGGAAATCTTTTGGAGGCCTGTCTAGCAGTGGACTTCTTATGAATGATTAGTTTATTAAAATCGAAGTTGGTGCGTATTCTGAATTTTAATGCGTTTCCATTGCCTAAAACTTCGTTTTCAGTTTATGTAATACCTATCGTATTACATAAACTGAAAACGAAGTTTTAATTGCCTTTTCCATCGACTTTTTGGCAAGAAGTTTTTGCGTTGTATTATTATTCTATAAGAATTGTCAATGTTCATTATTTAACTTACTTCTAAAATAGTTTCTTGAAAGTCCTTACTTTAGACTTTAGAAATGTTTAAAAGCGAGATGACGTAAATTTTGAAAAATTAAAAATTGTTGCGTACCTACATACCTGTACCTAAATCGCATTGGTGCAACAACTTCAAAAACATTTTTAAGCGTATATTTGTTAGTAATTAATTTTTAAGTGTATATTTTTTTCTTAGATCAGCAGTTTCTTATTATTATGTGAAACTGTTGATCTAAGAAAAAATATACTGACAGTATTATTATACTGCCAGTTGATAACTGGCCAATCTGATTGTGCTGAGGTGGCGACACGATGCAGCCTTGATCGTCACCCTGCATGCTAAAACGGCGATAGACTGGAGGTTAACGAACCATTTGTCACGTAGCGAACGCATTCCTGGCTACTTGCAGATACGAATATCATGCGATTTTCATTAGAAACCAAATTCTTTAGTAACTAGATTGTCTTTATTTTACTTTTTCCGCAAAACATATATGTATCAGTTTTGACAGAAACAAAATAGAGGTAAAGCTCTCGAGACGTAAGGACACACAGATAGTGAAAATGAGACATCGGCCTGAGACACGGCACGGCCAGCACCGGTTTATACTGGTTTTTATAACTCGGCCTGAGTAGCGTGTTTTTATTAATAATCAAATGGTCTATTTCTTGCTAATAAAACATTGATTTTATTTTGAAGTAATTTTGTGACTGACAACTTTTGGTTTGGCGCTCACTCACCCTAAAGCAATATACATATGCCTTGAGGACTGTAGACGGCCTACAAATAATTTAATAGTTGCTTATTGACTTAAGTTGCTCATTGACTTATTTGAATGGCTATCTTTATCCTGCTGGTTGAGAGAATTTGAATCGCCTTGTTAAAAATTAAGAATTAATTTTAATGAATTATGGACGATATCGAGGGATATCGTCCAAATTCATTTTTACGATACATTAATTAAAGGCAAGTGAGCATGGAACACTTTAAGTACAGAAATAAGTAAGGACGAGTCATACTTGGGACGCTTGAACCGCGATTAACATTTTATATTATGAAACGCGACTATACGATGAAGGAATTTTTTTGATATTTTCTACCCATTTTGACCTTAGCGTACGCCCGCCCGGGCGCCAGTCTGACAGCAGCTCCCGAGACGAAGCGGGAGAGGTGTACTTATTGTCACACGTTGTTGCAACGCAAATGCGGCAAACATTTTGCGTAGCGACGACGCAACGCTAGTGTGAAAGCATTGCCTCTACGGGCATAGAATATCACGACGATAACGGTTTTTAACACTGGTCAATAAGAGTAGGTTCAAACAAAAACCGCATATATGTAAGCGATTTTACTAACCGAATTCTAAAAAGGAGGAAGTTATCAATTTGTCGGAATCTTTTTTTAACGTATGTTCACCAATTATTCGAAGACATCTCGACCGATGTGGATTTTTTTTTAAAAGTACAAAGAAATTTTATGAAAATCGGTTGTGTAGTTTGGAGGTGAAGTCGGTTTTTAGTTTTGAAAAATTATTGTACTATCTATCTATATACCTACTTATTTTTATTATACAGAGATTTTATCTATGAATGATATGAAAAGAGCTTCGATCCCAAGTAGTGAATATTAAGGCGAGCTTTTTTCTTAGGCTGCTAAATGGCCGATGCCTTTTACACAGGGCTAAGTGAAATACTTAAAAGGCGGTTACATCACTCGCAACATTTGCATGTACGGCGGCAATGGCGACCACGCAGCTTTATGGCCGCCGTCCCGCGCTGACTTGATTGAATGATGATTGCTAACATTTTTCCGAAAAGGCTTTAAATCTAAACCAGGGTGCTAAAGACCTTGCGAAGTTGAGATCAAATAGTTTTGACTATTTTCAGTTTTAATGATTTTGCTATAGGTTTACGACCGACCGCCGCCTGACGTCCACCCTTCTTGTGAATGCAGTCGTAACGAGATGTTTGTGCTTTGTTTTTTAGTCGCCTGTTACGACATCCACAGGGAGATATTGAGAGGTGTTTTTTTTATGGCGGAAGCCATCAAGCCACACTCGAGCTTTATTTCTATACTGTCAGTGTTTTATCCAGGGCTGAGTGAAATACTTTAAAGGCGGTTACATCACTCGCGACATTTCCATGTATGGCGGCAATGGCGACCACGCAGCTTTATGGCCGCCGTCCCGCGCTGGCTCGATTGAATGATGATTGCCAACATTTTTCACAAAGGGCAAGGTACTTTCGACAATATATTGGTGGTTTATTATGTTGTGAAATATTGGCGGCCTGTGGACATATGTTCGAGCACATACTATAGCTGAATCTCATTTTCCTCCTTATAATTTAACCATATGGATAAGCGAGGTCTTTTGGCCTTTGCGAAACTTTTCTCAGTGTAATTAGATCACAGATAATAACTTATTATACTTAATAACTTAGTAGTAGATTTGGATGTATCGTTAAAACCCTGAAATCCTTAATCCTCCTGAGGAACAAAAGTTATATTCTGTTAAAATTCAATAGCTGTCGTTTTTTTTTATTAAGGTACTCGTTTTTACTTATTAATATCTCGAGATAAGTCAGATACTTATTATAAATAAGTTTTCAAAAACAACATACATGTGTCAAAAATTTAAGAAATTTCAAGAGTCTATTTAATTCTACGCGTATACTTATCTGATATATACGACGAATAAATAATTTGATTTATATCATATCTTAAAATTCCTCAAGTAGCGTGCCGAAATATCTAGAGATAAAACACCGTGTCATTATCAAGCAATTTTAGGTGCATTAAATCGTTTATATGTCACAGAAGACATAATTCATGGTCGCCTGCCCTGCCTTGACGGCCTTCAAAATATGATTTGCGAGATTGCCTTTACAGTTTACTTACTTACAGTATCACGTTTTTATCCCTAATGGGCAGAGCATTTTGGATTTTGCTACTCTAAGGCGCTGGACACATAGAAAAGACATAGGACGCGGAAGGGGCACGGACAGGGCACAGACGAGGCGCTGTCGAGACTTTTGAAAACACATAAAAAGACGAGGCAGGGACGTGACAGATACAAAGAAATCTGTAACTATTGCAACACCGCGACGCGCAAGTCCCCCCGCACCCGCCCATAACTCCGAGTCGCCCGCTCGCGTCTTTGCCCCGTCCGTTCTGTGTGTTCTACCACAGGGCACAGACGCGGAAGCATCATGTCTGCGCCCTGTCGGTGCCCCGTCTTTTCTGTGTGTTCTACTTTGCGACGCTTCTATACATTTAGTATAAAACGGACGCGGAGCAGACATATGTCTGCCCCGCGTCCACGTCTTACGTCTTTTCTGTGTGCCCGGCGCCTAAGCAGACAGAACCCAGGGCCGTAAGCCCGCAGGACTCGAAGGCCACTTTTAGTGTGATGGTGTGTCGAATGGTGAAAAAAGCAATTATAATAGTGATGGGTTCCTAGAGCATTTCGCTCATTTCCTCAATCGGCTTTTACAATCTGCACGAAAAGAAAAACAGCTCGTACTTTCAAAATTTAAAAATTTGTTATTTAAGAATTAAAAAAACACGCAGCCTGTTTTCTTTTGCGAGACAGCCAACCAGATGTGAAATGCCTCTTGCATTTCACATTTGGTTGGCTGTCTCGCTCGCACAATCAAACATTTTTAAAGATTATTAAAAAATGTGTCTCATTTGTAGAAAAGTGGTTCATTAACATTAGATATAATTACGAGTATATGTTAGATATTTTAGACATGTTTTTTTATTGTTTATGTGTGTGTGTATTGAGAATTAGGTCAATGTCTACACAATATACAAACATGTTTAAAAATCCACAATTTAATTTTATTGAATGTTAATGAAACACTTTTCTACAAATGAGACACATTCAAAAATGTTTAAAATTTATTGAAAGATGTGTATTTTTCAATAAATTTTAAACATTTTTGAATGTGCTAGCGAGACAGCCAACCAAATGTGAAATGCCTCTTAATAATAATTTTTTTATTACAACATACTATCACGTCTTTGTCTCTAATGGATCAGACAGAGCTACTACTAGTTTATTACACCAGTTAATATCTCATCAAAACATCTGAAGGTACGGAAGTGCCCCCGCCAAGTCGAGATATAGACGAAAAAATAATGTTCTTGTTTCTCGTTATTCTATTAAATTGTACTTGTATCTAAATGCTTAACCGTTAACCAACCCAGATAAGATCATTTACATTAGGATGATATGTTTGTGATGATTAAGATTGGTGAGTAGGTAGCGGATATCCGTCGGAAACTAGCCATCAAAGAACTTTATATTACCTCGCTACATAGTATATAAATCTGAGCATACTCAGGGCACAGGTATGGCGCTTCATACAATTGGAGTGACATATTATAGCCTACTACTACAACAAACGAGACAACCATCCATGCACACGTCAATGTGTGAGTTTCAGTGTTGCCATTAAATGCTCCCGAGAACGGGGAAAAGGTGCGGGGATGTCATATTGCGGGGCACTGGGAGTTTCTATATCTTTGCTCAGGGCACACCTGGTGAGAGAGTTCGTAATCGCTTGATGAAGTTTTAAAATGTAAGTATGGATATCGATGACCAGATGCTGTAAATTTACACATTTACTAGTTGGAAACCGAGCTATTTGTTTTTTTAACCGACTTCCTAAAAAAAGGAGTATATAGGAGTATAACAGAACAGGACAGAACTCAAAACAGAAGGAGTATATCAATTCGAATGTATATAATGTACATGTTTTTTTATGTATGTTACCCGATTACTTGAAGAAGCCTGAACCAATTCAGTCTTTTGGATCTTTTGAAAGGGCTTACTTGACAGGTGGTAACATAGAAGTTTTAGCAAAATCGGTTGTGTTGTTAAAGCTGGTTTTTTAACCGACTTTCATAAAGGAGGAGGTTATCAATTCGTCGCGATCTTTTATGCTTTTTTATGTTTTTCCACCGATTATTCGAAGAGGCCTAGATCGATTTGTAAATTTTTGCTTGAAAGGGTATGCTTTCCAGGTAGTCCCATATAAATTTCAACAAAATTGGTTATTTATTTTGTGGGTTAAGTCAGTTTTTAGTTTTGAAAAGTTATATATTATTGCATGGGGTAAAGTTAGGAGGGTAGAGTTCTCGCTGTGGACCGAGAATAGCATACTGGCCCGTTGCGGCTGAGAGGTGACACCGCGGTTTTTTTTTTAGTGGTAACACCACATAACCTTACCGGTTTCGCGTGACCGGTAAGGTATCCGAAGAGATTTTTTACAGCGAGAAAAAAAGTGGTGAAGTTTTTACTAAGGATAAAACGAGCCTCAAGTAATAACACAATATGTCTTCGTTCACATGCACTCTAAACAAAAAAGCCGCCGCCATTTTTCCAATCCTCTCAAGTGTCCCGGAAAATGAGGCACGGACGACAATGCCCGAAAATATGGAAAAGTTCTAAAGAAACGAGGGTACAGTAGGTGGCTTTAGTAAGGATCACACTGTACGGTTTCTACATTCATCTGTTTTTTTTTACAACCTTTTTGTGTTTTAAGAATTTTGGGTCGTTTAAGTTTTTTTTTTCATCCATTGTTTTGCCGTTTGATAATGCCTTATTTGTATGTTGGATACTTTTCCCTAAGGAAGACAGATCTAAATATATATATGTTTTTCTATAAAAAGGTCCCCTCTTTTCATTGTAGGTAGACCCAATGTACCTACTGTATTACATACAGTAGGTACATTGGGTCAAATTGTCTGGGAGGCCAAAATTAACTTTTTCGTATTGTAATACTGTTTTCCTTGGTTAAAGTAGTTCAATATCAAGGATCAGTTTATTTATAATCATGCAGTGAGATCCTGTACTATTAGGGAATATTGGTGAATAAGGAGTGTTTTGAAATATATTGTTTGAAACTTCTATGATGGTCTGGGAGCACAGAAAAAAATGTACCGGCTGCTTCTCATTCTGTGCAGATCGTTAAGGCGTCGTAATCAAGGAAATAGGCGATGCGGCAGCAAACCACTATTTAAATTTTTTTTTAGGATCCTGTACCCAAAGGGTAAAAACGGTACCATTTTACTAAGACTCCGCTCTCCGTCTGTCTGTCTGACCTGGCTGTATCTCATGAACCGTGATAGCAAGATCGTAGAAATTTTCACAGATGATGTATTTCTGTTGCCGCTATACCATACTGAAAACAGAACAATACAAAAAAATACAAATACTAAAAAAGAAATAAAATAAATATTTGGGTGGGTCTCCCATACAAAAAAAAATGATTTTGGAACGAAGTTCCTTACGGCAGGCTTGGAGGAGATAGGGATTTTGCTGCGCGACCGAACTGAAAAAAATGTGATAGTAAAACCGTAAGGATGACCTCGTTAAATAAAACCGTTAAATGAGACGTGCGCAGGCGCGACAGTCGTATACACAAGCGAGTAGTGTATAATACCTTTGAGCACGATTTTTCTTTTGCAAATTGTGTCGATTCTACATTAGCCGAAGGAACTTCGTTCCTACCTGGTGTCCCACGACACCACATTTCTTTTTTTTATAGATTTTGGTACCTTTGGCTGGTTATTCCCAATCTCGCCTATTATCGCGCTAAAAGTGAACCTAGCCCGGGCTCTGTCAGCCCCATTAGGGAAACGACGTGATAGTGTATGTATGTATATATTTAAAGTGTCCGGCGCTAGATCAGAATGTAGGTTGCCGTTACATGCATGGTTAGTTTCCGAGATCACGCCAAGAAATTTCACGCGGCAGCCGATTGGTCACGACGTGTGATTTAAGGCGGTGCGAGCACGACATCAATTTAACGTGTTACTTGTTGTAGTGCCTTTGTATAGGGAATATATTAGCTTATTTATTATGCAAGAGGGGACAAAGTTAAAAATGGAAATACCTGAAGAGAGGTAACGAAAATGCAAGTAGCCGTCTGCATATTTATTTTTAAATTAAGTTAATACGTCGTATACTCTTAGTTCCTAAATCAAATTAAAATAAAATAAATAGAAATATTTGAAATCACATTTCAACGCGAAGAAAGTAGAGATATATGAAAGCATAGACATAATTTACCTACTTATTGGTTGAAATATGAAAAATGTTATAAGTAACATATTATAATAAAATCCGCAGAATAGAACGGATTTTTATTACCACCTTATATAAATGGGCATTTTATATGGGCCGTTTTTATTAGTTTGTGACATAATATTATATCCACATATTTATGAGTAGTTAAAAAAAATGCGTATATATATATATATATATATATATATATATATATATACGCATTTTTATATATATACAATGTCCTTTTTAATTAAGTACAAATATTTTAAGAGGTGATTCAGTCCATCATTTTGAACAACTTTTCCCAATAAATATATTTCGAAATACGAAATTTTTTTTTGCATTTTTCATAGTAACGATATCACGTGACTACTTCGATCTGTATGAGAACCTATTTTTTTTCGTATTTCTATATATATTTATTGGGCAAAGTTGTTCAAAATGATGGACTGAATAACCTCTTAAAATATTTGTACTTAATTAAAAAGGACATTGTATATTGAGAAAGGAATATATATATATATATATATTCCTTTCTCAATAATTATCCCATTTTTATAACGTAGGTACCTATACTATTATACTATTACTAAGAATTGCTTATAAAAGCTGTTATAACGGCAAAAGTGAATATCCCAAGCGCATAATGACAATATTACCTACGATTATGTCGTATGCCTTTCTCCAACTATTACAGAAGATTCGTCATACAACAGTGTAATTTCGCGAACACTCGAAGCAATCGAATCGAACATGATGGATTGTGCACACGGTCGCACGCACATGCTTTTATTCTCCGTGACCAATGACATAATGCTCAGTAAATTGTCACAGTGTATGTTATTGCAATATTTACGATGTATTCCTATTTATAAAATAGAGAGGGAAACACCGTGCGGTAAAACGGGTAAAACCATTTGTGATGTAATGCGGTAGGGTTTCTTGCAGTGGGCTTGTGGGCTTGCTGTCTAAATGGAACGAATTCAAAACTTTTTTTGAAGTAATATTTAATAACAATAAAATTATCCAATTTGTTATTAATTGTAATAAAATAATCACTACTTAATTTAAAAGTTCAGAAATAGTAATCAATATAGGTATTTATTTAAATAAATATTATGGGAAAGCCATGTAAATCATGATAATCATATGATAATACTTACTTTTTATATGTAATACATATGTACCTTACATGTATTATTAGAAAGGACAGCACAACTAAACATATTCTATGTACTTACATAAAATTTTAGTTGTATATTATAGGCCAACTTGTCATATATACTGTTGGTTTTATTTTAATTAAAGCATCCCAGAACTAAGCACTCAAAACCTAGGGTTTTATTTTAATGGACTCTTTAAATATTTGTAGCATAGCATAGTCTATGATTGAGCTATAGACATGCTATCATGCAAAAGGAAAGGCGCCAACATGCAAAACCACGACCTAAGCCGTGAAACTATTTGAATCAGAATTTGATTCATGCAAGATCCTGAGAACCCTGAATCCCGGATATATGTATGTATACTATAATAAATATATAAGGTTGCACAGGCATTATAAATTTCACATACCCTGTACCAAGTAGCCACCTGAGCATGGCGTCGAATCACCACCGAAAACAATATACAATACATAATTACAATAATGTTACATAAAAGTTAATATAATTTACATAAACTTATATAATAATGTTCAAGAAGATAATAGTACAATTTCTTACAATAAACGTGATAATTTATTTACAATGGAATTAATAATTAAAATACATGTACATTCTACTTGGTTTGTTAAATAAAGAAAAGTTTTATTTAAACCTAAGTCATGGCAGTGTAGCTTAAACATATTTGCCTCTATTTCAAATTGCGCGAAAGACAACTTTTGATTGATTCTTAATTTGAATCTGACATTTATTTTCGCGGCATTACACGAAGAACACGGCCAACACGGCGCAAATGTGAGCCAATTGAAAACGTTTAGCGTGACCGAGTGAGTACATTTAAGAAATGACTTCCACCCAGGTAACGGTATATGGGAACTGGTTTGTATTGTCGAGTGTCAGTCAGATTGTGGAGTGATTTTTCCGAGATCTATCCGATACAATGGGTTAAACAATAGTGGGACGGTCTTATCAGTTTCTTGCATAGGTAGGTACCTGTTAATGCGATTGAAATGGGTTTTGATAATAACTTACTTAACTACTTCACTTCACTTCTACGAAACTTCACCGACGGTATCCCTTATACAAAAGACATTAACATTTTTTGTTTACCGAATTTTTTGAGTAGGACCTTTCCATGATACGGAACGTAACTACTTTTCACAAAAAACAAATAACTTAAAACGAACAAAACATTATTACAAAAACAAAAAACCCGACTGCCTTTTCATATTTTCTTTTATCTTTTTCTGTATACTTTTTTTTAAATTTTGATGTACCCAGTGTCACTCTCACAGTAAATACGAATCTAACGACACCTCTCAAGCTATAATTTATAAAGCCAATCAGGCTGCAGAGCTTGCCACACATACTTACATACCTACATACTCTCGAAAAACATAACCATCCTTCTGGCGCAGTCGGGTAAAAAGAAATTTCGGGTTCTCATAACAAATCAGCGCTCGGCCAAATGGATTTTGTATGGCATTACAATATATACTTATTACCGATTTTTAAAAACTTCTATTATAGAAAGTCAGTATTATGGAGTGAACTTTCTCCAAAATTTTGGCTGGTGGTTAAAACGTCACCCTGTAGGTAATATACATTGCCATTGCTGAAAATCAATGTATTGCTTTTGAGTTTCGATGCAATATAACCACTGAGCCTATTTGGCTTGTTGCAGTACTGCTGCTACTGCAAATGTCATTAGTCAGGTACTTTTAATAATGAGTTAAATGTAACTTAACGTTAACGTTAACGTAACACCGCGGCTTGCGAATTTATTTTTTATAATATACCTGATGGGCCACAAATATTTTTACAGCCCACGTGCCTATTCAAAAAGGTCGCAAGTTAGTGATATGCGCATTTACATTCAATTCAAAAATACAATATTCACGTAACACCGCGGCTTGCAAGAGACATATTTATGGCCTCTGAACGTTTCGATGATGTTTTATTGGAACGTTTATTACAATTTACGACTGTCCTCCGACTTGTCCCGCCCACAGCTTCCCACGTGTGGACTTGCACTTTTGTTATAAATAAATATAAGTACTTAGTAATATTCATAAACTCGGCGACAAAGAGTATAATCATGATGACTTAATAACTAATAGATTAACAGTACAAAAAAGTGACAAAACCTTTATAAATAAGAGAAACTTTGTATAAATAAGTAGTTACCTGCATATATAAAATATTGCAAATGGAAATACAAATAGGTATTTGTCACTAATAAGAGTAAGAATGTGTCATATTAGAGACCGCGGAAGACACTCAAAAGACAAAACTATTGGCGATTTAGAACACTCTAAAAGAACCCAGGACCTCCGGTGTGACAGCGTGACATGATGGCCACTAGGTCACAGAGGTCGTCAAAGGTAAAACTTATGACTCTGAAATTTTATTATTTTTGTGCTAAATAATGTGAATTATAAATAAGTTAACATTTGTGTCATTTTACTTTTTCTTTGATTATATTAGATATAATATATTAGATATATTATAATATATCTAATATATTATTCTAACTGGTACATTATAGCAATAAATAATTAAAATGTAGTTAAATTACGATACGAAAATCAATACAGATTACAAACAACTGAAAAAGTCTTGAGACTCAATAGCGAAAGACGCCATCTTTCAAATCGCATTAATCGGTTTTATCGATTGTTAACTGGAAGTCATTAAACGAAACGACTTGAAATGTGAATGAGTCCTCGTCTTGGTCCACATAATTTAAATTTTAAGGACTTTTTATTGATCCAAATGTAGCGAAATAAAGATTCCATTTAAACCCAAGACTTTAAATCTTGCTTAGTTGAACTGGACGTAGCTTGCCGGTTACCTTTGTTACCTTTATACTTAAACTTTATAGATACCTATACATTTCGTTTGTTTTAAAGTTTTAATAATAGAGTTGAAATATATGTCCAAAATATACTATGTAGGTCAAATAAAATATTTTGTCGGGAATCCAGAAGGTTTTCTTTTTACTCTCATTTAGGTGTAACGCAATTTAATTTGACTGACGACACCACGGCACCAATTCAATTAGCCACGCGAGAAACTGTACCCAGATGCAGATGATTCGGTACCGCAAAAAACCAAATCTTTTATTTATTTTTAAGAGGTTTCCCAAAATCTTAACAACCGTTTCATCAAGAAATTTCATTTATTGTCCAATTTAGAAGACGATTGTTGAATTTTTTAAGGTTTCGGTCATAACGTCGGGTTTTGTCTGATACATAATTAAAATAAGCTTGCCTTTACCTGCAAACTGTACATTATTCTTAAAACGTTTTGCATCCAATAACGTCTCGTTCTCAGTAAGTGTAAATGTCTTTACACTTTCCATAACAAAGGTAGGTATATTTTTGTATATAAGTACTTTATACGTATACAAAATGGAAGGGACATACCCGTAATAAATCAAACCAGAGGCTATACTAGATCACTTTAGTATAATAATAATAAAATAGCAGTCAAAAACACACCAAAAAAATTAGACTATCCCACACAAATTACCCTGGGCGGTGGCGCACTTTCGTAAGGAACTGTCGATTTTTTTTTACGTAAGGCATTTATTTTAATTTCATTATACTATAATGATCTAGTATAGCCCGTGGTTTGATTTATTACGGGTATGTTCCTTCCACATTGTGTGCGTACGTTCATTTTAGGCCGAATTAGGTTATTAGCATTGTTTCACTTATGCGTCTATCGCATTTGGTTGCAACGAAGAGCAATCGTTTACGAATTAAACAAAAATATTGTATGTGTACTGAAGTCAGAAACAAAAAAAAAATCCTGCAAAATAATGTCGGTACTTAAGGCTGGAAACACATTTTGCTGAATTAAAAATGCATTTTTTTTATACATTGCCTGTTTTGCAACGATTGGTCAAAATTGCATTATTACAAAATCAGCAATATATAAAAAATCTGCATCTGAATTTCAGCAAATTGAATCATAGCCAATTGTTAAAAAAAAATCTAATGACGTCAGAAACGAAAGAAACTTGGTTACGTCAACAACTTTGGAATTTTGATCGTTTAGAGCAGTTAAAGAAAGCAGTAGTAACGCACCTTCGGCAAGGCAGCCAGGCACTGCTGCTTGACGTCCCACACGAGCTGATCCTTGTGGAACTGCAGGCTCTTCTGCACGTTCAGCTCAGGCACGTGCACCCGCACTAACAGCCAGCCCTCCCCTCCCTCTGAACCCTCCCCCTCCATTACGCTACGCCATCTGAAACAATCGAAACAGGAACGTTAGTTTTTTGTTTCGCAAAACGAACAGGGGGATTACTCCAAAAGTGGTACGCAAGACGGACGACAAGCAACATTGAGCATTAACTTAGGAGGATAAAGTCTAATTTATTTGACATCGAAATAGGACGTCACTATCGGACAACTAACGTATTATATTATGGAGTAACCCCCCAGTTTGTAGAGGTCTAACGTTTCGAAAAATTTTAACTAAATCATATTTTTTTTAATATAAAAATGTTAAGTTAAGATACTGATTCAAATGAATCGAATGTATTCACAGACAAAACTTTACAGGTTCACCTTCTATAGTTTTGATTTAAAACATAACAAATACCAAAACATAGTACAATATACCTTAGGAGTACTCGTAAGTACCTACCTAACATGTGTACCTAGATAGTCATTGAATGTGTTAAAAAGGTCAATTAAAAATATCTAAATATATATAACTCAAAGGTGACTGACTGACATAGTGATCTATCAACGCACAGCCCAAACCACTGGACGGATCGGGTTGAAATTTGGCATGCAGGTAGGTGTAATGACGTAGGCATCCGCTAAGAAAGGATTTTGATCAATTCTACCCCCAAGGGGATAAAATAGGGGATTAAAGTTTTTATGAAACTTTGCCAATTTTAAACCGATCGGGCTAAGACTTTGCATGCATAAAGTTACTATGACGTAGGCATCCCCTAAGAAAGGATTTTAACAAATTACACCCCTACGCGAGCGAAGCCGCGGGCAAAAGCTAGTTACCTTTATAAAAAGAACATTAATGCTATTAAATTACTAATATAAAGAATCGATTAAAAAGTTATTTACTTATAATAAAAAGCATAATTTTCAATTAGCCTTTTTCCTCTGAAGGTTCCAAAAAGATTCGCTACTGGTACGGGTACATTGTTTAAGAAACTAAAACTTTTGCCAATAACGTCAAACTTTGATATCATTAAAATAAGTAATAAAAAAAATTACGTTTATAAAACCTTGACCAGAAAAGTTTTATGAATCAAAACATTTGTATTAAAAATAAATAAATAATTAGGGACAAATCACACAGATTGAGCTAGCCGTAAATTAAGCTTAAGCTTGTGTTATGGCCTATGGGTTATGGGATATTAACCCAACGATACAACATTTTATGAAAAATACATATATAGATAAACATCCTAAACCCAAAACAATTTTAAGAGGCCATTTTCCAATATGCCCTGGCTGGGGATCGAACCCAGGACCTCCGGATTGGCGGACTAGCGTGTTGACCTCATCACTGAGGTTGTCAATATTGTACCCGCACTAGAAGATCATCTGGCGGGATATTTTTGGAACGTAAAGAGGAAAACGGAAGGCAAATTATAGGTAGGTTGGTAGTTATAATGTTTAACATCGAAGGCAGCATATCGATAACATTCAATCCGGTCGGTTTTCCGAGAAATTGTTTACACATTCAAAAGTTTCCTACCAGCCTGTCGCGACATATTATGAGTAGTCAGTTGGCGCCGACTCCTATCGTATATGTAGACAATCACCTTGTCCTTCTTAGAAACTGTTAATAAACAATTTTAGCTTATGTTTATCTGTGTTTTTCACGTGTGATAACAGTAATTAAAGTATTCATTAGTCGATAACCCACTTTCGGTAAGGTAATTAAAATTGTTGGTGGCTACGTCAATGGAGAGTTGCGTATGACTTTTTATATTTTTAACGGACTTCCAAAAGGGAGAAGTTTATCAATTCGGTGCGATCTTTTTTTATGTATATTCACCGATTATTTCAACACGCCTGAACCGATTTGGAAAATTCTTTTTTGTGTGAACTTGTCAGGTAGTCCCATAGAAAATTGTTAAGTTTGTGGGTGAAGTCGGTTTTTAATTTTGTATAATATATATAAAGAGAAAAGTTTCGATTGTGCGTTTGGTTTTATTGGATAGAGGAAAATTATATAAAAAAAAGACGTGTGGCACTCGGGGACTGCCGCGGTAAAGCTATTGCATAGCATTTTGTATCAACTTATGCAATTATAATTATTTCACACACACACACACCTCCGTGCCCGTCGGAGTGGGCAGCGTGAGGTTTTTTCGTTACGGAATTTCTGGATTCGGTCCCCGCGCTCAAGGCCCGCGATAGAAGCTATGCAATAGCTTAAAAAGTTTCTATTATTTATAGACGACTCTCCAGAAAAGCAGCAGACAGCCATATGAGGAGAAAATTTGTAAAAGCAGTGGCCATGAACGAACAACCAATCCATAATCAGGACCACTCTTTCAAGAGTGTAAGACTATAAGAAGAAGAATGACTTTTATAACCTATAACACACAAACGTACTTATCTAAGTTTTGTCAGTATGTACCATCAGACAACGACCATACTATCTCTTCACCTATAGAAAGTCATAAAACATATACCGTTGGACATCTTTTCTCACCTTGGTTGCTCTTATAGCAGGCACTCTGTCCATACAAAAATAGCAAATGAAAAAAGAAAAACTTTTTCCACTCCTAAATGTCATCCGATCTCAATGATTCTTTTAGTACACACAAGTGCGAGTCGAGTCTCGCGCACGAAGGATTCCGTACTATTATCTATAAAAAATCACGTTTGTTGTATGGGAGCCTCCCTTAATATTTATTTTATTTATATTTAGATACAACTAAATATTCTGTGAATATTTTAAGTGTTTACCTGTTGCTGTTATTAATATCGAGCAAAACACGGTAAAGAATCATGTTTGTTGTATGGGAGCCCCCCTTAAGTTTTGTGATCTTCTTCAGATTTACTTTTAACAGAACATTTACGTTTGTAATTATAATATTCTTATAAGATACTAGGTGGCGGGGTTCTCTAAATTAAAACCAACACACTTAATAATATCTACTTTCTCATCGGTTGTTTAAATTGGTTATTTATCAACCTACTGTTTATTACATTTTTACGACGCGCGGACCATTGTAATGCTTTTATTTGGTCATAAAGTCTGTAATGAAATTAGCGCCTACCACCATTAAAAGAACTAATACCAGTCTGTTACAATAGTTTGCGAAAAAATAATTAAAACATCTTTTTTACGAGTATCTATACAACCTTTAAGGGACATATATGGGTAATAAATCGAACCATACTCTATTCTACATCACTAATAGTATAATGAATTTAAAATAACAGTCAAACGACTAAAAAAAACGTCCAACACAAATTACCTTTTTAACTAGGGTTTTTTTTAAAGTATATATTGAGAAGTAACACTGATTGAGCTAGCCCCAAAGTAAGTTCGAGACTTGTGTTATGGGATACTAACTTTATAACAAATCAAGACCCAGGTCAATGAGAAAAGGGCCATTTTCCAGCTTGCCCTGACCGGGGATCGAACCCCATCCAGAGGGGATGGCGAACTAGCATGGTGACCACCATGGTGAGGTCTTTTTTATGAGATGTTTGCTATCAGAAAAGCATGGAAGGGTTCTGTTAAAGAGATGCAATGAAATTACTTACTGAATTATGTTAGGTAGTCTATCTCTACAGACAATAAAAACAGATTTAATTTAAATAAGTAAGTACTTGTTATTATAAAATATTAGTTATAGGTACAATATCTGAGTTTATAAAAAACTGGAATAGTTTAAAAATGGTAATGATTCGAATTTGATGTACGGTATCCATTCGACGGGGGGAATGCCGCCAGTCTCTTGAGATACCCTACCCTGCAAACGCAGCGATTTGGGGTCCATTTTTTATTATTTAATTTTATGTAGGTAATTTATATTAATTACATTAAGAACTTAAATAACATAAATAAACAATGTGTAAAGTAAATATAACTATGCATAAAAAACTAAACTAGATATAAGTATTTTTAATTAAGTGTTGTAACTAGTTTTATTAATAATTATATTTAGGTTAAATATAGGATTTTTGTTAATGTTATTTAAGTTACTTATTATAAAGTAAATTATTTGATTACATTTTAGACAGTTTAATTAATTCAATGAGTTTAATAGATTACACCAATTTTGATTAAACTAAGGGGCCACCTAACAAGTATTCAAACAAAAAAGAATTCCCAAATTGGTCCAAGCGTCTCCGAGTAATCGTAGAACTAACAAAAAAAAAAAAAAAAGATTCCGACGAAGTGATAGAATCCTCCTTTTTTGAAGTCGGTTAAAAATGGTAAATAGCAAAAAAAACAAAAGATTCCGACGAAGTGATAGAATCCTCCTTTTTTGAAGTCGGTTAAAAATGGTAAATAGCGTATAATTATTATTTCACCTATCACTTAACTAAGCTTTATTGTCTTCGTCAGTGACTAATCGACATAATAGCTTTAATATTTTATGAAGATATCAAGAAACATTGTATTATTATCTTATTGACGCACCTGACGACCTAAGTAATTAAGGTCGCTTTATCTTACTTTTCTAACCTAATTATAAGTTACGCAATGTTACATCGTAACCAAGCTTTACTTAAGTTAAGATTATGTCATGTGTAACAAGCATGATAATGAATAGGTTAAAGTTTGTAATTTGTACAATAGCTTTCGTTGACGTAACGTTCAGTACGTTTATCAAAGATATATATATATGTATATATATACCAAATATATAAGACTGCTTTAAAAACTAATTCAGCCCTTCATACTTAAAAAAAACTACCCCAAAAGAATTATTTTTATGTTAAAAATAGAACATGAGTATCGTGGAACACACAGTTGGAACGAAGTTCCTTTCGTAGTAAATTATTAATTGGTGACGGAAAAAAGTGACGGAAACATCTCACACTTTTTTAATAATAATAATAAATTAAACAATAAAATTAAAAAACAAATTGGCGTGTGCTGGTTTTGAACTGGAAACATCGACCATCTCAGGCATACGTTTTCAACTGAGCTATCGACTAGATAGTCAAACTTTTGAAATGAATTACCTTTCATTTTAACTCGTGACAGAAAAATCTTACACCCTTTTGCCTAGCCCCATACGTCAAGTCCATATCTTCCGAAAAGGAAGTTCGTCCCCAAAAAAAAAACAAATTTTCTTGATCACCTGTTAGGTCAACGTGTATGGGTATATTACACGTGGAAGTTGTTTACTATCATGGATCGAATTCGCCTTTAGCATTGTTTCCAGCCGTTGCAGTGCTGGACAAAACCCTCTCTCCCTATTCCAATACTCAGTCTTGCGTTATGGTACGCTATTTCTTGTCGAATTTTACTAGGTCTTCACGTTTTCTTGACCAGCTTCGCTGGAGCTTAGTCTTTGGTATCCTCTTGGTGACTAGTTTAGCCCATTGATCCGAGAAATTTGGGATACATGCACCGCCCAGTTCTTCTTAAAATTTTCAGCCACATCCAAATTTTTGTTTGAGAATGGTGGGAATGGTGCTAGGAATGGTTGGAAAGTCATTAGTTACTCGTAAAATATTACTTAGCAATCCCATGGTAACAATAACATTATGTAAGTTCAGTAAATTGAGAATGTTGAGTAAGAAACTTATGATGCCGTGATATTGTCAAGTGATATTTTTAATAACATAAACTTGGTGTTTGGAAAAGACTGAAAAACAAGACTGGCCATGAATGAATTAAAAGTTACTAATCCATACAAAATACGATGACTTTTTGATACAAATATACACGCGCCGTGGAGGCGCTTTTAGGAAAGTCTGGTAAGATAAGTTAATGAGTATAGTGATAACTGATATCAATAGATTAACAAAAAAATCGTAGGGACATTAGACGTGTACTTTTCTGTTACCTACGGTATGTATTTTATCAAACTAATTTGAAATCCGTTAAGAAAATATCTGAACAGTCGTATTGTGTTACTTAGGTACTTCACAAAATTCATAAAAAATTGAGTTATAATTGTATAATATAGATACAATATCACCTCTTCATCCTTATCGAGATAGAAATCATTTATATCATATAAATTGAAATATTGGTATTTTAGACATCACAATCTTTAATTGCGTAGTAAATAAATTATAACCAAAATTAAAATCGCAAACAGACAGAAATAGTTACTTAAGTAAGGAATTATTTTATTTTCATCAGAATATTAATCACAATCATGTCTTTTGTCTAACGAAAGAAAATATTGTTTTATCAAAAATGTAATCAACCAGCAGTGATTTTATATTTGATTGAATTCTGGAAATAATAGCTCCGGAAACGGATTATCATAGCCATGAAATTAAAAAAGTTAGTATGATATTGGCAATGGAAATGTTTCAGCTACACATCGCACTAATATTATAAAGGCGAAAGTTTGTGAGTGTGTGTGTGTATGTTTGTTTTGGTACGCAGGAAGCTGACACCCTGGATTAAACACATAGGCCACTTTTTCCGGGGGTAACACCGCGGGGCGCAGCTTGTATTTAATAATAATAGAGGAGTTCTTTCAGTTGTTTTAGTACCGCAACAGACGGGGCGCAAGTTGCGTCGCGTAACAGCTAGAGATGGGCAGTGGATAGTACTCAATCTATTAATTTGAGTATTTACTCACTAGATTTAATAAATAGAGTAAATAGAGCGTGCTCATGTATTGACATCGCATTTGATGTCTGTTTACTTATTTTTACGTAAAATTACGTCTATGCACGCCTCCCACCAAAAAATTATAATTAGTCAAAGAAGTCTACTTTCAGTGTATGATTAGTATGGTATTTTCATATAATTTAGCGTCGCATATAACGTTTACCTACATTAAAAGCATATTAAGGCGTACGCACACACTTTCCGACAAGAATTGCAAGTGTATACTAGATTTAAGTTTCAAAATTATCATGAAAACATGAAATAATGAATATGAATATAAATATGAGTCGCAACTCATATAAATCAATCTAGTAACCACATGGATAAATAAGGATATTTATCAGGTATTTACTCAATCTACTGAGTAAATACTCAAATGGGTTGATTGAGTATTTATGCACCGCCCATCACCAGCTGTTACGCGGCGCAACTTGCGCCGCGTCTGTTACGGCCCTTAATTGAAATAAATAATTAGCTTTCTGGTATCTATTTTCAATAATAGCGTGATAATATACTAGTAGCGCCCCGCGGTGTTACCCGCGGAAAAAGCCTATATGTTTTATCCAGGGTGTCAGCTACCTGCATACCAAATTTTATCAAAATTGGTCCAGCCGTTTGCGCGTGAAAAAGTAACAAACAAACACACACACGCAAAGTTTCGCCTTCATGATATTAGTGGGATGTAATTTTTTGGCTTTCCAAAGTTTTCGCATATTTTGATATACTTTTTATCTGTTCCTCGGGGAAAGTTATTCAGTATAATGCACCGAATTCTCCGTTAAAATAGTTTTAGTAGGAATATTTTGTAAAAAGTTATATTATAAGGCTATATGTATGTTGAGCGAACTCTCTTTCGCCAAAGAGTAATACAGGCTCGAGCACAATGAGCTTCCCTGTGGGAGAGGCAGATAAGGCTAAGTAAACATTTGTGCGCCAGAAAGATTAAAGTTCATTGAATTATGAAAGCGACTGCAGCAGACTGGCTTCATTCTTGATGTTAGGACACTGTGGAATAGTTACGGGTTTGTTTATTACGATGATATTTGGGTTGGCAAGTTCTTATTCTGGGGATTTATCACGTTATCAAAGATGAGTTATGTAACACGAACTTTTGAGGAAAAAAAAATAGTACTATTGCGTTAAGAGTTTATGTACTACTACACTTTGACGTCTTTGTCTTTAATGCGGTAGACAGAGTCCAATGCTGCAAAACTCAAAAACCACTCTTGACGTTTGTGAGCGTGGGAAATGGAATCAAAATAGTGTTGTCTATAATCACGCGAATAAGGAGCAACTAATACATTTTTATTGTTTCTATTCTCTCAGACTAGCATGGAAGTAGTTTCTACAGATAGTTGTATAAAAATTCCAAGACTGAATAGTGTCTGAATAATTTTTGCTGTCTTTATTTCTTACACAATGTAAGCAAAGATGTGTTGTATGGTCATAAAGAAAATGTATTGCGAGAATCACACTTGACGTCTACAATACAACGGTCATTGACGCGGGGAACCACTTTGTAATACAAATGTACTTACGAGTACTTTAGTACTACGGCCAACTATTCATCGCGAGACAATATTTATAAGAGAGAACAATAGTTAATTGTTAGAACTAACGAAAGAGGCTTAAAAATATCGCAGGTAAGATGCTAAAATTAACTAAAATTTAAAATCTGTACTTCTAACATGATTAAATTTTGAAAACAATAAAAGAAATCAGACGGTCAATGTTTAACTTGCGATGAAGCCTTTTTAAAAAAGGCTTCATCGCGTGAAATCATCTTAGACTTATACAGATTTTAAATAAGTACTAACGCACAAGAACGGAATTTTACCCCTATCGTGACGTTTCTGATTGTTACCTGGAAATTGGTATAATATGAAAAGATATGAATAAGTGGATTTTTCAGCTTTAAACCTCGCCAGTCTATCTTTGCATAGGGTCACACACCACTGACCCCTCGAAAACATTCAAAATAATTGTCTATCAAAGATTTTATCGATATTTCTTGTCGTTTCCTCTTAAACTCCAAACCGATTATATTACAAAATGACTTATTGACAAATCTTCTCAGAAGGTTCATCCATTAATTTCATTTATTACAATAAAAACGTAAGTGCCACACCCACGTCACCGGTTGTTTAATCAATTAACACCGAATGTTTGCATCAGATTGTGGTAAACCTCCGCTGTGTACAAAACCATTATAAAACTGTTTTATAACACGACAAAGGCTTGTAGGCGATGATAGGAATTTCACGTTTTTCATTTTCAATGAAGATTGCTATAGTAAAACGACAGTAGAAGTATTAGTGTCGTTTAGATTGGTTTAGTTGTTTGGCGAGTAAAAGGAAGATACATAGTTCGACGATGATTTGGAATTGAAAAATAAAACGAAAATTATACAATTATAAATTTAACCTTCAGCCTGTAGATTGACTTGGATAACTTATGATTTCCATGGACCGGTGTTACTGATTAACATCTGTCACGGCTATTTCTACAAACATATTTTCAAAGTAGATTTTTTAATGAGAGCGCGCTCTTTACAGGCATGTATCTCATCTTCAAACTTCAGTTAATCCTTGACTAGAACTTAGTGATAGTCTAATTATAGGTTTTCACCTCGTTGGTGATTATAACTAAAACTTTTCGACCAGCCCAGCGCTCGCCAACTCTAAACCTCAACGTGATGCAATCCCACGTGCATCAATTCTTCATAATGCGTTGCTTTATATTAAGGGGCTACCTGAATTTTTCGGGGTCCAGTGCTGCCCCCATTTGAAATAAATCATGTGAGAGGAAACAGAGACTTCATTTAAAATTTTGTCTTGACCAGGCCCTAGATAACCCTTCAAACTATCATATCTCCGTTTCCTTTCAAATGATTTATTTCCAATGGGGGCAGCACTGGACCCCGAAAAATTCAGGTAGCCCCTTAATGCGTTTTCTCACAGTTTCTGATGTGATCAACGTGTAAACATCACGCGTTTTGGTTGATGAAGTACGAAAAGGCAATACAATACAATACAATATCATTTATTGCACAAAAAAGGACAAGTATGACAAAATGAAGATTTACTGTTTTTATTTCAAAGGAAATCAGATATAATGAGTATTAGTGAATATTTTCTTGCGATCTCTTTCATAATAAGGGTATAATATCTTAAATGATCAAGACAAACTTGAATTCATACATACCCATCAAAAAGATAATATTCATAACATCAAAGAAGGTACAATATGAGGCGGCCTTGATTTCAAGCTACTGTCAAGGCAGCTCATCATTTTACATCCAAACACCTATTCAGTAAGACAAACAGACAAGGCTTGATGGTTCTCACGTCCACAATAGCTCTAGAATCAAGCAGAATGTCTGACATGAAAATATAATTATTGGGGCACGAGATAGCCTTGGTTAACAAAGCTCTTCGTATTATCGCTCGTAATATAGTGTAAATAGCAAAGATCTAAAGGTAAAAAAAAATCTAGGTCTATGATAAATATAATTATATAATATTTTTACATCAAATAAAAGATAAATGAGAAAACATATAAGGGGGCTAAGAACTTAGCAGAAGAAAGAGTGACAAATTATGGAAAGCTCTTAAATAGAAGATAAATATAATAAAAGGCTTGTCATTCTTATAGAAACTTCAGTTATTCGTATTTTTATTAAACGCAGTTTAATTAAGTACTTGGTTTAAACCATTATCCGCCCAAAATAAAAAGACTTCCCGAAATATGTCACCTTCTGTTTTGTCACTGTCAACTTCATTTGGGTAAATAATGGTTTAAACCAAGTTCTAAAGTTAGTCTGCGTTTTATAATAAGACTATCTTTCTGTATCTTTTAATAATAGTAAGTAAGATACATCATCGTGATACATTTATTCCAAACAGGTTAGACAGAGCCTAGGACCATATTTACTGCGATGTTTGGCGTAAAGATGAAAAATGGAATCAAAATAGTGATATTTTGTGAGCTACATAGCATTTTCATGTAAAATTTTTATGTCAGTAAAATTTCAAATACTTAAGAGTCCCCTTACCCTGGACAGAATCTGACTTTCCCATACAAACGTAGTGTACTTTTTATTTTGAAACGACATGTCCGATATGGGCAAAATTATGTAACTATAAAGATATTGCAATTATCTAGGGTTATAATTAGTTTCCGACGGTAAAATTATGAAACTTAAAGCGAATATTATATCATATTTGACCATCAGTATAAATAGCCTTTTAACCCTTATATTTTCTTTCCATTTCATAATTTTACTGTCTAAAACCAATTATAACCCTAGATAATAGCAATTTCTTTAAAATTACAAATTTTTACCGAAATCTGACATATCGTTTCAAAATAAAACGTAGACTACGTTTTTATGGGAAAGTCTAGGGTAAGGGGATTTTTAAGAATATTTTTATTAAACCTTGTTACGGAAATATTCAACACACATTCAACACATTGACCGACGAAGCAACTGTTTACAATTTTTCTTTATAATTAACGAACTGACTTTTGCGGGTTATGCATATGACTGGTCAGTGTTTTTTATTATGTAAACGGAGAACTGACCAGTTATGTATACTTAATCATGCGGTAACTACTAAGAAAAGGATTAAACTCTTCATTCAAGTGCGACGGTGAAGCTTCATTACGTTATGTAGTAACATAATTTAGGGCCGACAATTAACGCAAAATGTGTGTATGCACAAATAAGTGTACGGTGCAACACCGTACAATTTGCATCGTCAGTACAAGTATCGGCTAGCACCAAGCTACGCGTGCTCACGGTTGCAATGGAAGATTCTTTTCCATTTATTAGTTAACTTTTTTGAGACAATACATGAATTATATATACAACATCAAGCAGTCTCATTCCTAACTTCTTATCAACTCTATCATTTTATATGTATGGCCAGGCCCAGGCTTGTACAATAAGTTACTTCCCGTCTTATTATAATTTTTCAAAACTAAAAACCAACTTCACCCCCAAACTACACAACCGATTTTAATAAAATATCTATGGAACAACCTTAACTAATATTATGACGACCTCCGTGGCGTAGTGGTCACCATGCTAGTCCGCCACCCAGAGGTCCCGGGTTCGATCCCCGGTCAGGGCAAGTTGGAAAATGGCCTTTTTCAAATTGTCCTGGATCTTAGATGTTTATCTATTTAAGTATTTATTATAAAATATAGTATCGTTGAGTTAGTATCCCATAACACAAGTCTCGAACTTACTTTGGGGCTAGCTCAATCAGTGTGATTTGTCCCTATATATTTAATAGATGAGTCAGTTTGAAACGATCTTCGAGGTCCAAGTGTGATTCGATCTTGGATCTAGTCGATTAAAAGCTGCGTATTCTAGACCAACGTAGCTACATATGGTCTTGATTGAGGATGATTAAACAAAAAGGTATTTGGCAACGAACAAAGTGTACAAAAAAAATGTAGCACTTATCTCAAGATTCGTTAACAACGTGGGCCACACATAAACTGTTACACTTCTGTTATAAAACGAACCCTACGCCAATGTAATAAGAGTGTTACACTTAATATGTGGCCGACTGTACCAAAGATTTGTACAGTTAGACAAAAAGTCTGCGTCCGCTGTCCGAAGAATTCGTACATAGATCGTGACGAGTCGATCAGTTCAATGGCCTCCGATTTGGCCCAGTCATTTGTCAAGGCAATAAATTAGTTTTAGTGTGAAATAAGTCAGCTGAGTGGTTTTATTTGCATTATCATAATCCGTGGAAATTTAATATTTTTTTTTAATTTTAGGTAATTACATTTTCGCTCCATCTCCGTGAATTGCGGAAATTCATTGTGCTTAAAAAATACCTTATCTAATCTCAACCTAATATAATCTGAGAGCCGTTTTGGTCAATTTGCAACACCACGGGATTTGAAAATGCGTTAGTCTTCTTGATAAATTCGTAAATGCGTGGCGATATTTCCTTTATAGTTAGCTACAATTACAGAACAGTTATTTTTATATAAAAAAATTGCCTAATTTACATATTATATGCTCATGCAAAATTATAGCTAACCAGTACTGTCTGTGATGTAAGCCGCGAACGGACAGACATAGCGAAACTAGGGGAGCTCCTAGTCTGACTAAGAAGGTGTTAATTTTTTAAAACGACAAGACTGCATTCTAAAGAATATTAAATACAATTCGGGTATCCAAAACTGCGCACTAAAATCCTCCAAATCTTTTAGATCGGATCAATATCCAAAGTATTCCAAAGCTCGAACTAAAGTCTGGATCAAATCAACTTTAAAGCAATTTCCATTTCTGAGACACCTTCAATATGCATTACTCAGTGTAGGGTTGACACACAACATTTTTGACGCTTTTAATTTTTACTATTTATTATTTTTCTGACGTTCCGTTCCGGATTGCACTGAACCCGGGTGAGTCAGGCTGAGACCACGCTCGGTGCTCTTGGAAGCCCAGATAAAGAAACGTCAGGCAAAATGTCGGTAGTTTACGCGCAATATTTTTTTTTAACTATTTTTTATGTAAAGAGAGCTATAAAAGGTAATAATAACAAACAAAAACATTTTGAGAAAATGTAAATAAGTATACTACTGCATCTTAAAGTCAAATTCTAAGATATGAATGTGCCTAGTTTACATTGATCTCTTATTGATGGATTTTATTTTCATTATTAAAATATTTTTTGTGCAAAACTACAAACTACTAGCGTTTCGGAACGGCAACTGCTGGAATAAGATATGCCGTAATAAACCCAGTTCAATATGGAATGCGGAAATCTAATCTTTGACATTTGTTTTAAGTTATCCATTTTTATGTAACATTATGTTTTGGTGCAATAAAGATTTTATTGTTACTAATACAAAATTTTAGATTTTTGATACGCGCGCCTTAGCGAGGCAACCCTAAGATATCGCGGGTCGTCGAAAACGAATCCGTCTTTGCAGATAGAACAAACGCTTTTCAATCTAAAGTTCCATTTGATATCTACAAACTAAAGACTTTTCAGAACGAATTTCGTTCTGCTTGATCATCATACTAGAATAGTGGTGGCGATGCGAGACCTGAGATTTTTTTTATTATCATCATCTATCATATTTGAAAAAAGAATTAGGTATAAAAAAAAAAAAACTGGAATGAAGTTTTACAGTTTGCTTTAAGCCCCGAAGTTTTCAATTCATTGAAGTATTAACAGTAGGTAGGTATACAGAACGTCGGATTTATTTATTACGGTAGAATTTATACGGTAGTATGAACCTATCTTATCTTGCTTTGGGGTTCTCATATTTGAAGCACGTCGAACGTTTGGGTTAAATTTGAAGCGGTACCTGAAGCGGGTAAGGTAATTAGGGGTAGGTAAGTAACCTACCCCTAATTACCTAACCTTAGGTAATGATGGTTAATAAACATTGTTAGAAAAATGTTATAAAGACATATTCGGGTTTAAATTACCCTAGAGCGAGTTATTTACTTATAGTGCCGATAAATGTGCCTGAGTAATTATGCAAAAATAATTTGCGATAAAAATTAATTGAATAAATTGAAGTGATTTTAATAGACTTTTTGCTTCATTAACTGCATAGCAGGCAATAAAAAGACTATTATTATGAACATGATTATGGTTTCTTTGAAAACTCTGACCTTCTGGCGCGTCAGGTATTTAATATAATGAGTCGAGGACGTCACATTGCAATGATTTAATTACAAACAAGACAAATGTCATAGGACAGGAAAGACAATGATATCATACAATAATCCAAAAAAATAGGACCTCAATATGCAGATATACCTACTTATGGATTCGTTATCGAGTCGCTGAACATATCTCAACATTTCCTATGGATATGATATGGAGAAGTTTCCACTTTTTTTATGGGCACATAATCTTGAATGAAAGTGAGTACAAATAATGTTACTAAATTGTAAAAAAACATGGAAAAAATTAAGCTCCATTTATCCCTAAATCAGCCAATTGAAATCACTATAATGATACGTCATAAGTCATAAGTCAAAAATAGGGTTGCAATTTTATAAAGTGATAGTTGTTAATAGCCAGACCCAATTTTTTCTAGACATATTATAACCCAAACTTTAGTGTTAAAGTACAGCAAAAAAAATGACATAAATTAAAAAGGCTTTAACTAACACAGTTTCACTTCTCAAGGGTGCAATTGTGTAAACATGGAAATGAGATATTGTAACAGCTAATGTAATAGACCAACAGTTCCCACCCGCGCCCAATATCCCGGCGTGGGTGAACCGGTGCCAATGCACGTTAAATAGGAAGCGGACTTACACCGACTTAATTAGCAGACAAATACGGTAGACCACCAATGTACATCCAACAATATTGTTTACACCGAACTAGTCTCTATTACAATTCATTAAAGCAAAAGATCGTTTACATTCTTTTAAAAACGGCGGCATTTTGCGTGCTACACAAACATAATGAGGGAAGTAGTTTTATAATTGGAATAACTTTAAGATTTATTTATTAGTCAAAAGCAATCAATCGATCTTTGACGATTGATGGAGATACAAATCCGAATAAGGAGTAATTGAAGGTCAGGTCTGATTGAGAATTTTATTATGCAAGATAATGAAACAGGTTACTGCAGATTGTAGACAGTAATAAATAAAAATGACGCTATAGATTATTTTAATTACGACTGCCTCCGTGGTCCAGTGGTCAAGGCGTTCGCCTTATGACCCGGCGGTCATGGGTTCGAATCCCACTAGGAAGCATACTTTGTGAAAGTTATTTCCAGTCTGCTTAGGATATTGCAGGCTTGTATCCTCTAATTATCCGAATAGATAGACGATTACGTGTTTTGCAAGGCACGTATGAGTTGTGGGTCCCGAACGCCATCTAGCGTTTGATGTTCAAACTGTCCAAGAATTGGTCTTGGTTTACCCTTTTGGTTGCGGAGGTCAGACGGCAGTCACTCTGTGTAAAAACCAGTAGTCTCGACAAATCTCCCTGGTCAGGTAGAGGACTCCGGGCTCCGAAGCGTTACTGCTGAGGATGCAACCGGAAAAATACGCTCGGATGATTATGAGATTATTCTAATAACCTTAGATATTACTAGTTATTTTTTATTATTTTACTTCAAAAGAAACTTTATATATAGAAATAAAGAAAAGGAGAGAAGTAACGGACAAGACTTGTGACCAAAAAATGCCATTTAAGCTGAAGGGCAAGACCTATAAATCAGTTACAAGACCGGTGATGTCATGCAGCTCCAAATTTTGAGCAACAAAAGAACTGGACGAAAACAGGCTACATTTGGCCGAAATTAGGGTGTTGCGATGGATGTGTGAGGTGACACAAAGGGCTAGGGTTAGAAATGTATATGTGGGGGAAGTTTACAGGTAGCACCAGTGAATACGTAAGCAGCAATCGGTTGTAATGGCTTGGAAGTGTGATGAGAATAAGTAAGGATCAATACGCAATAAAAAAAACTTTAAATATGAAGGTCAATGGAAGTATGGGAAGGGGAAGACCAAAGAAGAACTGGATGGAATGCGTAAGACAAAATATGGGGGTAATAGAAGTAAGTATATTAGAATGACGGGAAAAATCGGGGAAATATCAATCAGGTCGGTGCAGTTTGTCTTCTCCTAACACAGACCTCGATTTGGGAGGAGAAATACTGCACCGACCCCAGATAAAAGGATAAGGTTAGGCAGATGATGATGAATAAACTAAGTATAACATTGTTCCACAAAAGAGAAACGCAACTATTCAGGGTCACGATCGAGACAGAGGACCCGACAGATGGCACTTGACTTGACATGATTGCCACATGTTTGACATGACTATTTGAACTATTAGAAGTCAGGAGCCAGGAACCGAGGCCGGGGAGTCAGGAGTCAAACATCAAGAATTCAAGAGTCAGAAGTCGAGAGTTAGGAACCAGGGTCAGTGGTCACAAGCCTGGACTCAGGAATCAAAGATCAGAAGAATGAAATCAAATGTCGGCAGTCCGAGGACTCAGAGGACAGAAGCCGAGGATATCGGAGATAATGAATCTAATATTAGGACTAAAGTATCAGCATAAGAGGGAATACTGAAATCGTAAATGGGAATCAGGAAATCGGAACTCAGAATCGATAAACTACGCATCTTACAAAGAAGAACCGAAGAGCATCCCAACGGACGCATAACAACAAAGCAGTCTATTATCCTTCCAAGTATATATTACACACCAAGTATAATATCTATCCTCCCCATACTGATTTGGTGCAAGTATTCGGTCGGTTCTTAAAACTCCCTCTCTCTCCTACTTCCTGACTGCGAATATCTCTTATACTCCCTATTTGTATCTACGAGTCCAACTAGTTTCTCGAGCTATGAGAGTGGTATAACGAGGTTTGGCATCGCCAAGCTCGACGAACTGAAGACGGTACACATACCGGCTTTGGTCTGCTAGCGTGATGATGCACTTTCCAAGGTAGACCTCAATCATAAACTCTTGCAGCTTAACTGCTGGCTGGGCGGACTCAGAACAGAACAGAACAGAACAGAAAGGTCAGGCAGATGATGATGACTTTATATAAACGTTTTAATTGCATTTTTTGTGATATCTTTTTCTACTAATAATTGTTGAATTTTATTGATTGAAACGTAGACATTGGTACCTATAAGGATTTCAAAGAGAAGAAGGAAAAAGGAAAGAAATTGTACCTATAACCAATTTCAAATAAGAGACGAATTCATTACTTTAGATTTTATCATTTAAATGTAATTCTTGAACAATAGTTAACACAAAAAGTCGATTAAACTAACGATTTAGCCGATTCGTATCTGAGACTGATGGCTAAGATTATAAAACGAAATGGACTCGTCTACAGACAAACAAATACCATTTCTTACTTCACAATAGTTAACTGACCATTTTATTTGAGAGTAAATCTAAGGAAGATTACGATTCAATTAAAGATTCTCAGAATATTTTCAACAAAATACTTACTTAAATGGAGATATAAAGTTAACAATTTATATTAATAGTCTATAAAGATATAATTACGATAAAGATTCCATAGAATATCAGAAATTCCAAAGTTTGGAATTAAGCAGAAAATTTTTTGCTTTGACAAATTGATAATGTTGAAATTCAAATAAGCCTCTAAAAAGTTTTTTTTTATGGTTCTCACAAGTATTTTTTGTTTAGCTCGTATTAGCAATTAAGAGAACAAAAAAAAAACATGTAGGTGTGTTGTCCAGCAGAGCAAACTGACCTTATCCGTCTCAATGTCATCCGAAACATTAGCGGCGCGCGCGGATAAGAGGATTAGCGAAAAGTGTTTGTCTTTGACTTTGAGTATTTAACTCTATGTTACGAGTATAAGGATGTGGCCTGGATAAAAAATATTATTTTATTTAGTCCGTCAACAAGATTATCCAAAAATAAGGGACCCATTCTTTTTGGTTTTGCAAAGTAGTGAAAACTCATGAAGATACAGCGCTTCGAAGTTTCGGAGTGGGGGTGATTTACGTCACCTTTGGTTATTGTAGCTGATCGTGACGTCACGCGATATTATTGCGCTGTATCTTCGTCATAATTTTCTAATCAGAGAAAAGAAAAAATAAGTATGTCATACTTTTTAATAATCCTAATGAGCCAAAAAAATTTTTGCCCGCATCCCTATTTTCGTGTAGTATGGAATTTTATTAAGAGGCATTTTACATTTGGTTGGCTGTCTCGCTCGCAAATTTATGGAGTTTGGATGACCTAATTTTAGAATGTCTACCCAATATAAAAAAAAACATGTCTGAAATATCCACGATATAATTATCTATGACGATAATGAATCACTTTTCTACATATGAGATACATTTTTTGATAATCTTTAAAAATGTTTGATTGTGCGAGCGAGACAGCCGATCAAATGTGAAATGCCTCTGAAGTTTGTCACTAAATACCACTTCACACTAACACCACTCCAGATTTGTTACTTGCTTACCAGCTAATCACCTAAAACTTGTTCTTTCTAACTTTATGCTTATAAGATCGCCATTTGATAAAACCATAACTTTCGAAACTTTTAAAAGAAAATTAAGATAATCAAGTATTTATATTTTATATTTGATTTAATGAACGACGGCTAAAAGACATATCCACTTTTTTATGTCATAGGGCGGCAAACTAACAAGCGGGTCACCTGATGGTAAGTGATCACCGCTGCCCATGGACAACTGCAACAACACTTATTCTTAGGAAATTAAATTAAAATTAAACTAAACTATAATTTTAATAATATTTTTAAGAGATGTTAATAAAGTTAATTAATAGATGGGCTAAAATAACAACAGATTGGATCCCTGCAGGCTGGTGACGAACACTATGTTCAGACGGTATAAGCCCGCATATGCAAAGAGCTGGGAAAAATATTGCCACCGCTAGCTAACGATCACCCGAGCGCTAGAGCAGAGTGTTGTGATAAGGGAAGTTCCCCAGCAACTTCCCCATAAGTGACAAGCTTCCATCAGGCCCCAATCTACCCTGGCGCACTTGAAATCGCTAAATAGACTCCGGATGGGCGTCGGAAGATGTCAGGAGCTAAAGAAGTGGAAGTACTCTGACGACGACTGATGTATCTGAGGAAACATCCGGTCCATGGAAAATCTGCTGTCATGCCCCACGTCCACTGCATCTTGTTCTAGAGAAGATCTAAGGGAGGCCAACCAAAGGGCTATAGATGTAGCGAAGTTCTGGGCCAATACAATTTAGATAACAATTATAACCATTGACACGATAAGAAGAAGAAGCCACTGATAGAAGTTTATGGAAAACAAGAGGGGAAGCTATAGGATTAAAAAAAAAAAGTATTATGCTAGTAGTATTTTTACTAGCTCTCCAGATCCCACTGCTAGGCAAATGCCTTCCCTCTATGCTTTAAAAGAGGAATACCTAGTTAAATTTATGCTTCTTCGTAATGATGAATATTTTGTAGTCTGTTTTTTTTTTACAAAACATTATGTTGAACAAAACAAACTCTTTGATTTGTAATCATGATCAGACAATATCAAATCATTGTGATCGACCCCGAAACGTTAAAATAAACTGCCAACCGGCAATTTGTTCTATGTTGGTTCCAGTTCTCAAAATCTACAGGAGATAAAATCTTTTAATTATTTTCACATCATGTGGCCCGATATAAGAAAAAATCTAAGACTGAGCGTTGTTATGTTACGCTTAAATAAACCTACGTAGCCGCTTTTACAGTAATACCTCAAATTTTTAGGGTTCCGTAGTAAACAAGGAACCCTTATAGTTTCGCCATGTCTGTCTGTCTGTCTGTTTGATTTTACCCAGCGACTGTTAGTACTAGAAAACTGTGATTTGGAATGGATATGTATATGAATTATGCAGTTATGCGGTAAACGGTTATATATGAACACGTGAAAAAATTCACAGCTATAGTATATTTAACGAACTTTAAAGGAAATCTATCAGAGCTAAGTAGGGTTTACAAATTAAAAAGTTATAGGCAATAATCTTATAAAATGTACTCGGAAAAGAAAAATTTCGTACAAATTCAATAGAAAATTGGTTTATGTAGACATTTATTTTCGCTTAAATTTTTCTTTTAACCGACTTCCAAAAGAGGAGGTTATCAATTCGACGGAATCTTACGTTTTATACGAAGACGTTCGTACCAATTTAGAATATTCTTTTTTTTTAAGGGAATACCTGTCTAGTGGTCCCATAATTTTTTTATTAAAACCGATTGTGTAGTTTGGTGATGAAGTCGGTTTTTAGTTTTGAAAAATTATTCTCGTAGTCATGGTATAAAGTATAGTATGCAATTCTTGAATAAAGCGGATTTACATCGAGGGCCATGAATCACTCGCATTTTTCAGGATTCTAACACTTGAATCACTCGCTACGCTCGTGATTCAATCATCATGAATCACTCCCTACGGTCGTGATTCAGTCATTAGAATCCTTCACCTGTTCGTGATTCATCTATGGCCCTCGAAGTAAATGCTTCCTTTATTCATTAATTGCATAATATACTATTATTCAAATAAAGTAACGTTAATTCGTTCTAACACTTGAATCACTCGCTACGCTCGTGAATCAATGATCGTCACTCCCTACGGTCGTGATTCAGTCGTTAGAATCCTTCACCTGCTCGTGATTCATCTATGGCCCTCGAAGTAAATCCGTCCTTTATTCACTAATTGCATAATATACTATTGTGTTATTGTTTTTATAGTTCCATACCAAAGGGTAAAAACGGGACCCTATTACTAAAGACTTCGCTGTCCGTCCGTACTTCCGTCCCGTCCCCGTCCCGTCTTTCTGTCTGTCACCAGGCTGTATCTCATGAACCGTGATAGCTAGACAGTTAAAATTTTCCTAGATGATGTATATTGTTGCAGCTATAGCAATTTTTAAAATTTTCTCGGTAGATTGTAGATCGGCCAAGAAGAGCTTAAACACTCGTGTCTTAAAACTAGCGCGACTAGAAGCGGTTCGAATGGACTCGGGAAGCGTGTTCCAGAATCTTACTGCCGTAATGGCGAAGGAGTTAGAAAGAAAACCAGTACATCATCCGAGCGTATTTCCCAGTTGCATCCTCAGCAGTATTACTTCAAAGCCCGGGGTCCGCTACCTAACCAAGGAGATTTGACGAGGTTACTGGTTTTTACACAGAGCGACTGCCGTCTAACCTCCACAACCCAAAGGACAAACCAGGAACCAATCCTTGGATAGTTTGATGATCAAACGCTAGGTGGCGTTCGGGACCCACAGTTTTACGTGCCTTCCGAAACACGGAATCATCTTTATTTTCGGATAATCAGGTGATTCAAGCCTACAATATCCTATCCAGACTGGAAACAACTTTTCACAAAGTATGCTTCCCAGTGGGAATCGAACCCATGACCTCCGTGTCACAAGGCGAACGCCTTGACCACTGGGCCACGGAGGCAGTCTATGGCAAGAAAACCAGTACGTTGAGGAGGAATACTAAGAAAGACTCAAACTATTAGAAGATAATGGTACAGAACCCTTTGTACGCGAGTTTGACCCGCACTTGCTTGGTTATTTTACTGTCTAGAAATTCAAAACTTGCATATTTGACTGCAACACATAATATCATAATAGTACATTATAAGAAGCACGCAAACTTTTATTTCACACGACTATGGTGTCTTTACTTTCGAGTATTCTACCAGTTATAAGTTTGTAGATTGATAAAGCGGACAATGGCCCTATTCTAGAATGCCCTTCGATATCTTAATAGGTTTTTTCTTGCTCACCTATTCTTCAGATGTATACCGGTTTTTACAAGGTTGATCGGATACGTTTGTCGGCGTTAGAAAAAAGTGGCCAAAAAATATGTTTGCTTTGATTTGGACTACGGGTTGTAGATTATGTATGATTGATCATATTTATGGTTTAAAGAATACGCTTTAATGAAGAGGTGGGTGTATCTGGAAGTGATTAATGGATATATGTTAGTATATTTAGACTCCTACCTACCTCCTACCTACCACCTAACAAAAAACTTGTTTGAACTTTAAATTATTATAGTGCTCAAATAATAATTTTGAATATATAATGATGACATATTTGTGACACATTGAAATAAAAGCATACAAACTGAACTAAAACTTTAGACCTGGCAACATACAGCTAAGTCCAAGTACAGTAAGTGCAATTATCACCCTACTCACTTTTTTATTACTAAGACTCCGCTGTCCGTCTGTCTGTTCGTCTGTACGTCAGTCTGTCACCAGACTGTATCTCATGAATCGTGATAACTAGACAGTTGAAATTTTCACAGATGATGTATTTTTGTTGCCGCTATAATAACAAATACTAAAAACAGAATAAAACAAATTTAAGGGCGGCTCCCATACAACAAACGTAATTTTTTTATTGATAATGGTAAATTGAGACTCACTCTTGGCCAGTTTTATTTTTTGTAAGCCACGTTCTAAAATAATGGGACCTATTATTCATCGATATGAATAGCCTACTTATTTATAACTTAGCACCTTGTTCTTAACAACAACGATTTCGTACAAAACTTAAGTTCACTCACAGTAAGTAAATATTGTGACTACTTTGTGAGTAACTGCATAATGGGATGATTACTAGGTAAGTGGAGTAGCGCTCAGTCACATGTACCGGCATGTGATCATAACAATACGTTTATCCCACGAGGTGTTGCGAAATAAGGGTACCAATGCTCTACGTAAATGAAGAACGTTTGATTGTCTCTGTTTTTAACCACCGACGAGAAAGAGGGGTGTTATAAGTTTGACGTGCCTGTGTGTCTGTCTGTGGCGTAGCGCCTAAACGAATGGACCAAAAGCTGACTTGATCGAGATGGTTCTTAGCTATGATTGATGGAAATCGGTTTAATAGTTCAAAGTTATTGGGGGTGAAAGCTTAGCTCGCGTTTTTTTTCTTTTAATTTGTTTGGCAAAAAAACTTTTTTATGCAAAATAAATACAAACAAATCACGTCTTTATTTCAAGCGAGGTAGTCTACTCTACTAGCATTAAAGCAAGAGTCTAGATACCATTTAAATACCTTAATTAAAGCCACATTTACCGTGATGGTAGTTCGTATAGGTGGAAAAGGGAATCAAAACAGTGACTGGCTGATTGACATAATTGAGAGTTATTTATTTATT
Organism: Acrobasis suavella; assembly: GCA_943193695.1. Taxonomy (NCBI): domain Eukaryota; kingdom Metazoa; phylum Arthropoda; class Insecta; order Lepidoptera; family Pyralidae; genus Acrobasis; species Acrobasis suavella. Next base: position 4,998,645 of record OW971933.1, on the reverse strand, counting down.
TTTATTTTAGTTATTCATAAATCACATACAGATTAACAGTTATTCACCAAAGAATATGCACTGTAGTCAAGAAAGAGGCACAACAATAAAAATATAGGTCAATAGTCACATAAGATTAAAAAAAGAACATACGCATAGACAAATATTCAAAATATAAAAAAAAATTTTTTGATAAAACCCATGGAGGGAGAGACAAAAACTAACACAGAAACACACACACGTGTCAAAATTAATACACCTTTTATGCGTCAGTAGTAATAAAAAATATGTGGGATTGCACTTGCTTAGGAATTTTCTAAACACGTGCCTGATATTCATAATATTGAGTTTAAGTATTACTAGTTGCATCGAGAAAATGTAACCGGACTCAGGGCCAGTCATCAGCCGATGTAAACCCCACTCACCTACGATAACGTACTACTTGTGGTACTACTCCCAATAGTGGGTCAACTCACAATACTTTCTACCGAGGGTACCTACGCAGTTACTCGACACGGCCGCAAATTAAAGAGACGCAGAAGTGACGTTATTCATCGTGCTCAGTCTATAAATAAAATGCACGAACGTGCATTTCATTCCAATAAGAACTTCTATACTAATACGATTTTTGTATAAAAAATCGAGTAAAAGATCATTATTTATTGAAATCATCTTAATGGTAATTTATATTTTTTATATAAGTAAATATTATATTCCTTCTTAATAGACATATATACCCCCCGGGCCTCCAGCGACGGCGCCTACACTTTACACTTTATTGTGTCAAGTCAACGCGTATTTATAATAAGCAGGTACATTGAAGAGGTTTGAATTATTATTGGGTACATCATTTATATTATTTATTAAACATTATAACAAAAATGTAATGTTACTTAACCCCTTTAATACATAATTGATAGGTAGTTATTGTTAATGTATTTACTATTTTAGATTTTTTTTGTAAGGCAATTCCAATGTTTGGAAAATCTCTAATGATATTATATAGCGTTGTTTATTATTGAAGATTGTATATTATTGTTTGAATAAATAAATAAATAAAAAAAAAATTTAAAAAAAATTATTTGAGTATATGTGTAATATATGTAGGTATATGTATGTTTATTTGTAGTTAGTGTAGTTTTATGTCATTTTTATTTTCTTCCTCCTTTAGCTTATGTATAAACACGCCTGTATGCCTCTCTAACTCGTACGAATTAATAAAAAATCACCATTCTCAAATTTGCGACATTGTACATTTTAGAAACTTCAGAGGAGTGCCGATTTTTCTGTCAAATTTATTAGGATTCTGCACTCTTCAAATTGGTAGCATATTCAAACATATACTTACTGTATGACATATATATTTCTTTAAAAATTACTGATGAAGAAAAGCACTTTTTATGAATATACCAATAAATATAGATAAGGTTAGGTATGTTCTTCTTCTGCATACAATATTTTGTGCTAAGGCTCCTTACATTGTGAGTTTAATACGCTATAAAAGGAAATACTTTTGACAATGTCTGAAATTGTTGCCTCTAGCGTAACCGGAATATAATAGGATCATTGTTATAGGTAACTTTGATATTGAATTGTGCCATGAAATTGCTGCTACAATTACAATATTTCTGTCAAGCTGTTTGATTCATGCTGACGTTGATTTTATGTCAGTTTCGCAAAGTGGAACTAAGGAACTTGGGTCTAATAAATAATTTGTCACACTTCAGGATTTAATGTAGGTTAATATGTCATTTAATATCTCAATCATCTGTTTAAATTATAGGACCTTTTTCGTATAAACTTTTCCGTATAAACGCTTTAATTTTGAAACAAATTGTCCGATTTCTATCTTTTTTTGTAAATTTTAAAGAAATTTTATATGTCTAAGATTGTAACGGGTTACCTTACCATCACACAATTTTTTGTGGCAAAGTTATAACGAATTTGTGTAAGGTGGTATTAACTATTGGTACTTTTAACTTAGTTTATGAGTAAATAAGCTTTAAAAGTCCTGTTTGTCTTATTCTTTTTTCTCTTTGATCAATTTCTAGTTAACTAATAAACCGAGTGTTTCTAAGAATTTGATTACGCAAAATCTTCCGACTCGGCGTCTAATGACCAATTAGGATATTATTTTCATTTTGAGAAATGTGAGAAATAAACAAAGCAGTTTACTTTTTTATTTATAAGATTAGACTTGTTTATAAAAATAAACTTTTTTGTTTGTTTCTGTTTGACTTACGCTATCTCAATAGTACCTTATTGTTTTTACAGGGACACAAACATGTTTTTGCTTAAAAAAATATCTGTCCAATCGGAGGAGAAATCTTACGACGCGCCGCCATTCTTGTATCTAAATCTGTACAGGAATTTTGAATTTAAGGTGCAATAAAGAAACTTAGATAACGGAGTTCAAAGTTTTCAGCCCTGAAACTGAACATTAAACTCCTTTTCTGGAAAACAAGCTACCCTAACCGCGTTTGGAATTCGGGTCTCTCATCATCATTATCATCAGGTATTTTTAAACTCCACTACTAGAGTATGACCCTCTGTGTACTACCAGAGCCATACTTGGCCAGAGCATTTGACCTAAAATCTCCACGCTGACGAGGAGAGGTCTCACACGGATGTCTATGTATGCATGCCTAAAGTTTTGTTTAGCTTATATTTCCCAAGTCGACTGCTTCTACATCCATTGGAAAACTTGGAGGGGCCCTCCTTAAAACCATACGGCATGAAGTGACACGGATATTTCAAACAAACAAGTTGTTATTTTTAACCGACTTCCGAAAAGGAGGAGGTAATTAATTCGTCACGATCTTTTTTTTTTGGGACGACAGGACCCTATTACTAAGACTCCTGTCTGTCTGTTTGGCTGGCTGTCTGTCTGTCTGTATCTCTGTTACCTAGCTCCATCTCATGCACCGTGATAGCTAGACAGTTAAAATTTTAACAGATGATGTATTTCTATTGCATTGCTATAACAACAAATACTAAAAGGGGCTCTCATAAAACAAACATTATATTTTTGCCGTTTTTTTGCTCGATATTAATAATGGCAACAGGCTTGAAATATTAAGTTGTAAATTCAGTTAATAAATGAATAATAAAATCCCACCCAGCAAACGTAATTTTTTATAGATAGGAACCCTTAGTGCGCAAGTCCGACGCGCGATTGGCTGGTTATGTATGTTCAACGTTTATTCCAAGAGGCAAAGACCGATTTGAATATATTTTTTTTTTTTGAAAAGGATATAATTTTCTGATGGTCCCATATAAATTTTATCAAAATCGCTGGAGTAGTTTGGGGGTGAAGTAGGTTTTTACTTTAGAAAAATTACTGCAAAGTGGATAAAAGAGGTAACGCGCCTCACCGCCCCGTATAAATTCATACAGGATTGACTGACATCCTAAAAATCACCAACATCAACAAATAGTTGTTTGCTGTTGATGAATTACAGATATCTATAGAAACATTAACATATCTCCATATATAGAGATATTATTTACCACGGCTTACATCCATATAATTGTCTCTTTGTACACGAGAAATGATCGGCTCCTCAAGTTTCCTCCGTCAACTCGACACACCCTATACTCACCGACAGGTATGTAATTAATATGTTTCTGTTAGTACGTAACTTAATACGTCGGGGTAATGAGTGGGATCATGTAGCGAGCCTCCACGTAAAACCAACATGTGCCAATGTCCCGTTTGCCTGTGGTCGAACGGCCGTCGATTTGATGTTGGATCAAATGTTTGTCTGACAAATGTGTAGTCGCGCATAAAAGTGTTCGCGGACATTAATGGACGAATCATGTGCAATTTAGTATGTAGGTGTGTACGTGTATGCGATGATGTTAAATAGTTATTTTCTATTTTTAGATGACTAAATAAGTATGTCGAGTAACAGGATAATTAATTTCTTTATAAAAAGGTAGGTACTTTTCCTAAGCGCGTATATAACTATATACCTAGTGAGGAATTTACTAATTTAAGAAGTGCAATATTTTGGGTACTTTAATAGAAAAACCTACGCTCCGAAAATAAGTATTTTAGTGGATATGGCAATAAGTACAGAAACATTTTTTTAGTTAAACTAAAGACTAGAAAGTTCAGTTTTAAAACTGGAGGTGGTTTTATATTTTTTTAGTACTCAAGGAGATATGTTCTTATTAAGTATATAACCACGTGTATACTATGTACGCACATCATAAAGATAATATAGTCTCTACTTTCATGTTCATATCAGATTAGTAAGCTAGGTATTATTTTGCTAACTATGATAATTTTACAGTAAAACTAGGAGCTATTTATGGCAGACATAAACATCTGATAAACTAATATAGATGTTTTACTACGCGTCTTATCTTTATAGTAGCACATTACATCGTTTAATTGCGTAAAATGACTGACTGCGTACTTTGAGATACTTTTACAGCTTTCATTTTTGTCAACCGAGAATGATTATGCGAATGTCAGAAGAAAAGCAGTAAAACTACCATAGAACAAAATAGAGAAAAAAGAAACAAGAAAGCTGTCATTGATCAATAAACTTAAATAAAATAAAATAGAGGTCAGAAGTACCCATAACCGGCGGGCATGCATGAAGAGAGTAATGAGTTTAAATGAAGCGAAAGAGGTTTGTCAGGATCGTAGCAAGTGGAGGTCCCTAGTCTCTGCCTACCCCTGTGGGAAACAGACGTGATAATATGTGTGTATTTAAAATAAAATAAATACCGCATACGACTGTAGGCCTGAACAATAACTGTACAATTTTATTTGCCGATTAGGGTATTTGTACTTGATTGTACCCCAACTGTTCCAAGCGAAACAGTTGAGTATCAATTGCTAACGTTTCCGACAGAGCGTGTGCGCGGTGCGACTCACACGGGTGGCAATTGACGAGGAATCTACAATTTGATTGCCGGTTGCTGAATACTGATCTGCAGCATTGAGCTGGTACAACACCGCTTTTCAGTTAGGCAGGCTAATCAAGCTTGTTTAAACTAGAATTATGTTTCAAACAACTTCAGAAAAAGGAGTTCAAAGATTCAAAGATTGAAATGTTTATTCAGTAATTAGACCTTTACAGGCACTTTTACTCGTCAATAAGTATAATTTATGTTACGTGTAAAGTATATTAAAATTGAATTTATTTTTAAAGAAAAGCTACCGATACCAGCGCTTCGTAACGACCACAGCTGAGAAGAAACGCCGAGAGAAACTAATTTTCACAGTATTTGTCGCCTACTCGCCAGAAGGGCTTTGTCATATTATTATTATTGTCTTTTAAATATAAACACAAATAATAAAAAATATAACGTTGGTTATCAATTCTGTTATATCTTTGTTACCTCAATTCCATCCCGTAATTTGTTTTAAACCTATTTGAAAGGCTGTACTTCCCAATTGATACCTATGAAATTTTATAAAAATGGGTTAAATATATATTTTTTTTAATAATATGTCTGGAAAAATATATCATCCAAGTAAGCAAAAGTTAAGTATTCTCTATTTTGATTTTCTGTATTTATGGTGACTGAATAGAAAAGAAATGGTAATTTTGTTTGAAAAACATTAAAATTATTTAGTACTTAGTCGTATAAACTACGCGACTTCGCTAAGAAATTACTTTTGGCATAGAAATGAAATGTTATAATCATTACACATTACTATTAGGAGTAGTGTTGAATACGCGCATTATTTTATAGTTTTCATCAATTAGTACTTATTGGATCTCTTCTACATTCTTTGAGAATGTACTAATTGTGTTTTATAAAAAATAATTATGACCTATCAATTATGTCCTACGTCATACATTTAAACTCCATACACCCCGTATGGAGTTTATATGTATGATATGACGTCTATCGACATACTTATACAGAAACTATTTTACGAGTGATTTTATTCCATGACACTGAACCACTTTCTCCAAGGAAAATATGTGCTGGGGCTGATTCGCTTTTGTAGCGCTTCAGGGATGTTTGCAGACGCGCATACTGATTACTGACTGTTTTCATGCGACCATGCGCAAGCGCGCCGCGTCCCTGGTGCGCAGGGTGCGGGCCAGCTCCAACACCGTCCTGGCGTCGATAGCTGACAGATAGGACTGTCCGTGCAGCCCAATTTGAGAGGCAACTGTGAGTAAAATAATTTTTAAATATTTTAATTTTATTATTAATTGTCATTTTAAATTGTATGTTTTCTTGTATGTGTATTTTCGAGCGAATGACATTATTATATTAAATTGTTTTGTATATGGGTCAAAGTTACCTGAAATAAATGTATTTTATTATTTTTATATGCCGAAACGGGAAAAAAATTTTTTTTCATACAAACTCGAATTAGCTGGTCGGTAAATTGGTATGGGAGGCCAAAAAACATTTTTCATATTTCGATATATGTTTCTGGGGGAAAGTTGTTCAGTGTCAAGGACTAGATTCAGCATTAAAATAGTTTTAGTATATTTTATTACAACTTGTATTGTATATGTTATTCCCATGTTATTGTTTACATAAAAAGTCAACGCCCGGCGCTCCTTTTCCATGTCAGCATTATCCTTCAGGTCAGCGGTAACTATGTGTGCAAGATATTTAAATTGTTCAACCCTTCTCAACAGTATATTATTTAATTGATGGTATATTATCCACACGTTTACCACCGGCCGGAAAGACCATATGCATTCGCTTTTGGACACGTTATACACTAGCCCACGCTTACGGGCAAAATTCGCACAAATAGCCAGCAGCTTAGACAGCCCACAAGGCGAGGCACTCGTAGCTCAATGTCATCAGCGTAGCTTATATTATTCAGACAGACTCCGTCAATATGACAGCCTACATGAGTGCTACTGAGCTCCTCAGCTAGGGCGTTGATATACAGGTTGAAGAGCTTGGGCGAGGTCAGCCCCCCCTGCCTCACCCCACACTCCATCCTATATGGATTTTACTAACTACTATAAGGACTATAACCAAATAAATTAAACTATCAAAAAAAATCTTTCCAATAGATCTTACAAACAAATTTGGTAGTCAATCATAACATGGATTACGTACTAACTTATTACAATCCGTTTTATTTCCCAACTAGTATTTGTATTAATCACATCAGATAGACACATTGCGTATTGTGAAAGCTTTAAAACAACATTCAAAAATTGCTTCACAGTAACAAACAAGAGGCTCAGTCGACATGACACCCGTTGCCGATACTTTCAGGTCGGGTCAACAGGTCTTGTTCCTCGTTCGCTATAATTTTGATCAACCTTTGTAAGCGGTATTAATGTAATTCATAGTTTAAATACTATTAGGTAATCAAACAATTTAATTGATCTTATGATAATATGAATTGGATAAGACAACAATTTTGTTTAAGAAAAGAAATTTAATTAAAAAAAATCTAATTATGGTACAAAATAAATAAATACTTATCATAATTCGGAAATATCGCCAGCCAAAAACCCAATTTAAACAAAAACATGTCATAAAAAGGTTTTAATTTTATCACGTTTTAAACTTCTCGTGATGGTTAAAATTAGGGCACTATTCGTAAAAGTTATTCTACTAATAAAATTAATAATATTTGTCAAGCATTAGCTTTTATTTTCAAATTTAAAAAGTGTTCTTACGTTCCTGGCCGACGGTTACTTTTTATCAAAATCAGATTGATTTTTATTTTTATCAAAATCGTTGGAGCTGTTTCCGAGATATTTATTATATATATTTAAGAATTGCTCGTTTAAAGTATAGAACTTTTGTTCTGTTTTTAGTATGAGGTATCAAGACCTTAACTAATATGGAACATGCCCGGTCTCCACTCAGCAATAGTGATAAGAGATAAAACAGTAACTTTAGTGCAATCGTTTCCTAAGTCACGTAAGCTTTTTATCTAGGTATCGAAAGTGCTTGTATGAAGAGGGTTACATTTCCTTGATAGATAAGTGGGAATGATGCATGACCAGCTTGACTAAATGTTAAGGGTGACGAGTGAACGCTGAAGACCCATGTGGGTCGAAGTGTTACCAGCACATAAAGCCTACTATATCCATCTGATAAGATATTTAAATTGTTTTGTATTTGTGACAATTATAATTCGAATAAAAGCATTTACCTATTTCTTTGATAGAATCACAGATAGTGTCATGAAATAAATACTGATTAATTTTAAAGCGTTCCGGTAACGCTTTAAAATTAATCAGTATTTATTTCAGATATTTAAAAGTGATAGATTGGTCTCATTGATAAATTATTCTCTTATTTTACTACAACCAGCTAGTTTCAGTTTAAAACACATTCTTTTGCAACTTGTATGGTATAGCACGTCGTGACGTCATAGTTTCTTGGAGTCAAATAGTGCTCCCATTATCAGTTTTTCTGCATTAATAAATATAAAATCACGTTGAAAATGAATATAATCAATGACAAGTGACATTATTTTGTGACGTATTTTTTTATTAAAACAAAATAATTTATTTTGACTGAAATAATAAATATATAAATAAATATATGGACAAATCACACAGATTGAGCTAGCCCCAAAGCAAACTTAAGCTTGTGTTATGGGATACTAACCCAACGATACTATATTTTATGATAAATACATATATAGATAAACACCCAAGACCCAGGACAATTTGAAAAAGGCCATTTTCCAACTTGCCCTGGCTGGGGATCGAACCCAGAACCTCCGGATTGGCGTCAAAATGTTTGGAATAATTGTATTACGATGATGTATCTAATATTTTTATAACTGATGATGTATCTAACTACTATTAAAAGATACAGAAAGATAGTCTTATTATAAAACGCAGATTAACTTTATAACTTGGTTTAAACCATTATTTACCCAAATGAAGTTGACAGTGACGGAACCAAAAGGTGACATATTTCGGGAATCTTTTTATTCTAGGCGGATAATGATTTAGATAAAGTACTAAATAAAAGTGGATCTTGTTCGGATTGTTAATATACTCTCAAGACCCAATTCCAAGTCTCATAAACTTAAAAAGTCGTGGTTTCCGGCGCACAATGAGAGATAACAGCGATAATGTGAATGGCGCTGAGATTGGCATTTTTGACCAACGCTCGTGGAAAGATTAAATCACGACAGCACTCCTTAGTATGTAATGTGGCATGCAGATCTTTGTCTAATGAACACTATACTAATGAAACATAAACTATTAACTACAGATAAATCATCTGATTTGATATCATCTGATTTTTATTAAAATAGAGTCATAAGTAGGGGAGAGTATATTTTTTGAAAAGAATTTATTACTTTTAGCTAAGATATCAATGTCTATGAAAAAATTAAATTGCACTTTTCGAAATCTACGCTTACGACATCTGGTAGATACACCATTATATCTAAAATTTTCGAAATTCCTGCTCAAAACATTTGCGTCCTCATTTCTTTAAAATATGGTTCTGGTTCGATACAATAAACAGGTAAAAAATTCACAGCAAAACAAGTATATTCCAACGTTTGGTTGGGTACCTACCTGTTGCACATTCCTTTTTTTTATTTTGGAACCGGCGACGCCTAAGCACGATCATATTTTTTACTCTTCTTTGACATAGGTACCTACCTACCTATTTATAATGCAATACAATAAAGTTTTCTCTTATAACACGTGTAAGGGACATCCCCTTAATAAATCGAACCACAGGCTATACTAGATCACTATAGTATAATGAAATTAAAATAAAAGTAAAAAACAAAAAACAAAAAAAAAACGACATTCATATATAAATCGCCCGTGCGGCTGGTTACTTTTGTATGGAAATAGCGAATTTTTGTTTCGTTTTTGGACAGTTATTTTACTTTCATTATACTATAGTGATCTAGTATAGCCCGTGTATCGATTTATTATGGGGATGTCTCTTCCACGTTGTAACTATATAATTTACAACTTTTTTTACAACTTTTTTTTGGGTGTATAATCTGTCAAAGTGAGTGAACTAGCTTTTGAATTGGGTAGATGTCGACATGACTGGGTCAAAAATAAATTATTCAGTTCAGTTAATAAAATAAAACGTCACAAAATAGTATCACTTTTCATTGATCATATACATTTGCAACATGATTTTAGATTTTTTAATGCAAAATTTTGACTCCGAAAAAGTATGACGTCACGCTTATGATTTCGTTTTTGTTTTGATGTTTAGAAAAACGTTTCTGATTTGACTTGTGTCATGTTAAAAAATACATATTTGGCAAAATGCTTTTTATATTTCCGCAAAGGTGGTAAAGAAACTGTAACTAGGTTATGAAGGTAGTATGGTAGGTGCTTTAAGTTTTACAATATCTTAAAGTGTAATCTGGATAAGAAAACACTATATTTAACGGTAACATTCTGTTTTAACTTAAATAAGCTAGTTTGCTACGCTAAGCATTATCAGCTACTAATATAGCCAAGTGCAAATTACGCTCGGCAATTTTCAATATTCTATCTAATTTGATAACATGATTGTGGATTGGTTCTAGGTTACCTTTAATATTTTAAATTGCAAAGTAATGTAAAATAGCTGTATTTTTAAATTATTTCATTCAATTTTCAAGTCATTCAATCGATTTGTTCAGACATCAATACTTTTTGTTCATATACCTAATTCATTTTTTATTCATTCGAATTAAAATCATTCAATACAGAGATCTACTTGAAAACGACTGTTGGCAACTGTACTTTCAAAGTGTTCATTAAATGTAACATTGTTGTAGGGTTCTTTGTAAGTGAAATAAACGTAGAAGGATTTAAACTGGAATAAGTCAGTGAAATGATTACTCCAATCAATGCTATCATTAATTTATTATCAGTAAAGTCGCGTGACAAACAAAAGTAAGTTAGGTACACGTGCCATGCTACCACCACATAAAAGAATGGCAGGTGGCTGGCCAATTACAAAATACTACCGAATATTTGACCCAATTAACTTATAGATATGCCTACTGTTATATTCGAAAATAAGTGCTAAGCCTACATAGGTAAGTATTACTGACTGAAAGGTAAATTTTATTTTAGTTTAATTCTATTCCCGTTTTGTTTATTCAATTTTCTGAAATTAATAAATAAATTTCCCAGAAGTTGAGTTTTGAGTAAATAATTTTTGAAGTACCCACCAAATAAAATAATTGTAAGCCTTATTATATCCTCAGTATACAAAACTTAATCAAATAAAGCATAAAAATGTTAAAAACCATGAGTTTGAAATTAATATCGATTAGTTCAACTCACCACAAGCAATGCCGATAGAAGAAAAATCCAAGTTTTTTATCGCACAGTAAAAAAAAAAACTCGTTTCACACACACATACGATCGTAAATGACAATAAACACACCGCAAATCCACTTAAGTTGTTCACAAAAACACTGCGCTAAAGCGTTTTTTAATCACTTCAAATTTAATTATCGTTCGAGCGATTATTTACGCGGGAATTTTCGTAAAACCGGCGTGCAAGCGTCCACTGAGACTCGCTTATCACCGACTACTAGTGAACGAATGAAGCGAATCGAAAGAACGGAACGGGGGACGCGGCGACCGAATGAACCGAGGTGAATTCGAAATACAAGTTGCGAGCCGAGCCGAGCCGGTCAATAAAAGAATTCAACGCGTAATTTATGAATGAAGGAAATTGAAAATCGGAAAATGAATTATACTAATGAACCTATTGTGCTCGAACGTGCTAAAGCGGCTTGTAGTAGGTACAGCAAAGCTTTTGTTTCAATAGCGAGTAACCTACTTTCGTGGCGTTGGTTAATGTTTGTAGAAATGATAAACGTTGGCGCGAGAAAGGTAAATATTACGGGGAATAGAAAGCTCGATTTACGGCTTCATTCGGCGCATGGTGTAAAGGTGAAAATGGTGTGGCCACGAATTTATTGTAATTGTAACACCATGCGGTTTCGTGTGTGTAGGTACTGTACATTCATTCATGCGTACCGTTTGATATAACCATGTCTAAATAATATGCTAAGGCAAAGAAAAATTGATAGAAGTTACAGTTATTTTTTACTCGTACGAGTAGTTTGCTTACTATCCGATTAAAAGTCTTATGAGTTATGAATGTTATGATATAAGATAGGTGTCAGAGAATTAATATAAGAACTGCCTAGTTACAAAATGTTAACTCGGAACCATCTTTTTAAATTTAAAAAGATAATTCCGAGTTTTTTAAAAAGACAAACTTTAAAATGATTAGGAAAATTGTACAAATACTACCTAAAACCAACAAATTAGTACATAAAAAATACCAAATAAGTATACATACATTTTATCATATCCTGCCCAACGCCCCATACGGTATAGGATCTTTTGATTTTTATAGCGCCTTATAAAAACAAAATAAATAGATAACTCTGACTTATTTTCTCTTTATATTCTTCTTAGTGCCGGACCAGACGACACGCAAGTTGCGTCGCGCAACTTGCGTCGCGTTACGCGCTTACACAGCATTTCATACAATTTCTACCAATCGTTCACACGACGCGCAAGTTGCGCCTCAACGCAACTTGCGCTGCGTTACGCGTGCTCGCACGGGCCCGCACAGAGGTGGTAAAGTGTTAGAGAGCTGGACAAAAATGTTTAGAATTATTTTTTATATGCAAAGCAGACCTTGTCTATGACTTCTATCAAAAGATCTTAGAAAAGATACATTTTTTCTATGTACATTTTAACTATTATAAATTTTTGGTATGCAATAAAGTGTTACTTAATATGTTAGGTTCTATACAAAGAAATAGTTCTTTTTTATCGTAACTTATAATATGGTAGTCACACTTATATAAAAGCTGTTGCTTTTAATGTATGAATATGATCAGCAAAGAATCAAAACAAAAACCACACTTTAATTTCTATGTATGTGCAGGCTGATTCTCAAACCACTGTGCGGCGGCGACACGAGGCAAGAGCGAGAAAGATGTATGTTCTTTAAAGTCGTTGACCCACAGAGAAAATTATAGTCATAATCGACATAAGAGAGAAACTCTCAGCATTTCAAACCGAAAAATGTAAATGTAAACCTGCCTAACCAATAAATTTCGTTACTAAAATGGCTTTGTATGAATGAAGATAATCCATTGCAGTAGATTAATTCAACTATACAGTAACTTAAATAATATCATCATTATCCTCGTTCTTATTTCCGTTGTATGTTGTGTTATGTGTATGACATGTATTTTATATTGTTAGTAGTTTTATGTAGATATGTATTGATGTTTGTATGTATATATCATCATCATCATCATCCGAGCGTATTCCCGGTTGCATCCTCAGCAGTAACGCTTCAGAGCAGGGGGTCTGCTACCTAACCAAGGAGATTTGACGAGGTTACTGGTTTTTACACAGAGCGACTGCCGTCTGACCTCCACAACCCAAAGGGCAAACCAGGAACCAATCCTTGGATAGTTTGATGATCAAACGCTAGGTGGCGTTCGGGACCCACAGTTTTACGTGCCTTCAGAAATACGGAATCATCTTTCTTTTCAGATAATCAGGTGATTCAAGCCTGCAATATCCTATTCAGACTGGAAACAACTTTTCACAAAGTATGCTTCCCAGTGGGAATCGAACCTTGACCACTGGACTACGGAGGCAGTTAAAACATGTATTTTATATTGTTAGTAGTTTTATGTAGATATGTATCGATGTTTGTATGTATATATATGTGTATATATACTTATATATTACGTATTAAGAATCAATTTATTTATATCCTAAATAAGTTATCTTACTTATCCTTTATATATGTATATATTTTTTACTGTTTAATACTTTAATATCACAATATAATTTAAGTTAGTTAATTTTCACTATCGCACCACTTATTTATTATTATTTTTACTTCCCAATCCTGTCACCCAAAGGTAGCCTGTAAGAGATTGCCTTGGCGATAAGGCCACCTATTGTACATCTGATTTACCTATGTATTCAAATGTAAATTTCATGTGTTTTGGTGCAATAAAGTGTTTTTTGCTTTGCTTTTGCTTAGACTATCCTCAAGATAATGATGACAGTGGATTGTCTTCATTCAGATGAATTCATTCAGATAATCATTATAAAAAATATTTTTTTTTTTTGTATAGAGCCCAACATAATAATTATGTAAGCAATTTATTGGTATAGGTAAGCAAATTTATATATTTTGATTTTAATTTTGAGATTTTCTCATTTCCTCTGTCATAACCAATTATCATTTCCCATGTCGATTACGATTATCGTTTTCTCTGTGGGTCAACGATTTTCGTTTATAAAAAAACTACTTTTTTATGGAACCCAGCATAATCATCGTAAGTAATACTTTATTTTATACCAAAAAATAATAAAAGGTAAAATGTACATACAAAAAAAAAGTAAAATTTGCGGTCTTATCGCTAAAACGATTTCTTCCACACAAACGATGGATGGGAAGAATATGGAAAAACGGCACCATTTTGCTAGAATTTCCATAGGACAACGCCTGTATTGTATTTAAAAATAAGTCTTTCAAAACATTTTTGTCCCGCTCTCTAATATACCATCTCAAAGCGGGCGTCTGAAAAAAATGACATTGGAATTTCGTCCTCAGAAAAAAATTACAGCGGATTTTTTTTCATTCAGACAAAGCCATTGACCGGACAATCCACTGTAGGAATTCATTTTCTTAGTGGACTGTCTAAAATTAGACAATGCCATTGACAGGACAATCCACGAAGACAATGATTGCCTTTACTTATACGACCCCATTGACAAAAGAGTACTGAGATAATTTATTTTCTTTACTAAGACGAAGCCATAGACAAAACAATCTACAAAGATAGTTCATTGTTTTTATTTAGACGTAACCATTGACAGGTCAATCAACTAAGACAATGGTTTTACTCGTTCTGACGAAGTCATTAACAGAATAATTCATTTGGACGGTGATTGCCTTCATTCTGACGAATCCATTTACATGAAAATCTACTTAGGCAATTAAGTATCTTCATTCAGGCGAAGCCATTGACAGGACACTCCACTAAGACAATTATTGCCTTCATTCAGACAAAGCCACTGACAGGACAATCCACTAAGACACTGAACTGTCTTACTGGATTGTCTTGTTAATGATTTCGTCTGAATGAATACAATCATTGTCTAAGTCTATCAGTGTCTTAGTGGAATCCACTAAGACAGTGATTGTTTTTATTTAGACATCTCCATTGTCATGACAATCCACTAAGACAATTCATGGTCTTCATTCAAATGAAGCCATTGACAGGAAAATACACTAAGATAGTGATTGTCGTCATTTAGACGAAGTCATTGACATGACAATCAACTAAGACAATACTTTTATTTTATTGGTTCATGTACACTTGAAAATTTACAAATAAAACCTTATAAAAGTTAACGTAGTACATAGGTGCTACTTATTTCTAAAGAAATTTCTTCCAGTAGACCCGCGAGAGGAAATGGAAAGAGGTAATTGGCGTGTACAATACAAAGATAAATAAATACTTATACCTACAAGAAACATAAATAAATTAATAAACATACCTACATAGACGTACGTAAAATAAACTTACATAAATACATAAATATATACTGATATATACAATATAATACTGTCTTTTGGCCAGCTAAACTGACCAAATAATCTGTGTGCGACATTATGTACTTAGCGCATCTTGCGCGGGTAGAGCGGCCACACGGAGCGCGAGTTGCGCGGCGCAACTTGCGCTGTTACGCGACGCAACTTGCGTCTCGTTTGTTTCGACCCTTAGACATAAATTAAAGCAAAGACCCATACCCACACAAGTTCACACAACACATCAAAGTGACAAAAGATCATTTTGCGTTCAAAGCACATCGTGCCCATTTTGAGAAGTGCGTCAATTGCGAAGTGATTATAGAAAAAACTTTTTTATATAAAGTAGTTTATTATCATGGACAGAATTTACTACAAAAATTTGCATGGTGGTTCAAAAGTAACCCTGTATATTTATTCAAAATCAAGCCTTTGCAAGCACGTACTATGACTAGGTATACCTACTTAGAATATTAATTCAAAGAGCACGAACTACTATTTTTTTTTTCGACTGCACATTTTGCAACTTGTATGTTTTGCGTCAAAACTATACAACATTTGTTACTAGAAAGTTTGCAGGACTACTTGCAAAGTGTAAATTTGTTTCCACTACACATTTTGCGTCAACCCAAACATACCAGCTACTCTGTTGCTACCACTTGAAAGCTGAGCAATCATAGGAACGTGTTGAATAAATATCCAATGCATGCAAACATAACATTTTTTATCGTTTACTTATCGAGTGTGCACAATATGTGTTAATTGAAGCGTTAAGAAGCGTAACGATAAAGTGCAATATGTTCTCGAAAAAAGGAAGTAGGCAGGTAATAGACTTAAAAGGGACCCTTAGTGACAGCACTAATAGTCATAAAAAGAAAACTGTCGTTGGTAAAAGTTACAAATTGAATAAAGTTAGTTTATGCACTTATTACAACTGCTTATCAATTAATGGAGTTGAAAATAATCAAGGACGCATCCAAACTTCGGTACAGGGGGGGCATTATGTGGACGTCAAATTCATGCATTAATTTTCTACCACTTTCGCCACTACAGAAACCATTCCATGGAAGGATATCACATACATAAGGGGACATGACTCCCTGACCATGCATGAAATCGAGCATTTGAAAACAGAAAGTGTGATTTGGTCATGCTGACGCTACGGTCAGTGCAATCCGACTTAAACAAGTCGTCAGCAAACAAGTTTGGAAAATCCAAAAGTGCAGGCCTCATAACGCTGATAAAAAAAAAATAAGAGTACATTACTGCAGAGGACGGAAAGTATAGCAATGCCGGATGAGTAGTTTTCAATGCCGAGCGTTAGCGAGGAGGATACAGACATCCACGAACAATTTAAAAAAAAATTATATGTTATGTTTGACTTGTATTTTCTACAAGTACGAAATGTGTTTATAAAAGGGTTATTCTTCATATCTCTGTACTTATTTAATTGTATCAGATCAATATAAATATAATAGAGACAGTTTAGTACAGAAAAAACATGTCGCATGTTGAGAGTAGAGCAACGCTCGTAAAAAAAAAGGTGTTTAATGAGTGTGATTTAGTAAACTGGAACTGAAGAAGAAAATCAGAAATTTAAAACGCTTCAGTAGTAAGTAATGTTCGAACTAAACATGTCATTTGAACCTAGGTACTACATAACCAAGACAAATTGATTTGAATCTATAAATTAAAATCTATCTTCGCATTTTATTACGCATTTGGTATATCTAATCAGCGATTATCCTTGCGCAGGCGTCGTGGTATGTAAATGACATGATATCATAAACTCAATAATCCGTTAATGCTAATATTTTACTTATCATAGCATTAGGACGATTATATCGACAATAATAATTGTGCGTTAGTACCTACCTACTACCAATCCGCCTTCTTAGGGCCAGAACAAACGGGGCGCAAGTTGCGCCGCGTAACAGCTAGTGATGGTCGGTACATAGTTACTAAATCAACCCATTTGAATATTTACTGAGTAAGTTTAGTAAATACCCACAAATATTCGTATTTATCCATTTGGTGACTAGACTGATTTTATGAGTTGCGACTCATATTTATATTTATATTCATTATTTCATGCTTTCATGACAATTTTTAAACTTAAATCTAGTTTACACTTGCAATTTTTGTCGGAAATGTGTGCATACGCTATAATATGCTTGAAATGTAGGTGAACGTCAAATGCGACGCTAAAATATATGAAAATACCATACTAATCATACACTGAAAGTAGGCTTCTTTGACTTATTATCATTTTTTGTGCAAAGACGTAATTATATGTTAAAATAAGTAAACAGATGTCAAATATGATGTCAATATATGAGCACGCTCTATTTACTCTATTTATTAAATCTAGTGAGTAAATACTCAAATGGGTAGATTGAGCACTATCCACTGCCCATCTCTAGCTGTTACGCGACGCAACTTGCGCCCCGTTTGTTCCGGCACTTATTGTAGCGGAAGCGAGGTGATAAACTCGACCGCTACAAAGAGATCTTCCCGCATGGCATGGTACCGTGGCCTGTGGAAGGAACCGCGGCTCCGATGGTGTATCGTCGGATATATATTTTTTTAAAACTTAAAACCGACTTCAGCGCCCAACTACACAACCGATTTTTATTAAAAAAATATGGAACCACGTGATAAGAGAGCCCTTTCAAACAAAAAAATTCAAACAATCAAATCGGTCCAAGCGTCTTTGAATAATAATAGGTGAACAGACATAAAAAATGCATAAAAGATTCCGACGAATTGATTACCTCCTTCTTTTTGAAAGTTGGTTAAAACACGAACTTACTTTGTACTACTTTAGGTTTAAACTATTCACCCAAGTTGATATTGACAGAGAGGTAGTGTCATTTACTAGATTTCGACTTCTTTTATAGTGGATAGTGGTTTAAACAGGGTTTAAGTATCTAATTAATTAAGTCCGTGTTTTGTAATAAGATAGCGCTTTATTAATGTTGTGGTAGATATTAAATACATTTTCTGGCCAGATCTGTTAGGTAGTTCCATAGACTCTGCCTACCTCTGCACTCTGTGGGAGACATGGTATATATCTATTAGGTAGTTAATTTGAGGATAATCTCTTTTCTTTTTCAAAGAAGCGACCCGCTTCGCCCTTGCACATAGGTATTAACCTTTCTGAAGAAATGCGCGTGATTTAAAAACATATCAATCCGTTGGAAAACCTTTCTGCCGGATTGGCCATCGGTTTTGACTGTGACTATATGTACAAAAGTGTATGTAGTAAGTAATTAACTTCATCACACTTGACTAGACTAGCAAACGATGATATAAACGTGATGACTCAATCTCAACTCGCGAAGGAAATTCACAAACATCTTCATTTTATTACTCACGCTGATTTATCACGTCGATGAATGCGACGGTAGATTCCATCGAGTTAGCATGCGTAAATCAATCCAATACCCAATGCAAGTATAAAACTTTTATTTTAAATTATTTTTGTCTATTTATTTCAAAATCATTTTTCAAAGCTTAAAACAGACTTGAACACCTAACTACACCAAAGAAAGTGTTTTTTTTTCTTTAAATTGGTTGAGGCGTCTTCGTGTTATCGTAAAACATACATAAAAACAAAACATTTTTATGTAAGTATAGTTTATATTTTTATAAAGGTTTGTAATTCTATATAATATGTGTAAGTTTATGTTAAATTTGTTACATTTATATAAGATTTATATTTAGTTGCTTTAGATATTTTTTTTCTTCTGAGTCAGTTGCACCACCGTCTTTGTCTTTCTCATATTCCTCTCCATCCACTGGTTGTCCGGAAGAGAGATCGCTTTAAGCGATAAGACCACCTATTGTACTCATTTAATATAAAATTACTTCTTTGAGTTAAATTCTTCTTTTGGTGTAAAATAAAGAGTTATCTATCTATCTATTATCCAAGATATACAATATGTAACAAAAACCCTGTCCGATCCTTGTAGGAGCATCTCAGACCGTCAATATGAACAACTTTTCCTATGGGACCAATGCTTGTAACTCGAAAAAAATCGACATTTTAATAAAAATTGCCGGGCCGGCCGAACACTTTTATATGAAAATGACGATTTTTTCCGAGTTTCAAGCATCATGGTCGTTCATATTGACGGTCTGAGTTGCTCCTACAAGGATCGGGCAGGGTTTTGGTTACATACTCGTATTGAATAACCTTGTAATGTGAGTACCTAATTTGTTAAAAAATTGTGCCCCCCTTCCACCCGGCCTTGCACCGGTGGATGTCTGTGTTTATGTTCCTACCTCTGTGCGACTTGTTCGACTTTCTTCGTCGTGTGTAGCAGTCTTTAAAGCCGCAAACGTGCCTACGGTCAACATACATGTTTACTTAGCTTTAATATGACTAATGGTTTTAATCTGTGTGCGGTGACGGAGATAAGTACCCAGGACCTAAGTAGCGGATTTTTTCCATATTTTTAAATAATAAGTAACTACAGTTTTTTTGAACGAAGTTCCTTTTCGGCCGGTATGGACTTGGCGGGTGGGCGGAAAAAGTGCAAGATTTTTCGTTACTTTTTTCTGTCACGAATTAAATAATATACAACGTAAGAAACTTCGTTCCAAACGAGTGTACCCCGTCCTTGTCTGGGATTAAAAAAAAAACGAAGAGCGTACGTATCAGCTGCTTCTATTTCCTTGCAGATCGTAAAAGCCAAACGAGGGAATTGGCGAGAAATTGAATCATACAATCCCTAAGAATGTTTTGTCTCATTTGTGTTTCTGACGACTTGATGGCCCAACAGGTAAACCCCTTAAGACCCGCATGGCATTTATAAATGCAATTTTCTATTGTTATATATCCGGTATTTTACGGTCTTGAAGGATTAATTAAAGGCGATAAAATAGGTTAAGCAACCCTAAGCGCGGTCCACACTTGGATTGGCGACAGTAATTAGCATACATTAAGTGGACGGTAGAATAGAAGCGCTAATATGATAGCGTAGTTTAAGATGTAATTACTTTTTTTATTTTATTATTAGTTTCAGTTTCAGATGCTTTTAGCCAGCTTGTAAATTCAGACCAAACTATGTCCTATTGGCAAGCCCTATGGTGAAGGCGTTAGACAGCTAGGCAGCTTATCTCGTTGGCAGCGACATGACACTCCGAGCAGCGAACAGTTATCATCCTATGGTTGACTCACTATAGGTAACTATAACATAGAATAGATACCACTAGGAAGTACAAAGTACCTACTTATCTCCATTGACTTATATAATATATTACTGAGATAAGGATCAGGACCAGGCCCACCGCGTGATGAAATGGCACCAACTCACTGGCCCTAAAAAGTCAGTTTAGGGCCAGCGTGACTCAGTCATTGTTTGTTTGTATTTGCCATAAAAAGAATTCGAAATCTTACTACTTACTCGTACAATAGCTTAACCAAGTCACTAAAAGTAGAAATAAATAAATACAAAGGTGATAAGGATTCTCCTGACTATATGACAAGCACACCACTGCAACAGAAAAATTTAGAAAAAAAGGCTTTACACATGAATACTTCCGTTATTAATACTTCTAATAGCAATCATCAGTCTTCTGCTAAGAGAAATAATGATAGCAATCAGTGAAGCACCGCAGATGATGATTCATCTTCAGTAGAATCTGATTCAGAACATGTATCTACTAAAGAAAAAAGTACAATATGTAACAAAAACCTTGTCCAAACCTTGTAGGAGCAACTCAGACCGTCAATATGAACAACTTTTCCTATGGGACCAATGCTTGAAACTCGAAGAAGAAATTGACATTTCCATAGAAATTGCCGGGCCGGCCCAACACTTTAGTATGAAAATGTCGATTTTTTTCGAGTTTCAAGCATTAGTCCTTTAGGAAAAGTTGTTCATATTGACAGTCTGAGTTGCTCCTACAAGGTTCGGACAGGGTTTTTGTTACATATTGTATATACATAACACACCAACAAGATAAATATGTTTGATAGAGTCCTGCAACAATCTTCTTATCTTCTTCTTTTCATGTCGATTGGCTCAAATTGCACTAAATTTTGTCCCTCCAGTAGGTTGCCACTCTTATGCCTCTTTCCGACGCCGACTACAGGTCGTCCTTTGTACAGCTGGTCGGGCACGATGGACACGAGAGAAGGTGCTGCATGGTCTGATCGGCGTGACCACATTGGCAGCGGGCCTCCGATTTTCAATATGTCGCCACTTCGCGAGCTCGTGACCGCATCTGCCCTTCTCAGTGCGTAGTCGATTTAGGCAGCCTCCAAGTTGCCCAAGGTAGGGTATGGCCCGGAGGCAGCTTTTCCGACAGAGGAACAAAGTTAGGGGGAGGGGCGTATTGCCTGTTGCGCCACATATGAAGCCGGGAGGTCTTCGGGTGGCCTTCAAGGGGTTTTGAACACTTTATAACACTGTTACGGCTTTTGAGACAATAAGCAATGGGTTAAGCAACAATAAAAAGACAAAACTTACACATTTTCCACATATCTTTTTTTCAAATTTTTTATATAAAGCAAGAAATAAATAGAGTCTACCGAAAAGCATTTTTTTTTCGATAGAGATACAGTTTCTATGGGTACAATGTTAACTTACAATTTTATATTTTGGTATGTAGGCAATGGACTTGATAAGATATCTCTATTTTAAGTAGATAGTGTTAATGATAATGTATTTTCAAAATATATCTGATGATTCTAAGGCGCTTCTATATCTAGTTATTCTATGCCGCTGCAGTCCCGTTACATCCGATCTCGGAACCGCAATACTAGATCGAAGATTATCGAATCCCACATCGCAAGGTCGGCCAATAGCCAATAATGACAATTGCACGACCGATCTACCTTATTATGTAGTCTTTGGTCACAATTGTTTTTTTCTTTCATTTTGTAATGGCTTCATTTTCTCGATGGCCAGTTAACGTCGGGAGATAATCCTATTTGATCTTTTTATTTGTGGTTGATGGCATGCGAGAGAAAAATATATCGTCGATTATTTTTTCTTTTTATTTGCGGAGATTGCAGGTATTACCACTGGCCAGTTATCGCTTCTAGTTATGAACTGACAGAGTCGACGCTCCACTTTGTTTTTTACTCCATACAATGTTGCACACATTGTGAATGTTTTTATATGCTGGTTTATAATTTACGTGAAAATATGAGGTTATGGCCCTTTTATCGCATTCTAAATGGCCAGATTTGATTTATTCATATCGTTTTTGGTTAAAAAATTAAAAATTAAAAGAAATGAGGAAAAAGTCAGCTTCTAGGGGACCTTTCAATGAATAGTATTTGATGGCCAATAGAAATTAATTTTAGATGATTATGACAACCACTAGATATGTTAAGACAAGGCTAAGAGACATGGAGATGTGGAAAACTATGAAGGTCTAAGTTAGTAGACGCACAAACCAAAGGCTGAAAAAAACACGCGTGAGTGTCGTAGAACACTCGGTTGGAACAAAGTTTGAAAAAACGAATAGTGACGGAAAAAAGTGTTGAAAAAATCTTACACTTCTTTTCGCCTATCCCCATCCGCCAAGTCCGTACCGTCCGAAATAGAATTTCGTTCCAATAATGATGATGACAAATAAATACCAGGCCTAACCTTAACCATTTGAATTTACTTGACATTCACTCGATTGACTAACTTGACTTAAGGTCCTAAGGCCTCTAGGTGAGGCAGAGGGCTTCAACAGTCTTTGTTTGTCGCGAACGGTCTTTGGCTATGCGCTTTACTTCGAGCCAGGTTAGCCAGATTG
Source organism: Acrobasis suavella (assembly GCA_943193695.1). Taxonomy (NCBI): domain Eukaryota; kingdom Metazoa; phylum Arthropoda; class Insecta; order Lepidoptera; family Pyralidae; genus Acrobasis; species Acrobasis suavella. The sequence continues at coordinate 4,975,353 of OW971933.1, read as the reverse complement.
TCTTTATCTCCGCTGCTACTGTGCGCATCCAGGTCTGCTTGAGACGGCCAACTTTTCGCTTGCATTAAGGGATCCACTCTAACGATTGCCTCGGAACGTATGTGCTCTCTCCTAAGAGTAAGCCCTATCCGCATGCCCATTTACGGCGCATGATCTGCTTGTCTATTGGCATTTCCCGGCACACCTCCCACAGGTGTTCGTTAGAGATCTTCTAAGGCCAGAAAATGCAGATATAAACCTGGATCGTTTGCTTGATCTCTTTGGTAACCTTCTACGTTTCGCACCCATATAGCAAGACAGATTTGACGTTTGATCTGATGATTTTGAACTTGACTCTGCGTGTCAACTTTTTGGATCGCCATATCGCTCGAAGTTGTGCGAAGGCTGCCCGCATCTTGACTATTCTGGAAGCCATGTCCTCTTCCTCGAATGGACGCGATTACTAAGGTAATGCGTCTATAAAGTAGATAAGGTACCTACTACTCGTACAAGCAGTTGAAATAGAATTTAGTAGGTTCATTTAGCTTGTCGCATGTGATCTCGCACAAACAATGGATTCTCACGACCGTATTGCTCGAATTGAGTTAATTCATTCAAATATAGTCGAGAACATTATTTAGCAGATCGCGTGTTTCTCGACCGGTTTTTGTGCTTTGGAAAACAATCCTTAGGTGCTTTATTATCCATTCAAAGTCTCACAAACGGTGGTGGATAAGTCAATTACGAATTCGTAGGAATAATTTACTTAATTTATTCGTTGTTACTTGTTATCAGTATTTACTGTAGAATAATTAATAAATAGTGGAGTAATAATTCTCGAATTTCTTCTTTCCTGCGTCAAGGTTCTCCAAAAGATACCTACCTTATTTGTCAAGTTGTCATGGATGAAATTAAAGATATTTTACCTTATTTTATGAGTTTGGAATATACATAGGTTGTGGTACATAGCAGCGAAAATCATAGCACTTCTTTTGGCTTCGCCTAGAGTCGGGTACAAATGGGATTTGAAATTGGGTTCCAATATAATTTTTCAAAACTAAAAACCGACTTCACCCCCAAACGAACCAATTTTGATGAAATTTCTTTGGGACCACCTGGAAAGTATAATCTTTCAAACAAAAAAGAATTTTTCATTTCGGTCTAGGCGTCTTTGAATAGTCAGTGAACATACAATAAAAAAAAAATAAAAAAGTTCGCGACGAATTGATAACCTCCTCCTTTTTTGAAAGTCGGTTACAAAAACTTCCCACTAATCATTTTTTATAGCTGATCCTTTATCCTTAGATCTTATTCTTATGTTAGTCTTGGTTTCGATAAGGTTTTGAATACATAATTAATAAATTTTACTTTATTAAGATCTACATTTTATCACACTCATTTAAAAAAGTCAATCAATATTGAAAATCGATTTTTGACTGACGTGTCGCCACTCGAGTGGGTGTACTACGCAAACTCGATTGTAACGATACTCGATTACAGATCTAACTTAAGGCCTCTCATCTATCTCTACCTTTGAGAGATGAACGTCGAGGGTACACTCTTCATTTGAGCACTCTTGATGAGTCTTGATTTGTATCTAGAGGCTGAAATTTAGACACAGATATCGTTTTAAGTCAAAGATCTATCGACGTCCCAAAAGTTTATAAGATAGCACTTAGCGTTAAGATATATCTACCTATTGAACATAAATCTTATAGACTATATGTCCAATAAAATAAATCGTTTACTTTTAAATTTTATTTTACATTTAAACCTAGTTAGTTTAAATGGAGTCAAACCACCTGGATCAAGGTAGGAATTTTTATGCTTTGCTTTGGGGTAAGTTGTTCAGTGTCATCTATTCTGACTATGTCTACTTCTCTTTGGTATGCCAAAGACAAGCTATTTGTGGCTAGATAAAACTGTAAAAAAAAAATCGGAACTGCAAACGGCAACAAAATGCAAAGCTGAAACGGAGCCGACATTGCACGCAATCACTGCATTGCTGACTGAAGTGTGCGGAAGCAGCAATTTGACGGGCGCAAAAATGTTTGTCAGGGCCCGTGGGAGAAAAATCCTGTGTTTAAGCATGAAGTGGGAGGAGTGGTCAAAATCTGGCTCTTAGCTACTAGATTTGAAACATTAAATAAAACAGAGCGACAAACTGCATAAAATGAAAATTTCTACCTGTAAGTAAACTTTGTCATTCCTAAGTAGGATGGAAGTGATAGGTAGCTATTTTCTAAATTATATCCTGTCTGAAATATAATTACTCTGTATACTTATATAATTTCTGGTCAAAACACACAAATATTATACTAGTAGTTATATTAAAAGAAATGAGTCTATGAAAAAATTAAAAATACTTATTCTGTCATGTCATACTTACCTTCGTTTTGTGTTCATAATAAAAACCAAAGATATCACTCTCCAAATGCATACAAAAAATCTCCCACTTAAATGTCACCGCTTGATACGAATGGGCGGCCAAAAACAAAAATAAATAAAAAAGACTTGAGAGGTGTCAAGGGACACCCGGATGGAACGAAGTAAAATATAAATATAAATAGGTCTAAATTACATCCAAACTCTTTTTTGCGTTCTAAAATCAAGTTTTTATTAACTTCATAAATTTGAATGAACATAAATTGTCGTTACAACTTTAGGTCTTAATTTTTTCCGTCTAGCTCCCTTTGGCAACGCGCGATAAGGAACTTCGTTCCAAAAAGAAAGATATCCTTTTACTGCTTTGTGTTCTATTCTACAGGGTAACTGGTAACTTACGCAAAATATCTTCACATCGGAATCAGAATCCTAACATAATAATGATCTGCAAGAAAAAAATCTAAAAAGAAAATTGGACTTTCCATAGAAACTCGACCGGGTGATCCGTGAATTTGTATGGGAGACCAATTTTTTTTCTGCAATTTTTGTCTTTATTCTTGCAGATCTTTAATGTTGGAGTCTGATTTGATGTTCAGAGGTTTTGAATTAGTTACCAGCAACCCTGTATAATCCAAGATTTCAATATTGCTCGATCAACTTGAGTAAATCAACTTGTATAAATAGATACTAAAATAAATTAAAACTATAAGTCAAGACAACTGGTTCACTGTTCGAATTGCTTGTAGTCTGTGATTGAAATAGAAATGGAAATAATTGAAAAAGCTAAGCCATGCAGTAATTTACTATGAATTTACGACTACTACATTTATTTATTCGTCGACCACCGCCTTGTTGTTAAGGCGGCGTACCGACGACCTGTTCCGTATTCGATAATGTTTCGATTCGTTATATATTTAATTGATTTAAAAAAAATACTATTGGGTACATATATTTTATACGGTTTACTCACATAGTGTACCCGGAAATGTAGATTAGTTTCAATCGATTTCGATGATCATCATTAATAAAAAGAATCGGCGACCCGCGGCTTCGCTACATTTAAGCTCTTAGATACGAACAGTATACCCGCGACATCTGTCGGTGACCGTCACCGATCCGATATGTGCGTCACCGGCGTCAGTAGGCGACCGTCGCGCGTCGTACAAAATAACCGGCCCAGTGCGAGACTGACTCACGCACGAAGGGTTCCGTAGCATTATCTATTAAAACTCACGTTTTTTGTATGGAAGTCCCCTTAAATATTTATTTTATTCTGATTTCAATAATTGTTCTTATAGTGGCAACAGAAATACATCATCTGTGAAAATTTCAGCTGTCTTTCTCTTACGGTTCCATGGATACAGCCTAATGACAAACGGACGGACAGCCAACGAAGTCTTAGTAATAGGGTCCCGTTTTTGCTCTTAGGGTACGGAACCCTAAAAAAACAAAAAAACAAAAATTGACGCCCATTAGATTTAAAAGTAAATAAGAAGCTAAAATATAAGTCATAGAAAGTACGTTACGGTATTAGGGTACGAACAAATTGACAAGTGTTGTCGCTTTGCTAGTTCGCTATTCATCATCATCATTTCAGCCGCATAACGTCCACTGCAGTACATAGGCCTCTCCCAAGGTTTCCAAAATAACCGATCTAGAGCGGCCTGCATCCAGCGCTTTCCAGCGACCTTCGTCAGGTCGTCAGACCACCTTGTGGGTGGGTGTCCTACGCTTCGCTTGCTAGTACATGGTCGCCATTCAAGAACCTTTTTGCCCCATCGGCCATCGGTTCGTCGCGCTATGTCGCTATTGCTATATCAAAATATAATGAAATTATTTTGAGGGTAAATTCAGTCCATAATAATGAAGGACTTGTTTATTTGGACCTAATCAAACAATCAACATATAGCGAAAAAGGAATATAACTTTTTGATTACTGCACGGAGAATCAAAACTATAGCAAATGCATACTGTTTACGGAAATGGCAGACAAATATAAAATTTTACCATTATGTAGAGTGCTCCCAGAGGTAAAATGACGCTGTAACTAATGGAAATGGAAATGAAATATACATACAGTAAAAAATACAGTTATTCAGACGGCTAGATAAAACAAACATGGCGGATTCGTGTATTTTCCATTAGAGCATAATTTTCCCGCTGGGTAATCTCAAAAATAAGGTGATAAAGATTATTACGGCCATTTCTCGCGTCGTCAATATATATATATATATGTACTAAGTAGTTAGTAGGTATATAGATTTTTTGACTAGATAAAGACGTGATAATATTATCACGTCTTTATTCATAACGGCGTAGATCGAGCCAAGAGCCGTAAGACCCAAAGGCCATGTTCTTCTTGTCGAGTCAAAATAGTTCCAGTATAGTTTCTATTTCAAATTATATTTGACCAGTATGTCGCCACGGCGATCCCTCTGTCGTTAGCCTCTGACATATCATTTAAAATTAAACGTAGACTACGTTTGTATGGAAAAGTCTAGGGTAAGGGGACTCTTAAGTCCTCAAAGGTATACGACGTAGGGCAATTCGGATACGATAGAAAGTGGTCCATCGACTGAATAGCACCGCGGTCGCAAAGGTCATTATCAGCGTGACGCCACTCCGGTGTTCTCGATACCTCCCAACACCAGCCCAGAGTCTATTGAGAGATTTCCTAAAACATTCTCCGTCTTATTATAAAACCCAGACTAACTTTATTACTAGGTTTAAACCATTATCCGACCAAATCAAGTTGACATCTAGTAATATTACACTTTCTCACCAGTCAATGTCAACTTCATTTTGGGCGGATAATGGTTTAAACCTGGTAACAAAGTTAATCTGAGTTTTATAATAAGATGGTCTAAGTTATTTCTTTTCTACCAGACCAGCTTAAAAGAGATACTTAGCTTAATTTCATCTTTAGAGAACCTTGCTTTCTTGGTATTCTGTTTTTAGTGTTCCGTACCCAAAGGGTAAAATTATTAAGACTCCGCTGTCCATCCGTCTGTCTATCTATAACCAGGCTGTTTCTCATGAACCGTGATAGCTAGACAGTTGAAATTTTCACAGATGATGTATTTTGTTACCGCTAAAACAAAAATCAAAATTAAATAGGGATCCTATATAAACGAGCGTGATTTTTTTATAGATAATGGTACTGAACCTATCGTGCGCAAATCCGACTCGCACTTGGTAGGTTATTGATTTTTTTAATGATGTTTTCATCGAAAGAAGCTCCATCGACCCAGGTGTTGTTAAATAGAGCAAAAGCACTACTAATCGTGCAAGAGTACCAGATCGCCTTATGTGCCCCAGACACAAGACCGCTGCTTTTCGAGGCAGCTTTAGATATGCTGCTACTAGATGCTGGAACAACATCCCTCCGCCGATTAGGAATTCGATTTCTGTTAAATCTTTTAAATATAAACTCAAAGAGAGAATTTTACGAACTCAGAAGGGTCAATAATTGTAGCATTATCTATTTATTGTACAAGTAGGTCAATAAGTGTAATTATAAAATATTCATAAGTTTAATGTTATAAATATTGTAATCTATGTTCAATTTTTAATATTATTTAAATTCATATACTTTATTCTGTACTTTATTTTGTAATTTATTTTGTTGTCGCAATTTCATGTATTTTAATTCTAATTTATTGATATTTATATTTTTTTTTTCGGCTTCCGCGGAAGACCAGCGTCGTGGCTCGTACCACGGTCCACGACACATGCTGAGCGTGGCCGTTTTGGTACATACTTGTATTCATGCAGCCAAACAAATTGTTAAGTTTTATAAGTGTGCTACCAAATAAACAATTTTTCTTCTTTCTTTAAAGCTGCTGAAAGCATAGACTGTTGGCATTCTCTCTCTCTCATCTCAGCGTTTTCCCAGTTGCGTCCTCAGCTGCAATGCTGAGAAGCCCGGGGTCCGCTTTCCGATTTTTTCTTCTCCACTTTGCACGGTCTTGAGCATCCTTGCTTGTAAGACGATTAGCACGCATATCATCTTTGACGACGTCAAGCCAGCACTTCTTGGGTCTACCCCGCCTGCCGGGCCCCGGCGGAGGCGGCATGGCTATACATTTGTTTCCCACGTAACTTGCCGGCTTTCGTAGGACGTGACCGTACTAGCGTAGGCGACTTTCCTGCAGTTTGTCCGCTATGTCACGGACATGAAGGCTGCCGCGGATGCGGGTGTTTCTAACACGATCTCTCCGTGACACTCCGCATATCCAACGCAGCATTTGCATCTCCGTGGCACGCAACTCCTGCTTGTGCCGCTCAAGCACAAGCAGGACTGTTGGCATTGTATTTGTGTATAAATGATTAATATACAATATTTTAGTAGATTACAGAATTTGATATCGTCCCAATCAGGAAATGGCTTTCTTCGTATAACATAAAACGTCTCTTTCTGACCCTAAGCTGTAAAAATAATTTAACATGATGAAACTTCCTTCTGAATAATTGAGCAGACATCAAAATTCATATGTATTAGCAGAGATAGGATAGCTCAATTATAGGATATAGCGCAGCATCTCTGATCCATGCAATTTGGATTAATCCTTGGCTTAAAGACGCGGGAGTCTGCAATTTCATTCAAGTACAGTTAATCTGGAGGTATAATCTTAAATTTCTTTCTAATTATAGTACATAGATTATTTATTTTATAGAGTATCCAACTCAAGTTGACATTGGCGGGTAGGGGCTTAGGCAACCTACACTGTGTAAATGAGTTTCGGTGTTTCTTCTCAGAGTGGTCGTTGTGCGAATTGCTAGTTTTGTTTTTGTTTTTCGTGTATGTAAGTGGCCAACACTGGTGTCAGATTTTTCAGGCTGCCTAAAGGCATCTGACATAGCTTGACGACTACCATATAATGATGACAGCCGGGAACAACGGCTTATATGTGCCTTCCGAGCACGGAGGAGCTCGAAAAATTTTTGTGCCACTTGTAGTCCCGCCGGGTCACTGAGCTCCTCTATTGCTAGTATTGGTAGTTTTTCTTTAAAATTATTAATAATAACTCTTGGCGCATAAATTATACTAAATTTATTGACGTGTAAATATGCCTGCAACTTCGAGTTCTTCGTATTTGTATATTTAATTAGACCCGTATCTATAACAATGACCTAAACTGGTAAAAGTGCTCCTCAAAACGAATCAGCGAGCCCAAAATCGGTGGGGTTATGTAGTTTAATCACTCAAATGCCCTGAACACCTATCAGCTCCATCATCAGATTGGCTTCACGTTATCACAACATTGCATTGTCACGCGAAATACAAAATTTCAGCTCAATCGGAAACTGGAAAGTGGGTAAAACTTTATTTGTAAGATTTGATTACAGACATACATACAGACAGATATGTATACAGAGAGACAACGGGACATGTGAAACTAAATAAAAGCTTGTAATAAATAACCGGACAAGTACAATATAAAACCAAATATTTCAGAAAAGGATCACTAAATCGAAAAATGATGTTTCCAAACTCATTATATTTTTAAAAGACCTATTTAACGGTACCCCACAAGATGGGTTAGTCAAGAAAAACTAAATTGACTCCTACTTTACTTGTATGGTAGCTACCCTAAAAAAAATGTTTTTTTCAATATTTTATATTACCACTTTTTTGGCATGTTTAAAATAAATACCCATACCAAATTACAGCTTTCTAGTACTAATAGCCTCTAAGTAAAACCACGGGCGGACAGACAGACAGACATGGCGAAACTATAAGGGTTCCTTGAAGGTACTACGAAACCCTAAAAAGGGAGAGTATTGGACGGTTCCACAAGGGAATAATCGTTTGATAGGCTTTCAAAAATTAAAAAGCCTTATAGTACCTAGTTTCTTTAAAGCCGAACGACGTTACAAGACGTTAACGTCATAAACGTGGCAGTCATGAGTAATTACGTGTCGCTTTATCGGAGTGACATCAAAAGCCCCGATTTCGTCAGGAGAGCTCTTAAAACGTCTTAAGCTTTGATGTTTGCTAGTAATTTTCGTCGACCTAAGAAGGCTTTATGACTAAACTTAGCGTGCCGGAAATTACTTCAATGTAGAATTATATTATAGACATAATACAACGTAGAAGAGACATACCCTTAATAAATCAAACCACGGGCTGTAATAGATCACTATAGTACAATATGTTAAAAAACCCTGTCCGATCCATGTAGCAACTTAGATAGTCAATATGAATAACTTTTCATATGGGACCAATGCTTGAAACTCGAAAAAAATCGACGTGTTCATTGTAAATGAGTGACACAAAAATGTGACACAAAAGTGTAAGGCCGACCCGGCAATTTGTATGAAAATTTCTTTATTTTTTTTTTCGAATTTCAAGCATTGGTCCCATAGGAAAAGTTGTTGATTTTGACGGTCTGAGTTACTCCTACAAGGATCGGACTGGGATTTTGTTACATATTGTATAATGAAATTTAAATAAGTCAAAATGCAAAAAAAAAAACAACATTCCGACACAAATTGCCAAAGCGGCTGCACACTTTTGTACGGAAATGCCAAAAAATTCTTGCTTTTTGACTGTTATTTTAAATTCATTATACTATAGTGATCTAGTATAGCCCGTGGTTCGATTGATTACGGGAATGTCCCTCCACGGTGTATAACTTCCAGCCCCGGATCTAGGGGGAGGCAAGCCGGGGCCCATGTCTCAGGCGGTGAAGTCAGAGGGGCAGCAAAATCTAATATATTCAGTACTCCCAAGCTACCTACCGATACGGAATGGGGGCGGCATTTGGTTACTTTTGAAGAAGTATAAAAGTTGTTTACATCTCAAAAATGTACAATCGCATCTCGGTCTTAATCTTAACTGACCGTTACTGTCTGAACTCTGCATTACTGTTCTTAACAGACCATTACTGTTCAGGTACTGGTAATCAATTAGGCGGCAAAACCAAGCAGGGGGCGGCATATGCTCATATTTTGCCCCGCCTCAAAAAAATTCTAGATCCTGTATTGATAATTTCTAACAAAATATGCTGAAACAATTTTAAGGTTGAATTCGGTCCATGATACTGAACAAGGAAGGCCTTTCCTGAAGGAACTTGTATCGAGATAGGAAAAAAAGATTTTTGGTTTTTATACAAACTTGGATCAAACTTATTAGTAATCTGTGCTCGGATCAGCTGGTCAGTCCACTTGTAAGAGAGGTCAATTTTTTTTTTCATATCGATTTGTTCCTTGTGGAAAGTTGTTCGGCATTATGAACTGAATTACTTACCCTAAAAATAGTTTCAGTATATTTTGTTAGACTGTATATGTATACAGAGTCTAGTATCAGAATCTGTATATGTATTTACAATCAGCTGCGCCCCGCGGAGTTACCCGCGGAAAAAGTAGCCTATGTGTTAATCCAGGGTGTCAGCTTCTTGCATACCACATTTTATCAAAATTGCAAAATTGCTCAAGCTGTTTGCGCGCGAAGAAGTAACAAACATACACACACACACACAAACAAACTTTTGCTTTTATATTATTAGTGCTTAGTGAGATCTTATTATTGTTAGTATTTACAATAGGGCCTGTATATTAATATATTTTTTAATCCGACAGAGATAAAGATGAATAAGTAAAAGAACTTACTTATTACTAAGTTACTACTAGAAGTAGTTACGTCATTTCATAAGCGGATAAAGTCTGTCTGTTATCATAGAAAAATAGATTAATGTGTAATATATATGGTAGCAGTAAAGTAGTTGCGGATAAGTATAGCTTTATGAAGGGCTTAGTTTATCAGATAGCTAAGTAATATGTTTTTCTTGTTTTTTAGGCTGCCGTAGTAAAACAATTTACTCATAGAGTTTCGCCATATCCGTCTGTTTGCGGTTTTACTCAGAAACTATATATAGGTACTAGAAAGATGTAATTTGGCATCGTTATGTATATTAATCATGCCGACAAAGTGGTAAAATAAAACCAATATATTATACATGTAAAGTGGGAGTCAATTTTTTTTTCTCCCCATCTTACGGGGTATCGTTGAATAGATTTTTCAATAATATTGCGAGCTTATGAACACCATTTTTCGATTTAGGGATCCATTGCAAATGTTTATAAGAGTCAGGCGTATTTCTTGAGGAAAGTAAACATTGAAACCATGTGTGTTTTGATAGAAACTGCTGTAGATTGAACTTGCCCTAAGCATTAAATACTGTAAAAGTGTAAACGTCCCCAGAACATATTTATTTGACACCTGTATTTGTTTTCTTACTATACGGTCGCAGAACGATTTAACGATATCGTGGCCGTCTTGTGCTTGAGATGCCTTATTAGAGTCAGACTCGAACCTTGTCTTAAAAATGCTATGCTAGCTAGAACGCAATGATCACACCGGCGCGGTATTTGCGTGCCCGGTCCTGGCATTCCAGATTTTATCTCGCAAATAAATACCGCCATTCACGAGCATTATATTGGCGACATAAACCGTGTCTGCTCACTGCTGGGCCCCTGCTGTGATTGGATGTTTTAATTGTAGTACAGTGACCTGCAGATCGGTCGGCGCTGGCAGCCTTATTGCGTTACCTGGACGATATTATAAGTCAGTGCTGCTACCTCTAGGTAGCATGAACATTATTCCTATATTCTAATATAGGAATAATGTTCATGTTCATTTGTAAGTAAGTAAACATAAATCCCTTATATTCATAAAAAAACCTATATATAAACCTATAATATCGTTTGCCTATTTTAGCTAAAACATGTTTTGTCCCTTTTCCTCTTCTCAATATTTGGCATTGAAAGAACGAGACAAAACATATTTTAACTAAAATAGGTTTAGTAAACATTTGTAATTTTTCATAAATTTGGGGGAAAGTCTTTAAAGTTCAGGTCTTCAGAAAACGAGTCTATATCTTCCTGAAAGGCCGGCAACGCTTCTGTTACACCCCTGGTGTTGCAGTTGTCCATGGGCAGCGGTGATCACTTACCATCAGGTGACCCGCTTGTTTGTTTGCCGCCCTATAACATAAAAAAAGATCTTTTAGTCGGCAATGGAGGACGTAAAGTAAATAGGTACAAAGTTAACTGTTTGGAAAGTAGTGAAATATATGAGTACAAAAAATAGAGACAAGCGGACTCAACAAAATAATACTTTTCTGCCCAAGGCTACATCACTATTGTGAATTTTATTAACCAATAAATGTTTTTTCTTATAGCTGCTAAGAACTGGATTACTAATGCCAGCGATATGGCGCCAATAAGAGAGGAGACTTATGCCCAACAGTAATTTGTTGTGTAATGCATATTTTTTATGTTGTTTTCCAATTTCTCAACACTAGATTGTGTTCGGGTTCTGAGAATCACATCATTTTATAGCTAAACTGAACACAGGCCACGCAGTGCACTTTCCAGTCCGCTCATTTCTCATGAAGACATTACCAAACATCTCAAATTAGTGGTAATGTAACGTAAACTAATTCTAATGCTCCTAATTCGGTGTTATTACGTAAATTACTTAGTCAGGTCATTAGGCTCGCGTGTTCTTCTGTAATGGAATGACGTGCGGGCGGAATGCGTTCCTTCTTCAACTAGTGGAGAGGTCAATGTAGAATTTTCTTCATTTGTATTTACTCTTGGTGAAACAGTTCATTCATAGACTGCATCTCACACAGAGAGATGGAGAGAGCAATTTTGATGTGTCAATTCGTCGCGTTATTTTTTTTATTAATTTTCACCGATTATTCCATGACGCGTTGACTGAGTCTTTTTTGTTTCAAAAGGGTATATTTATCAGGTTGTTCCATTTTTTATTAAAATCGGTTGTGTAGTTGCGGGATGAAATCGTTTTTTAGTTTTGAAAAAAAAAAATATGTAGAATATCTTCTTTAATTGTACATCATAGAAACCATAGACACTTCTAAATCTGTGATAGAAACATTTACAAACCATTTGATGTGATTTAATGGCGGACTTATCCCATAATGGGACCTCTTCCAGTCAACTTAGTATTAGCGAAAGTATACAATAAATGTTAGGTGTATCTCTTCAGGACCGAATAAGAAACACGCAAATACGTAGACGGACGGACTCACCAACATAGCCAAGGTAGCGCAAAGGAATTGGCGGTGGGCGGGTAATATATTCCGGATCAGAAATTAACGTTGGGGAGGAGAAGTTCCAGAGTGAAGACCTAAAACGATGGTAGAAGCGATGGTAAACCTGTTACTAGATGAATCGAGGATCGGATCAAAGTTGCCTAAAAGATGTGGATGAGGAAAACTCAAGATCGGCCGGAATGGCGTGTATCGTTAGATCCCTGCATTCAGCAATGTGTGACAACGGCACAGTATATACAGAACGGAAACTCCAAGGGTCCCGCGCAATATGCGTCCCCGTTCCCCGTCCTCATACCTCTCCCTCGTTCTGGTCTTGTCGCGTGTTTTGTGCAAACACACACATTGACGCGTGCATATCCATGCACGCGTCAATGTGTGTAGTTTCGTTTGTAGTAGTAGCAGGCATAAATGATACACTGTTCCTATAAAGTGCCATATTTACTGTGACAATGGACTGAGGAAGTAGAAAGAATAAATAAGTAGTGTTATATTGAAAAAAAAAATATATAGTGACAAATTACACTGATTGAGCTAGTCCCAAAGTAAGTTCGAGACTTGTGTTATGAGATACTAACTCAACGATACTATATTTTATAACAAATACATATATAGATAAACATCCAATACCCAGGACAATTTGAAAAAGGCCATTTTCCAACTTGCCCTGACCGGGGATTGAACCCGGAACCTCTGAGTGGCGGACTAGCATGGTGACCACTACGCCACGGAGGTCATCAAACTATAACATGCTTTAAATGCGTAACATTTTTAATCTTATCCATCGATAAACTAGTTACAAGAGGAGCCGAGCGTGATCGCCGGCCATGGACATTAACTGAGGATGAATTATGCTTCTGGAAGCGAAAATGAGCGGTAATGGGAATTAATTGAGTCCAGGATTCTGAGCATCTGTGAGAAATCGTGACGGGCAAATTTTCGTGAGTTGTTCGTGGAAAACTCTCGTAAATCATTTTAGTTCTATAATAATATTTCTTTAGCGATAGATAACAACTAACAAGAGTAATTAGATTGCTTGCTTACCTAATTCTAATTATTAGTTTCTTAGTATTCAGTTTGTGGTCTATATTATACTAATGGCTCTGGGAGCTGTAGACCTCGCGAGTGACCTCGAGCCGTTGAAGTTTATCGTATAAAAAAAGACAAAAAAAAGTTGCGTCTTAATAAGAGTAACAAAAAATATTTATATATATATATATCGCTGAAATAAGATATTTATGAAGTTTTCAATCGATTATATATCGAAATTTTTCGAAATGGCGTATATATGAATATACGCCATTTAGAAAAAAATCCAGAAACTGAATCAACAAAAAGTTCTATATCATTTTCGAACCTTTTCACCAAATTTCACGGTTGAGAAATGCGACCAGTGGGCAAGAACAGCCAGATAGTTGGACAAAATCATTTTTGGCCAATCTGGAAACTGGACGCATCGCTCGCTCGGTCAATTATCTTTGTCAATGCTATCTGGAATATATGAACAACTTTTCCTACCCGAAAAACTTGAGTTTCTCATACAAAGCTGACTTTACAGCTACGAGTAGAAAGCGTATTTTAAATTTTTTGAGATTCCGCCTTTGGTCTCATAGGAAAAGTTGTTTATATTGACGTTTTAAGTTGCCTTTTCGAGTATTTATCATCCGTAGACACACTTTCACGACTTTATCTTTAATGGGGCAGACGAGACAGAGCATTTTTGGGACTTGCGGCTCTAAGCAGACTGAGCCCAGGGCCGCAAAACCCAAACACCACTTATAGCGTGATGGTGGGCAATAAGATGGAAAAAGTAATTGTGTAAACAAGAGGTTTGTGAACTAGGGTTTATTTTAGTAATAAACACAACCAAATAATTAGGCTCTAGATAAGTTTTTACATTTCAAGCTATGCAAAAAACAAAAGCCGCCATCAGCAGTTCGGCGGCAAATCGAAAAGCACTGTCACACGTCAAACATGACATTTTCTTTTTTTTATAAGATGCCAGTGGCACAGAATTTAAACCCATATAAATACACGCGTAAGAACAGTTGGGTTTCTAGCTGCTTATCATTTTAAGCGACTTTAAAAAAGGAGGAGGTTATTATTTCCTCAAAATCTTTTGTTCTTTTTTATGTATGTTCACCGATTACTCAAAGACGCCTGGACCGATTTGGAAAATTCTTTATTTGTTGGAAGGGCATATCTTTTCAGGTGGTCCCATATAAATTTTATCAAAATCGGCTGGGTAGTTTGGTGGTGAAGTCGGCTTTTAGTTTAGAAAAATTATTACATACCCAGTATTGTAAATCGAAGCCTTGTCAAACCTATCGATCATAAAAATGAAATGGACCCCGCGCTTTAGAAAAGCGTTCATTTTTCAGTGTCATGGCTAAGAGGGAGCCATTGTTATTTAAAAATTTCCAAGCGCTACATTTATGAACACCATAATTATATTTTAATATTTTTACAGTAGGTAGGTACCTACCTAATGGTATTTTTTCTGTTTCGACTTCCCTATCTAGATATTGAATACGGACTAGTTTTGTCGATGTTGGCGTCAAGACGGCCAAACATAAGTGGAAGCTTCGTAGCCATTTTATTGATTGATTGATTAACGTGTTTATATTAGGATCAGAAACTACGAAGGGTTAAATAGATATTGAATGACCTTAGGTTAAATTAGCTGTTTTCAAAGTGGACCTCTGTCCACTTTGAATTTATTTAGAGATGAAGAGCATTTTATATATTTATTAATTTCACTTTAGACACAAATACAAGTGTAATTGCGGACTAAAAGCCTATAAGGCTTTATCTACCAGTCCACCAAAAGGGTGATGTAGAGAATGACACGGGTAGTGCAAAACTTGAAGCATTGGTTGCTTCACAGTCAAAAACTTAGCTCTTTAATAAGAAAAAGGTTAAATTAGCACGGAAGATATTAACTAATAGTAGTAGAGAAAATGTATCTAACAAATTATAACCTGCACGACGTATTTCGGCACCATACAACAGATTAAAGTTCTGTGTTCTTAAACAGTTGTCGCGCGTTCAGTCTAACAAATTCTATCGAACAATAAATAATACTATTGTACTAATGCCGGCAGAGAACAGGCTCTATTCATATAACCTGTACGTGCCAGAGTTTCCGGTAGCCGCTAGCTAACTGCTGCAATTTGTCAGGATTTACTGCGGTGTGTAGTGGGCTTTATAAGTTCACAAGTTAGTTTTCAATAATACTTACTTACAGATACTGACGCCTACGTGGTCCAGTGGTCAGCGCTCGCCTTGTGATTAGGTCGTGGATTCGAATACCAAACTTTTCACGAAGCATACTTTGTGAAAAGTTGTATCCAATCTGGTTAAGATATTGCAGGCTTAATTCACCTGATTATCCGAAAAGAAAGATGATTCCGTGTTTCGGCAGGCACGTAGAAACTGTGGATCCCAAACACCATCTAGTGTTTGCTCTCAAACCTATCCAAGGATTGGTTCTGGTTGACCCTTTGGGTTGTGGAAGTCAGACGGCAATCGCTCTGTGTAAAAATCAGTAACCTCGTCAAATCACCTAGGTTAGGTAGCGGACCCCGGGCTCTGAAGCGTTTCCGCTGAGGATTCAACCGGGGATACGTGAACATGATGATGATGATTTACTTACAGATACATAAGCTTGTCTTTTATTCTAACGGGGTATACAGTGCATGGGGGCGTTAGACCAAAATGCCACATTTAGCGTGATGGTGGTAAAAGGGCATCGGAATTGTGGTGGGTGAACGAAATATACTGTAACAATTTCGAGGATGAAATTCAGTGCATGATTTAAACAACTTCCTCCAAGGAGCCTCCAACATTACATGAGCAGATCCCAGTTTCTATGGAAAGCAAAAAATAATCGTAAGTGGTTCAGCATCATGGATGGACAATATATCTTTAAAATTGTATTTATATTTTGTTAAATATTAAATTGCCGGAGCCGCATTGACTGTCGGTATATCGAGGTGTTGAAGTGTCTATATAACAAAGCCACTATGTCGGTTCGAGTACAGGAGCACAGTACGAAGGATATTCCATTGAATAGAGGCGTGAGACAGGGAGATGTCATATCTCCAAAACTGTTCACCGCCGCTCTGGAAGATGCCTTCAACCTCCTGGAATGGAAAGGACTGGGCATCAACATCAATGGCGAGTATATTACTCACCTTCGATTTGCCGACGATATCGTTGTCATGACAGAATCGATGGAGGACTTAAGTACGATGCTTGAAGACCTAAATCGAGTCTCCCAGCAGGTCGGCCTAAAAATGAATATTGACAAGACGAAGGTCATGTCAAATATGCACGTTGCGCCTTTACCAGTTTCTGTTGGGAGCTCCACCCTCGAAGTTGTAGACCAGTATGTCCACCTGGGTCAATTGATCCAGGCAGGAAGTTCCAGCTTCGAGGAAGAAGTCTTTCGGCGAATCCGACTCGGCTGGGCAGCGTTCGAGAAATTACGCAGTGTTTTATCGTCTAAAATACCTCAGTGCCTCAAGACGAAAGTGTTTAATCAATGTGTGTTACCAGTGATGACTTATGGCTCTGAAACGTGGTCCCTTACTATGGGTCTCATAAGAAAGCTCAAGATCGCTCAACGGGCTATGGAGAGGACTATGCTCGGTGTTTCTCTACGCGATCGAATCAGAAATGAGGAAATTCGTAGGAGAACGAAGGTCACCGACATAGCCAAGCGGATTAGCTCATTGAAGTGGCAGTGGGCGGGACACATAGCGCGAAGAACCGATGGCCGATGGGGCAGAAAGGTTCTCGAATGGCGGCCACGTACCGGCAAGCGCAGCGTAGGACTCCCACCTGCTAGATGATCAGATGACCTGAACAAGGTTGCAGGGAGGCGCTGGATGCAGGCCGCTTCCGATCGGTCGTTTTGGAAATCCTTGGGGGGGCCTATGTCCAGCAGTGGACTTCCTGTGGCTGATATAATGATGATAATGATGAAATATTAAATAGAAGATATTTCTCTGAGAATACTGGTTGAAGTTTTTCCCACCAGCAAAATTTTGAAAGTAAGATCTGACCATGACACTAAACTACTTTCTATAAAAACAACTAACGAAAAACGATAAAGAATGTTCGGTCTCCTGTACAAATTAGCGCTCGGCCAAACGGATTTTGTATGGGAGGATAATTTTATTTTATTGATTTTTAATAACTTTTTATAGAAATTTTTACGTTAACTTGATCCAAAATTTTGGATTGTGGGTAAAAAGTCACCTTGTATTCTCAGAGATATATCTTCTATTTAATATCTTACAAAAATATAAATACTATTTTAAATATATATTGGGTGCATCCATGATGCCGAACCACATAATATTATTTTTTGCTTTCTATTACTCCATTACAATACTCAATAATTTTATAATTCACAAATTTTAAACTAAAGTTGCTGTAGAATTTGCTTACTCCATCTTCCAGTATATTATGTCTATTCCTGCAGGTTCAAGTTTCCTAACCAGTTGTAATCGGCCCGGCTACCGGTCGTACGTAAGTCGTACGTGACTATGTAATACAGTTGCAAATGTCTTCTAGCGCCTTGCGCATTATCCAATAAAATCATTCTTCTCGGTCTTTGGATTATCAGCTTATATTATATATTTAATTTTACCTTATTTTTCTTTTAATTCCAAGAATTTTCTATTCACCTGTAATTGGGTTACATGCTAAAACACAGAACTAAATGTTAGTTTTTGTCTTGTAACCTGTTGGTGTACCTAATAAATAAAATAAAAAATAAAAATAAAATATTTAACCCTTTTTTTCAACTTTTAGCCCACCACGCTAAAAAAACTTGTCTGTGGCTCTTACTTGTCTTTGAATTAGGCTCAATCTACGCCGTTAGGGAGAAAGACGTGATGGTTAAATTGTTTTTATGAATAAGACGGTAGTAATGTTAACATTTTCAGGACAAGCACAGTAGTCATGGAGATAGACCACCTCATCTTTGGGCGAGATTAATCTTTAGACCACTTCCTATTATAACTAGGTAAGGAAGGCCTCAAAAATGGAGTTTCAATTTCTTATAAAATTAGTATGACATATTAGGTCTCAATTTCTGAGGCCTACCGTACATGCGATTAAGACAATGAGTGTTTTAGACGAGTTGCTACAGACTATTTGCGTTTAAGACTTCGAAGAAGAAAGAAGAAATTTTCTAACTGATCAGATAAAACACATTGACACAATTTTTACTGAATGGTTACATACATCATTCGTAACCACTTCGTTACCAATACGCTTTGTATCGTTGCATGTATTTTTCTTTCTTTTTAATCTAACTGACGGACTAAATAATAACTATTATTTTTAAGACCAAACGCGTCATCAATATTCGGAAACTTCGATTCTATGAGTGAGCATAGCTTCTATGTTAGGAGCTAACTTAGGATTACTTAGGCCAACATTAACGTCATATAAGGCCAGGGCAGGCCGCAGCCGGCCCAGCCAGCAATGTAAATTACCTTATTTACATCGTATTTACAGAAGCAATTTCACGCTACTTCATGACTTCCCACGGGTTTATTGAATATTTCATCAATATTAACGTCAGAAATTGATTATAAGGTCTCGTTTTGAAAATAAATGTTAAATTTATTCCACCAATAACGTTACTGGCGTTACTTCACGACAATTGATGGGCCAATCATGTGGCTGCTGTGACGCTACGTAATCGTTAACATTGGCTGACGGTGTCCGGTGCGTCATACCACATTTTGTATATATCGTGGAGTTTGTTTTGCGATATGTATAATATATAAAATTATTCTTCCCCAAAAATTCCGACCGAGGTGAAAATGGCATTCGCTACACAGAAGAAATAAAAAACTAGTGAAAGTTCTACTTGAAAAAATAAGTATCGGAATCGTTGTCAAAAAACTCACACAAATAAACTACTAATCACATTTGCAGTACAATACAAAAACAAAAAAAAACAGTTCTTTGTAGGAGCAACTCAGACCGTCAATATGAACAAGTTTTCCCATGGGACCAATGCTTGAAACGTGTTCGGCCGGACGGGCAATTTATATGAAAATTACGTATTTTTTCTTCGAGTTTCAAGCATTAGTCCCACAGGAAAAGTTGTTCTTATTGACGGTCTGAGTTGCTTCTACAAGGATTGGACAGGGTTTTTGTAACATATTGTAAAAACAATTTGTTTACTAGGTCGTTTTGCTACGGTTAAAAAAGTACATGGCGTTTTGCAATCTGTTGTATAACTTTACGTAAAAAATGTCTTACTCTACCATAGCTAGCGAATTTTTCAAAAGAAGCAATTATAAACTTAAGTACTATTAATATAAGGTCTTAATTTGCGTCAAAGTATATTGTAGGGATTGAGTGCAGTTGTACTTAATTATGACACGCGGGCCACGCCCTTCTGGCACTTCCAATAGACGATGCAGCTAAAACTCGTCACTATAAGTACTTACTGATTTCTTTTTTCATCATTTCACCCAACATCACGCTGAAAGTGGCCTTTGGGTCTTACGGCCTTAGGCTCTGTCTGCTTAGAGCCGCAGAACCCAAAATGGTCATTTAACCCCATTAGGGATAAAGCCGTGACAGTGCATTCTTCCTTAGCATTATAGTTGTGTTAAAGAGAAATTCCATTTCCATGACTTTTTATGTTACAAAGTTATTTCATTATTTACAAAGGCTTGTGACAGACGAAAGTAATCCAATGCAAAATTAAACAGAGTAACTCCTAATCCGAGTAGGTACACAGATTAAAATAGTCGCGTAGAGATAAGAATTTAATGCAGTAGACTTGCAAATATTAGTGAACACGATAGTTAATCCTTAAAATAGGAGATTAGTAGCTCTTCTAACGGGACAAACAGCGTTTTCAGTTTGCGGGTCAATATAAAGCTCGAGACACAAAGGCCATTTTTAGCGTGATGATGGACGAGCCTTCTCATCTGTTATCATGCCAAAACTTTTTCACCTTTGGAAGAAAGAATCTAAATAGTGATGGGGTTTACATAATACGTATTTACGCCCATGCCCTCGGATCGGCAATACACTCAGCGCAGGAATAGAATCACCTGGTACATTATAGGTTTTTTCTTTCCTCCCAAACCAGCATGAAAGAACTTCTTGCACAATTTCATTCCAGAAAATCGACGCCCACTATTATCGCCGCTGCATCGCCAACAATATTAAGTAAATATCCTTCCTGTAAACAATTGTAATAATAACACTGTTCAAACACACCTCGAGGCATCCACTAGTTAACAAAAATCTAGTTAAACTATGGTCGCAGTCTGCTGCAACATTGTAAAGGGTAGAAATTACTGCAAGGCGCGTCAGTGTGTGTCAGTTTGTTCTCGCCTACAGGTCACATTTCTCGACCGATTTCGTAAAAGTGAGCAGGTTCGATAATAAAATAGATTTTTTTGATGTTACAGTTTTTCGAAATGGTGGAAATATGGAGCTCACAACAGTAGACCGAAATAACCTTGGCCGAGCAACTGTCGAACACAAAACCGTTCTTCATTGCTCTGTTCAAAAATTACACTTCGACGAGTAAAGGTTGGCCGAGAGCAACGTTTTTCCTTTAATGGCCGGCAGCCATTTTGCAAAAATGTTCAAAATGTCATTAACTTATTAAGACTTATGGTTTTTTTCATACAAAAACCGTTCGTTTAAGGCTTGATGTGATAGATTGACACATGTCAATCTATCGAAAACTATCAAAAAGTGCCCGCGATTATCGTCGACCGCCACGCGACAGTCGTAGTCGCGTGACGACATGACACAGGTCGGCAGACGATCGCCGACAGGTGTCGCGGGCATACTGTCGGTCCTCTGTAAGAGCGCTATTTCAAAAGTAGGTTTACCCATTTAAAAAACTAAGTCTATGAATCCACTGTTCCGTGTACGTCGCACCGCACCAGTATGTAAATGCGCGAGTGACTGACGCTTCGCGAATGAAATTATTCGCGATTTCCCGCGAGAGCATCACGCTGTGAAGTGTTCCCCCGAACGATCATACAACTCATACATAAATACATGCGAGATATCAATACTTTACTGGCTGGCTGGTGGTGCATGTCACATCATAATTTTTATTACCATAGACGATTCGGACAAAAGAAATGGTGGCGTAAGGCTGGGTGATTATGATTAGTATTTCAATTGCGACTTAGATTATTTTATTATTATTTATTGACAAGTAAGAAATAACCCTTTTTTTTTGGTAACGACAAATGTTATTCCTCCTTACTGCAGAAAAATATTTATGCGTTAAATTTTTTTATCCCAACTCTATTCTTAAATCTGTCTTAGAACACTCTCGATTTGAAGAGATATAAACCTTATTTTATGTAGGTATCTCTATAACGATTGGCGAAGACACCGAGGAACGAATAGGTATTCGTTCTGTTCGTTAGTACTTAAAATAATTCTGTGTAAATGAGAGAATTTAAGTTGAAAATCCTCAATGGCCAGTGGGTACCACAAACATTCCACCAGTAACCAGTGACACATATCGGCCGAGTTTCCCGAGAAGGCCCGGTAAAAACTAACAGACCGTGGGTCGGCCCCGTTGCCCTTATAAGGGCGAGCACGTTTCTTACAGCAGACAGACCATACCGCTGGCGGTCCAATTTGAACCTGCCTGAAACATGCGTCATGTCCTTTACCTCTACAGCCTCTATCATCCATGCCACAGCTGGATAAAACATAGATTTAGGAATAAGTAAAATTTTTTTGTCTATGGGACTAAAAGCCTCAGTAACTGGCCAAAATTCTAAATTCAAACTACTGTTTGAATTTTGAATTTTGGCCAGTTACTACTAGACCTTCACAGGCACTTTTACACGTCAATAAGTATAATTTGCATTACGTGTTGTCAGTGTTGTGTATCATCATCATCATCATCATATCAGCTGCAACGCCCGCAAGCAATCCACTGCTGGACATAGGCCTCCCCAAGATTATCCAAAACGAACGATTAGAAGCGGCCTGCATCCAGTGTTTTCCTGCATAAAATGTGTTGTGTATATTAAAATTTAATTTATTTCACTTTTAACGCTAGCGTCGACAAATCTTTTCGCGCCCATTTTGCGAGCGTCCCACGAGCGTCCCACCACCAGCCAGCCAGTAAAGTATGGACATAAAAAAAAGATCGCGACGAATTGAAAACCTCCTTTTGGAAGTCGGTCAAAAAGAACAGATATGTATGTGTAGGTGAGGTAGTTAGTATAAAGTTTCCCTAATCCATTTTAGACGTCGGCTTCGCTATTATAGTAATTTATTCAGAAACTTTTGGTCGCAAACTTTTCGCCAAAGGAAATTCCATTTAAATCGTAATGTGGAGTTACCGATCAAAGGATTACAAGCAGAGGTCATAAAAGTTTATAGGTTAATCACTATATTACTATCCATATCATACCTACTAGCAGCTGTAGACGTCTTTTTTGCATAGCCCCTTATATAGGCGAACAAAAAATAGCGTCTTTATAACACTAACAAAAAATATTATGACATTTTTGAGAATTTTTTTTAAATGGCCGAAATATTATATTTTTCACATTTTCCACACCCACATTTCCGCCTTTTTGAAATATTTAGATTAACTGAATTGACAAAATAATTCAATATAAGTAATTATCGATCGAACCTGCTTACAAAATTTCACAAGAATCGGTTGAGAAATGCGACTTGTAGGCGAGAACAGATAGACTGAGAGCTCTTGATGTGGCTTTCATTAACATGTAGAGCGTTCTCGCTAAATCTTAGTGATCTGTTTCAAAATCTAACAAACTTTACTGAATTGCTCTTCAAGTTTCAATGGGAAGCAAAATATTTTTTTTTATATTTTAATACATGTTCCTTGGGTGAAAATATTCATTGAAACGAAATTTCAGAATATTTTATACATATAATAAAGTTTAAAAGTGAAAACTTAAGGCTAAACAATGCCTTTTGTAGGTATTGTTATGGGCATACTTACTGAATAAATATTTAATTCTTGACTTTATTATATAACGATTATATAATAACTTCTTACCTTTATTTATATTTTTGCAGACATTATTACGCGTTTAGTTATCACTTGAAAACTATATTTATATGTTATGTAAATTCTTTATTGTACAAAAAGGACACAACACAATTACAAAAGAAAACAATATAAAAGTGGACTTATCCCTTTAAGGGATCTCTTCCAATCAACCCAAAACCACAGGAAAGAATGACATTTAGTAGTTTATATTTAAATATTCAATAATTTTTGAAGAAAAGCCACCGATACAATAATTTCATTCGCGACACATGAGTAACTACATAACAGTAGCTCGCTCATGAGGCACTAACTGTCGCGTCGCTGCCCCCTTGACCGATACTCTACATGTCACTCGTTTCTTGCTACTTATTTACGGTGTTAAGTTACAAGAGCTGACGATGATTTGTTTTTTATTATTTACTATTATTGCTTTTTAGACAATAAATGTAAAAAGAGGAAAAATGTTTGGACATTTTATACTACACGATAATTTCCTCAAAATCATGGAAGGAAAAATAGAGGCAAGGTGAGAAAAAAGGAGGCCAGGAAGGATGTTCATGTATGTATAGGGAGGTCAAGCATTTAGCTGAAAATCGGGAGGCATGCCACCGACATGAACATAGTTCTTATATACATTGATTATTTTTTCCATATTCAAGCCCACTATTATGCTATTAGCCTTTGGGACTTACAGGCCTGCGCACTGTCTTTTCTTTAGGTATAAAGACTCTCTCTCTCTCTCTCTCATCTCAGCGTTTTCCCAGTTGCGTCTTCAGCTGCAAGGCTGAGAAGCCCGGGGTCCGCTTTCCGAGTTTAGGTATAAAGACTGATAATGGAATATTTATTTAATTATTATTTAGTTAGACGGAAAAAAGTGGTGTTGCAAGTTTGACGAATGTAACTGTGAGTCTGTATGTGGTTAGTAGCCAGCAATAGATTCACTGATTGTTTTTTTTCGAAAGGTGACTTTATCAGGCGTGTTTTAACTTTAATTAAAGATATTTTTCAATCTGGAGTGTTCCTAAATAAAATCACTTTTAAAAATTAATGAAATATACAACGTGGAAGGCACATACCCATAATAAATCGAACCACAGGCTATACGTGGGGCGCACTATAAGTTTCCGGAATGAATATGAAAAAATACTATTAAAGGTACAAAATTAATTTATTGTTTTTCAAAATAATCTCCCTTGGCGTCTATGCACTTTTTCATTCGATGAAACCAGTTTTGAAAACTTTTGTGCCACTCCTCTGTGGTGACCTCTGAAACGTGTTTTTCATACTCCTCGACAGCCTCTTCTGGTGATGAAAATCGTTGACCGCGTAATTGGTTCTTAATTTTTGGGAACAGAAAAAGTCACAAGGTGCCAGGTCGGGACTGTATGCAGGATGACTCATGAGTTCTACATTTTTCGCCTTCAAAAAGTCGTTTGTCCGTCTGGCCGTGTGAGAACTAGCATTGTCGTGGTGCAGGATGATACGGCGTTTACGGTTATTTTTACGGAGTTCGTCAATAACTTCCGGCAAACAAATGGTCGTGCACCAGTCACTATTCACTGTAAGACGATTCTCTAAAGCAACAGTAGCCACGTGTCCAGTTTTATTAAAAAAAGAAGCAATCATCCGCTTAGATGCACTTTTCACGCGCGCCACTTTGGTTGGTTTCGGCTCATCTTGAAAGACCCATACGCTCGATTGCTGCTTTGTTTTGGGATCGTAGCAATAAATCCATTTTTCGTCACCTGTTACTATGTCCCACACCAAATTTGACGCACCTTCGTTGAATCTGGTAAGCATGGCACTGCACCAAGTGACGCGGTCCGTTTTTTGAGCCTCGGTCAAGTTGTGTGGGATCCACCGCGAGCACAGCTTTCTCACACCCAAATGTTTGTGTAGGATAAATTGTATTTGACTCATGCCTATTTCTAAGGATGCGCGAATTTCATGGTAGGTCACATGCCTGTCTGTTTCAATCATACGGCGCACAGCATCGATTTTTTGTTGGTCACAGCGGTGGACGGCCGACCATCGCGAGATTCGTCACTGAGATTGATACGACCACGCTTGAATTCTGCAAACCAGCTATAAACAGTTGTCTTGCATGGTGCTTCATTGCCAAAAGCTGTTTCAAGCCGAGCGATGCTCTGTTGAGCTGTCAAATTACACTTAAAATCGTAGAAAATCATACTACGAAAATTTTCCCGAGTTAAATCAATGTTGATGCAGACACACAATTTTTTAAATGGCGCCACAAGGTAAAAACAAAAGACAGTCAGATGAAACAAACTGCATTCTACAGCCAAAGAGTTCTATTTTCAAATGTTGCAATAAATTTTTAAATATTGTTTATGTAAGTGGCCAGTTCCGGAAACTTATAGTGCGCCCTATGTACTAGATCACTTTAGGATAATGAAATTAAAATAACAGCCACCAATTTCCATACAAAAGTGTGCGGCCGCCTGGGCAATTTGTATGGGGATATCGATTTTTTTTTGGTTAAGTATTTAGTTTAATTTTGTT
Organism: Acrobasis suavella; assembly: GCA_943193695.1. Classification (NCBI taxonomy): domain Eukaryota; kingdom Metazoa; phylum Arthropoda; class Insecta; order Lepidoptera; family Pyralidae; genus Acrobasis; species Acrobasis suavella. The sequence continues at coordinate 4,949,325 of OW971933.1, read as the reverse complement.
ATACTGTAGTGATCCAAAACATATTATACAGCCCGTGGTTCGATTTATTACGGTTTGGTATGTCTCTTCCACCTTGTGTATTTGGTAAGCATTTCCCATTATTATTTTTTTGTATAAAATGTCGAATGTCTTCACATTTTTACGCCTTTACGCAAGAGTTACAACTGTACGAGCTAACACGAACATAAACATTATTTTGATAATATCCACGAGCCGATGCGCTCACGTTTTGCAAGCTCGGCTCTTTTCATTGTACTTGCATTGTACCTATTCAATAGAATTCAGTGTGCATCGAACAGTTGTTTCACTCAACATATCATATCAAATTAATTATCATTTCTAAAAAGTGTATAGAACCCACACATTTTTTTTGGTCCTTCGAGCCGGATATGAACCAGCGACCTATGATATACAGTCTACAGTAAGTCTAGTTAGGGATTAAGATGTGAAGTATTAGTGTATCTGTATCCGCTACCCTCCTTTCACTTGCTACTTAAGTTATATTGCGGTGTTGTTTTTGCGCGGAGTAATTCAGTTATGGCGCGACTCCATTGATTGACGTCTCTTCGAACTAGCGGGACGGACGGAGTACCTATATACTCGCAGTATACTCGCTTATATATAATGCTTGACGCTTGACCGTAATTACTAAAGTATTACGGTTTACATTAGATGGGTATGCGGTTGTTTGATATTAAGATTGGTTTCCCGGTCAACCAGTTGCCAAGTATTCAAGGAAATTGTATTCTTTTTTTTTAAATAGGGACAAACTACACCTATTGAGCTAGCCCCAAAATAAGTTCGAGACTTGTGTTATGGGATACTAAATCAACGATACTAAATCTTATAACAAATATAGACCCCGGACAATTTGTAAAAGGCCATTTTCCAACTTGCCCTGACCGGGCGGGGATCAAGCCCGTAACCTCTTGGTGGCGGATAGCATGGTAACTACTACGCCACAGAGGTGGTCAAAAGATGAAAATGCAAATCATGTTACTCATAGTAGGCGAAACGGCTAACAACCCAACACTACTGTGATTCCTCATTCCATCTTCTCACCGACCATCACGCTAAAAAAGGCTTTTGGGCCCTTGGTTTTGTTTTTAGTGATCATTTCCCGTCAAAGTGAGTGAGAGTAAAGCTAATAAACCGACCAAATGCAAGTTGAACTCGGGTGAAAAGGTCAGGGATGGTCAATTTTCGTCTTCTTTCATGAATAAAATCAAAACTAATTATTTTACAATAATAACAAAAAAAAATTGAGATCCTCATATCGAGCCCTTTCATTTGATACATAACACAGTAAGATTTGCAAAACTTTTAATTTTAATTTCCTAATTTATCACTCGTAAATTACCCTTATTTAAAAAAAAAAAATATTTATTTACTTTGCACATCTGTGTTTGGGTCAAAGGATTACACCATCTTACCAAATTTTACCTGATTTGGTCCACTAGATTCGAAGCAAATTGGCTGTAATAGACGGACGAACAGACAGACGCACGAGTGATCTTAAGGATTTCGTTTTTTATTTTTTTGTACGGACCCCACAAAAATATGCTTAACAACCTACTATCTAAGTATCTAAATGTTATTAAAATAGTGAAGAAACATAATACCAAATAACATTTAATTAAGGTCGTACGGGATATTGCTTGACACGAACATGGCATCAATCTTCAAATTTGTTTTCTTTTATATTTTGAAAAGAAAATTGGATATGTCACGTCAAAATTCTTCAAAGTGGTTATACTGTTTTCGAAGAACTGACAGACATTAAGTACATATCACAAACGTTGTTAAATGGCAGTGTACGAGTATAGTAATCGTATACTTAAGACACCACTTTACCCCAACGTCCCCAGCGTAAAGGAAACAAACTATTCCCAACAAAGAGTATAATATTACCTATCTTATTGCCCCTTTTCCTATTTCTATAAAGCACTGTCGACGTACAAATACAGAAATGTCAGGAAAAGAAACGATAAATATACGTTCCTATTCCATAAATGTAAGCTGCGTAGACCGAAACACGTCGCGAATAGGTTGTGTAACTATTCGAATATATCCGGATAACGTATGTAGAGGGAATCGCGCCTTGCCAAGGACCTTTGACAAAGTAATGACGCTGCTAAGACAAAGCACTCCTTTCCCCCCCCTAACCCCCTACTTGTTCACCCTTATAGGGCGAAGCCTGCGGGCGAGAGTGTCTACACGTGGGGACTGTTTGAGGACTCTGAGAGGTTTATTTTTAGATCAATTATTTGCTGTAAGATGTTCTTATTAATGAAGCGGAAGGTCGTTTTTATTGGATTTGAATACATAATTAAAACAAGGATTTTGTTCGTTTGATATAATTTACCAACAAATCAAATTTTCGTGTGTAAGCTAAATTCAGAAAAAGATTCTTTTTTTTTTCAAATCAAGATTGGCTTTCTTATTTATGATATTTAATTTAATTTCAAAAGCTCTTCACTTACTTAAATTTAATACTTCATATTTAAATAATGTCTTGGCAATACAGGTTGACATTTTACCCACCAGCCAAATTTTTATAGCATGTTCGTTCAGTCTATGATACTGAACTAGTTTCTATAAAAAAGTTTTTAAAAATCAATAAAAAAATTCTTCCTCCTGCCAAAATTGTATGGGAAGACGAAATTTTTATGTTCGTTAATTGTTTTTAGGAAAGTGGTTCAGTGTTAGGGACAGGACTTGCGACAGTTTGTTGCGATTTAAGTATTAAGTTTAAGTAATTTGTTTCATAGTCAATGACCTATAAAATATATAATATTTGACCTGAAATGATGGCGCCACCAAAAATGTTTAATCTGATTGGCCAGACCATCTTAAATTAAGTTCCGATTTTCCCGCAATATGGCGACATTCACTAACTTATTAGTTAATTTTGAATCAAATTTTAAAATCATTTTTATATTGGAGAGAAAAAAGAATAAAACGAAAATTCCCACCCAAAAACGAAAAAAAATGTCACACTACAATCGCAAGTGGAACCGCCATTACAGATCTCGCGTTTTGATTCGCAGCTTCGCGAGACGACTGAAGGGCCCTCGTGGTCACCCTACTGTTCCTCGTTACCGCGCGCCGTGTGGTGTCTCTAGTGAACAATACGCCCAGGGATATGTGGGGACAAAAATACAGACACGCAATACGCGTTGGCTTGTCGTGGTTTTTGTGCTGAAATAGCCTTTGATAAATGCAATAACGAAAAAAAAACACGAGTAGCTACTATTGTTTGAGAAATGTATTGTAGATTATTTATTGTTAGATTTTCTAATTGGTAAAAATTCCTCAACACAATCTGCCAATGCATAGTATTTAGAAAGAGTAGATGCGCTCGATACAATCTTTTGTTTTTGAGATTTCCATTTTCCAATATATAATTTGGGATAATACAATATTTGTTTTTTATTTTAATCGTATATGAACATAATGAATAAAATGATAAACATTAAAAAGAACATGTCAAATTACAAAACATAGCTAGTAAAAGGATTAAAAAAAATATTGTTAGATAAATAAATTTGTATTGTTTCACGGTTTCTATTCATTTTGTAGCTATGAATGTCGGCAAAATACTTTAAATTAATACTCTGATAATGGAACCGTTCTACAGGGCGAGTGTTCACCCACCAGCCAAATTTTTGGAGCAAGTTATTCCATGATACTGGACTACTTTCTATAAAAATAGTTATTAAAAATCTATAATAAAAATACCTGCCATACAAAATCCGTTTGGCCGAACGCTGATTCGCATGGCAAGCTGTTTTTATAGCTTACGTTAATTCTTTTTTTGGAAAGTATTTCGTTATTTCTTTTTTTGTATAAAACATTTAGCTGGTGGTTAAAAAAACACCCTGTATAAGATGTTTCATCAAATCGTAAGTGTACAACATAATATAACAAGCATTTTTTTTGCAGTAGCTAGCAACTTCAATCTAGATGGTAGGCACTTGCTTTTGGCCTGTAATCATTGCCTGTAATCCACAAGAAATAAATTATAGAAAAGAAAAATTTTTTTTGATGACGACCTCCTTGGCGTAGTGATCTCCATGCTAGTCCGCCATCCAGAGGTTCCGGGTTTGATCCCCAGTCAGGGTAAATTGGAAAATGGCCTTTTTCAAATTGTCCAGGGTCTTGGATGTTTATCTATATTTGATATTATTATAAAATAAAGTATCGTTGACTTAGTATCCCATTACACAAGTCTCGAACTTACTTTAGGGTTAGCTCAATCAGTGTAATTTGTGCCTTGTATATTTATTTATTTCTTAGTAAGTATTATTCAATATCCAGTATAAATATTTTAAGTTTATTATTTTAATTTTTTAATATTATACTATTTATTATCTTATAGATAAGTATTTAATACAATTTTCAATTTCTAGTCATGTTACAATATTCAGGTGTTCGTTGCAGTACCGAAAGCCTTCCTGCGTAACATATAATTATATTAAAATACGGTAACTGGCTGTTCATTGTATCCTTTTCAATATAATAAGCGTCATAATAATATAATGGACGTCATAAAGTGCTATTGAAGTTATAATGAGCTACCTAACTATTATGTCGAGCAGAATCAATGGAGAGCAACCTGGAAGCAACCTATTTTCTGGAGGTACCTTTACTGGCCTTTTCTTTAGTACCTCCGTAAGTATAAAATAAATGAAATGAATATCTAAGTGTATGTATATACCACATTGTGTCGTAGTTGCACAGCTGAAGTTACGCGGCTAATTTATTTCTTTGTGAATAACGCGACGCAAGTTCGACAAAGTGTGTTGCAAGATTCAATAAAATTGCATGCACAATTACGCCGAAATTCGGTCGCGCAACTACGACATAGAAAGTTGCCATTGAAGGATTAATTAATCTTTTGTCACCTCAAATGTTGCTTACATTTACTTCTTTGTGAGCAAAATTGTCGCACAACCTGCGTAACGTGCATACTCGTACACACACGTCCGACGGCTAGTACAACGTAGGGCTACCGTAGATCGTCAAATTTTATCCGTCGTATTATTATCATATGTCTGTTATTATTATTATCGTATGGCAGTTGTCCAGTCGTGAATTTACGTTTCGTAGGTATATATTATAGGAAAGTATAGTGGTGTATTAGTAACCATACTTGTCAGCGCAAGTCAAGCATGTTTTCATAGGTATTCGTTTGTACACGGATCTGAGACACAGTCGGGGTTTGTGGTGCATGTCTTTGTCTCTACGTGTTTGTATCCACCGGAGCCATCCGTGTGCTTAGATACAAACAAGCTAATTTTAAAAATTTACAACTACTTCGAGTCGCCCAGGAACATTTGCTAGGGGGTCGTGTAATGTTGTACAAATATCTATTCCCAAAACTAACAACATCTTTAGTAGAAGGTTTCCTTGAAAACCAGGTCGTTTGAGCTTTAACTATATTTCGCTACTTTTTAATAACTTAAATCAGATTATTTTTCTAAACGTCAAAACAAATATTTTCTATGGGATTTGTATGACTATGAAATGTAGGCTAATGACGTCATACTTTCTTAGAGCCAAATAGCTCTCTTGAGGCGGCCCTTCCCGGCCGCACTGTCGTTAGAGCGAGCATAGTTTGAAAAGCTTGTTGTTTCATCCAGGGCAATGCTAGAAAAAGAGGCAAACCAAAAAGAGAGAAATAGTGCCTTTGGGCACGGTTTGCATTCTATTGAATGAAATTCGTATTAACATTGAACGAATATTAACTATTCATAGGGTACGGAAATTTCGTAAAACTGGTTTCAGGATATACGTTTTTTTTTCAGTAAGGTTTACAAGTGTTGTCAAGTATTTTGTGAAGTTTTATTTCCTTAACAGTATCAAATAATTTATTATTGACCTAAGAAAGTACCCAATTAAGTAAATGCGGCATAACATCGGTTCAAAACCAGTTACGAGTAGCAGTTATATTTACGTTATTTAATAAAGTTTCGTCACATTAACGGTGTTGATAACCGGTTGCATAACGCGAGTACAACTTCTTAAATGGATGACTTTACTAGATGTGCTTTGTAGATACTTCTTTCTTTGACATGTGTGACAAGCTACTGTATTTCAAGTTGCCTTAAGACAGCCGGGACGAACGGCTTAACATCTAGAGCATAGAATCAGCTTGAGATATTTCATCATCATCATTCTCGTCAGCTCTCAACGACCCCCTGCTGGGCATAAGCCTCCTTTTGTCCGATTGGTACCCTAGGAATGGATAACGGAGTGTTGGGCGTCCGGCAGCTAGATGGGTGGATGATATCAAACGGATTGCTGGAAAAAACTGGATAGCTAAGGCTAGGGATGGAATTCAATGGCGCAGACAAAAGGAGGCTTGAGATATTTATTGATAGATTTTTATGCCAGTTTTAAGCAAAAGAGCTATCCCACATTCAACGTGGAAGGGAACGTAATGAATCAAACCACGAGCTATCATAATAGTATAATGAAATGAAAATAACAGACAAAAAACATTTTAAAAAGTCGACATTCCCATACAAATTGTCCGGGCGGCTCGACACTTTGTTTGGAAATGCCGAATTTCTTTTTTAGTTTTTTGACAGTTATTTTAATTTCCTTATACTATAGTGATCTAGTATCGCCCGTGGTTTTATTACGGTATGTACACGTTGTATACTTTTCAATTTTAGACTTTCTATGGCAAACATTTTTTTTTTCTTAAACCTATTAGTTCAGTAGGACGGACTAAATCTCCCCTTAAAATAATTTTAATATATTTTTTAGACGTTCTAAGCACACAAAGTACTTTAGTCTACCACGGTACAGCTACATCACGTTCGCACTAGCTACGTCAGATGCCTTTAGGCATCTCTAACAATCTGACACCAGTTTATTACTACTACAGTCGATAAGAAGAAGAATAAGGTACTAAATAAATATGTGCGGCAAATCACACAGATTGAGCTAGCCCTAAAGTAAGTTCAAGGCTTGTGTTGTGGGATACTACCTCAAGAATACTATATTTTATAACAAATACAGATAAACATCCAAGACCCAGGTCAATCTGTAAAAGATCATTTTCCAACTTGACCTGACCAGGGATCGAATCCGAGACCTCCGGTGTGAAAGCCTGGCATGCTGACCACTAGGCCACTGAGGTTGTCAAGATACTGAAGCTAACTATTATAAAATAAACTCGTCTAGTTACCTAATTTCCTACTCTCTGTGATGGAATTTAATAACTGTTAAGTACTTACACTTGCTTAATATCTGGCGAGATAACGGTGCTGAGTTAGATTATGGTTTTAACCACAGGGTTTATCTGATCTGATTCACCATTATAGCCTTTATGGTCTGATGCCGATGGTGGATATTCACGGATTAAGACTTGTAGGTTTAATTTATAGTTTGTTTACAACTTGTGATTCGCTGATGAATTATAAGTGAAGGTCTCCCAAAAGTCAGTCCATGAATATTGGAAATTTTTCCTCAAAGACCTTAATAATCAGTCATAATAATTAAATTTTTAACAAAACAATGAAGAAAGGACTGCATTTACTTTCAGCCGTTTCTTTGAAATCTCTAAAGTTCGTTATCATATCTTCACCAAATTAATATGGAACCAACTTGGTACTGGCTTTCAAATAAACATATATCATTTAAATTCGGTTCACAAGTGGCAAAGATATCTCGTAACATATATGTATACAAAAAAAAATATATTAAAAAAAAGGGTTGAATTGATAAACCTCCTTTTTTAAAATGGATTAAAAAACGAACTGCTGGTTGGTCTATGGGAGTTGAGAGGATTAATAAGTCATTCGAGTTCAATTTATTTTTCACAATACGTGGCCTTTTCATTTAAATGAGTCGATGGAGAAACTTTAATAAGAAATATTTTAAACCTTATTTGGAGATTATCGAGATACTTTTGACTGTATTATATAAGAAAATAAAAACCGCACCTGGAATTTTTACTGTGTTTATAGCGATGCTGAAAATAATAAAATATTTAACGACTAACATAAGAACAGGTTAGCCGTGTGGTTTCCGGCAGAGTAGAATAGGGCCATTCCAAGTCCTCCCGTGGATGTCGTAGAAGGCGACTTAGGGAATACAAGCTAAACAAAGCTTATAAACATCAATGGACCTCTCCAACCCGTCTGGCCAGCGAGGAGAGTGTAGGCCATATCCTCTGGCTGCTCTGGCTAAGTAGAGCTCCGGTAGTACAGAGAGGGTCGTGCTCCTGCAGTGGAGACAAAAAGACCTGATGATGAACATAAGAACACCATTTTTTTCTATCTCAACATAAAACAGTTCTCTCATAAAAATCAATTAAGTAAAAATGAGTGCTAAAATCGTTTTATGGATGCCCTGAATATGGTCGTAAATACTGAAATTAGCACGCCTCGGAGGACTAAATGAGGAATAATGTCCTGTAATTTAGCACTTCTCCAAAATTATACAGCTCAAGTAATCGTTAATTGCCTGCTTGTCAAACTGTAAGTTCTTCGAATTTCATCTTTATGTCTGGTAAAAAAGGTAGAATATTAGCATGTTCCAGATGCTTTTCTTCTCGCGCAAATCGTAAAAGCCAATCGAGGGATTGGGCGAAAATACGAATTATGTTTTAGGCGATGCGTCTAGCAACCCGTCATTATTTTTGATCTGACGATATAAAGATGTTAAATAGATTCAGGTGTTATTTGGCGGAAGTCAAAATTACCTACATACTATGTGATTAAATACCTTTGTGCGATAACGCCACCAGTTAGTTCATGCAAACTATTGCCGGCCGGCGCCATTATTTGATGCCTGAGGATGCCTCGTGGAGAGGCGAAACACGTGTCACGTATGCGGTATCCGATGTTACTGCAGATGCAGCGGATGCAGCAGCATGGAAGAGAGCATGCATCAGCTGTTGGTGGCGGGTGTATACGGGATGTTGGAGACAGGTATCCTGGGACTGACAGCAGTGGGTGGGCGCCGGCCGGCAATAGTTTGCATGAACTAAATGGTCATATATATGCGTCCAATATATATATATATATATATATATATATATATATATATATATAGATATATATATATTGGACGCCAAAAGCAGGTTGACGCCACTTTAAATGCATTATACAAATAACACTGATTGAGCTTGCCCCAAAGTAAGTTTGAGACTTGTGTTATGGGATACTAACTCAACGATACTACATTTTATAACAAATACATGTATAGAAAAACATCCAAGACCCAGGACAATTTGAAAAAGCCATATTCCAACTTGCATCCACTGCGTGGCGGACTAGCATGGTGACCACTACGCCACGGAGGTCGTCAATGAATTTAATATTAAAGTAAGCTCTATTTATGTACAATGAACAATTTCCACAGAATTCCACACTCTCTGATTCTTCTATTTCTTCAGGTCAGAGGAATGACAGTTGGATTAGAATATATCATTTCGCGAGCTAGTCTTATGTTTATATAACCTGTATAGTGTACACCTATCCTCCATAAGGTAGTTTACACACGTGCGTATCTCACATTCCGATCGTGCCCGGGACCGTGTAATTATTCACGCCCGTGTGTTCCCATCACTAGGAGTGTTTCCTTATTACTTGCATTATAATGATAAACATCCTTACTTGGAAACAATATGATATTTAGACAACGCATAAGCTACACGGTTCTGTATGTACGCTTGAATATTGTCATTATCATCATCCGAGCGTATTCCCGGTTGCATCCTCAGCAGTAACGCTTCAGAGCCCGGGGTCCGCTACCTAACCAAGGAGATTTGACGAGGTTACTGGTTTTTACACAGAGCGACTGCCGTCTGACCTCCACAACCCAAAGGGCAAACCAGGAACCAATCCTTGGATAGTTTGATGATCAAAAGCTAGGTGGCGTTAGGGACCCACAGTTTTACGTGCCTTCCAAAACACGGAATCATCTTTCTTTTCGGATAATCAGGTGATTCAAGCCTGCAATATCCTATCCAGAATGGAAACAACTTTTCTCAAAGTATGCTTCCCAGTGGGAATCGAACCCATGACCTCCGAGTCACAAGGCGAACGCCTTGACCACTGGACCACGGAGGCAGTCAAATCAGTACGCTTGAATATTGTAACAGGAGGTATTTGTAACAGTCAACTATTAAAAAATTACGCTTGTTTTTCAATTTATTTATTGCATTTCATAATGTACATCAGTTCTAACTACTAAAACTCACTGTCTTATATTAGTACACTGTCGGGTATGGCAAAGGAGAAATGGAACGGCAAGCGTATTTTATTTTATGCAGAGGTTAATTCATAAATATAAACCTATACCTAGTATATATGTATTTAAATATAACTGGTAGATATTAGAAATATTATGGTAAGTGTTTTTATTTTTTGCGAATGGTTATCATTGTAAGTTTTGTTTTTTAAGTTTTTAGTAGTTTGTAGTGTTTTTTATCATAAACGTACTCAATGTCAGTTTTTTATTCATAGAACGTCAATGTCAATTAATTTTTTATCATTTAAAATCTCGTCTATTGTGTAGTATGTTTTATGAATTCAAATTTGTTTGAATTTATTTATGCAGTCAGGATTTTTTTCTTCCTTTTGTAGGCTGTCGGGTAGGGAATTATAAATGTTTATTGTCATTGTTAGCGGGCCAGACTTAAACCGTCTTATCATAAAACCCGGACTAACTTTGTTACAATACGACACAAATAAGTTGAACAAAAATGGCGGACTTCAAAGCATTTTTGTAAAAATTCCCGGCACGTATAGGTTTAATCAAATCGGCGCAGGTACAAATAATGCGCCGATGACCGCCATTTTGTTTCAATTTAGTTGTGTCGCATTGTACTAGGTTTAAACCATTATCCGACCAAATCAAGTTGATATCTAGTAATATCACACTATCTCACCTGCCTGTGTCATCTTCATTTTGGGTGGATATGTAATGGTTTAAACCTAGTAACAAAGTTAGTCTGGGTTTTATAATTAATAAGACGGTATGAGTTCTAGCTTGGAGGCGGGTGTCGTCGTGGTAAGTCTTCTTTTTAATTAAGTGTAACCTTGGGTTTTTATATTATCATGGACGTCTAACGCCTTAAAATGTAAGAGAAACATACTTTTATAACGGTTCTTTTGATTAGCAGGTCTTTTTAGATTGGTATTTTGCGAGGCTTGCGTGGGAATACAGATCCAAAATGCAAGGGCCTTTGGATTAATTGTTTTCAGGCGATCCCGCCTAAATCCATTTCTGGATGTAGAGAATGATCTATAATATGGCAATAAGGCAAGAGAAGAAAGGATTAAGGTTCATAGAATAATTTTCGGGTGGAATAATGCTGAGGTATTGCAATAGGTATAATACTTATAAATATATATCCCTTAGGTACTGCTCTGTTAATATATTTATCTACTAGATCTAGTTTTTAAATATTATAATAAGTTTACTCTCGCCTCTCGTGTATAAACATGATTTTAAAAACTATTTTTCTTAGTTATTATACTCATGGGCAAATAAAAACATAGTGAAACTGCCTGTTATGGTGACCAAGAAGCTTTATTTAAACGAAAAACACAAAGCAAGTTTTAATACTCGACCCTCACGGAAACCTATAAAAATGTCTCCCTATGTGACCTACTACGCACCACACGCCATTACGAAACTGTTCATATAATTTCTTACTTTATAGCTCCACCACAAGGAGTTATACCGCATTCAAGAGTGGTTAATGTCCATCGATTACCATTCGTTTCTCCGACAAACTGACAATGCGGGCATCCGTCATACGCGGTGAATAAATCGCAACTGTCGCACCGCACCGCGCACGTCAGTAGTGGCAGGGTTATTCGGGAAAAAGTTGCAATTCGATTAAAAAAATTTAAATTGTCTTTTTCCTCCTTATGTTCCAAATAAATTCGCCAGAGGCTCCACTAGTAGGTACAAATGTTTTGCTTTTTCTAGTTGGTTGGATGTTTTTCATTTGGAAAAATACTTAATTAAAAATTAATGCATACCAGTAACCAACCCATTGACATTATATTACATCTCTTCATACATTATCAAAGTTCAGTAACTGCTGCAATTAACTCTTAAATGCATGAATTTTCCAATTTTTATATGTATTAACTTACATTATTTGGCAATAATAGTCCAAATAACATGGGAAAAATAATTAAAATATATTTGCATTATTTTATGCCTAAAATTTAAAAAAAAAACAGAATTTTTCATAAAGTTTTTCTTTTTTGTTATATGCCAAAAGGATATAACATATATGAATTATTCATAAAACGGTTAAAAACTATATTAAGACAAATAAAGAAAATGATTTAAAAAAATCTGTATGTTCCGAAAACGACACAGTATGCATTTAAAGTTAAACTAGTCGCGGGCCCGAACTCACACGTGAGCGCGGCCTAAAAGCATGCTGTCTCACCTAACATTGTGTTCGGGCGAAGCAGTGAGGTGAAATGCACGATAAATTCTAAACCCAGCGCGCAAAAAATACGTAAAGTCCTTTGGGAAAAGGGGTTTTATGCAATAACGATTGCATTAATCGTTTAAAAATAAAGTTTATTAAAATTCTCGATAACTAAGCCGTGTCGATGTGGATTTTTTGCAGATTTTACAGTTCTTTTATTACTTATTTATGCCGAAAGTTGCGTAAAAATAAGCAAAAAGAACGAATCTTTGATGGCTCATAACTTTTTAATGGCCTCTTATTTTACTATTCTGTATCCATACAGGCAAAATGTATAGTAAGACAAAACGATTTCATATTAAACTTTGCATGTCCAATGTCAAACAGTGGAGGAAATCCCCTCCGAAATTTGTATGGAAAAAGTACCGACTAGTTTACTCTTAAGGGTTAAAGCCTCTTCCAAAAAGGGAAGATTTGCTGCTAGGCAGACGGGTTGCTGGTCGCAATAGATGCAGTAAAGACCACAAAAACGCTGCAACCCGTTAAAGGCGGTATGCAAGACGCACGTTACTGCGTATCCGCATTTGTGTCACGCGACATTGAGCATTAATGTATGATGATAAAGTCTAATTTGGTTCAATTGAAATAGGACGTCAGTGTCGTACGACTAACATATTATTCGGTAAGAGTAACCCCCCAGTTACTAATACCTCCATTATAATAAATCTTTATTTTGATATTGGATTGGTTTACAGAGTAACCCACTGGTCGTGATTGCGATTTGTCTTGCCATACAGCTTGGAGCTGACACGGAGGGTTGTCAGTCGTAATATTATAGATGACTGGTAGATCGGTCAGCCAAAGGCAAAATGTTTGTTCAACAATCGCTTGGTTAATTCTCCAATAAAAAAACTAGTGGCTCTGAGAGCTGTAGACCTCGCGAGAGTCGCGAATCACCCGACCCGTGAAGTTTTCGCGTAAAAAAGTTATACCACATTTTTTTAATGTGATATTTTTAAAGCTTTAATCTCCATATTTTGGTCATTTTGAAAAGTTTCGGAAAACTGATTCAGCAAAAAAAAATTATACAATTTTCGAACCTTCCAACTAAATTTCACAAGAATCGGTTGAGAAATGCAACCGAGACGACGAGAACAACCAGACAGACAGACAAACTGACAGCAAGACAAAAGCATTTTTGGCCAATCTCGAAACTGAGAAGCTTCGCTCGCTCGGTCAATGATATGTAACTCATGCTATTCATAAAGTGAATTCGCCACATAACATAGTTTGCAGAAGCGAAAGTTCTCGAAGCACTTGAAAACTATTCGGGCCCATTCCTTATATAACACGGGTGACCATGACCACCTCGCTTTCCATCAGGTGAGATTGAGGACAAATGCCTAAACCAATAAATTGTAAAAAAAAAAAAAAAAAAAAAAAAAAATAGATTGTCATACATTTAAACCAGTCTTTCCCAAAGTGGGCGATAACGCCCCCTTGTGGGCGCTGGAGGCTTTAAGGGGGGCGGTAACGGGCCCAGAATAAAGTTGGGGGCGCTGATGTGATTTAAGCAATGAGTGATTTATAACTTCAGCTATTTCATATTTTAAAATTCACTGAAATTAAAATCCTCTTACTACACAACATCCATTTATTAGTTCATATTTATATCCTTTTTTATTGTACAAATATAAACTAAAAATGTAATTAATATTTATTATTTTAATGCGTTCACAACGCTATTTATATCGTTAAAGGAATCAAACACTGAAAAAATTTCGTGTTTTAAAGTTTCGCAGGTGAGGTCCCCACTTCCGATACTCTTTATTATTGTAAAATTGTATTATTATTGCTATTTTTTTATTTAAAATTAACAATGTTGATTATTGTTATTTTTTTATAAAAGATACTCTAATATACTGGTGTATGTATTATTATTGCTCTCTCTTGTAAAAAAGTCTAGTTTAGAATATAGGTTGAATTAAACTACAGGCAAGACAAATATGTGATTCAGATTTTTATGGTGAAAAAAATGGGGGGCGCTACAAAATAACTGATTTTTTAAAGTGGGCGTTTGACCAAAATAAGTTTGGGAACCTCTGATTTAATCCCTCGCCATAAAATAAATATAAGGTTCACTTAGGTTTAATATAGATAGATATTAAATAAAGTTTGTGGCTACGAATCTGACTTGACAATTGCCGTACAAGAATGACAGGCAGAATAAGAAAGTCGGGTAAAATGTGTCGATCTGCGATAGCCCTACGTTTTGTTCACACACAGACGCGTGTGTACAGATGTTATATTTGTGACTAGCTTTTGCTCGCGGCTTCGCTCGCATAGCGGTGTAATTTATCAAAATCCTTTCTTAGGGGATGCCTACGTCATAGTAGCTTTATGCATGCAAAGTCTCAGCCCGATCGGTTTAAAATTCACAAAGTTTCATACCAACTTTCATCCCCTATTTTATCCCCTTGGGGGTAGAATTGATCAAAATCCTTTCTTAGCGGATGCCTACGTCATAACATCTACCTGCATGCCAAATTTCAGCCCGATCCGTCCAGTGGTTTGGGCTGTGCGTTGATAGATCACTATGTCAGTCAGTCAGTCACCTTTGAGTTATTTAAATTTAGATTTTGTCCAAAAAGCCCCACTTCCTGCACATTGCAGGACCTTAATGAGGCAAATGATCGGGGAGTCGCCGTGGCCAAACACTAGTCAAATTTATTATAGCCTTTCGACTCGAGAAGAAAATTACGAAGCTTCAGCTTTTTTTTTTGCCTAGCCTCGGTTAATGATAATGTAACGGTAAATGTGGCCAGAATAGCAACAGAGTGGTTGCCTAAAGATGGTTACCGTCGCCCGGGTAGTCCAAGAAAGCGCTGGCGAGACGATCTCGACGCATTTCAAAAAGAACGGTCGAGCTTAATGCAGGAAAGAGACAAGTGGAAGAAGATGGCAGAGACCTTTGCTCAACAATGGGACCAAATGGGAGGTTAATGAAAAAGTGAAAAAAAATGTGGCGTTTAGGTCTCATGGCCCTAAGCTCTGTTTGCCTCGTGAAGGATGAAGATGTAATAGTGCTTCAGTGATCCGAAAAGCGGATCTGAAAACGTCCCTGTTCGACTTAAAGCAGCGTTTAAACAGTGTTCCGCGGATCCAAGACCCGGCTCCGTTAATGGAGTTTTCGCTATTCGTCAGTGTTAGTTTACGGAATCAGAATTTTCACGTCGATCGTGTAATCCGTTCTGAAATCCGTTTGAAATCCATTTACAAAGCAATTACAATCCGTTTGCTCAAATATTGTGTAATGGGGATAAAAAAAAGAAAAAACATAATAATGAAAAGAAAGAAAGATAAGCTTTATTCGGTAATCAAAACACCACACGATGAGTTGCTTACCGCATCGCCTATTGACGTGATTCAGATTCTCACCTATTATTATAAACAAAAATAAAAGCAATTCTCTTAAAGAAAAAATGAGCTTGATCAAATGCTCTGTGCATACGCATGTCTCATTGCAGACACACGAGTTTATTCATTAGACCTGTAATTAGAATCAATAAGTGGCCTTTGAAATTTGCGGCCTTTAGCCGTTAGTTCTGTATGCAGAAGCAACAAGATCCAAAATGCTCTATCTACCTCATTAGAAATAAATGTGTGATAGTATGTACGTGTGTATTTAATTAGAATCGTAGACAGAGATGAGCTTTCAAGCCATAGAAAACACGGCACTCTTTTCTCTTCAAAGCGTGACAGGCCCTTGCTTTTTTTACTGCGTGAGAAGACCACACTGGCCGAGTGCGACAGATAATACGAAAACTGTCACCCTCACAAGATCAAAAGAGATAGCGATCACTTTTACCATGACTACCCTGAAACAAATTTTATACAAAACATATAAGCCATTTTCATCCTGGCAAACATCGTCACACGAAAATTGGATTTTTCAACCTTGGAAAGATTATATCGTACTGCTTGACCGATGGTTTGTGTAGTAGGTACAAATTTAAGGTCACACAAAAATTATTCGTTTTTGATCGCATTTTACAATACCAACGCTTTATCCATCTTGTACCTAAATCTATGTTTCAAGCAATGCAATTACAAACAAATTAGATATTGCAAACCCGCTGCTAGCAGGAAGGTTGTGAATAGGATTCCTCAAACCGGCAATGGCCGCTCCAGCAGGATATGTTAATGAATTTGCTATTAAAATCTTTATACGCAACACAACTATGCGCAGGCGCAAGACTACTCGTGATGTTATACTCGGAGAACTTCGCTGTTTTCGGTCACTCGTTGTATAGCCTCTCAGTGAGAGCATATGCATTGTATAATTATTGCTCTATTTTATCAAGCTTTTTGTTGATTTTTGTTTGAGTCAAATCGTGCAACTTCCCGGTTTTCGATTGAAATGAAATTTTGTATACTAATGTGAATCAGATGACAATGCAATTTTATTATGAAAAGAAGCTGGTTTGATAATAGAGCAGGAAGGTGACAATAAGAACCCTGTAATAAAATTTGACAAGTAGTGGCGTAGTGGTCTCCATGCCAGTCCACCACCCAGAGGTCCCGGATTCGATCCCTAGCCAGGGCAAGTTGGAAAATGGCCTTTTTCAAATTGTCCTGGGTCTTGGGTGCTTATCTGTCGTATTTATCGTAAAGTATAGTATCGTTGGGTTAGTATACCATATCACAAGCTTAAGCTAACTTTGGGGCTAGCTCAATCAGTGTGTCTTGTCCGTATATATTTATTTATTAATATTTATATTATCTGATAGGTGAAGGGATAAATAAATAGATCAGGACAAATCTCAATTGTTTGTTTCTTTTGTAAGTTCTACTACTTCTAAAAAAATATCATCCCATTTTACCTTACATATGTAAAATATTTAAAATTATTTTCAACATTTTTTTACAGTAAGATAGAATGTGAGCTGGGCCGCATCCGTCTTCGTCAAACTATAAGGGCTCTTTGTCTACGGACCCTATATGTGGTGACCTTAGACCATCTCTTCATTTAAAAGGAAAATCGGGTCAACTCCGCTTTGTCAGAAATACTGTTCGGTTCATAGCGTTTGTACGGAAACGTGCAACATTTAGCCTAAACTATCGATCATTGACTCCCTACAGAAGCCGCTACAGCCATGTTTTATTGTCCTGGTCGGGTCAGGCGTCTGATAGCCATCGCTTTGATCGCTCAATTACGGGAATGTTCGCGTGATAGCACGGGATTTACGTTTCTCGGGGCTGCTGCTAGCGGTTGTTCTATTGTAAGTACTTATGTGAAACACTTGTTTTGTCGAAACTTAATTATACCGATGTAGTAATGGGAAACTGCTTATTGTTGCTTACTGCTTATTGCAATTTAAAAAATATAATTACATCTATTAAATCAAGAGCTGTGGGTTGTGACAATATTAGCCGCCGTATGATCGAAATCCTCTTAGACATTGTACTTCCCGTCATCACCCACATTATTAACTCATCTTTCTCTATAGCACAATTTCCTGAACTCTGGCGAAAAGCTTTCGTTCGTCCCCTTCCCAAAGTCCCTAACCCCCAACTGTTAAGCGATCTACGTTCAATCTCCATTCTTCCGTTTCTCTTAAAAGTACTTGAGGCCTGTGCCCATTACCAACTATCTCGACATATTTTTGATAATGACTTGTTAAGTTCGTTCCAATCAGGTTTTCGTCGTGGACACAGCACGGTATCTACCCTCCTCAAAGTGACTGATGACATTCGATTGGGGATGGAGAATAAGAAAGTCGCAGTCCAAGCGTTGGTAGATTTCTCCAATGCTTTTAACACCGTGGACCATGACATCCTTTTAGCCATACTAGCACATCTCAAGGTATCTTCAGCAGTTGTTAACTGGTTCTCATCTTATCTTCGAGGACGACATCAGTCGGTTCGCTCCGAGGAATCCTTCTCAGATTGGCGTAAGCTTGAGACAGGCGTCCCCCAAGGAGGTATTCTTTCGCCATTACTCTTCTCTATTTTTATAGATTCTATTACAAAAGATCTTCAGTGTTCGTACCACCTCTATGCCGATGACTTGCAACTTTATGCACAAGCTGACATAGATAATCTGGACGCTGCTATTGATCAAGTCAATACAGCTCTGAGTGCTGTAGCTGAGTGGTCGCGAAAATTCGGGGTCAAGGTCAATTCAAAAAAATGTCAGGCCTTATTAGTTGGCAGTTCATACTTTATTAGGCGGATTGACATTGATTCCCAACTATCTGTTTGTTTTGAGGGCGCCGTAATACCATTTGGCACAACTGTTAAAGACTTGGGGCTTCACATAGATCCATATCTATCGTGGAATACACAGGTCACGGAAATTTCTAAAAAGGTTACGGGTGTCCTACGAACTCTCTATAAGTTAAAAAATTCCTCCCCAATGATACCAAAACATTCCTCGTAGAGCACATATCACTCCTTATCTGAACTGGAATGAGCTTGATTATGTATATACATATATACATTAATTAATAACAAATATCATTTAAATGTATTTTTCGATAAATTTAATTGTCACTTATTCTAAAGAGTATTTATATTCAAGATTACTAGTTTCCGGTTTGATTGTCAATTTGTAATAAGATAATTATTTGGTGTTATAAAATAGTAAAATAATAATTATTTATTTAGATTAATTTACCATAGGTAATAATATTTGATGATTGTCTGACTTTTTAACGATAAGTCTGTCATGAAGTTGTTAAACGAGTATGGCGCCAACATGGCGGGGCTAGGTTATACATTCAGCGTTCTTAGTTTGTGAGACCACTTTTAATTCGGCAGCGGCAGCGATAGTGTAAGTTTAATTCTGTTACTATGTTTGTTAATTGTAATTAAGTAGTATTTAAATAGGTATTTCTGAGGTATTTGTAATAACGCTTTTTAATTAATCTTTTGTGAAGAACCGTTATAATATCTTTTACAAGTAAAGTACATGTGTAAAGATAAATATTTTAACCCTAGATAATGATGTTATAGTGCTGTCGTGATACTTATGAGATTATTGTTGTACTTTAGAAAGTATTTTTATGTGTAATTTAAATTATGAAATTGTGAGAATATGCAATGTACACTGCGAGGAACTACAACAACTAACCAATCAAGAGACAACCGACAATATAGTTCACAAGAAGCATATGAGATGGCGCCAGCAGTATCCTACATCTCGATCTCAGAGTTCGCCCGATTCGCTGCATATGTATATACAACGTCCGACGATACACCGTCGGAGCCGCGGTTCCCCAGGCGCAACAACATGCCTGGCGGGAAGATCTTCCCTTTTTGGCGGTCGATCATATCACCTTGCTCCCGCTAAAGCCCTTCAGGCAAGTAGGCGGTCTATGCTTACGAGTTTATTTCGGGGTATAACTTCTCGGAAAACTAGCTTTGAAAAGTTATAACAAACATTTTAAGAAAATAGTAATTTTGAGGGAATATATGACTATGTGAAATTAATTATGTTTTTCTTCCCT
This sequence comes from Acrobasis suavella, assembly GCA_943193695.1. Lineage (NCBI taxonomy): Eukaryota > Metazoa > Arthropoda > Insecta > Lepidoptera > Pyralidae > Acrobasis > Acrobasis suavella. Next base: position 4,929,393 of record OW971933.1, on the reverse strand, counting down.
TACCCTGGTATTTCATTTTCTAACAAGCTCATGAACATGAATTTTTGGCGTACACATCAATTTTCAGTTCAAGAATCGTGCAAGATTATCAGATCGCCTTATGTGCCCCAAACTTTTCGAGGCAGCTTTAGATATGCTGCAACTAGATGCTGGAACAACATCCGATTAGGAATACGATCTCTGTTAAAACTTTTAAGTATAAACTCAAAGAGCGAATTTTACGGACTCAAAAGGCTCAACTATTGCAGCATTATCTCGTATTATAAAAGTCAACAAATAAGTGCAAATAAGTGTAATTATAAAATGTTTAAAAAGATTAATGTAATTTATGTTGTCATCTGTATTTCAATGTTAATTATTTGATATTATTTATGTAATTTATAATATAATATTTTTTTAGGCTTCCGCAGAAGACCAACGTCATCATGCTTGTTAAAATTCATTAATTGTTAAGTTATTTATAAGAATGTAGTCAAATAAACATTTTCTCTTTCTTTCTTTTTTTCTTTAAGTATACGTATACAGTGTCTAACCAAATATATTGAAACTATTTGAGGACTAAATTTAGTCCATGATACTGAAGAATTTTACCAAAGGAACATATTTCGAAATATAAAAAAAAAATGCCTTCCCATACAAGGCAAGACCGATCAGCTGATCTGAGTTTCTTTGTAAGACGTTATATTATTAGATTTTCCTCGTCTCTATCACTATATTAATTCAACAAAATGTTCAATAACTATCTAAAGAAAAGTGGTCAAGTCTTCAAGCATCATGTATAATTATACGTTAAAGTTAAGATGTTTGCCTCCCTTTTTAGGAAAAACCTCACAATTGCTCCATATATTTTTTTTATCTTTTATAGATAATTGCTTGCTCTACCGGCATCAACTACTAAAAAAATTATCATTGCTCTTGTTTTTGTAAATTAATTAATTATTAAAATTATATATATAGATATACATTAAGACGTAATACGACAATGCTGCCATCTGACGGCTTTAATTTTGAAACAACGTCAACATGATTGACGGTCGGTAAATTTTTTGTTCAATTTCACATTTACTCACGTATAATGACTTTTCATTAAAGTGATAATTATTATCATACTTATTTTGTGCGAATTATTCGCACGGGTGCCGCTAGTTAATTATTAATTCGGCAGGATATTATTAGTCTACGATTAAGGTTTAGGTAGACGAGCGACAGAGTATGGAAAAAACTTGACCGTGTTAATGAGAGCTCGCGATCTTAGGGCTCTTACAGATGAGCGACAGTATTCCCGCGTCACCTGTCGGTGACGGTCGGCAACCTTTGCCGATTATCGGCGACCGTACGGTCGCGTGACACATATCAATCGATCATAAACTGTCAATAACTGCTACGCGTTTATCGCCGACGGTCGCGCAGCAGTTTTTGACAGTTTATGATCGATTGACATGTGTCTCGCGACCATTTGCGACAGTCGGCGACCGAAGCGTGATATCGTGCGACACAGGTCGGCGACGGTCGGTTAGCGCTCTTACATACCAGCAACAGTATTATACTGTCGCTGGGCTGTAAGAGCGCTAATTGTGAACATATTTTTTTTAACACAATTAAATCAGAAATATTTATATCAACTAATAAAAAAATTCTCAAATCTTGGAAATCCTCAGGTCTCTTTTTCAATTCAATTCAATTCTTTTATTTCAGATAACTAGGATCCAATTTGTTAGTATACAGTAACTAAACTAGTGTTAGAACTTATAGCTATACATACGAGTATTATTGTTACCTTTTACAGAATGGGAAAACTTTTGGGCAACTCATAAATAATAATAATGAAAATATTGCAGCCTGAGCACATTTTCTCGCTTTATGCATGAATTCATGGAAAATCATCTGATTCAGCTAATAAAAACATTGTAAGTACTCGAAGAAGTTTACGAACCCTCGCTGCATAGGACTTAGATTGTTGACCGAAGTAGCAGAAGAATAACTGGCCAAGTGCGAGTCCGATTCACGCACGATGGGTTCCGTACCTATGAAAAATCACGTTTGAACTATTTGGGAGTCCCACATAAATATTTACTTTATTCTTTTTTAGTATCTGTTGTTATAGCGGCAACAAAAATACGTCATGCGAAAATTTCAACTGTCTAGTTATAACGGTTCATGAGATACAGCCTGGTACTAGACAGACATACGGACTGCGAAGTCTTAGTGATAGGGTCCCGTTTTTACCCTTTGGGTACGGAACCTTAAAAAATTACATTTAATTATTTGACCGATCCCGTGTTAGCCTATCTATATCATGGATTCGTGGCCTGTGGCCTGGGTCTGCTGAGCCTCAGTGCTTATATCCATAATGTATGTGATATGTAAACTGAACGTGCATTATTCAGCTTGCTTTATAATAAGCATCAGCTTAGTTACAAACTGGTCGGGTCCCTTGTTACATAGACTAACGACGTAGTAGCTGTCACTTTAAGTATTTCGTTAAGAATGGAGTTAAACCGATAGTGGCATGTTCGTAAAATGACATACTCGTACAGCCGTAATGAGAACAATCTTGATTTCGCATAACGCCATAGTCTATAGAAATTATCTTCTATAATTTAAATTGGGTGCAGCTTTTCTTTTAATTATTCTAGTAAGTAGCCTGGCTCTACTTAATAACCGGTCAACTGCCAGTCGGACTCGCGTTTGTAGGGGACCCCACTTAACAATTTATTTTAATCTGCTTTCAGTATGTTTTGCTATAGCGGCAATAGAAATACATCATGTGTGAAAATTTCAACTGTCTAGCTATCACGGTTCATGAGATACAGCTTGGTAACAGACAGACACACAGACGGATAGACAGACAGCGGAGTCTTAGTTATAGGTCCCGTTTTTACCCTTTGGGTACGAAACCCTAAAAAGGGCAATAAAAATTTCAGGGTTGCAGCCCCTGCACCCTGCACACTTATCTACATTGTTATAAAGGTAATTAAAATAATTTTAATATCACTTCTTTACGCCTAACGGGGTTAACAGAGCCTGGGGCCCAACGAGCCAAAGGACGCTCTTAGAATGATATCGTGAGATCCAAAATAATTATAGATTGCTAGCCGCATCACCCATTATCATTATTGGTATTTCCCATTCTCTGGATCGGTTTATACGCTCTGCGCAAGAAGAGAAGCATCTAGAACATTCTAAGATTTTACTTTTTTACCAGACATAAAAATAAATTTCGAAGAACTTATTAAGGTTTCAAACTAAAGGGGGGTCCGTTGTGCTAGTTTCTTAACAAACATTGTTGATGAACATTGTTAAAAACATTACCCGTCCGCTGTGACTTTCAGCAATGTTTAGTAAACAAAGTTTTCTATCAATACTTCACATTAGAAAAATGAGTTTTTTTTTATTTTCTTTAGAAGATGCGCCCCAAATCTTAAATCACGCGCCGTTCACATATTAACATGATTTACAGCATTGATGTCTCTGAATTCCACTCCATAATCTTATTAAAACCACTTTCAATTATTCCGAGCGAAATGTCTTGCTGCTTCAAAATCTAACATAAAATGAAAGATTCCCCCCGCGCAGACGAATGTGGGGTATGTTATCCACATACTCTGGCAAACACGTTCAAGTGTTTTGAACGAACAAAACATTTAGGCCACGCCCCTAATTAATGAAATTTCATGTTTTCTAACAATGTTTTGTTCAAAAAGGACCCGCCTTAAGAGGCAATTAATGATAACTTGAGCTGTATAATTTCGGAAAATTGCTAAATTACAGGACATTATTCCTCATTTAGTCCACTGAGGCGTGCTAATTTTAGTATTTATGAAAATATTTAGGGCATCATTACAAAAGTCCTATCCTATTTTGCTGGGTAAGGGGCCGTCAACCTATTACGTCATGCAGAATGTTGATTTTCGATCACCTTTTCCCTCCCAACAGCTACGGTTTTTTTCCGGTTTCTTTAATACTTAATGTCACATTTGGTATATCACGTAATGTCACATTCACCCTCCCGCATCGCTTGCACGCTACAGTAAATATAAGAAGCGTTTTTGCATTAGGGCATTTTGCGAATACGGTCCGATGTTAGAAACCCAAACAGTTCTTTGTTCAGGCCGCCTGTTAATGGTAGATTAAATCTAATAACATTCATGCAAGGAATTTGGAAGGGAGATTGTTATCCTGTAAAACTAGACCTACATGACATTCTCGGGAGTCAATTAGGCTTGAAGCTGTTGTAATGTTCACGTGAGCATATAGACATGTAATAAATATTTTTTAATAAAAATTTGTCATAAAAAATACTTGATGAAACAAAAAGTATTTTTTATGACAAATATACATATGGAAAAATGCTAAATAAAAGAAAAAATCACCTTCAAACATCTGACGCCAGCTTTTCTTCCTTTTTGCACTTTGCGTTAACTGAAACAAGAAATAAATATATAAATGAAAATTTTATACATAATATAAATTTTCTGGAGCAAGTTCACTCCACGAAACTTATTAATCACCATTCCCCGAAGACCTAATTAACGAGTTAAAAAACACATTTCCTAGTTTTAAACATAATAATATCCTGTATTTATTTATTTTGAGCAATAAAGGGTATTGTATTGTATTACGTCATCCTGTACAAAACAGCGGTCAGCGGGTCGGATTTTACATGCAAAATTGAAAACATTCAGAGCAACACTTTTTTGACTAAGAATTTTGTGTAATAAAAAATAGTGCTTTTTGTACACTTTTTGACGAAGCATGTTGCTGATGAATGTATGTAACCTTTCATAAAGCCTGTTGCGGAAAAGGGTTGGATCTCACTTGTCAGAACGGAACAGCACTTTTTAATGCTACTGTCCTTTTCTGTCGCTCAGAACCGTCATTTTTCAGAGACGGAACCATGCGATCCGTCAGTTCCAAGCGGCAGAAAAGGATAGCAAGCAGCATAGAAAAGTGCTGTTCCGTGCTGACAAGTGAAATCCAACCTTAAATCCTTGTAAATTGTCACTTTGTTCACAATAATACCTACGCTTTCAGCAACTTTTTCAAAAAATCTTGGCCTGGCAACCCTAACCCGCGTTCAGTGGGACCCTTGTTTTCAGCATGTTTATGGCGCGGTTACCGCGCGTCCCATAGGAACGATCCCGCGCTCATTTATTTTGTCCTCATGTGTACATTTGCCTTTCAATTTATTGTTCTGTAATTATGAATACAAATCGTTCTGTTTGAGTTGCTCGGAGTTGGGTTATTGAGTTAAAGTCTGTTACTTACTTTATGTTTCGCAGAGCGAAGTTTTAGATTAGTTTTGTGAAAAATGGAAGTCTCTGTCAAAAATAGGAAACCAATCGCTATTTACCATAGACCTAGTGTTGGAATATCTGTTCGGTTTGGGCTAAATTAAAATACTATTGACTGGTGAAGTATGAAATTATACTGTTTTAAATTTTACTTGGAAGTTTACATGTCTGATTCCTATCACAATGCAACTGAAAAAAAAATACATTAATGGGGGTTGCCAGCACCAAAAGTATTGCTAGCCGTAGTACAAAAATAAAGATGGATTTTTGCAATTAAAATCAACACCTAGGTACATTTTCTTTTTACTTTGCATTAGGCATTAGTGTGCGAAGAAAACACACACCGAGAAATATGTCTCAATAAACCATGTTTATCTAAGTACGGTGACAAGCCACGTCATTTACTATCACGCAAATTACACGTGTAAGGGATATATATGCGTAACAAATCGAGCCACGGGCTAAATAATATGTTTTGGATCACTACAGTATAACGAAATTAAAATAACACTTTTAAAAAAATATTCGACTAATTCAGATAAAGTTCTACACTTTTGTATTGAAATGCCGATTTTATTTTTTGTTCTTGACTGTTATTTTACTTGTATTACTATAGTGATGTAGTTTATTCCGTGGTTATTTATTACGCATATGCCCCTTACACGTCGTAGATTTTTCTATTTTGTCGTAGATATACGAAATAAAATATTGTCGTATTACGATTTGTCGAAATTTAGTTCCTTGATTTTTTATGAATCAGAAATTAGATATACGCTAGATAAAACGGTTATGTGTGTGTCTACTTACCACAGGCCGCTTGTTACAATGTAAGTAGGCATTAAATACTCGTTGTGGTTTCGCTGTCTAAATGCCGTAGGTAAAAGTTTAACTAATTCTTTATACCTTCCTAGGTATCCCTTTTGTTTGAACATCTACACAGATGTTCAAACAAATATTGAGAATTAGTTAAACTTGTACCTACGGCACTTAGACAGCGAAACCACAACGAGTATTTAATGCCTACTTACATTGTAACATTTATTTGGTACTTACATTAACATAAACCTTCAGATCTAGAGCACAATACAAATCTGCAGCACCAGGTATCTGTTATCAGACCGGCTCCTGTCACCTTTACAGCAAAAATAACGATGGTGTAGAAGGGGAATCAATGTCTAATGGGCTGGGTACCACGCTGAATTTAATGACTAATTTGTATCATTACAAAACCAGTAATGTATATGAAATTATTATTTGAATTTCAACGAAAACATTCCCAGTCTTATGCGGGCACTGATATTTCTACTTAATAACATAAGTACACACACGAAGGGTTCCGTACCATTATCTATAAAAAATCATATTTTTTTTGTATGGGAGCCCCACTTAAATATTTATTTTATTCTGTTTTAAGTATTCTTTGTTATGGCGGCGATCATCTGTGAATTTTATCTGTCTCTTTTAGATATGACGCTTCATGAGATTACAGCCTGGTGTCGTGACAGAAAGACAGACGGACAGCGAAGTCTAGTAATAGGGTCCCATTTTTATCCTTTGGGTATAGAACCCTAAAAATGACAACTAGCAACAATATTAGAAGCTTAGTTCGAAAAAGCCATCATTCGAGGTCTTCGATCAGTTCGAGATAGGTACGTAAGCTTTGTTTCGTACTTTTACATATAAACAAATAAATTCATAATAACATTCCGCAAGAAATGTGGATGCATCTATCTGTCCCCTTTTTAGTTTGTACCACAGGGTCGTAAGTAAACGAGGGCTGCCGTTGATTGTACAACTGTGTCACAATCACAATAAGCATTCTTTTGGTCATTATTAGCCAATCATTACAGCTATTAGTATATTTTATTGTCGGCTGCTTGACTGTGATACTTGTGAAAGTGGTAATTGATAAGATTTAGCGGAGAATTTTCAGCTTTTAACAACCTATTTATGCGATAGTCCTTTATCCAATAGGATATGGCGGAAGAGACGTGGAGTGGCCATAATATCTTTCCAATTAATTTTAACCGACTTCAAAAAAGAAGGAGGTGATCAAATCGAATGTATATTTTTTTTTTAATGTATATTCCCCGATTTATTTTATTAATTTTGGAAATCCTTAGGAGAGGCCTATGTCCAGTAGTTTTTGTACTCATAAGGAAAAAAACATCGCAAAAATAATGACACGAGTCTTTGAACATATTTAAAAAAAAAGGCGTTTAAAAGTACAGTGCTTGCACATTATCTTCGAGAACTGTCAGATAGAATACAAATAATATAAATGTAGTATATGTATTGGTTATTATATCTTATATATATGTATATTTTGAATGTAAGTTTATTGATATATATTGTTATTTTAAATAATATATTCTTATATATTATATAATAATATATCTTCCAAAATCACATTATTTTGCGCCTCCTTCAAAAGACTTCTTAATCTCGGCATCATCAGTAGGTTGACTGGTAGATAAAGCCTATGGCTTTAAGTACGCCTATTAAATTTGTAATAAAGTTAAAAAAAAAACGTATCGATTTTTACGTGATTTTAGATTTTTTACTGCAGAAAAGCTTATAATTAGAGCGCTATTTGACTCCAAGAAATTATGACGTCATCTGCATGTTTTTCATACAAAATCCATAGAAAACGTTTGTTTTGACGTTTAGAAAAAAGTATCTGATTTGACTTGTTGGAAAATAACGGTTTCCCCGATAACTCAAAGACGCCTGGACCAATTTGAAAAATGATTGTTGGTTTAAAAGGGCTATACTTGTCAGGAAACTCCATAAAAAAATATCAAAATCGGTTGGAGAGTTAGTTGTTAAAGACGGTTTTCTTGCATGTTTTCAGTTTTGAACAAAACAAAAACATTTGAACCCACCAAACGGCACGGATGCCGTATGGCGCAGTGTCATAGATGTGAATGACTGGAAAGTCATATCATACCGCTACGGTAGACGTGGTAAACCCAAGAAATGCTTGCCTGACGTCGTCAGGGATGATATGCATGCGAATGGTCTTACAACCATGTTCAAGCCGTGCGAAGAGAAGTAAAAGCCGGAAAGCTGTTTGACTGTAGTAAGTCAGCTTTTCGGATTTTACTTAGGCTTAATTTTTTACTTGGCTGTACTTGGGATTAGGAAGCGGCAGTAAACTTAGCTGTGAGTAAATTATCTGACGTCAACAACTACCTATTATAAAATTGCAAGAAAAAAGTCACAATTATCTAGTGATACAAATATTCAAAGATAAATAAATGATTTTTTACTTTGACTTTAACTTTGCTGAGGATGATACTGGCCAAATATAGGCAATACGCAAAGATGATAGAGAGAGAAAGAGAGGAAAAGATGGCCACCCCATCTCTCATTTGTAAGAGTAGTCCTTTAAAACCAAAAAAAAAAAAACATAAACCCAATGAGTCGATCTAGTGAAAAATCAGAATTTTCTCAAGAAACAAGGAAACCACATTTTGTAGAAAGAAATAAAATGGTAAACTTATTCGCCATAGAAGTCCTGCAGCCGGTACTAAGGCGGAAGAAGGCCTCTGTTCCTGTTTCTTGCGAGGCCATTACGAGTCGTAATTTTCGTAAATAAGTCTGTGAACATCGTTTTTTTTTTGTTATAAACCGATATATTTTAGTGAATAATTTCATTGATCATTATCAATAGCACTTAAACCAATTTGTAGACACTATTTAAAATTTAAGGACACAATAGTAAGATGTGATAAAATGAAACTTAAAACTATACAATATAGTGTTTTGAAAAAGAATGGTTAGCGAAGAATAAATAAATAAATAAATGAAATGAATAAATGACAGTAGTCTCAAATCTTATAGAAAAGAAAAAAAATACAATAAAGGACGTAAAGACGGCTGGGAATCGAAAAACCTTTGTTTAATTATGATTAGTTAGTCAAGAAAAAAAAATGACTTTTCACTTTATTTGTATGGGAGCCACCCTTAAAAAATCTATATTTTATTTTACCACTTTTTTCGTATAATTAATATACATATCGATTCCAAATTACAGCTTTCTAGTACTTATAGTCACTGAGTAAAACCGCGGACGGACGGACAGACAGACATGGCGAAACTATAAAAACCAGTTATATTTCTGTACTCTACGTGGGAGTAGATCCAGGTGGAATTTTAAACGTTTTTTTCCGTTTTTTTTAACCTCAGACCACTATCCACCTATCACTTGTACCAGTGTATCGAGAAGGCAATATTTCAGGCGCTGGGCAAGGCTCGCCCGGCGCTGCGTAGGTTTTGTTCGAGATCGAGTTAAATGTAAATTGGAGAGCTGCTTTTCCCGTCCAGCTTGACGGATTTGCTTGCGGATGTATTAAATTTCATTTGTCTAGTGTCTGCTAAGGGGCCCTCCGTAAATTACGTCACACCTTAATGGGAGCTCAATGAAGGGCATATGGTTCCTAACGTCTCTAAACTAAATCGATATCAAAGCTGAGTCATATAAGAGCATAATTAGCAATACCCATCCTGACGTCATATAAAAGCAAAACTAGCAATATCCACTTGAAATCATGTGAATATTGCTAGTTTAGTTTGGCTTTTATATGACTCCAATAAAACACAAACATTTAACTAATAATAAATAAACTATAAAATATTTCCAACTTTATCAGTTAAATATTTAGTAGCATCGCTCGCTTGATTTTTTTTTATTTAAATAAAAAATCGGTATGTGTGACGTCACACTAGGGGGTGGGGTCTCAAATTGTGACCCATTGTGATAAGGAAGAGGACGTCAAAAAGTCACGAAATTCATGTGACGCAATGAGGTCTTTAGTCCCGAAGGGTTCTTACGGGACATTATGCCCGCGACCCTGGCCAGCGACGATCGGCTACATGTGTCGCGCGACGGTCACCGACTATCGTCGACGGTCGCGCGACACAGGTCGACAACTGTCGCCGACCAGCCTGTTGGACTTGTCTGTTTGCCTTGACATTTTTCTAGTGTCTTCTCACTATTAAATTAAATGTTTGTAAGTAATAGGTATATTGTACGTCGCTCCATCATATTTGTGGGCGACTGCCCGTCGAGCGGGTGCGGCTGCAGTCTGCCAGGAAGCCATCAAGAGGCGCAAATATTCGTTTTCTCTATATATTTTGATATATCTCTTCTGAATATATTTGCGCCTTTCGCCGTGGAGACTTTAGGACCATTGGGTGTGGAGGCGCGTCAAATTTTTAACCCTTTCAACGCGAGACTTTATATCAGTTGCCGTACCCCCAGCGCGAGGGGTAGTAAATCTAAAATAAATACCTACAACCAAAAAGGGATGTGGAGACCTAAGTCATGAACAATACGAGCATTTTTTTTGTAGGAAATATCTGACGCTCGCGGCATGGGCACGACAATGTTTCTCGGATAAATCCGACGTTCGCGGTGAAGGGGAGAAATCTTCACACGCCTCATCGACGTTTCTAGAGACCTAAGAGCTGGTGCGCATTTTAGCCAAAGATTAAGTCTGGCCATACAACGAGGCACTGCCGCCAGCCTTTAATGCACTCTGCTCTGCGACCGTAGCGATCTGGGGTCTATTTTTTATATAACTCAATGTTTTATTTTTAATTAGTTTAAATATTCCTTATATTATGTAGGTAGGTGGTTTAGGTTTTACTTTAATTTACAAAAATACTTTATTTGGTGCAAATTTAAATGAGTTACATTACTTAAGAGTCCCCTTACCCAGGTCAGAATCAGACTTTCTTATACAAACGTATTCAACGTTTTATTTTGAAACGACATGTCGGATATGGGCAAAATTATGTAATTTTAAAGAAATTGCAATTATCTAGGGTTATAATTGGTTTCCTACAGTAAAATTATGAACTTAAAAGAGAACATAGTGTTTATATCATATTTGACCATCAGTATGGAAAACTTCTACATCCTTATATTTTCTTTCCAGTTCATAATTTTACGTCGAAAACCCATTATAACCCTAGATAATTGCAATTTTATTAAAATTGCAAATTTTTACCGAAATCTAGTATTTCGTTTCAAAATAAACGTAGACTACGTTTGTATGGAAAAGTCTAGGGTCAGGTGGTTCTTTATAACTGAAACTAGTTTTATTTTACGACAACTTACAATCCCCATACAATTAAACACGAAAAATCTTTCCGTCATTATCAGGGACCACAGGACCATGACTGGATGCATCGTACAATGCGACACAAATAAGTTGAACAAAAACGGCGGACTTCAAAGCATTTTTGTACAAATTCCCGACACTTAAATTGTACTAAAATGGCGGTCGTCGGCGCATTATTTTAACTTGCACCGATAACCGACATTTTTGTTCTACCTACGTGCCGGGAATTTGTACAAAAATGATTTGAAGTCCGCCATTTTTGTTTAACATATTTTTGTCGCTTTGTTATTTGATAGGTCCCTAGTTATTAGTAATAAAAGTTTACTAGTACCTACTCGTAGATGACAACCGAAGTTAATCGCAAGAAAGTGTGTCCAAGTGATCAAAAGGTCGTGTTATGTAAATGTTATGTATTCAATTCAATTTAGACTAGATTGTTAACGATTTCACGGTCGAAATTACTGTAAAAGGAAATTATTTACACTTCAGTAATAAAGGAAAAGAAATACTTAGATATGACAGGTGGGCTTTACTCGGTGTTTCTCTACGTGATCGAATCAGAAATGAGGAAATTCGTAGGAGAACAAAAGTCACTGACATAGCCAAGCGGATTAGCTCGTTGAAGTGGCAGTGGGCGGGACACATAGCGCGAAGAACCTATGGCCGATTGGGCAAAAAGGTTCTCGAATGGTGACCGTGTACTGACAAGCGAAGCGTAGGACACCCCCACCCGACTACAAGGTGGTCAGACTACCTGACCAAGGTCGCTGGAAAGCGCTGGATGCAGGCCGCTCTTGATCGGTCATTTTGGAATCCTTGGGAGCGGCCTGTGTCCAGCAGTGGACGTTATGCGGCTGAAATGATGACAGGTGGAAATCACCAATAGGCGAAAAGCAGGATAATGGAGCAGAAATGGTGACCACATGCTGACAAGCGTAGTACATCTACCAGTTTTTGTTCCTGAATCCTTGATTTTGCACGCCTCATAAGCGGAGCGTTGATGAAGTGCTGTTTTCTCAACATGACAGGGTCAAGTATTGTTCCGGACTTAAACTGTCTCTATTTTTTAATGTTCACAGCAACAAATTTACAAAAACAAACGCATAGATATAAGTATAAAGCATATTTTAAGATTTTTAAACAAACAGTCTTCTTGATACTTATAGCCAGAAAATTATTTTAGAAAATGTACGAGTCGGAAATCGGAAAAGCATTTTCGATACAACACTAATGTTCATGCGATAGTGGAACCATCTTGAATCCGTACACTGCAGAGCAAAGTGCAACGAAAAGCTATTATCGTTTGGAGCAGCTAAGTGCAGAGGTCGAGAAATAATGCGGGTACGAGAGTCTGTCCGTGTTTCTCTGCCAGCAACTGTATGGTATTGTCGCATAGCTTATGATAATCTGTTGGGGTCAAAACGGTTATGAGAACGTCTTATGACTTCCATGTTTGTTTGGGACTAAAGGAAAAATGTAGAATGTACCAGCTGCGTCTATTCCAGCGCTGATCGTAAAAGAATCTGTATCAAAATCAATAGGCCAATGCAGCTAGCAACCGATATCACTATTCGGATTCCCTTTTTTAGGTTTCTGTACTCAAAGGGTAACAACGAGACCATATTACTAAGATTCCGCTGTCCGCCGTCAGTCCGTCTGTCCGTCTATCCGTCTGTCCGTCTGTCTGTCTGTATGTCTGCCCATCTATCCGTCACCGGGCTGTATCTCATGAACCGTGATAGCTAGACAGTTACATTTTTTACAGATGATGTATTTCTGTTGCCGCTATAACAACAAATACTAAAAACAGAATAAAATCAATATTTAAGTTTTTTTTTAATGGGCCATACGACAAACGTGATTTTTAAAGATAACGGTACGGAACCCTTCGTGCGTGAGCCCGCCTCGCACTTGGCCGTTAATTCTATCTTCACGCCCACTAAACAGCCGCTCTGTATTCCTCGTAAGAGATTAAGAAGTGATTCATCATTGTGCTCAGGGGACGCATTTTCTACATTGAACGAACATGGTCTTTGGCTTTGTCTAACCAGTTCTATTGTCACAAATTATTTATTTTATAAATTATAATTACATATCTTTTTGTAATTTGTAAAAGTATTAATTTATTAAATGTATATTTCAATAAAAAGACATATCAAGATTGTTTAGATTCTTTTAAATACTTAAACAAATGGACTTTAGTCCCCGTCATCCTGATATATGTTTTAATTAGTATTTATGATTTATTTTCATATTTTTAAGTATTCATAAATACTTATATATAATATATATTTAATGCATGTAAATATATGTTGTGTTTAATAGTTTACTTTTGGATATACATACTTATGTAGATATTTATATTTAGTTAAGTTATTCACAAATTTAAGACGCGAGCCACACTTTTTTTTTTTGTCTTTAAAATAAATTTTTTTTAGCCGTGTTGTTAAATAACCATGAGAGGCGGAATAAGTTATTTATTTTAATTTGATACTTACTTAATTGTTTACGGTATAGATAGACACCGGCCTGAATCCCCCACCATAAAGGTTTCTGACACAACCTCGGCTTTAGTTGAATGGCTTCCTCAGGTCATGTTATTAGATCAAAAGCCACTCCATTGAACGTGTCGTGAAGCCTTTATTCAACAACTGCAGCAAATAACAACCCTATTTCCAGGACCGTGGGGACATTTTGGCGTAACCATGTTTGATGAACTGTACACAAAAGTCACAAAAGTCAATTAACTGTACAGGAATTGAAGTTCAAATGCACAAACATTTATTGCATTGCGGCGTTTTAGTATGTGTTTTGTATCTAAGAAATGCATTAAAGTAAAGTTATTTTTGTTTTCATGATTTAATTAATAGTTCAACTTGCTACTTATGTTATACCTGTGTACCGCCTCAGTTTTATTTTTATAATTTGCTATAACATTTAATGCTGGTACGCAAGAGAATATAATCCACAAAAGAAGCAAATATACCTCGATGCTGATCTTAAAATATCGACGTTTTCGAGATAATGACCGATCTGTGTCCTGCTATTAAAGTTCATTGTTGTGGTCCCATCTTTCCTAAAATAGCATCAACGTAATCACCATGCATAGTAATAAAATTATATTACGGCGCGCACCTATGTAAAGCAACCTTTCGCAATGTCACTATATTTTCGACTTTATTCTTAGGAAGATAGAGATTAATATGGATTCAAAATTGCATTGCGCACCGTTGGAGACGCGCCATTTTGTTTATTTTTATTGATGTCCTGTAATATCTTGGACATGTCCCGTGCACCGTGCTCTATGCGGCTGGAAACAAAGTTATCTCGGGTATCAATTACATGAGAATATATGGCGGTAAAGCCAAAGGTGCAGGAATTGTGATAGAGATTTTTATTGCGCTAAGTGGCGATGGCATTTTGTTTTCTCTCTACTTTTTCTCGGCTTGCAATTTAAATTTCGACTGAGACAGGATTGAGATATATCAAGCGTTTATATTTTTACTTATTTTAAATAGGATAGGATAGGCAGTATCGCGAATTTATGTATTCATTAAAATGGTATTTGTTGAATACGTACTTTGTTTTATATTTTCATAGCACAAGAAATACGTAATTAATAACTTTATCATGTCTTTACTATGTTATTACAAGAAAACATTGGCATTTGAAAGCAAGCTGAGAAAAGAGAGATGTAGGTATTCCTAACAGTTTCTTTTTTTATTATTGAAGCTTGTTGTTTGTTTTTCGTGTGTGTAAGTGACCAACACAGTTAGTTTTCTAGCTGCCTAACGGCATCTGTCATAGTTTGACGACTCCGACACCATGGCAGCTGATACAGCTTAAAAATCTACTTTTAAATGCATACAGAATAGGGTCATAAAAACATCTTTTTATGACCTATCAATTATAGAACTATTGCCGTTTTTTTGATGTCACCACAAAGAATATTGTTTCAATTCCAACAACGTTTAAATTTCGACGGAGTCATTTTTGCGGCTTGAACTAGGTCAGTCTTTGTCAGCGATTCTACATAGCGGCGACACGATCGAATCAAAATAAAATTTCAGAGCAGTTATTTTTACAAAAAGACGAGTGTTATGTAGTTTGACGTTTTCGAACCAAAACGTCTAAAAGAATAACTAATTTTGACCATCGGGGAATATAATCAACTTAATAGGCAATCTTCGCCTTTATTCGCACTTTCTCGCCCACTGTCATGCTAAAACTGGCCTTAGAATCTTGCGGCCCCTTCCTGGGCTTTGCGGAACTAAAATGATCTATCCCTATTAAGGATAAATACATGACAGTGTATAAATGTACATAGTTTTGTTGTGCCTTAAGTAGGTCGGCTTTTGTCAGCAATTTAATTAAACTTGGGAGTCGAATGTCGCGATCGATTCAAAATCTTATGAATCCTTGAGCAGCCACCCCTAGCTCTGTCCAGCCGGCTTACGCCAGATAAAACCGGATCAGGCATTGTTATTTTCGGTTATTTTCCGCTGAGAGCTCGTCACAATACTCCTGTGAAGCCGCAAAGCCTCGCAAATAAATACATATAAAACCTATTTTTATGTATTTTGCCGAAAATATGCAAACATTTTCGTGCTTTTTCCATTTGCGTAGCAGAATGTTTCAAAGAAACTTTCGTGTATGTAACCAACCCAAAGGCCACGATTAGCGTGATGGTGGGCGAGAAATTGGAGTCAAAATAGTGATGGGTTGCTAGCTGCATCGTCCATTAATATGATTCGCATTTTTGCTCACTTAATCAGATACATTAGAAAGCGGCATTTAACTTAGCTGTTAGTAATGATCTAACGTTAACAACTATTATGAAATCGAAAGAAAAATATAGACAATTATCAAGTGATACAAAGCTAAACAATAATTTTTCACTTTTTAGGGTTCTGTACAAAAAATAAAAAAGCGGAACCCTTATGGGATCACTCGTGCGTCTGTCTGTCCGTCAGTCTGTCACAATCGTCATTTGCTCCGAATCTACTCGACCAAATAAGGTGAAATTTGGTAGGATGGTGTTATCTTATGACCTAAACACAGATGTGCAAAGTATTTTTTTTTAAAGAAATGTTGTTTTAGGGGGACCAATTAGAAAATTAAAAAAAAGGTATTTCATACCTGTGTTTTATATCAAATGAAAGGGCTCGTTATGAGGATTTTAAATATATTTTTTCTATTATTTTAAAATAAATAGTTTTGATTTTATTCATGAGAGAAGACGAAAATTGCCCATTCCCCCTCCACCCTGATCTCCAAAACTGTTGAAACTAAAATTTTGAAAATATTCAATATGTAGTCCATTGCTTGTAGATTACAGGACAAATAATATAAGAATTCTATCAATTGATAATAAAGTGGTAAACTCAATATATTACGTTCACTTAAAAATCTTTGGTATTGTACGGAACCCTCTCCACGCGAGTTCAAGTCGCACTTGGCCGGTTATTTTTCCATATCTACACCTATCTTTGAACTAATCAGATAGATATCTACTTAAGATACATTCACCAGTCCTTGCCGATACTAATAAATAAAACAAGTACCAGGTCATCATTACCATGTCATTATTAAACATGAGTCTACTGAGCGGGAGTTAATGTGACACGGCATTAAGAACAGACATATTAACAGTCCAGCCATATATTGTTGTAATTATATGTCAAATGAATTTGCTTTGATAATATGATTTGTTGCTTTTGCTTAGTTAGCGAAGGAATCCTTAGCAAACCAGTAAGTATTTATTTTATTCATTTAACTTGGACTTAAAGCCTAAGACGTTATCTACCAGTCAACCAGTCAACGGGTGATGTGGAGAATGACAGGGGTAGTGCAAAATTTGAATAGATATGTGGCGAAAAAAAAGACTATTTGTAAAAATAATCATCTTAACAATAAACTACATACGAATATAACACACTATTAAGCATAAATACAGTAGTGTGTCAAAGTTGTGACTACATGACAGTCATAGAGCTACATCGGATACCTTTAGGCAGCTCAAAAAATCTGACACTATAGTTACTTATTATTATAACCAGAGATCGGAATCACGGGTGCTATTGCTATCAAAAGTATGGATATGACTATATCTAATATATAAAATTCTCGTGTCACAGTTTTCGTTGCCATACTTCTCCGAAACGGCTTGACCGATTTTGATGAAATTTTTTGTGCTTATCCGGTATCTATGAGAATCGGCCAACATCTATTTTTCATCCCCCTAAATGTTAGGGGTAGTCCACCCCTAAATTTATTTTTTTATTTTTTAACATACAAAAATACATACAATCCTCAATTTTGGCAAAACAACGTTTGCCGGGTCAGCTAGTAATCTATAAATAAAACGATCATAATTATGTGATTTCAGGATATATTTTCATAATTTAAATCATTAATTATGATTGTTTTAATTACTTATTACCCAATTAGATTCTCGAGAAATCCCGGAACTTTTAGTCATATCCATACTTTTTATAGCAATAGCACCCGTGATTCCGATCTCTGATTATAACACACTCGATAAGAAACAAAGCGGAGGGATTTTTGTAAGAAAGAAAGAAAAATACTTTATGTGGTGCATTTTAAAATTTACAGCAGGTAGTTCAGAAGATCACTTTTGCATTTTTCTTTAAGGTTCCAATTAAATTCTTGATTCTTGTTTCCGAAGGTTAAATAAGCTTCCCGGTATGGTAATACTTAGAAAAATATTTTATTTGGTTTGCAATGTAACTTGCAATGTAGTCTTTCAAACGTTTTCAAAAGGATGTTAAAGAATTAAAACAAATTTACTTTAAAATATACTAAAAAGCAAAGCTTTTTAATAAAAATAGAACTTGAATGTGGATGGAGTGGAAGTCCGGTAGCAGACGGATGTGGTGGTCACGACCAGTTTTTGCAATGTTGGTTGGTACCCTTAAGTAAATTACTAAAGTCAAGACAAAGTTCATATACACATTTGTGGTTACTTGCACGTGCAAACTATGTATGTAGCAAGTCCGTTTCATTTCACCTAAAACAGAGCAACTCTATTTTGAAGTTAAAGAAAAAAAATAGGTTACTGTTGAGTGCGCTCTCACAGACAAGCGTCAGCATGACCTATGTCGCCGATAAAATAGGCGACTATCGGCAACTGTCGCAAACGCAAATCGTATCAGCCACAGGAAGTCCACGGCTGAACATAGGCCTCCCCCAAGGATTTCCAAAAAGACCGATCAGAAGCGGCCTGCATCCAGTGCTTTCGTGCAACCTTGCTCAGGTCATCTGACCAACGCAGGTGGGTGTCCTACGCTGCGCTTGCGACACGTGTCACGACACACACACACACACACACTTGCGTGCTTTACGGTACATGTCAATCTGGTAAAAACTGCTCTTTGTTTGACAGCTGAAGACAGATGGAATTATTCTAACAATCTCCCTTTTCTCCCTTCTTACTTCATCATCATCATCATCATCAATTCAGTCGCATAACGTCTACTGCGGGACATAGGCCTCTCCCATAACGATTTCCAAAACGACCGATCTAGAGCGACCTACATCCAGCGCTTTCCAGCGACCTTAGTCAGGTCGTCAGACCACCTTGTACGTGTCACCATTCGAGAACCTTTTTGCCCCATCGGTCAATTGTTTGTCGCGCAATGTGTCCCGCCACTTGCCACTTCAACAAACTAATCCGCTGGGCTATGTCAGTGGCTTTTGTTCACCTACGAATTTCCTCATTTCTGATTCGATCACGATTCTTCTTATTTATTGCCCACGGGAAAATTACAACGCACTACAGTCAATAAGATGCAAAAAGTTCCTACTCTCACGTAGATATCTAAGACGTTCTATAATTATAACGCTATTACATACGAGTATAGTTAAATGCCGTTATTCATAAAGGGGTTACTGCCTGCCTGCAATCAAGGGTGCATAGTGTTTGAGGTTAAGTGCTACCGACAGTAGACCGTTACTGGTCGCGTCGACCCGGCTACCTGTTTTTGTGACGCCAGGTTAATTGACATCATCCAACATTCCTGGTCAATGTGTTGAGTTATGATTGAGTAATTTCTTTGGATTTTATTAATAATGAACCAGTAAGTAAGTTGATATGACCGAGACTAATTAATGACCGAGCGAGCGAAGCGATTGAGGGCTACAATTCAAGTTGGGACGAAAAACATATCGGGTCAGCCAGTTTGGAGATACTTATATGCAATTTGGTGAAAGTAAATATTGCTCTATACCTTTCGAACCGTGAATTAGATTTAGATGAAACAAGATAGTATAACTATGTACTGCTTTATTTTACTAATAGGGGTGACGACAGGGTTAAAAAAGTATAATTGTAAATAGTCCGTCTTTTAGATTATCCAAAAATAATGGATCCATATTTTTCAGTTTGCCAAGAAAATAAAAATTCACCAAGATACGATGCATCAAAGTTCCGGAGTGCTTGCGCGTCACCTCAATGTAAAAATCGTCCGCAGCCGTGACGTCATGCGAAACAATGCGCTTTATCTTTGTAATTTTTATTTTGTTTCTCAGAGAAAAGAAAAAATATGTGAACGATATTTTTTAATAATCTAACCGGTGGGCTAAAATATTTTTCCATTCGTCATGCTTATTAAACATGAGTTATGTAGCCAGTTTTGGAGATATTGAGTATTTTACTATATAGAGTATTTTACTATATTGAGTATTTTACTATATTGAGTATTTTACTATATTGAGTATTTTACTCAATATCTCCAAAAATATGATAATGATGATTTAAAGATTCGGTGGCAGGTATTTTTTCTAAGCCAGCCTAGTAAAAGTAACAGCATAAGGTAAGGTTATACTGGTTCTATTGAACAATCCGTGATATTGAACAAATAGGACATAGGAACATTTCTAAACATGCACACACAGTACTGTAATAATTGGCCAAGTGCGTGTCGTGCCACGCGCAGTGTAGGGTTCCGTAGTTACGAATGCCAACTTTGAGTTCGCGCCACTAAAAAAGTCTAAAAACTAATTTTTTATGAAATTTTCCTTTTCCGAGTACTTTTTATAAGTTGATCGTTTATAACTTTTAAATTTGTAAACCCTACTTACCTCTGATAGTTTTCTTTTAAATTTCCATATATAACCGTTTAGCAGATAGAGGGGGGGGGGGGGGGGACACTTGACTGTAACAAAAATTTTCACTTTAAAACCAAATATTTCAGAAACGGATCCCTAAATTGAAAAACGGTGTTCACAAGCTCATAATATTTTTAAAAGACCTATTCAACGATATCCCACATTATTGGTTAGTCGACAAAATAAAATTGACTGTTTTTCCGCATAAGTAATATACATACCTACACCAAATTACAGCTTTCTAGTACTTATAGTCACTGAGTAAAACCGCTGACGGACAGACAGACAGACAGACATGGCGTAACTATAAGGGTTCCTTGTTTACTACGGAACCCTAAAATTAGTTTCTTTCGGCGTTTCTTCTTATCACTGGTCGTTGCTTACGTCGTAAAATTTTGAAACATGAAGTCTATTTTACTTTTACAATAAAAATTCAAACTGAATGAGAGACCCTTGAAATAAAACGGTTAGGATGTCATTGGACGTAAACGTAGATTATTTATCTGCCTACCTGCTTATGCTCTTACAGAAGAGAGGCAGTATGACCGCGACACCTGTCGGCGACGTTTGTTTGATGAGAATCGGTTCAGTAGTTTAAAAGTGGGGTTAACACTTGAAAGTCCCCGTTTTTTTAAATTAACCAGGCAAATAATAGATGGCGCTACGGATATCAGTTCCACTTAACATCGGTTGGAATATGTAGTTTTGCCACTCATCACTAGATGTCGTCTTCGGGGTTTTATTAATTTGCCTACTACTAGCTAGCTTAATGATTTTAAAATAACATTTATAAACTAAACTATGATTAAACAAAACAAAAACCATCTTTAATACTCGTGACACTCAAAGAAAATGGGCGAAGTTTTGAGGTAACAAACCTAGGTTCTCTTTTTAAAAGCTTTTATTTAGTTTCACCTGTCCCGTTGTCTGTCTGTCTGTCCGTCTGTAATCAAATCTTGCAAGTTATATTTTACCCACTTCCCGGTTTCCGATTGAGCTGAAATTTTACGTATATCGCGTTATTTTTTATAATTTTTATGTATATCGCGTGACAATGCAATATTATGATGACATGCAGCTGATCTGATGATGCAGTTGGAAGGTGGTCATAGGAACTCTGTAATGAAACGATGCAACCCCATCGCGTTTGGGCTCGTTTGTTTCGTCTTGAGGATTACTGAAGATAAAAGCTTGTTTTAAAAATAATTTTTAAATAATTACTTGTTTTTAAAGTCAGTGTAAACAGAGTAGGTACCGTGTTGCGCACTACCACAGATAATATAAGCACTACGCAGTGCTGGCCATTTGTCTCTGTAATCCGCGATAATCTGCGTAATCAGGTTTATTACAATGTAATACACGGTAATACGCCATCTCATTAGAGGGCGAGTTAGAAAGGATCTGCTCGCTCGCTGCTTTGCTTGTTATTATGATGTAGATTTTTCTTTTGCCTGTGGACGGTGGCGACTTGGGTACGATTTTTTATCGAGTGCAGATTGATGTTTTTGGAACGAATTTCCTTTTTGGATGGTACGGACTCGGCGAATGGGGGCTAGGATTTTTCCGTCACGAATTTTTCTGCGTATAATAATATAAGAATGAAATTGGCTTGCAATGGATTTCATCTAAGTATTTAGGACGAAGTGGTAGCTAAAGTGGCGCCCTCATTTGAAATAAATTGTTTAAAACTAAATATTGTGATAATTAAAAATTTGATTTGTATAAATGTCTAGAAAGACCTTTAAACTATTTTATGAATAACCTTTGAAATTATTACTAATAGTCCGTCTAGTTTTAAAACTGTTTTTCGCCAAAAGTGGCAACTTTTGGCGATAAACAGTTTTAAAACAAGACAGACTACCAATATTACTTTTAAACAATTTATTTCAAATGAGGGTGCCACTTTAGCTACCACTTCGTCTTAAGCAAAAAGGTGCTGTATTCTGACGCGAACTAAATTGAACCTTATCGCTTACCACATTGAGAGGTTATTTCTTTGAATTTCTTTTCTGAAGGCGACTTCTGAACGTGAGTACTAGAAGTGAGTATTCTCTGACTTGAATTTGCCCAGAAGTAAGACAGGTACCTACCTAATTATAGATATATGGTATCGTATGAAGAATAAAAAAAATTGTGATATATACTCTCTCTCTCTCTCTCTCTCTTTCATCTCAACGTTTTCCCAGTTGCGTCCTCAGCTGCAATGCTGAGAAGGGTCGGCTTTCCGACTTTGTTTTGTTTGAAAAATTGTGATATATACTATCACACTAATATTATAAAGGCAAAATTTGTAAGTGTGTGTGTGTGTATGTGTGTATGTTTGTTACTTCTTCACGCGCAAACGGCTGGACCAATTTTGATACGTCGGAAGCTGACACTCTGGATGAACACGTAGGCTATTTGACAAAGACATTTTCTTATTTACTTATGATAAATAAACCTTATAGAACATAATCATGGTAAATAAAACGGCGCAGAACAGCCGAACCTAAACACACTCGACAAAACAGGAAAAACAAAGGATCGAACGTTCTTATACAAACACTCCGAGACGGTATGTGTTCAAAATATACGAAATCTTCAGAATCTTTTAGGTATATCAAAACATAAAGATTCCTTAGTGAACCTATCAGGAATTGGACCGAATTCACAGAATATAGAATAGTACTGAATACTGCTGAATCTATAATATAGGTACCTACAAATTAAATTTGTTTTTCGGCGAACGTTGAACTATGGGTATAGTATACGGATGAGATAACATTTATTTATGACTTAAGAAAAAGGCATTATAAAAAGTTTTTATAAAAAAAAAGCTCTTATCTAAAACAAGTAATGTTGCGGAGCGGGTCCGTAAACTGAAGCTACTAGGATCCCTACTGCGGCGCTGATAGAAACTAGGTTTAAACTTGTATGGACTGTATTTCTTGAACAGGTAAATAAATGTACAAAATTCGTGTCGCCCGACAGTAAAATACAGAACGCACGCGCAGCTGTTCGTTCGGAGCGCAGATGACAAGACTGACAAGTGTTGAAGTGATTGTGACAGCCGCGATCTGCATCGATGAAAAGTGCGCCGCTCTGTGGTGCGATTTTTCAAACGCGGAGTCACTAAACGTACGGTTTTTTGTATGGAAAAACCATTCGTTTTGGTGACTCCGCATTTGAAAAATGGCAATTCTGACGTTCGTGCGAGCGGCGCTGTCTGGTTGTCACTGGTGCGTCAATGTTGCCAGCAAAAAGTAACTAAAATGTTTTAAATGCTCCTCGAAAGGAATCAGTCGAGCTTCACCTCGGTAGGATTACAGATACAGATACATTATGATGTCTTTATCCTTGACGGGGTAGACGCTTAGTGCGATGGTGGGCGTTAAGATGGAGAGAGATAACTCTTCAAGCACCGATTGGCCCGATCGGGTCAAAAGAACAATTGAATTCAATTGTGTCTGCGATTTATGTGCTTGAAGGATTAAAAGTAGTGATGGTTTGCTAGTCGCATCACATGATCCAGATTACGCCCAATCCCTTCGTTCGGCTTTAACGATCTGCATGGAAAGAACAGCAGATGTCTAAGATTTTTGTATTCCCAGAACAGCTTGGAAGTTATGTTGTTTTATCACAAAGACGCCATAGCCACCTGCCTGCTTCATCATGAGATCTGGTCATTGGTACCATAATATTGCACTGTTATTCTAACTTACATAATGAAGTTTCAGCTCAATCGAATAATGGAAAGTGGGTCTGATTTAGCTTGCAAGAGTTGATTACGGACACGCAAACAACGGGACAGGTGAAACTAAATAGAAGGTTATAAAATACAAAATAATTAAATTTGCTTTTTCATTAGTCATACTTTTCCAACCTTTAATGATATCAATGGATTTTTACAAGCTTTTATTTAGTTTTACCTGTCTGTCGGTCTGTCTGTCTGTAATCAAATCTTACAAGTTAGATTTGACCCACTTCCCGGTTTCCGATTGAGCTGACATTTTGCAAGCAAACGCATATCACGTGATAATGCAATATTGTGATAACGTGGAGCTGATCTAATGATGGAGCTGGACGGTCGCCATAGAAACTCTGTAATGAAACGACGCAACCCCATCGAGTTTGGGCTCGTTTGATTCGTCTTGAGGATCACTTAAGATAAAAGCTTATTCAATTATTATTTTTTTAAATAATGATTATAATCATTCCATAAATATTATGAAAGTAACCGACACATAAGAATTGAATCAAACATCGAATAAATAGTAAAAAGTATTTAAAAAAAAACATTTTTTTCCATAAGCTTTTATTTGTGAGTCCTAAGTACTTATCAAGACAGATGTTATAAACCCAATCTCGAAAGGGTTGTGTCGGTTCATTACAGAGTTCCTATAGCCACCTTCCAGCTCCATATCATTATAATATTGCATTGTCACGCGATATACATATGCGTGCAAAATTTCAGCTCAATCGGAAACCGGAAAGTGGGTCAAATTTAACTTGCAAGATTTGATTACAAACAGACAATGGGACAGGTGAATCTAAATA
This sequence comes from Acrobasis suavella, assembly GCA_943193695.1. Classification (NCBI taxonomy): domain Eukaryota; kingdom Metazoa; phylum Arthropoda; class Insecta; order Lepidoptera; family Pyralidae; genus Acrobasis; species Acrobasis suavella. The sequence continues at coordinate 4,904,303 of OW971933.1, read as the reverse complement.
AAAGCTTGTAATAATAAAAACTTATAATACACGATAGGTTCTCTAGGAAGCAATAGGGAAGAGAAAAAGACTTGCGAATAGGAAAAGCGAAATGTAGTCGGAGAGCCAAGATCCATTTATTTATATCAATTGTTTGTTTCAAAAAAGCATTAATGAGTATGAATGCGTAAATTTAGTAATTGAAAATAGTTTAAGAAATTTATTCGGTGGTAATTTTATCAAAATAGGAAAAAAATCATATTCGTATTTTGATATTCATTAATGGAAACGTCTACAGAATGATATCTGTGTTCTTAAAAAAATATAAAAAAAGGCTTAAGCATCTTGATGTTAATTATCTTTTCTACAGTCTATTTCGGTCCACTGTTAGGCCTGTGTCACTCTCCGTAGTATCGAATAGTATAATAGGTATCGAAAATATACCTACATTATTACTATGCATGCGGTGACCTTCGACGTGGAAAATTCAGCTACATGAATATTTTGTCTAGGGTAATAAGAATTAAATTGGCTTGCAATGGATATCTAGGTATATAAACAAGGAGATGACGAGTTTTGACGCGAGCTGAATTAAACCATAGCGGCCGTTAACCACATTAAGTAAATATTTCTTTGAATTTTTTTTCGGAGTAAGACGTCTTACATGAGTATTGGTACTTATTCTGTGCCACTGCTTCGAATAAAGGGAGAATTGATAACTTTCCCATTAGACTTACGGAAAAAATTCTAATCGAATTAAAAACTAAAATTTTAAAGTACCTTACTACGAGTAAGTATTTTACACGAAAAAATATTACAGCAAGGCACATTTAAATCACACGTAAATTTACAAAATTTTCCCTAACGTCTCATTCATATATTTTTATCAATAACATAAAACCCACTCAAATACTCCACGCATTCCGTTGCCAGTTAAATGGTTACTCTCCCCGACTATAACGTTTCCCGTGGGAGTACTGTGATCCCACTATAATGGGAATTTGCAGACAATCGCCACTGTTTATTATTTACTACAATAGTTGGAATAATCTTGAAAAAGTTCTAGCGAAAAGGTCAACTATTGTACTTTCTCCCCAGGTGAATTAAAAGTAGGTACTTCTTCTATTACTATTTGTTTTTGTTTGTTATGAAAGTAGGAAAACTAGTTAAAACCATCTCAAACACAGTTATAAACTATCTCATTAAAGGCCTCATTAACACAAAAGTATTTATGCGATGGCCCCTAGACTATATAACGAACTACCCACACAAATAAGAAGGTGCAATGAAATTAATAAATTCAAACGCTTGTTATTTGACTTTTTAGTAAATAAAGCAAACTATAACATTGATGAATACTTGTGTGATAAAAATAAAACAATAAAAATATTTGACCATATACATTTATATATCTCAGCATGACATTTATTTAATTGTATTGTTAGCGTTATTACATATATCTCAATTGAGTTCTAATCTGTAGACATGTAAACATTTTTTTATATAGGACAATTTTTTCTTCTACTTTAAAAATATTGAATCTTATTTAAATAAAAGTGTTATATATATATATTAATATAATAATATAAATCTCTGTGAGCGCATGTATTACCAAACAATTTATGACTTTATATGCCTAACGGCGCAACACAGTGATACTTGTATTTATGTACCTAACACCCATTGTACCTGTGATTGACAAAATAAATAATTATGATTATAATCATATTTGGGAGCCCTAAGTAAAACTTAGTTTTAAACCGGGTCACAGAATAGTACGTGTACACACGTAACAGGATAGAGTGAATGTGATGATTGATTTTAGGCTACATTAACTCTTTATATGCCATGACGGTCACATAGTGTTGATAAACAATATGTTTTTTGTGTCTGCAATGTTGGCAGTTACTGAATTTTTCGGGGTCCACTGCTGCCCCTATTTGAAATAAATCATTTGATAGGAAACAGAGACATCATTTAAAATTTTGTCTTGACCGGGCTCTAGATAATCCTTCAAACTATTTTATTAACTACTGTTTACAGTTTACAGTGAGAACGTGAAGCTTTACTACGCACATACGCCAAAAGTGACCGTTTTTTGCAATTGTTCCTAGAAAAGCTTCACGTTCTCACTGTAAACTGTAAACAGTAGTTAATAAAATAGTTTGAAAGATTGTCTAGAGTCTGGTCAAGACAAAATTTTAAATGATGTCTCCGTTTCCTATCAAATGATTTATTTCAAATGGGGACAGCAATGGACCCCCAAAAATTCAGGTATCTCCTTAAGGTCTATAATCGGCGCACAATTTCTTGGGCTGTTGTTGGGCCCCTAGATGAGGGGTCCACCAAATGTTACAAACGAAAGTGCATATATAGCAATGAGTAAAAAAAACAGCTTTATAAGTTTTACAAGTATATTTTGTCAGTGCTAGCTAATGCACATAATAAAATCATTGAACATATTCACCGATATGTGGGCTTACAAAAGCTTTTACTTTTAGACAAACACAAAGCTTATTCAACGTATCCAGGAAAAATATTTTTATTTCAGTTCGTGCAAAAATGACACTAACACTGAAAGCCTTTGCAATTTGCTTTCTGAACTTCCATTTTATGATTTATTTTTCTACAAAAAGATTATACATCGTCAACTTTCTACAAAAAGTCCAGGAAGAGATCTCTTTTGAGATAAGTAATGCCTTTGTACTTTAATTTTATATTGTATATTCTCTGTATACATTTTCCGTGATCTTGAATCGGTAAATAAATAATAAATATTCTAAAGTGGTATATAAACTCTGTATTGTTACATTCTATATACGTATACATACATATCTTCTTCTTAAATTTATGAGCTGGGCTCTTATGGGTGGAGTTCTTTGAATGTCTCTCTTTCTTCCGCTAAGTTCTTAACCTTCTTATATGTTTTTACATTATATACATGCTTATATGTACTAAGTAACGTCGTATGTACTTATATGTTCTTGCGGTATCGTCATAAAAGCTGTTTTGACATAGTGTGTAGGCGGGGTCGTGTGGTAAACAAGATGTACTTAATAGTTATTAATAGAATGTGAGAGGCGTAAAATCACAAAATGCTCCCCAATTGATTTTTACATGCGAATGTCTATATTTTTATCAGTTCTGCAACTATGATATTGTAATACGTCTTGCAAATCTTGCAAGTACTGTGAAGACAATGTTATTTACAATAAAAGTAATAACCTACAATATTTTTATATGACAAAGCCCTTCTGGCGAGTAGGCGACCAATACTGTGAAAATGAGTTTCTTTCGGCATTTCTTCTCAGCTGTGGTCGTTACGAAGCCTTGGTATCGGTAGCTTTTCTTTAAAAATAAATTAAATTTTAATATACTTTACTCGTCACGTAAATTATAATTATTGACGTGTAAAAGTGCCTGTAAAGGTCTAATTACTAAATAAACATTTGAATCTTTGAATCTATTGCTAAATACCCCATATAGTTTCATCAGCTGCTACAGGAAAGGAGAAAGACCAAGGGCAAGACAGGCGGATATCATAGAAGATATGTACGAGGAAACAGATAAACATTTATAGATAGCGGCGTAACGATCGATCTATAGAGTGACCTGCATCTGGATGCAGAAAAAAGAAATGCAGATGCTGGAAAGCGCTGGTGCTTTGCAGCGACCCTGCTCACGTCGTCTGACCACCTTATACATAAGGCCGCTCTAGATCAGCCATCCTGGTCTGACCACCTTATGGGTATAAGATGGTCAGACGACGTGACCAGGGTCGCTGGAAAGCGATGGCTTCAGGCCGGTCTAGATCGTTCGTTTTGGATATTCTTGGGATAGGCCTATTTCTAGCATTGGACGTTATGTCAATAAGTAATTATGTAAAAGTGCCTGTAAAGGTCTAGTTACTGAATAAACCTTTGAGTTTTGAATTTTGATATGATGATGATGTAAAATAATAATTTTTAATTATTTATTTTCGTATCTACCTTCGTTGGTAAATTTGTTTTGCTACATACTAAAATTAAGTAAAATGTTCGCATTATGTTCAAGAGTTAGACTTCCATTATTTGACTCAGGGGCAAAAATGTGAAGGTTCATTCCAGGCTATTATGCAGGTTTTGCCTTCGCCGGGCGTGCCTCGGAATATGTTATATGTAAACAAGTAACAGCTGAGCTAAGTTCGGCTACATCTCGAAACTTGTGACCCGTTTGGACTAAAACCATGTTGGTTTAAATTGTTTTGGAACAGTGTTACTTGTAACATGTACGTATATTATGAGAGTACAAACAAGGGATCACTTCAAGATGCTTGTATTTCGACACCACCTCGAAAAAGCAATGCTGCAATTATAGAATAAGTATGTTTACCATACGAATAAATATGCATATAAGTTTATAATTAGCACTGATTACTAAATGTTATATTTTTTTCTATAGTTTTTTTTTGTAAAGTTTATGTAATCAAATACATCCTAATTTATTCCTTTCGACATACTTATCTTTTGACGACCTCCGTGGCGTAGTGGTAACCATGTTAGTCCGCCACCCAGAGGTCCCGGGTTCGATCCCCGGTCAGGGCAAGTTGGAAAATGGCCTCTTTCAAGTTGTCCTGGGTCTTGGATGTTTATTTATATATGTATTTGTTATAAAATATAGTATCGTTGAGTTAGTATCCCATAACACAAGTCTCGAACTTACTTTGGGGCTAGCTCAATCAGTGTTATTCGTCCCTATATATTTATTATCTACTTAAATTTGTACCCCATCTACCATTTTTTCCGCTACGTTCCAAGGTGAACAGGTAGACAATGTTTAGCATTAGTTGTACGTTTTGTACTAAAATCTTAAGATTTTAAGTGTATTAAATTAAATAAACTTAAATTAAATATAGCAACGAAATGTCAATTAAATAAGATAACTACACATGAGATTCATCAAGTTTTGTAGCATTCAAAATCGAATATGATAAATTTGTAAATGTTCTTCGGTAAATCCGATTGCTCTTTCGTTCAAAATGTACATACCTCCAAATTTTCATAAGTTTTCACCACACAGGGTATTGCATCTAATATAAATAATTAAACATTTATACAAATCTCAAGCATAGATATGTAATAAAGGTGTGACGTATTGGCTAATCACCCGGATGAGTCCTATCTAATTATGAACCCTTCAAACGAATACATACAAGAGGCAATCTTAGGAAGTTCTCTAAAAATCTTGGAGGATTTTGTTGATAAACTATCATGTTGTTCAATGATTTTTTCTGATTTTGAATTTTAAAAAATATTCATCAAAATCGGAGCTGTTACTGAGGACTTCCTAACTAAGGAATTAAAACGTGACTAAATTAGCAAAAGCCATATTAATTCAGTAACCTTTTTAAACCGTTTTACTTGAAAACACATAAAATGTTTATTATTTCAATAATGATGGAATTTTTGGAGACATATATAAGTCATATTTTTCCAAAAACCTGCTTTATAAATTGATGCAGGCATGCCTATTCTTTTCTTACTATCATTTTCCGCAGTAAACCTCTGTCTGAAAATAAATGAATAAAAAAAATTGATTCTCTGATAATCAATCTGGTAAAGACATCAGAGAATCAATGTTTTTTTTATTTATTTTTTTATTTAAACTTTATTGCACAATTAAAAAAATATATACAAGATGCGGACCTAATGCCATATTTACAATAATATCATCTAAAAAGAAGTTCCTAAAAAGTTATTTCATCCACAGAATACCTAGATATCCTATATGAAGCAGTCACGATAATCATTTCATACAACCATGTGCTGCCGCATTACCGCGTTATGACGTCATTACTGTGGTTGCCGAGACCGCGTTAGCAGACCGCAGAACATCTTCCTTCCTCGAGTCAGTAATAGAAAACGTTTAGTCCGTGATGTAACAGTGCCGATATAGCATTACCTAGCCCAAGATACTGGGCGAATGAGTCTAATAAGTTGCCCCCACTTTCGTGTTTACTAAGATTTTTTTTTCACATTTAAATATACATGACTTTTTCGGGATCCAGTGCCGCCCCCATTTGAAATAAATGATTGATCTAATTTAAAAATGTTGTCTCATTATGCTCTTAATAACCCTTCTTAACTATTTTATGAACTAGCATTTACAGTTTAAAGTGAGAACTTGAAGCTTTTCTTCGCACATTTGCCAAAAGTGACCGTTTTTCGCAAATAAGCGAAGAAAAGCATCGCGTTCTCATTTTAAAATGTATAAAGTAGTTCATAAAATAGTTAAGAAGGGTTATTAAGGTCATAACGAGACAAAATTTTTAAATTAGATCAATCATTTATTTCAAATGGGGGCAGAACTGGACCCCGAAAAATTCATGTACCTGGTACATGAATTTTTAAGGATAAATAAAGATAAGAATGGATAGCTATCCTTAATAATCACCGAATCGCTTCCGTGACCTAGTGGTCAAGGCATTCGCCTTGTAATCTGGAAGTCGTGGGTACGAATCACATTGGGAAACATACCTTGTGCAAAGTTGTTTTCAGTCTGGTTAGGATATTGCAGGCTTGAATGATTGATTGCTTGAAAAAAAGATGATTCCGTATTCCGGACGGCAAGTATAAACTGTGGGCCCCGAACGCTATCTAGCGTTTCCTCAAACTTATCTAGGGATTGTTTTTGGTCTACCGTTTGAGTTGCGGAGGTCAGACGGCAGTCGCTCTATGAAAACCTAGTAACCTTGTCAAATCTCCTAGGTTAGGTAGCGGATCCTGCGAGCTCTCTCTGTGCGTTACCGCTGAGGATGCCACCGAAAATACGCTCGGATGATGGTGATGATGATTTGTGCGATGGTCGTAAACCAATAGCCACAGATTACTAATAATGATAAAGCCAGATAATTAACTGTTTCGGCTATTTCTTCACCACTTCGCAAGATCTTTGGTATTCTTGGGAGGCCATTGACATGCATATTATTTTTGGAGAAGCGGGCTTCAAAGCAGCAGAGCTGAGGAGATAATGGGAATGCGCTTATGTTGAAGAAGATCAGATCAATCTGATGAATCTGGAAACATTTACGTACAGCTACTTCTCATAGCTTTTATAAGAACTATCCGCGTGTGTGGCTCACTTGCGGTTATGATTTGCACTTAAAATTTATTCCAAGGCACGATCCCTTCGGGAGGACATGCAGTTTTAATAGCCTTGCGAAAGCCCTTTAGCACAAACGACGACCTCCGTCGCGTATTGGTTACTTATCTAACTATGACTAATTTTAAAATATCGCGTTGCTGAAAGTGCTGATACGAAAAGTCAGCTAAAATAAATAGAAAGGGTATTTTCCCGTGAATTCCCTTAATCCATTAATAGGCATGTGAACTGCACACATACTTTTCCTTTTCTCTGGCTAAAAAATTTGACAATGGTGAAATGTTTTAAGTTTTTCTGACTAAAAAATTACACAAAGATAGAGAGCCTTAGAATCATCTAAGTAGAGAGCAGTCAAAGTTTGCATAACCTCACGGTCTCGTACGATTTGTGCAATTCGGTGACGTCATAACACAAGACCCCACTACAGAACTTTGATGTGCTGTATACGTTTTGATTAATTTGATAAACCGAAAAACATGGTTCCATTATTTTTGGATAATTTAACTAACGGACTAAATAGAATAATACTCTGCTCACCAAAACCGCAAAGTTTTTAGTAATTATCACGCTCATCGGCGATCTGGAAGTCCTGGGTTAAGGGGCTACCTGAAGTTTTCGGGGTCCAGTGCGGCCCCCATTTGAAATAAATCAGTTGATAGAAAAATGGTAACATCATTTAAAATTTTGTCTTGACCAGGCACTAGACAACCCTTCAAATTATTTTATGAACTACTTAGTGAGAACGTGAAGATTTTCTACGCACAATTGCGAAAAATGGCCACTTTTGGCGTATGTGCGTAAAGAAGCTTCACGTTCTCACTGTAAACTGTAAACAGTAGTTCATAAAATAGTTCGAAGGGTTATCTAGTGCCTGGTCAAGACAAAAATTTAAATGATGTCTCCGTTTCCTATTAAATGATTTATTTCAAATGGGGGCAGCACTGGACCCCGACAAATTCAGGTATCCCATTAATAAACCAGCGCAGGTTTTACTTATTTTTACAAGATATTTGTCTATGGATCTGAGTGTGTTCGACATGTCTTTGTGTTTGTTTCCACCATCGGACCGACTCTTTTTTTAGTCTTTTTGACGGCCTCTGTGGCCTAGTAGTCATCGTGCCACGCTGTCACACTGGAGGTCCCGAGTTCGATCCCCGATCAGGTCAGGAAAATGATCTTTTTCAGATTGACCTGGGTCTTGGAGGTTTATCTATATATGATATAGTATCGTTGATTTAGTTTCCCATAACACAAGTCTCGAACTTACTTTTGGGGTAGCTCGATATGTGTAATTTTTCCATGCTTATTTATTTATTTTTAATTATTGCTTATCTTTTAAAAAGCAAACATCCTGTAATGGAACTTACAAAATCGAATCAAGATATCAGCCAATCTTGGATACACTTCTTAAGATGATGACGTAATACCAGGCCTGTGTCACTCCCCGTTTAGGTATCGAAAATATACCTTCATTATTACTATGCGCGGCGACCACTTCGAAGGGAAAAATTTAGTTGCATGAATCGTTTGTCCCGCGTAATAAGAATGAAATTGGCTTGCAATGGATGTCTAGGTATCTAAACGAAGAGGTGAGGATGTCTGACGCGTGCTAAATTAAACCATAGCGCTAACCACATAAAGTAGATATTTCATTGAATTTCTTTTCAGAGTAAGACTACTGTACGTGAATATAATATTTATTCTGTGGTAATACTGCGAATTAATGTTGTACCTACTTTCATTAGCATATCAAACAATCCAAACAAGTTCAAAATTATCAACCATATATTATTTTATCTCAAAAGCGGTTTAATATTCAGGGGTTTCGTTTAAATAAAGTAGCTATTCTTACGTAGGGTACGTATATCAGCATGGCGGGTGGCCCTTTGTTCTCGGCCGCCGGTTTTTGCTGACCGTCTTAATTAGTACGGTCCTGTTTGTAAAATTAATTAGACTTCTAATTTGTTACATTAAAAAACGCTTTTTTACAGCAAAATGTTTGACTTAGCTTTAAAACCAGCCAAACAAAGGTCGTCTGGGTCGAGAAAAATTTATCTCTTAAATATATTATAACATACCATTTTATCTACCTGGGTCGATTGATCCAGGCAGGAAGTTCCAGCTTCGAGGAAGAGGTCTTTCGTCGAATCCGACTCGGCTGGGCTACGTTTGGGAAGCAACGCAGTTTCTTCTCGTCCAAAATACCTCAGTGCCTCAAGACGAAAGTGCTTAATCAATGTGTGTTACCAATGATGACTTATGGCTCTGAAACGTGGTCCCTTACTATGTGTCTCATAAGAAGGCTTAAGATCGCTCAGCGCGCTATGGAGAAGGCAATGCTCGGTTTTTCTCTACGTGATCGAATCAATACGAGGAAATTCATAAGAGAACAAAAGTCACTGACATAGCCCAGCGGATTAATTCGTTGAAGTGGCAGTGGGCGGGACACTTAGCGCGAAGAACCAATGGCTGATGGGGCAAAAAGGTTCTCGAATGGCGAACGCGTACTAGCAAGCGAAGCGTAGGGCACCCACCCACAAGGTGGTCAGACAATCTGACCAAGGTCGCTGGAAAGCGCTGGATGCAGGCCGCTCTTGATCGGTCATTTCCTGTGGTTCCTTCGGTGGAAATCCTTGGGAGAGGCCTGTGTCCAGCTGCGGACGTTATGCGACTGAAATGATGAATGATTATTACATCTTTATCCCTTAAGAGGTAGACAAGGAGCACCATCACGCTAAACGTTGTGATGGAACTCTGCCACCCTTTATCATTTTCAACCCGTGTTATAAGTTTGACGCTTAATTTCTGTCGGTCTGTCGTAGCACTCGAATGGATAGACCGACTCCGATGCGGTTCTTTGTACGTGAAAACAACTTTGCTTGAGGTGGCTTCTTAGCCATGTTTGATGAAAATAGGTCTAGTCGTTAAAAAGTTATTGGGTGTTAACGCTTCAAAGTCGGGGTTTTGTTATTTACCTGGCAATTAATAGATGGCGCTACAGATATCAATTCCACTTAACATTACGTAGTTCCGCCACTTGTCACTAGGCGGTATCGTCGGGGCTTTTTTTTTTTTTCATTTTATGCTCGTAAGTAATTCTGATTTATAGATTTCAATATACACGGTGATTTATATTGGTTTAAGACCTTATTAGCTAATCAAAATAAAAATTCAGGAATAAAATATGTTGATTAAAACTCGAAAGTAAAATCGTGACATCAACTAGTAGTACCGCCGGCCGGCTAGATTTCGAGTTCATCGGGGTCACACGTCAGTTATTAACGGGCGTAACTACGTGGTCTCGATCGAAAATCATTATCGCAACTTTTTTATCTTATGTCATAAACAAATTTGGATTACGTATATGGATAGAGAAATTTATTTACTACATGACATTCTTTTTTCCAAAATCTATGAAAAGTCAGCGTGGGGGTCCAATATCAATAACAACATGTTTACTTGAACTAAAACATGGCATTTCGGTGAAAAGCAATGTTCATAAAATCGAAATCTCTAAAACCAACCAGTAGCTCATCCAAGCATTGTTGTGCACTAGTGCAGTCACCATGACAGGGCTCACAAAATAGGGAATGTGTACAATCGTCTCTTGATAGTCCTTGGTTATATCTTAATAGTCTGCAATATAGTCTCTTATGAGGAAACACTGAGGTCGAAAGAATTAAAAAATAGAGGTGTCAAGGGACACCCGAATGGAACGAAGTAAAATATAAATATAAATAGGTCTAAATTACATTCAAACTCTTTTCTGCGTTCTAAAATCAAGTTTTTATGATCTTCATAAATTTGAATGAACAGAAAGTGTCGTTACAACTATTGATCTTAATTTTTTCCGCCTAGCTCCCTTTCGCAACGCGCGATAAGGAACTTCGTTCCAAAATCTCGAGCCACTCTGTGCTTTAAAAGGAACGCTACGCCGTTGCTCCCGTCTGTCATTATTATACGGAAGTCGTAAGCTATGTCGGATCATAGAGGGAGATTGAAAATCTGACTACAGTGCTGGCCACTTTCACACAAAACCAACCAAAAGTTGTATTGTTTGTTTTATTTTCATGTATATACGTGACCAACACTTCACTATACTATATCACTATAGTATAATGAAATTAAAATAACAGCCAAAACACGAAAGAAAAATTTCGCCATTTCCATACAAAAGAGTGCAGCCGCTCGGGCAATTTGTATGGGAATGTCGAAATTCTATTTGCTCGTTTGGTTGTTATTTTAATTACATTATACTATAGTGATCTATTATAGCTCGTGGTACGATTTATTACGAGTATGTCCCTTCCACCTTGTATTTATCTTTACCCTCGCTATTTTGTGGCAAGGTCGATGATCGACAGTCGATGAGCGGGAAACGCGATAACGCCCGCACTCGCAGGGGCAGGGGTTGCTTTTAGGGGTTGGGAAAAATCGCTTATTTATACGTGTATCATTGCAATAGGGCTATATGTTTTACGGCATGTGATTTTTTATTAAGGATTTAAAGGCAGCTTGTGTTTTATCAGTGTTCTACACTCGCAAGATTCATTGGTGGTAGAGAAAATGTTTGTTTTTTTTTTATAAGGCTTTATTGTACATAAGAAAGAATACAAATACAAATCAGATTCAAAGATTCAAATGTTTCAGTAATTAGACCTTTAGAGGCACTTTTACACGTCAATAAATAAATAAATATATATGGACAAATAACACTGATTGAGCTAGCCGCAAAATAAGTTCGAGACTTGTGTAAGTTATGGGATACTAACTCAACGATACTATATTTTATAACAAATACATATATAGATAAACATCCAAGACCCAGGACAATTTGAAAAACGCCGTTTTCCAACTTGCCCTGACCGGGGATCGAACCCGGGACCTCTGGGTGGCGGATTAGCATGTTCACCACTACGCCACGGAGCTCGTGAATATATAAAGTTTTCAATTTGATTTAATATATTTTATTTTATTTATAATAAGAATATTTATATTTATAATAATAATTTATTTTATTATAAATAATTTAATTATTTTTTTAGAATGAGAGATTATTTCTTTTTAAAGTGAGAGCGTGAAGCTTTTCTACGCACAATTGCGAAAAACGGCCACTTTTGGCGTATGTGCGCAGAAAAACTTTATGTTCTCCGGGAGGTTACGGGTGATCCAAGGGCTGGCAGTTATTTCGCCCAAAGAATTTCTATCGCAGTGCAGAGAGGCAATGCTGCTAGCTTACTGGGCACCCTGCCTCGCGGCGACGCGTTGGAATCTCTATTTTATTTGTAAATTTTGTATATTTTTTATTAATAATTGTATTTGAAATGTATTTTTATAATGAAATAAAGATTAACCAAAAAAAAAATATTACAAATTTAATAATATAATAATAATAAATATATAGGGACAAATTACACTGATTGAGCTAGCCCCAAAATAATTTTAACCTTGTATTATGGGATACTTACTCAACGACACTATATTTTATAATAAATCCATATAGATAAATACCCAAGACCCGGGACAATTTGGAAAAGGCCATTTGCCAACTTATCCTGGCTGGGGATCGAACCCAGAACCTCCGGATTAGCGGTCTAGCGTGTTAACCACTACGCCACGGAGGACGTCATAAAACCTATAATTCTCAATTAACTCTCAAACAAATGGAATACTCCAATTTATATAATACGGGAAGGTAGACCCGGCTTTACCGAAAATTTAGTGCCTTGATTCATCCCAATTATGGCAAAGTTATTGGATTATAACTTTAGGGCAAGAATTAGGTATTATAAGTCCAGGGGGGTTACTCCATAAAATAATACGATAGTCGTCCGATAGTGACGTCCTATTTCTATGTCAAACCAAATTAGACTTTATCATCATACGTTAGTGTTCAATGTTGCTTGACACGGAAAAGCGGATACGCAGTAAAGTCCGTCTTGCGTACCGCTTTTGGAGTAACCCCCCTGGTTCCCGCGCACCCCTTGATACTCGTATAAACTATAACTTTATGAAACTAATTGTTAGTATAATTTACGGATTTAACAAGTTGAACAATGTCTCCAGTACCCGCCCAAAAAGTTTCTACTTGTAGGATGAACATTCAATGTTCAGTTCTTGTACAGATGTTTAGTTTTTGACAATCTGGCGTTTTATGTACCTTTTAATGATTGGGACTTCATGAGGTAGCCAAGTAGAAGAGATCCAAAGAATAAAGAACTTATTTTATTTGAATTTAGAGATTTAAAGAAGAAAACTTAAATTCAAACATGAGCCAAATCGATACAGGGGTTGCCGAGACATGGAATTGTAAAATTTTCAAAGTTCATAGTTCAAAGAAAACTACTACAGCACAGATTACAAATTAGTTACTACTTCACCACTAGGACTAATAGGTATAACTTTGTTTGAAGTATATCTAGGAGCCCCCATTTGCTGCCCCCATTTGAAAGGAAACATAGATATCATTTAAAAGTTTGCCTTGATAGAGCCCTAGATAACCCTTCAAACAATTATATAAACTACTCTATATATTTCAAAATTTTTTATAATGCTTTTTTGCATTTTTTCGCAAAAAAGTTCATAAAATAGGGCTTGATCAAGGCAAAATTTTAAATGATATATCTCCGTTTCCTTTTAAATGATTTATTTCAAAGGGGGGCAACACTGGACGCCAAAAAAATCAGGGAGCCCTTTAACTATGTAGGCAAATGACAGGGCTGGATTATGCCTTAGGCAGAGTAGATCCCTAATTCTATTGTACAAAAACGCAAATCAAGAATCTTGTTAGCTTGTGCTTCCATCATCATCACTTAACCATTACTCCCAAATTGCTATCAAAAAAGACTGTTAAATTGCGCTCTACCCTGATCAAGCGCTAGTACCGACGTTTCGCCTAAAAAACGGATTACGCACGTAGTCAGCTAACGGCCGACATTAGTATTATTTTCACTATCGCACAACTTTTGTTTTTCTTGCCAATCCCGTCACCTAAAGGTAGCCTGTAAGAGTTTTCCTTGGCGATAAGACCGCCTATTGTAAGTATATCTGATTTACCTATGAATTCAATCATTTTGATTGAATTCATTTGTTTTTATGTGTTTTGGTGCAATAAAGTGTTTTTTACTTTTACTTTATAAGTAACCCGTTATCTCTACGTGAGCAACCAGTTTTTTCGTATATTAATAATGTCTATGTCTAACGTTAGTTTTAACCAAAAAATAACCTAGGTCTCCAACAAGATCAATTCCGCTCTGGAGGTCTTCAGCAATGTCTGATTTTTCCTCGAGAATGTTTCAATTGCTTAAAAAAGCGTAGTATACACTTCACTAAATCAACACCAATCGACGTGTGCATTTTAAAATGCAATGGATGCGTTCTCTCAAACAAACAGTTTTCAGAACTGGCGTCGTGTAACACTATTGTCAGCATGATATCACAACAACATGTAGCGAAGCGGTGTGAAATGATGAGCCAAGTGCATGTTTGTGTTATGAATATGAAACTCTCGTCAAGAATGGTCTGCGTACTTGTTGTTGCTACCCTCTTTATTCTCCTTACTCAATTTATCCACACTGCGTGGGGTCGGGACAGCTTGGAAGTCTTTTAACGCACTATCTTTTATTTGAACTTTACATATAACCCTCGAAGGAGACCATTCACATACACCAGAGAGCACAATTTGGGGGCCTCCTGTCAAAGTGTCAGAAGGCTGCCTTAAACCACAGAATTAATGAGAGTATTACATTAAAGGGGCTGGCTACCTGAATTTTTCAGGGTCTAATGCTGGGCAGCATTAGACCCTGAAAAATTCAGGTAGCATTTGCAATAATTTGTAATAAATCCATTTGTAATAAATCATTTGAACGAAAAGGGAGATATAATTTAAAATTTTGTCTTGATCAGACCCTAGATAACCTTCTAAACTATTTTATGAACTATTGTTTACAGTTTAAAGTGAGAACGTGAAGCTTTTCTAAGCACAATTGCGAAAAACAGCTACTTTTGGCGTATGTGAGTAGAAAAACTTCACGTTCTCACTTTAAACCGTAAACAGAAGTTCATAATAGTTTGAAGGGTTATCTAGGGTCTGATCAAGACAAAATTTAAAATTATATCTCCATTTTCGTCCAAATTATTTATTACATATGGGGGCAGCATTGGACCCTGGAAAATTCAGGTAGTAAGGGTTTTTCTACGCACAATTGCGAAAAACGGCCACTTTTGGCGTATGTGCGTAGAAAAGTATTACGTTCTCACTTTAAACTGTAGTTTGAAGGGTTATCTAGTGCCTGGTCAAGACAAAATTTTAAATGATGTCTCCATTTTCTTTCAAATGAGTTATTTCAAATGGGGGCAGCACTTACAACTTTTTATTGGCAATAAT
Organism: Acrobasis suavella; assembly: GCA_943193695.1. Classification (NCBI taxonomy): domain Eukaryota; kingdom Metazoa; phylum Arthropoda; class Insecta; order Lepidoptera; family Pyralidae; genus Acrobasis; species Acrobasis suavella. Next base: position 4,888,798 of record OW971933.1, on the reverse strand, counting down.
TTTTTTGGGTATTTTTCGTAGGTTTACATTTTCGTATTTTCGGGTTCCGTACCCAAATGGTAATAACGGGATTCTATTGCTAAGACTCCACTGCCCGTTTGTCCGCCCGTCTGTCTGTCCATTCGTCTGTCTGTCACCATGCTGTATCTCATGAACCGTGATAACTAGACAGTTGAAATTTTCACAGATGATGTAAATTCTGTTGCCGCTGTAACAACTAAAAACAGAATAAAATGAATATTTTTTTGGGGCTCCCATACAACGTACGTTATTTTTATATATAATGGTACGGAACTCTTGGTGCACGAGTCCGACTCGCACTTGGCTGGTTATTTTAAGTGTCGGCCAGATTCCCTTTTTGTTGATAAATTAAACCTGTTCATTAAGAAACAAAACTAACTATTCATAAATCTAAATAGGGATAAAGTCGGGTAGTTTCACCACTTATAACTTAAGAACGGCTGGACCAATTTAGATGAAGTTTAAGATCCGGGGAAAGCATACCTAGGATAGTTTTTATCCCGAAACTCCCACGGGAAGCAGAGCCTGCGGGCACAAGTAATTGTTATTAAATCCATTTATACAATATGTAACAAAAACCCTGTCCGGTCCTTGTAGGAGCAACTCAGACCGTCAATATGAACAACTTTTCATATGAGACCAATGCTTGAAATTCAAAAAAAAATCGACATTTTCATACAAAAGTGTTCGGCCGGCCCGGCAGTTTGTATGAAAATGTCTATTTTTGTTCGAGTTTCAAGCATTGGTCCCATAGGAAAAGTTGTTCATATTGACGATCTGAGTTGCTCCTACAAGGATCGGACAGGGTTTTTCTCACATATTGTAGAGCGATGTACCTTCGGGATTTGTTAACATGCAGCAAGAGTCCCAACAATGGGCCTGGGATCGGATGCGCCCGCGCCGCGTTGATTAGTAGCCACATCCCGGCGCATACCGATTACACGACGGAATGTCTTTGCTATTCTTTCGTTCTTTTTAGGGTTCTGTACCCAAAGGGTAAAAACCCCTATTGCTAAGACTCCGCTGTCCCTTCTGTCTGTTTGTCTGTCACCAGGCTGTATGTATCTTATGAACCGCGATAGCTAGACAGTTGAAATTTTCAGAGATGATGTATTTCTGTTTCTGTTATAAGAACAAATACTAACAAGTAATTATTACAAAAACAAAAAACCCGACTGCCTTATTTATTCTGTTTTGTTTTTGTTATTTCTTTTGTATTTAATTTTTTTTATTTTATTTTACCCACTGTAAATTTCACAGTAAATACGAATCTAACGACACCTCTCGGCTAAAAGCCATCGAGCAGGTCAGGCTGCAGAGCGTGCCAAACAATTATACATACATGCATACTCTCGAAAAACATAACCCTCCTTCTGGCGTAAAAACAGAATAAAATTAATATTTCAGTGGGGCTCCCATACTACAAACGTGATTTTTTATAGGTAATGGTATGGAACCTTGCATTCGTGATTCCGACTTGCACTTAGCCGGTTTTATTTCAATGTACATATTAATATGAATTATACATTAATTTCTAGAGAAACGACGCGACTATACTTTGATCACGTTTTAAATTAAAATCACGCTAAAAGTGGCCTTTGAGTCTGGTGGCTTTAAGCTCTGTTCGCTTAGAACTGCAAGACCCAAAACGCTAAAGATGTTATATTATGTATGTATGTTTAATAAACATATTTCTGACTCTTGTGGACGAAGTTCTAAGTATTTAGTTTGTTTGTTTTTCGTGTATGTAAGTGGCCAACACTGGTGTCAGATTTTCAAGCTGCCTAAAGGCATCTGACATAGCCTAACGACTGCCATACAATGATGACAGCCGAGACCAACGGCTTATACGTGCCTTCCGAAGCACGGAGGAGCTCGAGAAATTTTTGTGCCACTTGTGGTCACCCATCCAAGTGCGGACTACGCTCGGTGTCGCTGAACTTGAGAAAGCGTTAGTAATGCGCACTACCGCCGGGCCACCGAGCTCCTCGAAGGTATTTAGTAGAACTCCGTTGAACGAGCGAAATTCTGAGAAAATTTGACCCCATCAGGCTGTATGTTGCCCTCCAGTATTTTGTTCTCGGTATGCACAATATTGTTCATCCAAAGTCTACAATCATGATCTTATCAGATCGGGACGGAAGGATGCTATGGTTTTTCTGAGATGAAGCGAAACCAAACGCCAAAGAGCTATAAAACTATTCAGACTTTGGTCTGTTACCAGCTTGGTCGGTTCATTTTAGTCACATGTATACAATGTGTGTATCCTACTTAAAATTTGAAGCAATTTGCTAAAACCCGTAATAAATCAAACAACTATCTATACTGGATCACTATCATCATCATCATCCGAGCGTATTCCTGGTTGCATCCTTAGCAGTAACGCTTCAGAGCCCGGAGTCCGCTACCTAACCCAGGAGATTTGACGAGGTTGCTGGTTTTTACACAGAGCGACTGCCGTCTGACCTCCACAACCCAAAGGGCAAACCAGGAACCAATCCTTTGATAGTTTGATGATCAAACGCTAGGTGGCGTTCGGGACCCACGGTTTAACGTGTCTTCCGAAACACGGAATCAGGTGATTCAAGCCTGCAATATCCTATCCAGACTGGAAACAACTTTTCACAAAGTATGTTTTCCCAGTGGGAATCGAACCCATGACCTCCGGGTCACAAGGCGAACGCCTTGACCACTGGACCACGGAGACAGTCAACTGGATCACTATAGTATGATGAAATTAAAATAACAGGCAAAAGTAAAAAAAATCGCCAGTTCCATACAAAAGTGTGCAGCCGCCTGGTCAATTTGCGTGGGAATGTCGAATTTTTGTTCTTGTCTGTTATTTTATTATAATTATACTATAGTGAGCTAGTAGGTATAGTCCGTGGTTTGATTTATTACGGGTATGTCCCTTTCTGTTATTTACGTAAGATTTTTGACACCTTATAGTAAACCCCGGTTTATATATTGACAAGTGCGAGTGACAAGTTGCCATTGCATGTGAAGAGGCACTGAAAGTGAGACTGACAAGTGACAAGTGAATAGCATTACTGCATATACACTTGTACACTTGTAAGTATGTGTGAACACCTACTTATCACTTTTCAGTGTTTACTTGAGTAGTACTGCATATCTACTCGTCAGTGTGTGCGAACACCTAGTTGTCAGTGTTTACTTGCCACTTGTCACTCGCGCTTGTCACTTGTCAATATGTAAACCGGGCTTTAGTGTCTTCGTCACCCAGGGTCACTTCGTACGTGTCAGTATAGTTACGCTATTGAGCTGACATGTAAATTGCAGAAGACTGCAAAGGTTTAAAGAAACTATTAATTAATTTGTCAATTCATATCGGATTCTCCAACTGGCTACCAGCTCCTTGGAAGAAAACCATAAATAGGTATTGCGTTCACGTCGATCGATGAGATGTAGACTTACCTTCTTAACTTTTCGGCGAAAGGGTTATTGATATCAAAAATCTAGAGTTCCTCGAATCTTTAATACGGATATTAAGCATAATACTTATTACAAAACATACGAAAATAGGTACAAAAGCTTATGAAAACGTATATTTTAAGTTAAAATATTTGGTTGATTGCCGTGCACATTTTCCAACCAGCCATAGAGTATATATAATGTATTTATTTCCAGTGCGCAAATAACCGCAAGTTCAGTTCATTATACTTATAACATTACCCACAAAATATATGGCAGAATTCAAGGGAACAATTTTTTTCTTAGGCTAAGTAACAAAAATTTGTTAAACCTTCATATATTAACAAACTTACGACACAACCATTTATTAACGTAAGTATTAAAACTTATTGAAAAGGCCAGTTACACAAAGTACGTAACCCCAGAGTTATGAGTCTTGTTTCATACAAACTCGAGGGCGTATCGGGCAATAAAAAAGAGGAATCGCAACAAAGCGAATAAATTTTCAATTACCTGCTAAGGTGAGTGGGAGTTAACGTTATTAATTTATTTCTGGGCAAGGATACAGAAAGCCCGCGATAGCGCGCACTCCGTCTATACAAAAAAAGAAATACGTTTTTCTAACCCTAAATGTTATTTGACCTCAATGTTTTGTTAGTATATTGGTAGTAAGTAACAGGTTTATAGGGCTTCATTTTTCTTTTCAAAATTTGCAAAAAAAAAAATTGTTAATTAAGCACATCTGTTCTGCAGACTCTCGTCTCCTTTTCATTCCTTTACATCGCACACACTTTTTGGCTAACTCTTTTACCCTACAAGCTTCACGGCTCTGGAATGCTTTACCCGTTGACATCAAAGAAATTTCCACTAAATGTTCTTCTAAGAAGGGTACATTCTTATCTTATAAATTAGTTTTTTTTAATAGGATCTATCAGCGTCGTCATCATCGGTGTTGGTATGTAGAGTATGTATGATATATGTGTATGTATCTGTAATATTCTAATCTAAGGTATATATTATAAGACATATTATATGGTATACATCTATTATATTATATTTATAATTATGTATATGTATATTAAATGTAAGTATATTGTGTTGTAAATTTATTGTTTTATTTTTTGCGCCGCAAAAATTTATCTGTTTTTCCCTATGGTTGACTGGGAGAGAACGCTTTTGTCTTTTTCGTTAAGTCCGCCCATTGTAAACAATTTTTGATTGTGGATCACTAAAGTTTTATGAATGATTGAATCAGTTCTGATGTAGCTTAATGACTGGCATCTAGTCACAAAAGTGATTATTACACAACAGTGAAGTAGTGTGCAGGGTTCAAGCGTTCTTCTACTACCAGCTCTTCTTTCTGTACATAACTACTACTAGACTATGGCGTTCCATCATCATTAATAGTCATACGTTGCCTTTCAAAGCCCGATTACCTCACAAGTGGTAAGTATTTAAATAATACAGATTAATTTATGAACAGGCATTACAAATTAGCTTTTCCTAAGCCAAAAAGTCTATCTTATTAATCAGAAGCATTAAGTTATTATCGATCCCCGTAAACGCCTAAGACAACGTAATTGGTGCCTATAAAATTACAGAGTAATTGATTTCAAAGGTATCAACAGTGATAAAGAAATCTGTAGATGTAGCACCATCGCTAAAAATGTCTGATTTTGCAAAAAATACTTATATTTACTTTGGACATGCACCTGCCTAAAGAAGTCTTTTTATGAATGGAGCAAAAGGATGAAGGGTAAAAAAATATCTATTAAATAACCGTGAAAGCATAACATTGCAAGTTATCATCGTGTGTAAGGTTGAATTTTACACACAAAAATATTAAAATGAAAGTAAGAATTAAAACAAGATAGAATAAGTTGAAGATGAAAGATGAAGTTCAACAAGTTAAAGACGAGAAGAGAGAAAAGAAGCAAAGGGTGTAATGATTTTATTCCATGTTTGCATCGGCACACCCAAAATAGGTACATGTACAGCACCAATATTTTGTCACCTTATGCAACATGTTAGTGATTAATAAATGAGTAAATGATAATAACCAACCAAGTGCGAGTCAGACTGGCACACGAAGGGTTTCGTACCATTATCTACAAAAAATCACGATTATATTATGGAAGCCCCGTCAAATATTATTTAATTTAATTATTTATATTTAAAGTGAATAAGATACTAAATAATCTGTAAATATTTCAAGCGTCTACCTGTTGCCGTTATTAATATCAAGCAAAAACCGGCAAAAAAATCATGTTTGTTGTATGGGAGTCCCCTTTTAATGTTTATTTTATTCTGTTTTTAGTATTTGTTATTATAGCGGCAACAAAAATACATCATCTGTGAAACTTTCAACTGTCTAGCTATCACGGTTCATAAGACAGTCTGGTGGTGACAGACAGATGGACGGACAGCGGAGTAATAGGGTCCCGTTTTTACCCTTTGGATACGGGACCCTAAACGACCCTAAACGAGCTGTAAAGTTAAAGTAAGATTCAGCATAGGAGGATTTTAGACAAGAATTTGTATGTAATGAAATACCTCGAGAACATTTAACATCATTGATCAAGGGTGTTTCAAAGCAATCAAAGGCGCCGTTTCCAACGAAAAAGCTTAAAAAGTTCCACGAAACGTTTATGATATGGGTAATTCCGAAAGGCTGCTATCTGCAGGTTCCTACATAATTATAATAAGACGTTAGGACGTCACGGTTAATCAATTTTCGGGTTTACATCTACCATTAGCTATGGTTAAATATTTATTAATTATTAAGTGCTTAGATTTTTGATTGATGCTGCTAGCAAGAAGTTTTGACATATTTTTTGTAGATGTATTTAATTTTTACCGTCATTTTTTTTTATATACTAACAAAAAATTATATAGAATTTTATTTGTCTATCTACTGATATATCCTTAAACCTATTCCTATGCATGCATATTTTCTCTAAACTGTTGACTGTTTATTACTAGAATTATTAGTGAAAATATCTTGTGGCATAAAATTAATTATGGAAATACTTATTAAAATTTCTTTAATAAAAATAAATATAACACACGTCATCTTCAATTTCACTACAGTTTTATCGCGAAAAATGAAATGAACAAAATTAAATTTGAAAAAAAGAAAACAACCAACTTAATAATCTTTCAAGAGTTTTTTTTCTATATTTTTTAACAAAATACAACCGACTTCATTTTCTTTCAGGAATTTCTACCAAACCTCCAAAGTTCTTCATCATATCTTCACCAAATTAATAAAAAAAAACATCAAAATCGGTTTACAAGTGGCGAAGATATTGCGTAACATATATACAAAAAAAAAACATAAGGGTCCAATTGATAACCTTTTTTTAATTGTTCAAAAAAATACAGAATATTAAACCATTGAGCAAAACAATTATAAGAAAAGTCCCAAAACTCAGAAGTCTGTACCATAAAAAGAGGAGATTGGGGTGAGAGTGCGCATGCGTGCCCCTGCGGCGGCGGCTGTGCGTTCACCTCGGGAGATGGCGATCTGTCTCACAAGGTCGGCGTAATGCCATTACCGCAGTGTATTGTTTATGAAGATATTGTGACGTAGTCCGGGCGCTGCTGTATTGGAAAGAAAATCGATCAGGACCTTTGAAAATAAATATGTAGAAGTTTTAGGGTCCCGTACCGTATTACTAACACTCCGCTGTCAGTCTGTCCGTCCGTCCGTCTGTCTGTCTGTCACTAGGCTGTATCTCACGATATATCTAAAGACAGTTGAAATTTTCACAGATTATGTATTTCTGTTGCCAAAAACTAAAAACAATAAATATAAATATTTAAGTGGGGGCTGCCATACAACAAACGTGATTTTTTATAGATAATGATACAGAACCCTTCGTGCGCGAATCCTTCTCGCATTTGGCCGATTATTTTATTCAAACGAGAATTTTAAGGGTTCTTACTCAAGTAAATAGTTTGAGCCAACCAGATTTTTTTATGTTTCGTGTGTGTAATAGCCTAAACTATTAATATTGGTCGATAAAAAATGGTTTGTCTAGATATGTTAAAATGTGATGTTGGAGGCGAATGGAAAAGACAATCAGGATAGGGAGAAAAACCAACAAGGAGGTGCTGGAACTTATAATGAGAACTAAACGGCAATGCATACCATAGAGATAAGACAAGGAAATATGTTTGGCCACCTTATAACGGCATGACAACTCCAGAACAAAACATCATGGAAGGAAAGGTGGCAGCCAAAAGAGGAAAAGGAAGACCAAAAAGGTCGTTCATGGATGAAGTAAAAGAAAAGGCAAAAGTCGTACCGTATAGTGACATGGGAAATAGGTACTCCAGCAACAAGAACCTAGTCATTAAATTTATTGATGATCAGCGAAGAAATCAGTGACTTTATGATGAAGTTCCTAATAAAAACCAAATGCAATAAAAAAAACTTTTTTGAAATTGCCAATAATTTAGCCCGAAAATAAGTCCCGAAACCAAAAGGGGCAAGCTTATCGCAAAACGATCTCGTCTGAACCTCATTTATAAACAATTTTGCTGAACTTATAAATAGATTATAATAGCTTGGTAAACTGGATCCTCTACTGCCATCCATCATCGCCAAGTTCTCGCGTTACGCTGACACAGACGAGCGCATAGTTATCAATCATAAGAAACTAAAAAGGTGCAGTTTTAAAATCCTTCGATGGAGATCGCAAGGATGGTTCATTATGCAGGCTTTATCAAAAAACAATACTGGGCGTTTCTTAAACTCATCTTATATTGCGTTTATTTCTTTGAGTTTATTCATATCTAAAGTGATACGATACGATACGATACCCGACGTTCATTTGTTTTCCTTCAATTTTATTAAGGTGAATGTGCCAACCCAAATGTCCCGTAAGTACTTGGATCATTGGTGGATAAGCAGTGTTAAAGTAAATTGGAATTTATGAATCTAGTCACGATGATGCGACAAAGCTGGTAGAACCCTCGACATAGGGTTGAAATTAATCGATTAAAATTTTAATTAATTTGATTAACTTTAATCATGATTGAAATTAAATAATCACGATTAAAATAATCACGATTGATACAATAATGATTAAAAAGTTCATAATTTCGGGGGCAAATCATATAAATGCTATTTTTTGTTTTAGTTAAAACAAAAAATAGCATTTATATGATTTTACGTATTTTTAATGCTAACGTATTTTTAATCTGTATAGGTGTAACATTTTTAAAACGGACAAGTGCGTGTCAAGTCATCCTCAAAGTACATTTCCGAAGTTTTGTTTTGTTTGTATTGGGCAACTTGAAAAATTCCGGCACCAGTGTTGGTCACTCACACAAGATAAACAAACAAACAAACAATATCGGCATTGCGACTAAAACCTCCTAAATAGCTTTGGCGCGAAAAGTTTTAATCAAACGATAGATTTAAATTTTTATTATTATTTTGATCATTAATTTTTAAACATTAATCAGATTAACTGTGGGTCAACACTGCCTCGACACTTTCTTAATATTTGTTCGTTATTTTGCAATTGGCTCATAGATATTATTTTATATCTATTTCAAATTGTATATCCTCAGTGTTAGAGACGCTATCGATGGCATTGTCTCCATGATAAACAGTTTCTGCGATGTCGTGACACAAATTAAAGACAATGTAGATGATGTCTCTCTACTTACTGGAGAGAAACTCAAACTACTACATACTAAGAGAGGGAAAATGCTATGATACTGAAATATGCATCTTGAAGTTATAATGGCAGGAGAAATATAACGAAAGAGCGGCAAAGGAAGAAGTAGATACAGTTTCAGTTGAAGCAAGTGAAATAGTACTAACAGATTTTTGGAAAGAGAGATATGGAGGAGAGGTTCTGATAACTCCGTAGACAAGATTCTAGCTGTTTAATTAAAAGAACTAGAAGATATAGCAATTGATATCATCGCTGCTTTTTCTGATCCTGCCTGATTGTAATGAGCAAAAACGATGTTGATGATGACATCCTCTTCGTTTAGCATGTTCCTGGTTTATTTTTAGCTGTGGTGCCATTTTCCAAACGCGGAGTCAATAACCAACTGTTTTTTGTACCGGAAAACTATTGGTTTAGGTGATTCCGTGTTTCCAAATAGCACTTCCATGCTGCTTCTAAGCCCACGATGATTTCTGACATTTTCTTCATCAAAGATAATGTAAAACAAGAAAAGTGTGTGTCACTGTGTGACCACTTCGGTTAATACCTTTCCACTTATTTAATAAATTATAGCCATAAAACGTGATGATTCTTGACATGAAAAAGTGCGTTTACAACTATATTTGCTGCAGCACATTGAAGACGAGAGAGGAATCACATCTGTCTACTCCATAATCTATGATTGTCGTGACGTGTACACGGCGGGTCTAGAATTCTAGATAGCTTGTGACTGTGTGACCATTCCGGTCACTCACCTTTGCACTTGCCGATTTAATGACTAGGTGCAGCTTTGATGTGTGACCGATATGAAAGCATCTTGCGTCGTGTCATGCATGACTGAAACGTTTTTACTACCCATAACAATTAAGATGCGAAAGCCTTGAACAGGATGGATGAAAAGAGACGTGCCCGGTGATAGACGAGGAAAATTTTTCAAGATACTTGATACGGCACAAATTTATGAGTACTATAATAGAAGGGATATTTGGTCGTTTTACCCCACAAGCTGTTGACGACCACGTTATACGAATCATATAAAAACCTTTTTTAACCGACTTTCAAAAAAGGAGAAGGTTATCCATTCGTCGCGATCTTTTTATTTATGTAAGTTCACCGATTATTCGAAGAGTAGTTTGGGGGTGAATTGGGTATTTAAGTAGTTTAGAAAAATTATATTATTGAATTGATGTAGTAAAGTATAAGAATAGAAACAGAAACTGAAAAAGTCGTAAAGGAAATACGTGATACACTATACCAGTGGTCTCCAATTAGTTTCGCTCGGGGTACGTTTATACAAAAATGGCAGCATGGTTTACACTGCAAAGTAGTATACAATATGTCACCATTCCTTTTTCTCCTGCGCTGCGGGTGTCGTAAGTAGCGACTAGGGAGGTACAGTAACAGAGATCGGGCAGCAGTGTCCACTGTGCAAAGACTTTATACCATTTGCTACGATCACCGACGACAATTTAATGAGGCGCCTCGCCTCATATACTTCGAACTAGTGGCTTAGCCTTATGCTACCGAGCTGGCGAATGTGCAAGCCCTGTGTGAGCACGCTCAGCACACGCTAAAAATGTTGACATTGCCCTTAACGTTACGTGCTGAATCATCACTGAGACTTTAAAGGCTACCCCATTATGCCAGTTATATACGCTATCTGGAATAGCCCCCCCTAGCGTTCGGCGTGCTGTTGCTTGTGGTAGAGAAAAACACAAACAGACACGTGACAGAAAACATCTGCTTTATTGCTTATCTGCTCATTTTGAGACAGCGTAGCTCACCACCTAAAGAAGTCTCGAAGACTAAACTCACACTGTGGCAAAATAAGTATCCGTCCTCACCATCTGACATTCCACCTGACGAGAAGCTGCCCCCAGATAAAGATCTTCCCTGGGCTGTTTGGAAATCTTTAAACAGACTCCGATCTGGTTCAGGGAGATGCCGGGAGAGCAGAGCCAAATGGGATTGGAACTCTGGCAACAGTTTGTGTGACTGTGGGGTCACACAATCCATGGACCATCTTTTGTAATGTCCCAACTGCCTGACTCCTTATACTAAACTCGTGGCTAGGTTCTGGTCTAACAATATCCAATTTGAGCCATTTCGACTCTATAAGAAGAAGCTACGATCAGCAACCCATCAGCCCAGCGTAGTGATTATGGGAAAATCCTCTCTTAAACACCTCTAACGACACCCATGGTGACAAATTGTATCTACTCCTCCGTCACCACACCGAATTTTTCGGGGTCCAGTGCAATGGGGGCACCCATTTAACGTAGTATTATATTTAAATAATTGATTTAGTACAAATTTTGATCAATACGGTAGTTAGTAACTAATTACCCGACTTCGCCCGAAGGTGGGCTATGTTTTTCGAGACTTGTATGTATGTATAATTGTTTGGCCCGCTCTGCGGTCTAGATTTAAGCTTGAGAGGTGTCAGTTTGTCATCAGATTCGTCATAATTCTGAGAGCGACACTGGGTATATAAAAAAGAAGTCGGTCGCTTTTTTTTTAAATAATGACTTGTTGAGTACTGGAAGAGAAAAAGTAGCAAGTGTAATCAACAATCAAATCTCGCCAATACTATCTCTCGCTCTGCATCTAGCTCACAGCCTAGAAGCATCCATCTGGAAATCACGCGAGGCCGGCAAAAAGGCTGCAATTTATGGTCCACCTCATATAAAAGTTTATTAGTCATTCGAATGATAATCGGTCTATAAACGAAGGTGGGACACTATAAACCAAGGCATTGAATTACGGACTTATTGACCGAGCGAGCGAAGCGTCTCTGTTTCGAGATTGGCCAAAAATGCGTCCGGCTGTCAGTTTGCCCGACTGTTCTCGTCGCATTTTTCAATAGATTTTCGTGAAATTTTGTGAGAAGGTTCAAAAATTACATCGTCGATGTCGATTCAGTTATCCCAAATTTTTCAAAACCATATTTTTGCAATTTCAATTTTTTTTTAAATGTCATTTTCGATTTTTTGTTACTCAGTTTTGTTTGTCTGTCCGACTGCGGTTTGAGTCAGAGATGATTAGTACTAGAAAGCTGTAATTTGGAATAGGGATAAATTAGTTAAGCCGACAAAGTGGTAAAATCTTGAAAAGTCATTTTCTTTTTGTTTGCTCTCATACTTGTGAAAAAGAGATTTTTTTTTTAACATAATCAAAGATTATATTGACGTTAAATAGATCTTTCACAAAAAATAGTATATGTTTGTGACCACCATACTTCGGTTTAGGGATCCGTTAATGAAAAAACAAAAAGCAAATTTTTGTCAGAGTCAATTGTCCCCTCCCCCACCCATCTCTATCAGCTAAACGGTTGTTCATGGACACGTTAAAAAGTAGACAAGGCAATAGTAGAATATATATCGAAATTTAAAAGGAAAATTATACATATAAGTTTATAAATTAAAGAGTTATTAATCGACCAACTTATAAAATGTACTCGGGAAATGAAAATTTCTTACAAATTCAATAAAATTAGTTTTTTTAGACGTTATTAGTTATTTAACATTCGCAACTACGGAACCCTACACTCCACGAGGCCCAACATGCACACGGCCGGATTTATTCTAAAAATGAGGTAGTGTCTTTACATAGGCTTACAGAACATAAGTCTTTAAACTTCAAACTCATTAGAGGAAGTGTCCCTGATGAATTCACTTTACTTACTATGAGTGTATTTATTTACCCCTTAATATATAGTTGAGTTCAGCTGATATGCAAAATTACACAATATTCCTTGAGTAAATTGAAACTAATCAATATAGTCTCGTCTTCATCTTGTTTATACACCTTAAAACGCCTAAAACAATAAATTGTTTACTTCTGTTACTACGACTTCGGCATTTTACTCCGGTGTTTATTGTTATTGCAAACCTACTACTTATTGTTTCAGTAGTAAACACACAAATGCGCATGAAATCCGCAATCGCAGAATTTCCGCAAAAAAGCGCAAATAACGTGGACACATTTCAAAGAAATCGAGTCATAATGAATTTGCATTTTCAGCTTTGTCGACCGAATCCTTAGAACGTCCTGCATATGATTAAACTTACCTTTTCACTGAAAAATCTACCCCTAACTCCAAACAATCCAAATCACTTTAAAAATTCGACACTCGCGGACAAACACAACAATCCACTTTGGTGCATTTATGCACTGATCGGAAATAACTTGGCACTGGAGAGAAATGGGTATTTTTCTTTTAGCATGGTGTAGAACGCGCTCGCGCGTGCTAGCCGGGTTCGCGACTGGTCGGTATCGAGCGGCGACTCCCCCGCGCCGCTTCTAAACCAATTTATAATACATACGGAGTCGCAGCATCCCCCGAAACCGGTCGCAACGAGAAACCGACTTTATTGACCCGGAATTAAGTCCATTTTCGAGATAATGCCAGTTGCCGCAGAGGCAAAAACGTCGGCAGTTCTTGCAGAAAACCGAAGGGTGCGAGTTGTGTACGTTTTCGTCGGGTTTCGCTATTTATAATTGAAATCAACGATGGACCAAGTTCGGGTCTAATAGAATATTCAGCACGACGAGGTCATCTTTAATTGGAGATTGAAGAGAGTCGGTGTCTGACAGAAACTTTCGGTATCCGGAACTTCGCCGCAACTTTGCTAGCTTTTATTCTGACAACTCATTATAATCGTTTACTTACTACATGCATACATACTACGTCTTTATCCCTAGGGCGAAGACAGAGCTCTTTGAGTCTTGCGGCTCTAAGCAGACATAGCCCAAGGCCACACGACTCAAAGGCTTTTACCGTGATGGTGGGCGAGAAGGTGGAAAAAGGAATCAAAATAGTGATGGGTTGCTAGTCGCATCGCGTATTAAAATGATTACTATTTTCGCCCAGTCCCCCGATCGTCTTCTACGATCGGCAAGTTGTTTTTCTTCTCCCACACCAGAATGGAAGACGTCTACTAATTGTCTAGTAAATTATGTTTTATCACAAATTTTCTATTCTGGTCTGGAAGCTAAGAAAAATAAATATATAAGGACAAATAACACTGATTGAGCTAGCCACAAAATAAGTTCGAGACTTGTGTTAAGGGAACTCAACGATACTATATTTTATAGCAAATACATTTATAAATAAACATCCAAGACCCAGGACAATTTGAAAAAGGCCATTTTCCAACTTACCCTGACCGGGGATCGAACCCAGGACCTCTGGGTGGCGGAATAGCATGGTGACCACTACGGCACGGAGGTCGTCGAAAAAACATAGGATGTTACAAAGTGTTTTTCAAATCAACTGGTTTTGGTGTGGGTGCAAACTTTTCGAGAGCCAGGCTAGAGCAAGCTGAGTAGAGTCGAGTTTAGACGACACTCATTGAGATGAGAATACTAGAGTTACAGGCTTTGAACAATCTCTATCTGTCTTATTATAGAAACAGGACTAACTTTGTTCCTAGGTTTAAACCATTATCCGCCCAAAATGAAGTTGACATTGACAGATGAGAAGTGTGATATTACTAGATGTCAACTTGATTTGGTCGGATAATGGTTTAAACCTAGTAACAAATTTAGCCTGGGTTTTATAATAAGACTGTATAAGTTTGCAAGTTAGTGTAACAAGTTGTATAGTTACTATGACATGTTATTGACCACCGACAGAAAAGAGGGGTGTTATAAGTTTGACTCTAATAGCTGTTGGTCTGTCTGTCTATCTTTGGCATTGCAGCGCTCGAACGGATGGACCGATTCCAATGCGGTTTTTACGTGAAAGCAGGTTTCCTTGCGGTGGTTCTGAGTCGTTTAAAAGTTACTGGGGGCTAACGCTTGAAAGTCAGGGCTTTCCCTTAACAATAATAGATGGCGCTACGGATATCAAGTCATATGAGTACTTCAGTAGTTCCGCTACTAATCGCTAGATGGTCTTGACAGTCGGGTTTAATTTAAATTTGCCTAGAAAATAAACTTGTTATATAAAAAGCTTCTTAGCATTTTCGGCAAAATATGCAACTATTTCGTACAAATAGCTTTTTAGTTTCAGTTATTTTTATTTACATTTATGGTCAATCTAATTTAATAAACAGAGGTTGGAATTAGGTAGAGTAATTTCTGTACTTGCATCGAAATGTTGATATTATTATGGATCTTCCCGGTATTTCTAATGGACAAGCCCGTGTTGCCAACAATATTACAAATATATAATAATAAAAACCTCAGGGATAGATAAGACAAATAAAACAAAGATAATAAGCATGCAATTTTTATTAGTATTTACGTTATGTTTTTATTCGTTTTTACAAATTGGCAATGTCGCGCGTGCAGTAGTTTAAATTGTGTAGAAGTTAATAACTTTTTATTTAAGAAATCACGGGATTTTTTGCTCTTTAAAATTAAATCCAGGATTTGAGGCATATCCACTTTATTCTTTCGCTGTATGAAATCAGTATAAGTACATAAATAACTCTACCTAATTCCGACCTCTGCTAATAAACTATGTTCTTGTCATTGGAGTATCTTCCACTTTTCCCTATCTTCCGCCAAATGCTTACTTTCCTATAAGACACTTATGCCTTTCTCTCGCTTCATCCTGGGCCTTCCTTCCCCTCTTCCTCAGCTTCGATCTTTCAAGGATGTTTAACAGAAAAAAAAATGTTATACGGAAACCCTAAACGTGTTAAAGAGAAGAATAATAAGAAATATTCCCATGGTTTGGGCGCCTTATACGACGCGGCACAACCACTTCATCAGTTATTTGCCAGGCAAATTAAAAAACCTACAACACCATCTCTAGTGATTAGTAGGGGAACTACATATTCTTTCCGATGTAAAATGGAATTGATGTCCGTAGCACCATCTACAATTTGCCAGGTAAATTAATAAAAGCCCGGAGTTTCAAGCGTTAACCCCCATTAACTTTTTAATGGCTCAACCGATTTTCATTAAACATAGCTAAGAACCACGCAAGGGAACTTGCTTTCACGTGAACCGCATCATCCATCCGTTCGAGAGCTACGATGACACAGACAGACAGACAGCGGCAGACCTATAACTCGCCTCTTTTTTGTCGGGGGTTAAATCGAAATCGATCGAAGGATTTATGGTAAAACATAGGAACATACAAACATAGCGCGACGAACCGATGGCCGATGGGGCAAAAAGGTTCTAGAATGGCGACCACGTACTGGCAAGCGAAGCGCAGGACACCCACCCACAAGGTGGTCTGAGGACCCTAAGGTCGCTGGAAAGCGCTGGATGCAGGCCGCTCTAGATCGGTCATTTTGGAAATCCTTGGGAGAGGCCTATGTCCTGCAGTGGACGTTATGTGGCTGAAATGATGATGATGATGGATACTATCACGTCTTTGTCTGTGATGGGACAGACAGAGCAATTTAGGCCCTCCGGCTCTAAATATATAGAGCCTAAGGCCGCAAAACTCAAAAGCCACTTTTAGCATGATGGTGGGCGAGAAGGTGAAAGAAGGAATCAAAATAGTGATGGGTTGCTATGCTAGCCGCATCGCCTGTTAACATGATTCGCATTTTCGTCCATTCCCTCGATCGGCTCCTACGATCCGCTAGGGAAAAGAAGCAGCTGGTACAGTCAGCAAAAGAGATTTCTCGAATTGAAAATAACATTAACATGAAAATGAATATTTAGAAAAATTTTGTTTGTTTGTTTGTAATAACTTTTTTGTACTACGAAAACACACAATTATATAAAATAACAACATAAAGAGTAAATTGACAACGGCGAACTTATCCCATAATGGAATCTCTTTCAGTCAGTACCAGTAAATTTTAATGAAGTTTTTTTGAATATACATTTTCATATTAATAAACGTACTATTTTCAGTTAAAGAGAAAATTCAAGATATACATAGAGGGCCTGGTCAGGTATCTTTTTGGCTGACTGTACATTCTAAGTTTCTTCTCCCAGACCAGCATTTATGGTTAAAGAGTATAAATAAAACAGACGAATAAACTTGAAACGAGGAGATTCATGGAGGCGCTTAATTTTAATGGCGCCGTAAAGTGACGCCGAAGACGCCCTTTTATTTGAAGACATACGAGTAACTAGACATTACCGCAATCTACTTGGAAATCACAACTTTTGCATTAAGACCGGTATGCTTTTTATGTTATTTCTCTCTATAAGTACGTTTGTTAGGTATTTAAAATAATGTAAACAATCTTGACACGTCTTTTTATTGCAATATACACTTTATAAATCAATACCTTCGCAAATTACAAATTTTTTTTTTATAAATTATAAGTAACATAATTTATTTGAAGTTTGCAAATGAATTGATTTATATTATAAAGTGTATATTTTTATGTATCATATAAGTATGTATTATTTATGCTTATGTATATATTTTTATTATGTATTATATATGTGTGTATATGTATTTAGGTATATATTCATATGTAAGTAGGTAAAATAGAATTAGTACTGCGCCCACCTTGTTTCAAAAAAATTTTTCCTCCACCCAAAGGTTGGCTGGAAGAGATTGCATTTATAGCGATAAGTCCGCCTTTGTGCCTATATTGTTTCTTGTTGTTTTGTAAATTTTGTGTCTATTATGGTGCAATAAAGTTTATTTGTATTGTATTGTATTTGTATTGTATATTTAAATAAAAAGACATGTCAAGATTGTTTACATTCTTTTAAATACCTTAACAAACGGACTATAGCTAAGGTTGAAGAGTTGTTAGAGGAGAATCGGCGTCTTGACGTTCCGTCTGACGCAGGTGCTCACCGGACATGGTTGTTTCGGTCGGTATCTGTGTCATAGGGCGCTTAGGGAACCGACTTCTGCCTGTCACCACTGTGACGGCTGTCCGGATGAGGATGCCCAACACACCCTAGCGGACTGCCCAGCCTGGGCGGAAGACCGCGCAGAGTTGCGCGCGGTTGTGGGGGACGACCTTTCACTGCCGACTGTGGTACGTTGCATGGTCGACAGTGAGACGTCGTGGACAGCAGTGCAGGCCTTTGCGGAGAGCGTCATGCTCCGCAAAGAGGCGGCGGAGAGAGAACGGGAGGCGACGACCAACCTGGCCATCCGCCGCCGGCGCACAGGGCGCAGGAGGCGGGCCTATGGCCTGCAACTGCTGCCCTCATAACGATGGCCAGTCGGGCGATGGAAACGGGATTCCATCGCTCGACAAATATGGTCCTCCGGGTTGAAAGGCGCGTCTGTGTCAACACACGCCTTTACCCTAGCGGGTAGAACTGAAGGCCGACGGGCCACCCCGCAGGCCACTCCGACCCCTCTCGCTAATTGAGAGGGTACCGTGAGTGAGCCAAGCCGAGGCCGCTGAAAAGCGGCCGCCGTGCCAGGTCTGTGGAGCGAGAGTAGCACACGGACTTGGCAATAGCGGTACCGGCGTTGACACCGCGGAGTTTTTAGTGGTAACACCACATAACCTTACCGGTCTCCCGTGACTGGTAAGGTATCCGAAGGGATTTTCTCCGCGTCAAAAAAAAAAAAAAAAGGAGAATACACTATGTACTTGTATATTCTAAATCTTTGGGAGAATAAGACGGAACGCTATATCACCGGCCGTGCTTTAGTGTTCCGTTACATTCTCTCGCGGCAAATGACGGTTCTGAGCGACAGAAAAGGATAGTAGCATGTAAAAGTGCTGCTCCGTGCTGACAAGTGAGATCCAACCCTAAAGCTTCAAAGTCAAAATGTCAAAAATCATTTATTTATCTTTGGATATTTGTATCACTTGATAATTGACATTTTTTTTTCTTTCGATTTCTTTATAGCTATTTGTTGACTTCAGATCATTTACTAACAACTAAGTTTACTGCCGCCTCCTAAGCGCAAGTACAGAAGTAACAAACTGTATTGCAGCGACAGTAGACGAGTCGGGTATATTATAAGTCTAAAAGATGACAAAAATTTTGTTAACGATCATGGATACGGTTACATTTACTTAAATGGGTTGTAAAGTAGTTCCCTAATGATGCCCTGATGATCCCTGATGGCGGTCTGCCTGCTCACAGATTAATAAATAGTTACTACGTAACAGATACATCACTCCCATACCAAAGCAAAAATACCTACGCTATAATAGCCTACAAGATCTTAATAATAATACCTGCTGCTCAGAAAGAAAAATGTACCATAAGGCTGGGAATCAATGAACGGAAATTCAGAGACTGATTTTATATACATTGCTGGTTTTGTAATGATACAATTTTGACCGATCTTTACAAAACAGGCAATGTATATAGAACAGTATCTTAATTCAGTATAGTGTATTCCCAGCCTAAGTACGCGTACAAAGAGTCGAGACTGCTTTGCCCGCCGTGCGAGTCACGTGACAACGCGTCATCGTAAGAATGCACTAGGGTTGTCCTATGATGATTATTGTAACAAATGTTGCGAAAAAAACGGCAAATTTTCATTTATTTTTGACTTTGACACCCACTGCACTGCACAATATCGGCATTTCGAAGCGTAAGCGCGGGAAACGTGCGGTGCAGTGCGGTGCGAGTGCTCAGGCGGGCGTTTGGCGGTTTGGCGGCCCTTGTCGGTTGTATCGTCGACGATACGCCGAGAGGTAGGTATATAGCGCGTGGCCTTGAGCGAGTGATGTAGGCCTGGTGGTGGTTACTTCAAGTTATTGTTTACAAAAGGCTTTGTTTACAAAATCGTCATTTTCATACAAAAGTGTTCCGTCAGCCCGGCAATTTGTATGAAAATGTTGTTTTTTTTTTCGATTTTAAAGCATTAGTCCCGTAGGAAAAGTTGTTCGTATTGACGGTCTGAGTTGCACCTACAAGGATCGGACAGAGTTTTTGTTCCGTATTATATATTCAAAGTATGGCGTCTCCGCAGATGAAACAAATTGGTCTGCCGCCTTTCAGAGGTTGCATTTCAGAGTTATGATGCGCCGAATAAGTTGTGAAAAAAGAACGATAAGAGGAATGGTCAGTTTTAGTAGATACCTATTTGAAATTTAAAGTATAGTGGTTCCACAGGTGAAACGAGTTGGCCTGGCGGCTCTCAATGGTTGTATTCCAGGTCTCTATTATACACAAGGAGCTTAGTTATAGAAAAACAATAAAATAAAGAATTAAATGGAACAAATCCCATGTTTACTAATTCAACTTACATAATCTAATCATCTTTAGGTAAAATCACAGATTATTCATTTTGTAGAATACATATAGCCAAAAGCAGTTAAACATTTACTTACTTCTAACATTTATATATTTTTACGTTGTTTCATTGGTCATGTTTAAATTAAACTATAAAATAAAGTAATAGGTATATAGAAAACCATTGAACTCGCGACACTGTTCTGTTACCGTGACCGACACTAAGTTTTCACTTCTTTCGGCACTCCCAGAGCTTTTTTTTCGTATTTCGACCTCTTCACTTTGGAGAAAGTTATTCATCATGACCAGTATCTGAGAATATGGCAAGGTTACATAATAACAAACTTTAGGTATTTCCTAAATCAATTAACTTTAATACTCATTCACTCACTCTGATTAATTTAATTCTCTGGGTAATAAAATTAATTTTCTCCTTACAGTGGTTTACTGCGAATGACTTGAAGTTAAAACTATTTCTGGATTAATGACATCTTCGGTTTAAGATTAACGATATTGGTTTAGCTATAGGAGAGTACAGAAGTGACGTTCAAAGTTTTTATTTATTTCCTTTAGAAGGAAGTATAAAAGCACGCGCTCCGTCCATACAAATAAAGCAAATGAAAAAACTTTTTCCACTTATGTTATCTGATGATCTCTATGATTTTTAGTATGTTGCTGACACAAATTTTGAGGAAAAGTAAACCTATAAACCTAGTCTTTTATTGTGTACTGCAAAATAATTGAAATCAGATAACATTTTTGAGTGGGTAAAAGTTTACTTTTTTTTATGGACGAGTGCGCGCTATACTTCCAGTCCGGCGCCGGGCCGGTGCCGTATCCTATCTGACGACCAGATGTAGACACGATTTAAAACCGTGCTTAGGCTAGGCGGTAAGCCGTCTCGTTAACAAGGACAGGAGAGGCAACGTAATAGAAATTAATTTAAAATAAAATAACAAATGAATGCCTACCCAACATTGAGTCTTATACTGAAAGCGTCATTTCTATACTTTAACTATTTAATGTGGATACATTCTTATTTTATCCGCTGTTCAATTAACCGGTCGGATAGTGCGCTCGTTTCGATTGTAACAACTACGATTAATTGGTGGACAAATATATTGGTTTATAGGCTTTGTTCTTTTTTTCCAACTACTTATATATAGATCAAGCACTTGACCAGTTATATAATGTTTAACAAATACTTATACTTACTTACATACACACAGGCAGACATAACCTTATAGCAAAATTTAAGACCTCTGTGGTAATCATGCCGCACTCGCTGTCACACCGGGGAGGTCCCAGGTTCAATGTCAAGATGGTCTTTTTAGGGTTAACTAAGGAAGTGAAGAAAGGGTCTAAAACAAGACCCTATTACTAAGACTCCGCTGCCCGTCCGTCTGTATGTCTGAAACCAGACTGTATCTCATAAACAGTGATAGCTAGACAGTTCAAATTTCACAGATAATGTATCAAAACAGAACAAAATAGACATTTACACGGGGGCTCCCATACAACAAACGTGATTTTTTTCGTTTTCTGCATGGATACGGCATTTTTTTGTGTTTTGGCTGTTATTTAAATTTCATTATACTGTAGTGGTTTAGTAAAGTCCGTGGTTCGATTTATTACGGGTATGTCCCTTCCAAGTTATATACAGGGCGACTTTGTAACCATCAGCCAAATTTATGGAACAATTCCTGTCCATAATACTGAACTATGAACACTTTACTACGTAAAACCGAATACATTTAAAATTTTAACCCCCCAAAAAAGGGGGTGTTTTAAGTTTGACGCTAATGTCTATCTGTGTGTCTGTGGCATCGTAGCGCTCGAACGGATGGACCGATTTTGATTCATTTGTTTACGTGAGAGCAAGTTCCGTTGCGGTGGTTTTTAGCTATGTTTGGGGAAAATCGGTTTAACCAGTTAAAATTTATTGGGGTTTACAGCTTGAAAGTCAGGGCTTTCCCTAAAAATTATACATAACGCTTAAACCGCGGAACTACCACGGTAGTGCCACTATTCATCACTAGATTGCGTTTTTGACATTTTCAGTCGGGGTTTTTTGATTTGATTTTTCAAATAAATTGTTCATTAATTGTTTTGATGGAAAGCCATCAAAACAATTACGGAAAATTAAAGTAGGCTTTCCAAACAAATCAGCCTTCGGCCAAACGGATTTTTTATGGGAAGATGAGAATTTTTTATCGTTTTTTAACAAGTTTTTTATGGAAAGAAGTTCAGTATCATGGACTACTTGCCGAAAAAATTGGCTGGTAGGTAAAAGGTTACTGTATTTATTAAAATAGGAACAATAGTTGACATTTACTTCATCTTACGAATACGCAGAATCAGCCCATTGTAAATGTGCATTATGCATTTAATAAGTATTTATGTTATGATTCTTTGATAGCATCTGTTAAATCTTGTCTTTTTTCGCTATAAATTCTTTCTACTCCTACGAGTAAGGGACATTTATTGTGATTCAGTTCGCTCGGAACTTATTGTGCGATTTCGTTTAAGGAATTGGAGCTTTAAAATACATACTGTAGGGTTGAGATTGCATTGGACGAGATAGTATCTTTGCACTAGTCGGGGTTCAATAAAGGATGCGCCTCCTCAATTATTCATGTGTTTGCACCTTGGATGCAGCGCGGGCGATGACAGCCGCGTGATAACAAAAGCAGAGTGCAAGGACTTGGCTGGCCCTTGACTCCACTCAATAATGACTAGATTTGTGGGGGAGATTTAGAAACAAAGAAATACAATATGAAATATATGTATAACATCTAACAAAACTATACGAGACTCCTAATCATTCTCTGTTTTTAGGAAGCGAGTAATAGAGTTTTATCTTTCTTTAACGTAATGAATGAAACCTTTATATATTTATGTATATGTCGTAGCCATATCGTAAATTTAATCTCTTCATTAAATGATCGAGAATTTCATGAAATGGTCTCATTTCATGAAATGTTGCACCGGCTGGTAGTGATGTGGATTGGGCGGATCAATGATAAGAAATTGTTTCTCGATATGATCAAATAATTTCGACCATTTCATGAATTTACCATGTCACTTCATGAAATGGTTGATTATATCGTAAAATTGTTATATTTTAAGTTTACACTATACATTCATGTTGTGCAACCTTAACCTACCTATAGCGCTCTGTCACAAGTTTTTGTTTTTGTTTATACGATCCGGCCAAACGTGGATGACTAAATCGTGAAACGTTGACGATTTCATGATCTGGTCAAATTAAGTTGGCCGATTCATGAAATGCGACGATTTCATGAAATGTTCGATCATTTCATAAAGTAATCCAATCTACGATATGGCCACGACAAATATATTTATAATATATAAGTTTTTGTTTAAATTTTTAAATAATTACCTATTTGTATTTAACTTTTAATTTATTTTGTATACGCCTACTCTATACTTACCTGTTTTTTCTGAGTCTGCTGAAAGAGATTTCTTATGAAATAAGCAGTTCCTATATACTCAAAGTTCATACTTTGTTTATTTCTGTCTTTGTATTTTACATATATAATTGTTAATGGGATAGGACGGGTCACGTCTGCCGCATGTAACCGGAAAGATGGGCCCACACTCTAAGTGGATTCCAACTGATGGCAATAGGAAGAGAGGAAGGCCTAGAACAAGACGACTTTAAAAGTAACGACAGGGACTGGAGAGAAAATACACAGGATAGAGAATTGTGGAACGAAAGAGGGGAGGCTTTTGCCCAGCTGTGGGACACAAATAGCTAAAAAAATGTACACGAATTTTATTAAACACACTAATATTATAAAGGCGAAAGTTTGTGAGTGTGCGTTTGTGTGTGTATGTTTGCTACTTCTTCACGCGCAAACGGCTGGACCAATTTTGATAAAATTTTGGTATGCAGGAAGCTGACACCTTGAATTAACACATAAGCTACTTTTAATATCGCATCGGACGCATCTAGTAAATAAATTAATCTCGCAATCTGTGTTCAAAATAACTGATTTTAATGTGGTAAGTCCTGTTATGTAAAAAATAGTGTAACAAAAAACACTTAAACTAATTTAAGGATAGATTCGGTCCGTAAGACTGAACAATTTTACCCATTAATATTTTTTGCCGCACATAGAAACTCAAATCAGCTGATCATTCAATTTGTAAATAAATGAATGCAAATATACAGGGACAATTCACAATGATTTATATATTTTCACTTGTATAGACGAACAAAAATGTTCAGTTCATATTTCGCTATACAACTTTCCCTGATAAGCAAATATTGGAAGTTGATCAGTATCGTGGACTTTATTTTCTCTTAAATCTTACGCGAGAGATGCGTTCCAGGGAAATTCGCTCTACCCGATTTTCACTGGAACGCATCTCTAGCGTAAAGCGGGGTATTACTGTACTGGTAAAACAAATGAAATTAGCACCAACTCGATGGGGTTGCGTATATTATTACAGACTTACTGAGACCACCTTACGGTTACTCAGCGTGTTGTCACACCTAATAATATTGCATTGTCATCTGTTTAGCATATAGAATATAGAACTTTATCTTGCAAGATTTGACCTAGACTCATATGTCTTTTTAGTTCTTTTTCCGTAATATGAGAGGTAAACTTACCCAACCTCAAACTTTGATATTAAACATCCCAAAATAACTACAAAGTAACAGTAATTTGTCTCTTTTATTATAATATTTTTTTGTTTTATGATATTTTCATTACCCATTTGTATACATTTTCTAATATTTGTAAGCTTAGTTAAAATTTAATAAGAAAACTGATTAAATGATTAGGTACTAAATGTACTTATATACATATATTACATAACTGTGCTGAAATTGTTCCGTCGAGTACGCAAAAATCAACAACTTTTACTTTCGCCTACATTTTCCCAATAATGTATCTTCTAGTACAATATTTTATTATTTATCCCAAATAACATTAAGTATAGTTACATAATAAGTATAAACCAGTATATATAGATAAGCTTTTTGTGATACAAATATCCAGCTTAAGAGACCCTAGACTTTTCCATACAAACGTAGTCTACGTTTTATTTTAAAACGACATGGCAAATTTCAATTATCTACGGTTATGATATGATTGGTTTCCTACTGTAAAATTATGAACTTGAAAGAAAATATAAGGGTGTAAAAGTTTTCCATACTGATGGCCGAATATGATATCATACACTATATCCTTTTTTAAGTTCATATTTTAACTGTAAAACTAGTTATATGCCTAAGTATATGCAATTTCTTTGAAATGACATAATTTCGCCCATATCTGACATGACGTTTCAAAATAAAGCGTAGACTACGTTTTTATGGGAAAATCTTATTCTGTCTAGGGTAAAACACTTAAAAGAAAAAAATGGGCATTACAACGTTTCGCCTAAAATGATGAAACTAATATTATAATATCCAAACAAGAAACTTAATAATAAATTGCTGCTTATTCTATATCTATCAGAGGTTGACTAGTAGATTGCGACATGGGATACGTCCACCTTAGCGTTGCATAACAATCGATAGTTTGACTATCAATAGTTGACCTCGGGAAACAGTCTCAATATCGATAGAACTATCGATAGTATCGATACTATCTATAGTATTGATTGTCAAAAAATAGTTTGCAATACTATTGATAAAAGGTAAAACAATCGATAGTATCGATAGTTTTTAATTGTATCGATAGTATCGATACTGTAACTACTTTTTGTACGAAAAACTATCGATAGCTAAACTACTATCGATAGTATTATAATATCGATATTCGTTTAATACCATCATCATTTCAGCCGCATAACGTCCACTGCAGGACATAGGCCTCTCCCAACGATTTCCAAAATGACCGATCTAGAGCGGCCTGCATCCAGCGCTTTCCAGCGACCTTATTCGTCGTCAGACCACCTTGTGGGTGGGTGTCCTACGCTTCGCTTGCCTGTACATGGTCGCCATTAGAGCACCTTTTTGCCCCATCGGCCATCGGTTCGTCGCGCTATGTGTCCCGCCCACTGCCACTTTAACGAACTAATCCTCTGGGCTATGTCAGTGGCTTTTGTTCTCCTACGAATTTCCTCATTTCTGATTCGATCACGTAAGGAAACACCGAGCATAGCCCTCTCCATAGCGCGTTGAGTGACCTTGAGCCTTCTTATGAGACCCATAGTAAGGGACCACGTTTCATACAAATAGTACCTTTTCTAATGATAGTATCGATTGTATAAATTAAAAAATATCGATACTATCGATAGTATTGATACTATAGATACTATCGATAGTCCTATCGATATTGTTACTGTTTTTCGAGGTCACGATAGTATCGATAGACTATCGATATTTTATACTATTGCTTGCAAGGCTAGTCCACCTCTGTATATTTGCTTTTTCTGGTGCAATAAATGAAAAACAAACAAATAATATTGTCTCAAAAACACCGTAAAAAACAAATAAGTACGTAAGACACAATCGAGTGCAGAAAATAGAAAGAATTGTCGTGTGAATTTATAAGGTCGTGGCGTATCAGCGATCGCACGCAATGTGTTATGGCGGCTGACACGCAGGCCGGCTTGTTGTTCAATAAATATTAAAACTAGAGTTTGTTTTAGTTTCATCGTACGCACTTTGAAGAAAGAAATAAAAATGTTTTTGTAATTAAACTCAAAATTCAAATATTTATCTTTACAGGCACTTATTTTTACGCGCCAATAGGTATAAATTACGATATATTAAATTTATCTTTAAAGAAAAGCTACCGATACCAGCTTGAAGAAACGCCGAAAGACACTCATTTTCATAGTATTGGTAGCCTACTCGCTAGAAGGGCTTTGTCATATTATTATTATTACCTTAATAAATTAATAAATACTTATGATATAATACAATTGACACATTATAACATGTAAGGTTGCTAAAAAGTAAACAAACATAAATTATGTAATAAAAATACTAAGTAATCAAAAAAGCCAAATAAATAAATCTAAAAGTACCGAATAAATAACTTTTATTGTGAGGTAGCAAAATACAGTAATACCTCGCTTTACGCGACCCCGTTTAACGCGGATTCACTATAACGCGTTTTTCAAATTTTCGCGTTAAATTTTCCCTTTATGCCCCCGCTTTACGCGAGTGCATTAATTGGTCACCAAATTGATATTTGATTGGTTATTTACTTGCGCGGGGACATTGCGTTACCTCGGATTTTCATCATCATCCTCACGTATTCCCGGTTGCATCCTCAGCAGTAACGCTTCAGAGCCCGGGGTCCGCTACCTAACCAAGGAGATTTGACGAGGTTACTGGTTTTTACACAGAGCGACTGCCGTTTGACCTCCACAACCCAAAGGGCAAACCAGGAACCAATCCTTAGATAGTTTGATGGTCAAACGCTAGGTGGCGTTCGGGACCCACAGTTTTACGTGCCTTCCGAAACACGGAATCATCTTTCTTTTCGGATAATCAGGTGATTCAAGCCTGCAATATCCTATCCAGACTGGAAACAACTTTTCACAAAGTATGCTTCCCAGTGGGAATCGAACCCATGACCTCCGGGTTACAAGGCGAACGCCTTGACCACTGGACCACGGAGGCAGTCATACCGTTCGTCGGTCGTTTAAAAAGCGGTTAAATGTTTAAAAAAAAACTAATAAAAGCGGGTTGAATCTGAATTTGGTACTTTAATAAAAGACCGCGATATACGCGAAATTCGCTCTACGCGATTTTCCCTGGAACGCATCTCTCGCGTAAAGCGGGGTAATACTGTACTGGTAAGACATATGAAATTAGCACCAACTCGATGGGGTTGCGTATATTATTACAGAATTACTGAGACCACCTTACGGTTACTCAGCGTGTTGTCACACCTAATAATATTGCATTGTCATCTGTTTAGCATATAGAATATAGAACTTTATCTTGCAAGATTTGACCTAGACTCATATGTTTTTTTAGTTCCTTTTCCGTAATATGAGAGGTAAACTTACCCAACCTTAAACTTTAATATTAAACACCCCAAAATAACTACAAAGTAGCAGTAAATTGTCTCTTTTATTATCTCGACCGTCAGTTTCTACCTAAAACTTTTCTTGTTTGTTTGTACACAGAAACAAGAAAAGGAATTTATTTATTTGTACCTTTACTCAAATGTATATCAATGTATCTGTCATCATAACGTAATTATTGGATGAAGAGGGTCCTTACACTTACTTTTACATTATTTATGGACACTGCCTTTCTATGAGAAAACATATTTTTTCTATCAAAAGCTTCTGATCAACAGCTTATTGTAACACATTAACCACTGTATTCATAAAATCAGTCAAGAAGATTTATACATTTCAAAGAAAAAAAGCGATGTTTCTGAAGTCAGTTGTCGAAAATAGTTCAGAAAAAATATCAGGACTTCTCATTCATTTAATATTGTAAAATACTTCTATACAAGAAATCTCATTAATGAATAAATACTTTTATCTCTTGCTTCTTTCTTTACAGGAAGATCACAAGAAACAACAATTTGAACGAACCGCGGAGTGAGTAATGATGTAAGAAGCTGCGAGTAGGAAGACTACGATTTGCTTTATAAAAGGGAATGGGAAATGTCTGCATTGAACGAGCGAGTGAAGTCCTCCGAGCTACAAGTGAGCGAAGTACTAAGACGATCTGGCGTTTTTGTGTGGAGTATGCAGGTTTATTCGACGATCGTTCGAGTATTTATAGACAAAATTCAAGAACATCAATTTAATTTGTTTCTTCGACCATAAACCACATTGGTAGGGGTTGCCGAGACATGGTGTTGTAAAGAGATTGCAAATTTAAAGCAAATCGAGGTGAACTGCAAGTTAAAATAAAGAAACCCGTGTTTTTATGGGACGACTAGATTTTTTATAGACCTAGAATTTTTTAATCAAATTTTCGCTTCCTACAAGACGAATTGTCATGTGATAATTACCTAACATTACATCGAGTAACGACGATAGGAGCCGCCGTTTTATAATTATTTTCTGTGATATATTATTCTGTATCATAATGTTTTGGTGCAATAAAGATTTATACTTACTTAACTATCCGCACGTTTTCCAGTAAATGGACACCCAAACAGAGTGATGAATTATGACGATCTTACCGGAGAGGTCCTGAAGGATCCTTAAAAGAGTAAAAATGGATATAGGAGTTTTGTTGGCGGAATTTTATAGTGAGTTGTGATGATTACCGATTATATCTCTTTTGTCTTTAAGTATTTGCTATGTCACTGCAGGGCTAAGGCCAAGGAGGCCTTTGGATATAACTACTAGGTATACACACACAGTAAGACTTTTTAACGTCTTTAGTGTCGTTTAGATCAAACATCATATTTTTTCAAAATACGTCTCTAAAGTTTAAATACAAGAAGTGATTATTTCATTTCATATTCCAATTTTTAAACATGACTTGGAACGGAATTATGATTGGTAGAAATGCAAGCTTTAGGATCAATTGTCAATTTCAAATATTAGGCTCAAAAACCTGCTTTTTTGCACTGAACTAGGAATTTCCTTACATGCTCGTAAAACCATTTGATAAAATAATCTAAATAATCTCTTCACCTGCCTCCGAGATTAAATAGTAATTTTAACATGAGGAATAAACAGCAAATCGCCGATTCCTTGCGCTCCAATCAGTATTTATGAATAATGCATGGTGTTATGTGAATCTGTACATAGACTGGATTAGATGAGTGAATACACATACAGAGGGCAAACGGCAGAGATAAGCGTACAATTTGAGCGCTCTGCTGACTGAAGCTAAAAATTTAATTCCTAGCACTTATTCTTATTTGTGGCAGTGCTACGGTAAACCAACCAGCTTGGTATACAATGGCCAGCTCATTGAATCGGCGGTCGGCTGTCAGCAGGGTGACCCACTCGGACCGGCTATTTTCAGTTTGGCTATACATCCTTATATTAAAGTTTTGGCTTCAAAATTCAACGTTTGGTACCTGGATGACGGGACCTTAGGTGGGGATGCTACATCAGTTTTATTAGATTTAGACAAAATTATAAAATCATTTGGCAAAATCGGTTTAGAACTAAATTTTTCAAAATGTGAATTATTCATAAGTGACGACGTCTCTCTAGAATCTCGGAACGATCTAAATTCTAAATTCAATGTATTGGCTCCAGGTATAAAAATTATAAATGAGCAGTCACTCCGCCTTCTGGGGTCACCGGTGCTGGAGGATTCCTTCACAAAATTTGTAGAAGAAAAATTAATAGCTTTTGAAGACTCCTCCAGACGCCTAACGGACATCAATCCCCACGTGGCATATTCGATCATAAAATTCTGTCTCTTTATACCCAAGACTACCTACACACTCCGTTGTACACCACTTTGGACCTATAACCATCTTTTGACTGTGCTCGATCTAAAAGTCCGAAACACTTTAACCAATATTTTAAATTGTAAACTAGATGACATAAGTTGGATCCAAGCAACACTACCAATTCGCCACGGTGGTCTTGGAATCAGAAAAATTTCAAGTGTAGCACTTCCAGCGTTCCTGTCCTCAGTCTATAGCACGGCTAACCTCGTCGGTAAGATTTTAGGCCCGTCGCTAAGCGACGTAGGGGTAGCCGGCTTAGCTGTGGCCAGGGATGCCTGGATCGGTGCAACCGGTCCGGGCCAAGCTTTACCCTCAAATCCGGCTTCGCAGCGGCAATGGGATGAGCCTCTCTGCCTACTTGTTCAGAAACAACTATTAGATAATACGAATAGTGAGGTGGAGAGGTCTCGCCTCTTAGCCAGCTGTGAGCCGGAGTCGGGTTACTGGTTAAATGCCATACCGTCGGCAAGTATAGGTACCCTCTTGGAGAGAAATACATTTACTTTAGCGGTCAGTCTACGATTAGGGGCTAGAACGAATGAGCCACATCGCTGTCGTTGTGGTGGGGATGTCGATCCCCTGGGTCACCACGGCCTGGCTTGTCGTCGCAGCGCAGGGCGTATTTCGCGTCACGCCACCTTGAATAACGTCATCCGTCGGGTTCTTGCCAGTGCCGGGGTGCCAGCAATTTTAGAACCGAATGGTATCACGCGGGACGATGGCAAGAGACCCGATGGCATGACGCTCATGCCTTGGAAGAACGGGCGGTCGCTTGTGTGGGATGCTACATGTGTAGACACTGTAGCTCCATCCCATGTACGAGCGACTGCTCGAAAAGCGGGCGCGGCAGCGACGGCAGCGGAAGCCATCAAGAGGCGCAAATATTCGGCTCTAGGGGAGCCGTATATATTTGTGCCTTTTGCAGTGGAGACCTTAGGGCCTTGGAGTGCGGAAGCTCGTCAAATTTTTAAGGAAATTTCCGCACGCCTGATCGACGTTTCGGGGGACGCAAGGGCCGGCGCGCATTTCGGACAGCGTCTAAGTATTGCTATTCAACGCGGAAATGCCGCCAGTCTCTTGGGTACTTTGCCCTGTGACGGCAGCGATTTGGCCTCCATTTTTTATATAATTTAATATAAGTTTTTATTATTTAATTATTTTTATTTTATTTAGTTTTAATTGAAGTAGGTAGTATTTTAGTTTGTTTAGTTTTAATTAAGTGTTTTTTGAGGCTTTTCACATTTGGTTGGACTTGGCTGTCTCGCTCGCACAATTAAACATTTAAAAGATTATTAAATAATGTGATTCATTTGTAGAAAAGTGTTTCATTATCTTTCAATATGATTATATGTTAGATATTGTAGACATGTTTTTTTATTGTTTATGTGTGTGGGTATCGAGAATTAGGTCATCAAAAATTTAAAATTTAGATGACCTTATTTTCGATGTAGGTAGTCAATGTTTACACAATATACAAACAGGTCTGAAATATCCACAATACAATTATATTGAAAGTTAATGAAACACTTTTTTACAAATAAGACTTATTTTTCAAAATCTTTAAAAATGTTTGATTGTGCGAGCGAGACAGCCAACCAAAAGTGAAAAGCCTCTTAACCGGGTAACCGAACTACCAGCCTTTCTGTAACACTTGCTCAATCGTAATAATTGCATTTTAGCTGGGGGTCATATCTAATTTTAGCTAGGTACATCATATCTTGAACGGGATATAACGGGAGACCAAAGAAACGTTGGATGGAATGTGTAAAGAAGGATATGAGGGAAGGGAGTGACAGCGAATTAACAAGACATAGAATAACATGGACAAATTGACATGCTTTGCCGACCTCACATAAAAATGGGATAAAAAAAGGCAGAAGAAGGAGACGTCATAACTTAGGCAAAGATAATATAATCACTAATGGAACAGATACCCAACGCCATAGAAACTATTCCCAAAAGTAGGCAAAACTGGAGTTGCGGGTAGGTGGCACAGAGATGGCAGCACACACGAGTAGCAAAAAAGTGACTAAGAAAGTGTTGAATATGCTTTAAAAATTGCATGCATTTCAAATAACTCATATTTAATTAATTAGAGTACTAATTTGTTTAAATGTCAGTAAGGTTTTAATAAACAGCTATAGCGCCATCTAGTGACAAGGAAGAGAAATAATTATGTTTATAAGGCGATGGGTAGGCAATAGGTATGTCTTGGGTCATGAATAAGTCGCACTCTGTTCGCTTGTCTACACTCGTTTTCCAACCTGGCGTCTTGGTTTCCACGCCGCTGAGTGCCCTCCGGCGATTATCGAGCGTATCTTAACTTACCCCTATGTCGTCGTTACCTCCGACCGCCTCCTTTGGGTATATGCGTACTGAATCTGGAGATCGCTGCATTAGCTGTTGCATAAATGGAGGCTCATCCTAAGATAACAATTAATTTATATTATTTAAATTTGTTTAAGAAATTTACAAAGTTTCATTTTTGGGGATTAAATAATCCTCTATGATTTGCATCACATTAATTTCAAAAATAACCTACATTAAAACTAGTAATACTAATTGTGCAGTATACTTAATAATAGTGGTAAGAGTGAATGGTAATGTAACCAAGTGTTGCAAACAAAATCGCAATTTTTGTCAGTAAATTAATCAAATCTCTTTTAACATCTATTTAAAAATTGCCACGTTTTACTACAAGTGTTTACAGGAAACTAGCGCATTTCTTTAGCAAAAAACTATTTTCCATCACAATGCACCTTTCAGCCCTGCACTCCCGCAAACAATTTCGTTATTCCAGCTCTACTGTGCCCTAAGTACTTGATGGGCACATTACCGACGTGATTTTCAATCATTCTGTTCGTTCTGCTTAAGTGATTTTTACTATAGTGAGCGAAAGATAAAATTGAGATTGCAATGGTTGGATAGAATGAGTTAGGCTACAAAAGTAGTAGTAGTGTAGTGTAGTGGTTTAAAAAACTGAACGCCCACCTCTGAATTAAATCAATCAGATGTTCTGGAGTTTCATTATTTACATATTACCAGAGGTCAGAATTAGGTAGAGTTATTTATGTACTTGCATCAAAATGTTGATATTGGATCTTACCGGGATTTGGAGGAGGATCTTACCGTGGAGGTATCAAGCTGGAATTTATATCTAATACTAAAGTCTACTGTCCCTTGGAGATGTGAAAAAACTTCTAAGCCAACGCAATCAAAAGATACAGCCGTTTGTGCCACAAATTTTCGACACTCGCAAGGGAATCAAAACCTACAGGGTACTTCCCGTAAACTCAGGATCTTAAAATTTAGTACGAAGCAACGTCTTATATCACAGATAAAGGAAAAATTGTGAAAACCGTAAATTTGTAGTTACATCATAATTTAAAAATATTTTAAATAATTTCAAACTTATTACCCCTTTCCTCATGAACGCGTTGAGGTATAAAATTGTAATTCGTATCAAATACTCAGGTCTAAAATACCTTTAAGCTGTCCAACTCCTACATAACCGGGTTTTTTTTTTAATTTTCATCCTCTTTTGCAACACTCTGTAGCTAAAAGCAGTAACCTCGAAATTGAAAGATACCAATTTCCCTTTATCTCTCGGAAACCTATTTTACAATGTCTGTTTAAATTTCATAACAATTTACTCTAGAGTAAAAGTTTACTCCATCTTAATGGAATAAAGTATTTCCAAGATTTTAGCTGCGTCAGCCTAAGTCTTATTTGGTCTGCGTGACGTACAGTCAGGCTTCAAAAATGGAGTTATAATTTCTCATACAATTAGTATCAGAAATTATGACTCCATTTTTGAAGCGTACTGTACATGCAAGAAGGATGTCTTTCCCGTTCGTCACCGGAAGCTGCGAGTGCCAGTCGCGCCAACTTCCGTTTGACGCAGTCTGCACTATGCATGTAGGTAGATACCTACACGCATAGACGTAATTTTTTTTACATGCCTACACGTAATGTAGCTCTTGTTTATACTATTACCCCCTTATTCATAAAAAATAGAAACGTTTGCTAAACCTATTTTAGTTAAAATATGTTTTGTCTCGTTCTTACAACATCAAATATTCAAAAGAGGGAAAGGGACAAAACATGTTTTAACTAAAAAAGGTTTAGCAAACGCTTGTTATTTTTTATGAATTTGAGGGTTAGTCTATTACATATTCTGTGCTTTCATGCTTTTCAGGATTCCGTAGTAAACGAGTAATCTTATAGTTTCGCCATTTCTGTCTGTCTGTCTGTCCGCGGTTCTATTAACAGACTTAACTCATCATCTGGTGCAAAAAATAAAACAATAGATAAACAATTGACCTGGGAGGAATTCCTCCTTGTGACAGGTAAGGTGATAAGTACTAGAAAGCTGTAAGTTAATCATGCCGAAAAAGTAATATCATAAAATTTATAAAGAAAATTTTAAGGTAACTCCCATACATGTAAAGTGGGAGTTAATTTTTTTCTCGATTAAACCACCGCGTCTATTGTTGAATAGGTAGGTCTCTTTCAAAAATACTTACATTGATTAATTTAATATGGTGAGCTTGTAAACGCATTTTTCAATTTAAATATCAATTTCGGTAATATTTGGTTTCAAAGTAAAAGTTTTTGTTAGAGTCAAGTGTCCCCTCCTCTATCTGCTAAACGGTTATATATATGGACACGTGAAAAAAAATCACAGCTTTAGCATATTTAACGATTAATTTAATATGGTGAGCTTGTAAACGCATTTTTCAATTTAAATATCAATTTCGGTAATATTTGGTTTTATTAACCCCCGACGAAAAAAGAGGGGTGTTATAAGTTTGAAGCTAACGTTTGTCTGTCTGTCTGTCTGTTTGTCTGTCTGTAGCATCCTAGCGCTCGAACGGATGCACTGATTTCGTCTCTCTTGAGCTTTTCTCATCCAGGTCTTTCTCATTACTTGGGTTATGTCATCAGCCCATCTCAATGCTGGTCTTCCTACGCTCGCTGTCTCGGTCTCAATTCCACTGCTCCATCTCCCATCCTCTCTCTGGCTTAAGCGGGCACTTTCACTTTCTTTGAGCGTACATACAGAGACTGCCAAAATCATAACCTTTCCGTTTGGCATTGCCGTAGTCAGGCAAAAGAAGTAGGTATTCTACAAAAACACCGACAAATTAAAACGCGTTTAACAAACGCTCAGTTTCCTCTTATTCCGAAGTAAACAAGCTCACGTACAGCTGTACTTTCACACGGGACTTATTTGTGAACAGAAACCTTCTGTATTCTTGTTGTGTTGTTCAACATTATTGTGATTTTCACATAAATAACATTATTTTTAAACTCCTAACAAAAAAGAGAGGTGTTATCTGTCTATCGGTCTGTGTGTCTGTCTGTCTGTCCGTAAGTCTGTCTGTGGCATCATAGCTCTCCATATTCTTGTTGTGTTGTTCAACATTATTGTGATTTTCACATAAATAACATTATTTTTAACTCCCGACAAAAAAGAGAGGTGTTATCTGTCTGTCTGTCTGTCCGTAAGTCTGCTGTGGCATCGTAGCTCTCAAACGGATGGACCGATTCCAATTTCTTTGATGGTCTTTTACGGAAAAGCAAGTTTCCTTGCGGTGGTTCCTAGCTATGTTTGATGAAAATAAGATCAACCGTTTAAAAGTTATTGGGGGTTAACGCTTGCAAGTAGGGAATTTTTAATTTACTTGGCAGTAGGCTATTTGACTTAGTTTGTTTTTGGACAATATTTTATACGAATAACAAATAACACTAACAAGAAGCCATTTTCCGGAAATAGAAAGAAAATTGGTTTTAAATGAGGCAGCAATTATCGTTTAAATATAATAGTGGGAGCGTGGTGGGGACACCTCGCTATCTTTTTCGTAAGCGTGACACCTATTGACAGTGACGTCACACGGGTGTATGTGCATCCTTTTTCTTTTATTTGACAGTTTCCCCTTTGAATTTGAATGGCTTATAACTTGCTTATTTTTGAGCGGAGATAAATTATTATTAATGTTTGCGGTTTCGTATCATGTTACTTTTTGATATGAATAAGAAAAAAATCGAGTCAAAGACCGAATTAATAGATGGGGCTACGGATATCAATTCTACTAAACATTGGTTGGAATGTGTAGTTCCGACTCTCATCACTATATAATAGAATAGTCATATTTTATTCCTTCGAATATGGTGGTAACATAAGGTGTTTACAAAATATAACAAGAACAAACATATTCTGCCATCATAGACGTAGGAATTTAAATATGTTACGGGCAGCTTGAGAAGTCTGGTCTCTATGAATAGTGATCGGCCTGTATACTTAATGCCCATGTCACATGCATAAAATTTCATGCCTAATCACTTTTCCCGGTCAGTATGAATAAGAGCAAATACGTTTTGGGCAAAATAATGAAACAAATGAAATTAAGTGTTTTTGTTTATAAACTTACGTTTCGTGAATTTCTTCGATGAAACGTGTCTTAATTTCGACGTCGGCCCTCCTCCTCGCGCACCTCACGCAAGTCGCACGAGCGAATAAATCAAAATGCCCGGCTTAGTAGGGAACCGCCCGGTCCAAGTAATAGGTAAATTCAATCTATTGCTTACGTTGATTTTTAAATAGCCCATTGGCTGTCGGGCATTATAATATGGACCGGTCTAAGTAATTAAAATTCTAAAATTTATCAAATAGCCCGATGCGCTTGGGAACTATTTATACTACACAGCCCTTATTCATACGGCCCTGTTAATCATGTTGCGAATAATACAATTATAATTATTAATAAAATTTACATAGAAATACATTCGAATTTAAAATCTGTAGATATATTAGAATAAGTAGGCACAAAAATTTATTTTTAAATTACGAGTATCTCAACATAACATTTCATTAATTTTATAATAACACTTATTTAAGAGCCAGTCGAAAAGCTTTAATTTGAATCTATTATAAAAATATGATTCTCAGATTCCGCATGGCACCGCATTGTGTAGTTCGATTGCCATACAGAGCACAATTTCTATAAATTTCAAGTCTTTGTCTCGGTACATACAGTTTAGTGGGATTTCTCCCGTTTTCTTTATTCAAAACTGTGTTATGTTGTGACATCGCGCGGGCTCCAGCACTCCTCCGCCCCTCTTCGGCGCAGCGGGGGGGGGCCCATGCCCATATATAAGGCGCGGCGGGCGGCGCTCGTCCTCTTTTTCTTCGGCTGCATCTCCAGCTAAGTAGTTCTTCTACCTAGAAGGGCTTCTCAACGGATCTAGTGCCTATAACTCACGACCCTGACTACCTAATCTGTACCTAGTGTTTTTGTGAATCTTTGTAACTAATGTAATGTAATAGTTGTTCATTATACCTATCTCATTTGCCTATATCTAGTCTTTCCTTTATCTCATCTATCCTCCTAGATCCTAAATCTAGGTTTTACTAACCAAAACGGTACAATGTAAAGGGAAGAGGTGTGGTTACTTTCTAACAAACATGCACATCTCAAATATATAAAGGCAAGGAAAAGGAATTACATATAAAAAATTATATATAACGTCTAACAAAATATACTGAAACTATTTTAAGGGTGAATTCAGTCCATGAAACTGAACAACTTTCCCCTAAGAACATATATCGAAATATGAAAAATAGTCATCTTTTATGGGAAGCCAAAAAATATTTTTCATATTTCGACCTATGTTCCTTGGGGAAATTTGTTCAGTATCATGGACCTTATACAGCCTTAAAATAGTTTCAGTATATTTTGTTAGACCTTATATATCTCAAGCAACTATAAACTTAATCAATTTTACATAAATTTACACATATAATGAACAATTACAAACATTTATAAATACATTAAAACATAAATAGCATACATACATACATACCTACTAATACAGGTATAAATGCTATGAAATGTACGAAATATCATTTTTTCTTTTTAAATATAAATGATCTTTTTTATTGGAGTGTAGTATGCGAGTAATGAACAATTTAATTTTTTAACAATTTAAGCCTACTTTACCCCCAAAGTACACAACCGATTTTGATAAAATTTCTATGGGACCACTTTACAAGTATACCCTCAAACAAAAAAAGAAGTTTTTTTTTAAATCGGTCTAGGCATTTTCGTATATATCGGTGATCAATCATACATTTAAAGAAATTTATGACACCTCTCAAGCTTAAATCCATCGAACGGTTCATGCCGCAGACCTTGCCAAACAATTATACATACAAACAAACAAACATATACACTCGAAAAACATACCCTCCCTCTGGCGCAGTCGCATTTTCGCCTTTTCCCTCATTTTAACATGTCACTTTATTGTAACATGGGTTAAAAAACAAGTAAGTATTTATTAAAAAAGAAATGTTTTTTAAACAAGTTTTTATCCATACAATGGCCTAAAAGTGCTTTTCAAGACGAAACAATCGAGACCAACCTCGGTGGAGTTATTTTGTTTTATCACAGAGATGCCATGACCACCTTCTAACTTCATCATCTGTTTAGTTCTATGTCATAACAATATTGCATTGTCACGCAATAAACTTAAGCGTGCATAGCGTTCAATCGGAAACCGTTAAGTGGATCTAATTTAACTTGCAAGACTTGCAAGACAGACATCGGGACAGGTAAAACGAAATAAAAGCTTGTAAAAAAAATCTTATCTTTTGAGCATACGGGTAGCAACTAATATTCCAACCTCGCGTAAGTTTCAAGTGTCGCGTTGCATTGCAATTTGCGCTTGCACTTTGCACCGAGCTGCGCGCTCCCACATTGGTTGCAACTTGCACACTAGCGAAATTGGACACACTCTTATTTGATAAAAGAACACAATGTTATGTAAAGAACGTATTTTGAACAAAATTGTAGGGTCTTCTTAAGAGTCCCTTAAGAAAGTCTGATTCTGTCCAGGGTAAAGGTTTACCCTGGACAGAATCAGACTTTCTTATACAAACGTAGTCTACGTTTTATTTTGAAACGACATGTCGGATATGGGCAAAATTATATAATTTTTAAGAAATTGCAATTATAGGGTTATAATTGGTTTCTGACACTAAAATTATGAACTTAAACGAAAGTATAGTGTATTATATCATATTTGACCAGCAGTATGGAAAACTTCTACACCCTTATTTTTCTTTCCAGTTCATAATTTTACCGTCGAAAACCAAATATAACCCTAGATAATTGCAATTTCTTAAAATTAACAAACTTTTACCGAAATCTGACATGTCGTTTCAAA
Source organism: Acrobasis suavella (assembly GCA_943193695.1). NCBI lineage: Eukaryota > Metazoa > Arthropoda > Insecta > Lepidoptera > Pyralidae > Acrobasis > Acrobasis suavella. Next base: position 4,848,951 of record OW971933.1, on the reverse strand, counting down.
ATAAAACGTAAACTACGTTTGTATTCCCAGAGAAGTACAGCCCCGGGACTTTCAAAAGTAGATTGAATGGGTATCTTTTGGATAGGCATGCTTCATCCTAGTCTTCATCGTCGCTTTCCATCAGGTGAGATTGAGGACAAATGCCTAAACCAATAAATTGTAAAAAAAAAAAAAAAAAAAAGTATGGAAAAGTCTAGGTAAGGAGATTTTTAACGTGTCGAAAGCTCAAAATGGAATTATTTTTTTCCCTCCAATAGGTTGCTACTTTCTTGTTGTAATAACTAGTTTCGCGGATGAATGCATGCAATTATTATCGCCCATTAGAAAAGAGTAACAGAAAACAAAAATGCTATTTTATGTATGTCTGTATGCAAATCTTCAAAACTACTAAGGGCTTGTTCACAAAACTGCGATGCGAAGTCGCTTCGTAAAACTCTACGAACTCGCACGACGCATCGCAAGAACTTGCAAATTGATTCTCACGATCTTTCCCAAACCGAGGAAGGGAGACGCCTTGCCGCACGAAATTGCATCGCAGCAATTTGCGTCACAGTTTCCTGCGTTGCAAATTCGCATCGCGCCGATTCGCAGTTTTGTGTATAGGCCCTAAACTGTTTTGACGTGACAACGTCTTATAAATTGGTTTGCCGGGTGACACTTCAAGAAACTGCGTTACGCTCCGCTCACGTTATGCGCTCACAATGAGAGCGAGTGAGAGGCACGCGTCCCTTCCACTCGGGCATTCAAAGTCGTTGTCACGTAAAACTTTCGCCCGTATACCGACTTTACAGGCAACCAATTTTTTTTGTCATGGTTTATACAAATAGCTCAGATTGAAATCATCACCATTGAAATCTGAAGTCAGTAAAAATTTATGGTAATTTTTTTTAATTTCCCGCATACGTAGACGCCAAAGCGACGACCTGTCACAATATTAATATAATTATTAAGTACGCACAGAACAGAATCTCCTAGGCAGGGACAGGTATACCGATATTTTTTATCGATATATCAATACCCGATATCGATATATTGATATATCGACAAAATACCGATATCGGGTATCGATATATCGATAAAAAATATCGTTATTCCTGTCTCTTCTCCTAGGGTCCCGCGCAATATGCGTTACCCGTCCCTGCACCTCTCACTCGTTCCAACCTTGTCGCGTGTGTTAAGGGGTGAACACACACACATTGACGTGTGCACGGATATATAGTTTCATTTGTAGTAGTAGATATAAATGATACTCCGCTTCTATGAAGTGCCATACCTGTGCTTCTGTTTCTAATTTAATATTGTCCATCTCTGTATACAGGAGGTGTTCATATAATTTAAGTTTACAACGATCATATCTTATCTATCTATATGTATAAAAGAAGAAACTGAATGGATGACTGACTGACATATCAACGCACAGCCCAAACCGCTGGGTCTAAGGACTCCAAATTTGGCACATAGGTTCCTTATGAGGTCTAGGGGTGCACTAAGAAAGGATTTTTTATAATTCACCCCCTAAATTGGTGAAACGGGGGTCCAAAGTTTGTATGAACTAACAGGATTAGTTTGACCATTTTATTCGAAACATACGCAAGAGTACTTTCGGCGGTAAATAAGTAAATACGTGTTTTAGGATTTTTCAAAATTCATCCCCTAACAGGGTGTAACGGGGGTCCAAAGTTTTTATGGAGAAACAAGATTGGTTTGACCATTTTATTCGTAACTTCGCAAAAATATTCCCGGCTCTAAATAAGTAATACATATTTCAGGAGTTTTTAAATTCATCCCCTAAGGGGGTGAAACGAAGGTCCAAAGTTTGTATGTAGAAAAAGGATTAGTTTGACCATTTTATTCGAGACTTCGCAAGCGTACTCCCGGCGGTAAATAAGTGGATACGTATTTTAGGATTCTTCAAAACTCATCCCCTAGGGGGCTGAAACGGTCCAAAGTTTGTATAGACAAACAAGATTAGTTTGACCATTTTGAAACGTTCCGTCGCTCTCTTTCGGTGTAGCAAATGACAGGAACGGAAACGGGAACAGGGAACAGGGAACAGGGAACAGGGAACAGGCAACGGGCAACGGGCTACGGGCAACGGAGAACGGGGAATAGGGAATAGGGAACAGAGAGAGGAAGAGTCCTATAAGAACCATTTTCGACTTCTTAGCGGACGAAGTCGCGGGTTAAAGCTAGTATATTATATTATGCGTAGATAACCTTCTCAATTCACTCGGAATAATCCGTTTAAAACCACACTTATGCGTACTTGCCTCGCAAGATAGGCAGCTTAGACATCCAGAGGCGATAAAACCACAACTGAGGATTACTTAACACGCTGAAGGAGATTTACGAGTATTACATTCAACTTTATAGTTTAAACCGAAGAATAAGTAAATATAGACGACAGTTAGATAGCTTATTTTCAAACTTAAATACAGGTTGTTTTTTTAACTATCACATCAATCTGAAACTGGAACGGTTTACCAATATTCGATTGGTCCATGAACCGTTGGCCAAAACAATTAACTTTTTATCCAAAGGACTTTACACCCACGAACGTTTCGCCAACATAACTTTACGTCAGTGAATGCATGTTATGTTGGCGAAACGTACGGGGGTGAAAAGTCCTTTGGATGAACGGTATTGTTTTCCATCAATCTCCAGTTCGGCAAAAGGGATTGCACATCTTCTATGAACCAGGTTTATAAAGGAAAGGTCCGCCTCTTTGCGAATGATTAGACGCCAATGTTGCCATACGAAAAGCGGAAATGGAAATAATTTCCCCAATCGCGACGTTACCGCCTCCCCTGCTGACGGTAAAAAATATCGAAAGAAAGAAAGTGGATCATTTGATACTTAATGATTACCCAGGCCATCGCGCCGGCCCGAGGGTAGAGTGAGTGGAAGCACTGCATATATACCTGGATACAAAAGCGTACTCAAAATTACTAGCAGATGCTGGCGGCGTGTTCAAATTTTTGGCAATCCCACGGGAACCTTACATTTTCCTGGGATAAAAAATCGTCCAGATACTTAATAACTATCTACATGCCCATTTCAATCCATTCCGCGGTTTTGGCGTAAAAGCGGAACTAATATCCATACATACTTTCGCATTTATTATAATAAGATGTCCAGTGTAGTGTAGCTACTATTACACAGAAAGTTCGGTCCAAAATACATTTTATATCTCTCTTTATACCAAACACAAGTAAAAAATCTGTAGTAAAGGATATCAGTTTTTTTTTTCATTTTTAACCTACTTCAAAAAAGGAGAAGATTATCAATTCGTCGGAATCTTTTTTTTTTTAAATGTATCTTCACCGATCATTCGAAGACGCCTGGGCCGATTTAGAAAGATTTTTTATTTATTTCTTAAACTTTATTACAAAAATGTAACAGCCGGACTTAAGGCCCAAGGCTTTTTCTACCAGTCAACCTACAGGTGGGGCTGATTCAAGCAAAATTTTGGACGAAAGTACTAAAAGTACTAGAGGTATTAAATTATTAGATGGAACCATACTATATTTAACTATAATATATAGCCTAAAATATACCTACTGATAACAATTTAAAGATATATAATATATACTTAGTCTGGTCATTAATACTGTTACAATTAAAAATACACAAAATATTACATTTGAATTTGTGTGAAAAAAAAGGTGGTCAAAGCAGTAAGGGAAAGAACTCGAAGAAATCCTGTCCAAAACAAAAGATTTTATCACGGGAGATGAAGATAGCACCTAGAACCATGTCGCGTATTTTAAAAGATGACTTAGGACTTGCAGCCTATTAGAGACGTACTGGTCATTTCTTAACTGATAATTTAATAAGAATAGGGTGGTAAAATCGAAACAACTACTGAAGCGGTACGCAAAGGGAGGTCACAGAAAATAGTAGATTATTAACCAAGGGGATAAAGCAGTGTCTTCTGTCGCGGGTGACGACTTAAATCGTGAGCGCAACGAAGGACTCGAGGTTTACTCCCGAGCGGAGCGAGGGTGTTAAATACTTAAATCACGAGCGAAGCGAGGGATTTAGGACGAGTCCTGAGTGTAGCGACGGATTTAAGTTCGCCCAAGACTAAGACAGCTTTATCACCCAGGAAAATACTCTACTTCGTACCATTTGCGAAAAAATAAAGGCAATAATAACAAGAGACAAGCATTTATTAAAAGATATATTTTAATTAATTTTTATCCAGTTACATAAAAGATACAAAAATTTTTACGTCGTAAATAAATATAGGTACGCAGAAAACTTGGCTGTATGTGTGAGACGCAAATGACCCTTCGCTTTTTCTTTTTGGAAAACTAAACAGCTGGTGTAAACAAACAATAACATGACTTGATTTAGTTTTTTATTTTATGAAATTTAAGTGGTTTTGTGGACTTTGCGGATACATGTTGTCGATTCAAAATCGTTATTTTTTACGCTTAACAATATAGAAATGAATTCAGTTCAGTATAAATTTCGGTAAGTATTCCAAACTTAAACCACATTCTCCCTCTAGAGGATGAATGAAATTCAGTACAATTTTCTTTCCCTTTTTTCAAATTTGGTCTAGTGGTCTAGAGGATGAATGAAATTCAGTACATTTTTCTTTCCCTGTTTTAACTGATTAATAATGACTATTGTTATGTTCGCTTTTTGTGCTATAGAATATGACTTTTTTGAGCAAGTGGTACGAAAAATTTGTTTACGGATGAGAATATTTTTACAATTGAGCAACATTTTAACAAACGTAATGACCGTATTTATGCTAAAAGCTCTAAGAAAGCTTCCACATTAGTCGACAGAGTGCAACTTCAGTGAGACTTCAGTGATGGTTTGGTGGGGTGTTAGCTATGAAGGAGTGACTGAGCCTCTACTCTTGTAAAAAGGTATCAAAACATCGGAAAAAGTGTATCAAGATACCATTCTTGAGAAGTTAATTAAGCCCCTTTACAACACCATGTTCAATAACCAAGAATGGTCCTTCCAGCAAGACTTGGCACCGGGCCACAAAGCTTGGTCCACGCCGTCGTGGTTGGAATCGAACGTTTCCGACTTCATCAGAGCTAAAGACTGGCCGTCGTCTAGTCCCGATCTTAATCCGCTGGATTATGATTTATGGTCAGTTTTAGAGAGTACGGCTTGTTCTAAACGCCATGATAATTTGAAGTCCCTAAAACAATCCATACGATTGGCAGTGAAGAATTTTTCTATGGAAAGAGTGCGTGCTTCTATTTATAACTGGCCTTAACGTTTAAAGGACTGTATTGCAGCCAATGGAGACCACTACGAATAAGCTTTTTATATTTTAAATTGTTTTATATTTATGTAACACATTGTAACTACTAACACATTGTAAAAATAATAAATGTTATTTGCAATAGATTTTTTTTCTTTTTTATAATATTTATGCCTAGACTATAAACCTGCATACAATATACATAAATAGATACTGCATAAATTCATAAACCCTACATAAATTACACAAATATTTATAAAACTCTATATGTCAGCCCGCACAGCTCTCTAAAACGCTTGGCGACTAGGGGCTTTGCGGATATCAACAGGAAGGGCGTTCCGTAGCATAACGGCTTGTTTGGTAAATGATTGATTGAGAAACCGACTCCGGCAGCGAGGCATATCCAGAAGGAGATTGTTAGAAGAATGAAGATCTCTGGTATTGCTCAAAAAAAATACCTACTTATTTTTTGAGTGTGAACACTATGTTCTCTTTTTTCTAAAAAATACGTGACGGTGTACACCGCCCCTACTTAATTTGATATTTAGTTTATTTTCCGGGTTATTAAAAAAAGTTCATTAACTTGTACAAAGAGCGGAGAGCCTCCTAAAAATTTCCAGAAACTGTTGCTTAAAAAAAAAGATCTTTTTTGTTTGAAAGGGCATGCTTGTCACGTGGTCCCATAGATTTTTTACAAAATCGTTTGTGTAATTGGGGGTGAAGTTAGTTTTTATTTTTGAAAAATTATTCACGATGGATTTCTTGGGAAAACAAGCAGTACCATAGTCAAAAAATTGTCTAAAATTGGCAGTATCACAGCAGTTTAATACATACAGAATGAGCTATCCGTCCATAGCGTCAGTATTTTGTGTGACAACGGAAATTGCAGTCAACTGCATGGGAAATAGAATCATAGACAAATTCGAGAGCAAGTGCTACTCTTGCTTGATGCAGTTAGCGCTTTCAGGTGTTAGAAATGGTACTTGGCAGTAGCAGCTCACGGCGTATAGATAGGAACACGGACCTAATTAAATTACAAAAAAGCTTTTATTACATAAAAAAAAGAATTTTCAAAACAATTGTGTTTGTTTTTTTTTGTAGCCTGTTGTGTCCCGCTGCTGGGCAAACGTTTTATTTGAGTAATTAAGAAAAACTAAATAACATAACAGTAGATAGAAACATTTCATATTCTTATATGTCATATATTCCTGTATCATGTACTTAACTTTGCGTAATTAGTGGATAAGATGATAATTGTTCTTTTTATTTATGAATGCATGCTTAAAATGTAATGTTTAGGGAAATATAATATGTAACAAAAACTCTGTCCGATCCTTGTAGGAGCAACTGAGACTCGAAAAAATTTACATTTTCATAAAATGTCGATTTTTTTCGAGATTCCAACATTATTTCTATAGGAAAAGTTGTTCATATTGACGGTCTGAGTTGCTCCTATAAGAATCGGACAGGGTTTTTGTTACATATTGTATAATGTAAGTATGTGTTATGATTGCATCTAAATTCGTTATATCATACATGTATAAAAATATTCAAAAAATACTTTTAACAAAATATACCTATACGCATTTTGTCAGAAGTATTTTTTTATAAATTCACTCTATTTGAATACTTCAAAGGTTTTAATTAACTCACTCTTACCAGTTACAGTGGCATAGACTAATTAAAACTCAGAAAAATTTTCAAATTAAGAACGTGAAGTTTTTAACTTGACTTCGGAATAAAATATTCGGTAATCAAAAATGGCGGGCGCACGGCAATTATTTTTTCGTGTATTTTTCCGTTGGCCCGCAACCGAGGCAGTCACGTGGAAATACTACATGAGAGCACAGCCTGTTCAACAAGGCTGTGTATGCACCTATACGGATAGACTTAAAGTCAAAATTAGCCACAGGATAGAGAGAGAATTTCTGCGTGGTGATAAACCAAATCGTTTTTATACTGCTGCAGCATACTTATGTTTGTACTATTGTAAATTGGTAACAAAACGCAATTTTAGTATTTTCTTGTGTAAGTGTGCAGTCAGGTCTGTCACTCCCCGTTTAGGTATCGAAAATATACCTACATTATTGCTATGGAATGATAAATTCAGTTACATGAATCGTTTGTCTTGAGTAATAAAGAATGAAATTGGCTCGCAATGGATGTCTAGGTATCTAAACGAAGAAGTGATGTGTTCTGCCGCGAGCTAAATTAAACGATACTAGCGCTAACCATATTGAGTAGATATTTCTTTGAATTTCTTTTCTGAGTGAGACTTCTGTACGTGATTACTAGTACTTATTCTATGGTGCGGTTTTTACAAATGAACGATTATTCTCAATATAATTTCCTTTAACATCCACGTACTCGTGGTTTTTTTTTTGTATTTTTTTACAAAAAGAACTATTTTGATTTTTTCTTCGTTTACGATTGATATATTGCTTCGTTTACGATTGTTATTTTAATGTTAAAAAGGCTCTTGCTGTTATTAAGTTTCACCTGTCCCTTTGTCTCTCTGTCTGTAATCTAATCTTGCAAGTTAAATTTAACCACTACCCGGTTTGCCGATTGAGCTGAAATTTTGCACACATACATATATCGCGTGACGACGCAATATTATGATGACATGATACATGGGAATGTGGCCAAACCCTGTAACCCTGAAACGACACAACCTCATCGAGTTTGGAATTATTACATTTGTGTTTATATACCTTACAATAAAAGCTTATACAGTGTTTACTTATACGTGACAGTGTACACCGCTCTTACTTGGTTTGATGTTTAATATATTTTCCGCAGAGTAGTCGAACACGAGTTAAACGGATTAAAATTGAAATAAAGAACATAACAGACTTTGTTTTGCGGATTTCGTCCTCATCATCAGCTTACGATGAAATATCCTTTCTGAAGAACGGGACCCTATTACTATAACTCTGCTGTCCGTCTGTCTGTTACCAGGTTGTATCTCAGTAACCGTGATAGCTATAGTCCATTTGTTTAGGTATTTAAATAAAGGTAAATATCTTTTTATTTAAGTATAGAGGAGGATGCGAGGAGCTCAGTGGCCCGGGAGGAGCTCGGTGGCGGCGTATTACTAGCGCTTCCACAAGTAAAGCAATACCGGGCGTGGTCCGCACTTGGATTGGTGATCACAAGTGGCATGAAAATTTCACAAGCTCCTCCGTGCCCCGGAAGGCACGTATAAGCCGTTGGTCCCGGCTGTCATCATTGTATGGCAGTCGTCAAACTATGTCAGATGCCTTTAGGCAGCTTGAAAAATATGACACAAGTGTTGGCTACTTACACACACAAAAAGCAAGCATTAAAGTATACACTTGAAAATCAAAGGTATTGATTTTCAATGTGTAATGTGTGTAATGTACAATGGTCGGATAATCGGATGCATATTTACCTAAAGTTGAGATGTTGGCAGTTATGGAGTGCACTTTTGTATCTGAAAAATCCCAGGATTCCAGAATCGACAAAATTTTGTGTTTTGATTATAGAATCAAATCGGGTAAGGTGTATATTTACTTACGTTCAGGTGTTGGCTAATGTGGAATGCACTTGATCGATTAGTGAGAAGTTCTTTGAATCCCGGAATTTGAATTTAAAAAATATGTCTTAAGAAGCCGCTTCCATAATTTCCTAGCCAAAAATTAACTTTAGGTAAATATGCATCCGATTATCCGACCACTGGTAATGTAGTGCAAATTACAGTTAAATTTATTTATAAATCATGAATAACATACTTTATTTGTAATGCGTAAAGAGATTGATTTTTGAAGTGTACATTTCAATTAAAGGACATGGCAAGATTGTTTACATTTATTTAAATACTGAAACAAATGGACTAGACACAGTTAAAATTTTCATAGATGATGTAGGTATTTCTGTTACCGCTATAACAACAAATACTAAAAAAACAAAATAAAATAAATATTTAAACGATCAACCTTCCAACAATCGAGATTTTTTACAGATTTTTTTTACCCAGTTTATGTTCGCAATAATTTCTTGTTATAATCTGTCAACATTGTATTATATTATAAGCAGAGTTCGGATAATCGGATGCATATTTACCTAAACTTATTTTTTGGCTAAGAAAATATGGAGACGGCTTCTTTTTTCGGAATTGTCTTTTTCAATGTCGGGATTCGAAAAAAATCAGGGATTTTGAACTAATCGGATATAAAACAAATTACGAATTTACGAGTTAGTTGGTTACCTACCTATCAGATTATAATATTAATTTATAATTATAAAATATATATTTTTTTTTTATAAAATAACTAGCTACTAAGCTTCGAACATCATAAATTAATTCATAATGGATATTCGCAAGCATCTGCACTTAAACTGAATTTTAAACGTCGATGCAAATGTATTAAGTATTTGAAAGGTGAAAGAGGAAGGGTAGCATGTGCTAAAAAAAGACAAAAATACATTATTTTTTTTATTAAATAAAGTTGCTCCACCGACAAGAGTTGAACTCTTAAGTTAAAGAATAAGAAAATTATATATACATAGTGTTTTGATAACAATCTTAATCACTATCTATCTCTATGATTTGGTCACTGGAATCTGATGTTTGTGTTGAACATGATGGTTTTTCGTCAGATTCCTGTGACTGTTCTTTATTGCTAACTCTATTGACATCTAAAGAATTGCAATAAATAACAATAATTTTCTCCAAATTTTCAATAGTCAGTCTATTTCTTTTAACATTTAAGATCCATTTAAATATAGAAAATGATCTTTCCACATCTACTGATGTAAGTGGCGCAAATTTATATATACTAGCACAATTGTCTGTACTCATTTTTTCACTTATTTCCCTTAAAACATCAAAATCGGGGTTTCTGTCCATAAGTTGTTCCATTTTGTTTATTAACGTATTATTTAAAGTTTCATTAATAGTAAATCTTACATCATCAAATATTTCAAACACTTCACTTATAGATAGGTCGCGTTTTTCCAGCTTAACAATTGAAGTATTTAAAATTTCGAAATTTTCGCTTAAATAGTTTAAATCAATCTTTAAATTTGGTTTAGCTAGCACTGCCTTGACATTTCTAATAGATATTGCTTCATTGCTATCCAAAAGAGCGACAACACTTGAAATTTTGTCTAAATGTTTGGCATAGTAAAAGGCTGCCTCCAACCATGTTCCCCACCTAGTAATAACTGGTTCTGGAGGCAAGGATAAATTTGGATGTAACTCCTTAAAAATTCGAATCCTGTTAGGGGATTTTAAAAATATTTTCTTCACATTATTAATTAAAATGTCTACATCACTATAGTTTAAACGTAATGTTTCTGTTAACCTATGCAAGGCGTGAGCTAAACAAGTGAAATGTTTTAAATTGGGAAACGTGTTTTTTAATATTTTGCCAGCTAGTAACATATATGCTACGCTATCGGTACATAATATTAAAACATCTTGTACTTTATTTTCGAATTGACATCCCCATAAGTTTTTTAAACATTGAATCACAAACTCTGCTACTGAGCGACCATTAACCACATCTAAAGCTTGACAGGTTAGCAAGTATATTGGTTCTGAAACATTTTCACTTAGAGGTTTTACTAAAAAGTTTACAACAAATCGACCCAGACTGTCAGTGGTTTCGTCTAACGATATCCAAATCTTTTTGTTTTGTATTTTACTTTGGATACGTTTCATTTTATTGTCGTAAATTTCACTCAAGTACTTCTTTCTCAGCAAAGACTCACTTGGAATGGTTCTGTCTTTGTTGTTACATTTACAAACGTATTTTTCGAAAAAATTGCGAAAATTAGGGTTGTCAACTTTTGACCATGGTATGTTGCACATAATTAGAAAATGAACCAGATCAAAATAAAAATCACTTGGCGCTGCTGCTTGAACACCACGATGTTTTTGTGACTTCAGATGTCGGTTGAAAATAGTTTTCTTTGCACTTAAACGTGTCTCACATTTTGTGCAAGTTATACTGCTAGTTGCCGGATCGTAAAACATCTCTGGGTAATTTCTTATCCATGATTGAGCTATGTCTTCTTTTTGAGTTGATTCCGCCATTATGGCTGAAAAGAAGACTATTCGTTAATTATTTTAACACTCTGTATTGTATTGCAAATACTCGTATGAACTGTTTTAGAACAAGTTGCAGAATACAATGTGTAAGCGCAATAGGTACATACAATTAATTAATACATTTTTTTGTAAAATACAATAATCCTTACCTTGTAAATACAAGACGCAACGCAGAGTTCCGAGATCCGTAGCACAAGACGTCGTTTCAAGAAAAACTAAAATCCAAAACCAAATCACGATGCAAATCAGAATCCGTTGTTGAATAGCCAAATCGTTAGAAAATTGCAAAGGAACACAAAACACACCCGTACGCATGGCAAGCAAAGCGACGAATATTTTCAAGTAACTAATAGATAGATAAGATAACAAAAGACATGCATTACCGGGGTTTCTTGCACCTACCTGCACACAAACCGGTTTTGAGAATGCCGTCTCACTCGCACAAGCAGCCAAAGTTACCTATCCGTCTCACTCGCACATTCACATTTATAACGCTTTTTTAAACATAACGAGAATTGTAAATTCAAAACTGAAATTGATCTCCATTTATTTTTCGATATATTCTATAATAGTTAAAATCTTAACGTTAGTAAATGTGCAGCTAAGTGCACAAGCTTTACAATGTTATTCAAATATTGTTCTCAACGCAAATAATTACGGCTCCTCATTTAAAAACCTTTATTTGAGTGTGCATTCAATTATATTTATAACCAAAACGCTAACGGTATTCATCCCGAAACATTCGGGTTTTTTTCCATACAAGTAATGTACATACAAATAATATATTGTAATAGAAAACACTACAAACGTAATTAAAATACATTTAATTCTATATTCCGAACATTAAACGCATCAATTCCGAAATCCCGAAATCTTTACGATAAAGAAGTGCTTTCCATACTAAGCCGCCGGTCAACTTTAGGTAAATATGCATCCGATTATCCGATCTCTGATTATAAGTATTTAATAATTAAAAGACAATAATAATAATATGACAAAGCCCTTCTGGCGCGTAGGTGACCAATACTGTAAAAATGAGTTTCTTTCGACGTTTCTTCTACGTCTAGTGGTCGTTACGAAGCGCTGGTATCGGTAGCTTTTCTTTAAAAATAAATTAAATTTTAATATACTTTACACGTAACATAAATTTTACTTATTGACGTGTAAAAGTGCCTGTAAAGGTCTAATTACTGAATAAACATTTGAATCTTTGAATCTTGGTAATGGTACGGAACCCTTCGTGCGCAAGTCCATCTGGCACTTGGCCGGATATTTTTATAATAATTTTACTAACCCCTTGAGATCACGTCGTAACTCAGTCAATATAACTATTATCAAGCAATTCCCACTAAATTACATCATCGAGATAGTATAACCCGGACACCTAGTTAGTTATCTGTTATCAGACGTTATTAATTTTCTTATCGGCTGAGAAACAAAGCAGTTGACCCCTGACTTGTTGACAATTTATGTTTGTTAGAGATAGCCTCGACACGCACCTTTGCCTGAGAATTTAATTTAGATACATTTTACAAAACTATGTTTAACAAGTTTTTAGGGTTCCGTACCCAAAGGGTAAAAGACAGACGGACAGCCTGGTGACAGTCAGACGGGCAGACAGACAGATGGACAGCGGAGTTTTATTAATAGGGTCCAGCCCTAATAATAAGACTCCGCTGTCCATCTGTCGGTCTGCCCGTCTGTCTCTCACCAGGCTGTATCTCATTAAATGTGATACGTACACAGTTTAAATTTTCACAGATGATTTATTAGTATTTCTATTGCCGCTTTAACAACAAATAAAGAAAACAGAATAAAATAAATATTTAAAAAGGGCTCCCATACAACAAACTTTTTTTGTCGTTTTTTGCTCGATATTAATAACAGCAACAGGAAGACGGTTAACATATTTAGTTGTAAATCCACTTGAAAAATCAATAATTAAATTAAAATAAAATAAATATTTAAAGGAGGCTAACATAAAACAAACGTGATTTTTATAGATACTGGTATGAGTACTAAGTATTTTTTTAAAAATTTCAAAACTAAAAACCGACTTCGCCCCCAAACTACACAATTGATTTTGATAAAATTTGAATGGGACCACTTGAAAAATATACCCTTTCAAACAAAAAAAAGAATTTTCCAAATCGGTCCATCAGGCGCCTTCGAATAATCGGTGAACATACATAAAAAAAAAAGATCGCGACTAATTGATAACCTCCTCCTTTTTTGGAAGTCGGTTAATAAAATATGTTGTATTTACTCACATAGTGTGTTGTAGATGGAGAAGGGAAGTAAAACCTTCGTGTTACGACCCCTAATTGCGATTAAGACAATAAGTACCTACCTACTTTTTCAACTTTGTTCTTCCTCCTTATTTCTGGGCCCAGTATTAAGCGACCAACTTTGTTTTTTGTTTGTTATCCTTTTAATACAGTTTACAACATACGATAAGATAAAAGTATACTTGCCAAGCAAATAAAAAAAAAACAACAACTCTATCTAGTGATGAAAGGTGCTACAAATTCCAACTGATGTTAAGTGGAATTGATATCCGCAGCGCCAACTTTACTTGCCAGCCATTAGAAAAAATAATTGGTCAAGTGCGTGTCGGGCCACGCGCAGTGTAGGGTTCGAATGCCCACTTTGAGTTTATGCCACTAAAAACGTCTAAAAACTAATTTTCTATTGGATTTGTATGATTTTTTTCTTTTCCGGGTACATTTTATAAGTTGATCGCCTATAACTTTTTAAATTGTAAACCGTACTTAGCTCTGATAGTTTTCCTTTAAATTTCAATATATTTACTATAGCTGTGAATTTTTTCACGTGTCCATATATAACCGTTTAGCAGATAGAGGGGGAGGGGCACTTGACTGTAACATAAAATTTTCCCTTTAAAACCAGATATTTCATAAACGGATCCCTAAATCTAAAAACGGTGGTCTCAAACTTATCATATTTTTTAAAGACCTATTCATCGATACCCCACATGATTGGTTAATCGAGAAAATAAAATTGACTTTGGACTTTACTTGTATGGGAGCTACTCTAAAAAAAATTTTTTTTTTAGTAATTTATTTTACCACTTTTTCCGCATAATTAATATACATACTTATACCACATTACAGCTTTCTAGTACTTATAGTCGCTGAGTAAAACCGCGGACGGACAGACAGACAGACAGACATGGCGAAACTATAAGGGTTTCTTGTTTACAACGGAACCCTAAAAAGGCCCTGACGACACCATCTAGTGATGAGTGGTGGAACTATATATTCCAACTGATGTGAAGTGGAATTGATATCAGTAGCGCCATCTTTCATTTGCCAGGTAAACTAAAAAATCCAGACTTTCCAGCGTTAACCCTGTATAACTTTTAAACGGCTATTTTCATCAAACATAACGTACGAACTACAGCAAGGGAACTTGCTTTAACGTTAACAAAACCGCATCGAAATCGGTCTATCCCAGTGTTGCAAAAAAACTGTTTTTTTTCTAACATGAAAAACAACTTGAAAAAAACTAGACAAAAAAAACGTTTTTTTATTCTGGAGCAGGTTTTTTTAAACAATATAGAATTCAAAATTGATAAGGTAGTTTCCGTAAAAGATTAATACTTAACAGTTTATAATTAGAGTTTTATTTATTTATGAACCTACCATACTTTTTTGGTGGAATTGTACCCAGTTTACATGAATATATTGGCAAGATTCAAATTGTGCATCGGGATTCCCGGTACAACTTGGTACAAGCATAAACCGAATTTTCTGTTCCGGGAGACAGGGACGTTCATTTGTAATGAACCAATTTAACAAAAATTCAGTCTAAATAAATCGAAAAAGTCTAAATTAAGTAATTCGATATGTAATTTTAGTAAAATGTAAGCAATGAAAGCATACATCAATAAATTATTCAATTCTCTATAAAAATTTTTTTTTGGTAAAAACCAAATTTAATAAAAATACAATTGTACTACTTTTTTCAACATTGTGGAAAAAAAAAACAAATTTGTTTTTTATTTTTATTTTGCATCACTAGTCTATCCATTCGAGAGCTACGATGCCACAGACAGAGACACAGACATTAGCGACAAACTTATAACACCCCTCGTCTTGTCGGAGGTTAATAAAGTAAAAAAAAATGTAGGTCTATATATCTGAAAATGTAGGTAAAGAAAATACACACGAAAAAATCTTTGAAAAAAATCTTATGTTTTTACTTTCAGATGAGTTTTAATAATACACTTCATACCTCGCGACTTTTATTTGACTTTCAGTAATCCGCCATTTCGAGTCGATTCCCGACGGAGAACTGTTTACTTTGCGAAGCTAACATCTCACTGAAAAACCTTCAAAATAATTTCACATCAACGAATCTCTTTCTACTTTTTTATTTAGTATTTTTAATGAATGACTTACTAACATAAATAACTTTTTATGAAAAAAAAAACTATTTAACATAACATTGAAAAGTTTGGTTTCCCCTGAATACAATATATGCGACGTCAAATTAAATTAAACCATTTATTTGCATAATTGTATGTTAATACATAAAATAATTACAAATATATTATTATCCTAGGATAATAACAAATATGTGAGTACCAATACATCAAAACGTCGCGTCGCGTCGCGTAGACATTGAATTTGCATTGTTACAATATAACTTTACGATAAATGTGTTCTTAATCCGTACCCTGATAAAGGTAGTTATAGGATTGTAATTAGTTTAATTCAGTAACATTGTAATAACATTCGTGGTCAACAAGTTCGGTCAGACCACCGACGACGAACGACGGAGGTTGCTTAAGGGGATACCTTAATTTTCCGGGGTCCAGTGCTGCCCCCATTTGAATTAAATCATTTAAAAAGAAACGGAGATATAATTTAAAATTTTGTCTTGACCAGGCTCTCGATAACCCTTCAAACTATTTTAGGAACTACTATTTACATTTTTAAGTGAGAATGTGAAGCTTTTCTACGCACAATTGCGAAAAACGGCCACTTTTGGCGTATGTGCGTAGAAAAGCTACACGTTCTCACTTTTAACTGTAAACAGTAGTTCATAAAATGGAGGATGGATCATGGAAGGTCATTAAGCTCCTAAAATTGGTAGCAATTCTTTTTAAAAAATTCCATATTCTATTTGGTGTATATTATTGTATTTAGCCAGTCGATTAGATTATCGAAAAATAAAAAACCCAAATTCTTGTGTTTGGCAAACTTGTAAAAATTCACAAAGATACATGGTGATATACGTCACCTTTGTTTAAAATCGCAGCTGATCGTGACGTCACGTGAAATTTAAATGCGCTGTATCTTCGTCATTATTTGCTAATCAGAGAAATAAAAAATATTTTTACCATTCTTTTTAATAATCTTCATAATGGGCCAAAAAAATGACCACATCTGTAAGTATTAAATTCAAACAATATGACGTTCATTAAAACACGGTAGCACTTGGTAACACAGAAACTGGTAAAACTGTCTTTTTAGTTTACAGAGTCTACTGCTAGATCCACTCTAACAAGCTATGCTACAAATTAGAGTGAGCAGCAGAAATCTGCACGAAATGCAAGGAGAGTAAAATCAGGAAATATATTTTTACATAAAAGAGAGTGTTGAAGCTCCAGCAATCGGTGCCATAGAGCAACATTTCGTAAGAAAGCTCAAATGGAAATGGATTGGTCATACGTTAAGAAGTAAGAGAAATAAATGGTCAAAGGACATTACAGAATGGTATCCTCGTGATGGAAAAAGGAGAAGAGCAGGACAGAGGAGGAGATGGGAAGATGAAATCAAAAAAGCAGCTGAAGGGTTATGGAAAAGAAAAACAAAGAACAGAATGCTATGGAGACAGTTGGGGGAGGCCTTTGGCAAGGGGCAAGAGGACGACCAACAACAAAAATGACAACAGGAAAGCGGAGGACGTCAGCAAGAGAGGCTGGAGTAAGTAACTATAAAATTAGAAGAATTAACTTCTTAATGCAGCAGTTGAGTTTACCAATTTCGGAATGGTCTCCATAATATAAAACTTATGTGTATTGACAATCGCTTTTCGTCTGACGCGTTGTACGTGTATTGTATAAAAATTATTAGACTAAAATAGGAGCCTACCGTCTATGCTTTGCCAGAAGAATAGCGTATTTAGTGCGCGTTTAATCAACTTTGTGATGTTTTTATTTCATTTCCGTGCCTTACTTTTCACAAGGGTTGCAGTGTATTATCTCTTGCTCTTTATTTTGTGCTGTTAGGTGCATTGATTCGTTATTATTAGCATTGAATGCCACTTTCGCCGGGACTTCGCCGACATCACGCCGACACCCACCGACATTTTCCGAGAAGCACGTGCTATGTGAAACATTGATTGGACATTGTTATCTTGAACAGCTGCCACAGCTGCCTCTAATATAGTATGTTCAACTTTTCCACTTGAATTGCTAGCGCTTCATACAAGCAGAGTATAATTTATGCCTACTACTTCTACACACGAAACTATACATCCATGCACACGTCAATGTGTGTGTGTTCGCCCCTCAACACACTCAACCTGGCAAGAACGGCGAAAGGTGCAGGGATGGGGAACTCTGTGTCAATGTGCGAGTTTCAGTGTTCAAAGCCACCAAACGCACCCGAGAACGGGGTAGATGCGCGGGGACAATATTGCAGAGGACGCTGTAAGTTGAGTTTCCGTTCTGTAAGTTAGTACTTATATTAATTCTGTGCTAGCTAGTACATAGTGATTGGACACCAGAGCCGAGACGTTGACTGAAGCGGGCCGTAAAAGGATTACAGGGTAATGCAATTACCTGCAACCCGCACGGGTGCACCGCGTAACCTCGCCTCAGTCACACCTACACTTTAATACTACTTTTAATACGGACTAGCAAGCTGTCCTGGCTTCACACGAATATGTGATACATATGTAAACCAGGAGTACAGTTATAAGTTGTATACTAACAAACTTGGATCTTTGATATCTGAAAATAAAACAATTTCATTTCATTTCATTCATTAGTAAGATTTGTGCTTGGGGGACTTCATTTTGTAATAAGTATGGATGGATGGATAACGATCGCTAGGAGCCTGAAAGGTCGTAAATACGTGTCTTCGTATTTCGTATGTTAAGATAGATGTCTGTGGTAACTAAAATTGATAAGATCCCGAATGATATTAGAGGGAGTCTAAAAGTTGCGCCAATTAGACAAATTAAAAGCCATCGCTTGATGGCCACGTAATGAGAAGAGATGCCAAACACCGGGCTAATAAAATGGTCGATATAAAAGTAGACGGATACGGGAAGGCCAAGAAAGACGTAAGATCGGTTCTGGGGGAACAAAGCGTTACTACAGAGATTTAGAGCGAAGGACATAAAATTATGGGGGGAATTCTCATACAGAGCCAAATCCCAAATAGAGAGAGGCCATAAAAGAAGAAGTATTGAGATTTCTACAAACATCTTTTTAGCTAAGGGAGTAAGGATATTTATAAAACATGACTTTTGCGAAAGTACTTAATGACTACAAAGATTACACGATGAAAGGAGAGATAGAATTGTTTTTCTTTTTCGACAATACAATTTGCAGTAACTGCTCGATTAGCGGCCATAAATCAACCCATGATGATAGCCCTTGGGAACAACGATGCTACTCCATTATTTACTTAACTCGATGACTGCCCATCGTAAACAACATTTGTTGAACAGAAATAGTTTTAAAAAGTGTTGACAAATAAATACTCCTTGAGAATATCGTGATGTTTTTCAGAGAGCAAAATATTAAATGTTTGTTTTCTGATGAAAATAATGTTAATACAATTTTCTCTTTAAGAAAAATGCAATCTGTAAAATCGTCACTGTTTTATCGACGTTGTCCAAAAACGTCCAATTAACTATAGAAACTTGTTTATCATATGGTTTCCATTGCACACAGTTAAATAATTATAAGGATACCCTTATAAATTCGAGCTGTCTTCCTTTATCGAAGAAAAATTTTAACCATGATAGTTATATGCAATTTTGTAATGGATTTTTGCGTGATTGTTTATAAACTGTAGGTTAGGTATGATGTTCTTTTGTTTGCTCGACTTGGCGGGTGTATTTCTTTGCCCCCAGATAAAAAAGTAATTGAATCACGTTTATATTTAAGCTGATCTCTCTGTTCGGTGTGAGCGAAGGAAAAGTAAATGCGCTCCGATTACAAAGAGGCCATGCGTAGTGCCGTGATTTTAATCAATGTTATGTCATTATTGATCTATGTTAGAGGTTCTCTGGATCCGACAGAATGTATATAGAGTCCTTTTGAATAGTAGGGATGTGGACCGGATTAAAATATATTTTTTATTGCTTTAGGTACCAAGATCCTGACCAGGCCCTTTACTTATATCTTGAATTTTCTCTTAAAATTTTTATTCAGACAGATTTTAATTTAATCGTTCTGAATAAAAATTTTCATGTTAATATTATTTTTAGTTTAAGAGAAAATTTAAGATATAAGTAGAGGGCCTGGTCAGGTATCTTGGTACTTGACTGTACGTCAATTAAATTATCCGAAAATAAAGAACACATATCTTTTTTGTTTAGCAAAGAAGTAAAAATTCACAAAGATTTGAAGTTTTGGAGTGGTGGTGATTTACGTCACGTTTGGTTGAAAATCTTCGCTGATCGTGATGTCACGTAAAATTCAAATGCGCTGTCATTATTTGCTCATCAGAGAAGAGAAAAATACAAATAATGTACAAAATTACATAATATGAAAAAAAAATTGTCTTCTTCCGTATTGTTTAACTAAATGTAAGATTTTTATAAAAGATTTTTGTCATCATTTTTCAAAATTATAAACCGACTTCACCCCCAAACTACACAACCGATTTTGATAAAGTTTCAATGGGACCACCTGGCAATAAATAAAACCACCACTAATAAAACTTTTCAAACAAAAAAAAAATAATATCGGTCCAGGCTTCTTCGAATAATCGGTTAACACACACACACACACACACACACACACACACATTTATCCTACCTCTTTCCCTTCATAATTGAGTAGTATAGTTTTTCCTGTAGCTGATGATTTTGTAAGTAATAATTAGTTTTAAACTTATTTTTTCCCCGCCGCTCGTCCTAAACTGTAAGTGCTTTATATTTTTGTTAATCTTTCTGATTGCCCGCGATACAGGCTTGTACCTTGTGCGGAAATCTTTGATAATCATGGAGTGTAGTGTTCTCTCGTTAAATAAATGATTTTGTATTTTGTAACATACATAAAAAAAGATCACGACGAATTGATAACCTCCTCTTTTCTAGAAGTCGGTCAAAAATAGTAAAAAACGAAACAAATTACGTAAAAGGAGAGAAAAATATGTGTAGAAAAATATATCTAACTATAGTCCATTTGTTTAGGTATTTAAAAGAATGTAAACAATCTTGTCATGTCTTTTTATTTAAAATATACACTTTATAAATCAATACCTTCGCAAATTACAAATTATTTATTTTATAAATTATAAATACCATATTTCTTTGCAAAAGTGTTGATTTATAAAGTGTATATTTCAATAAAAAGTCATGTCGAAATTGTTTACATTCGTTTACAACACCTAAACAAATGGACTAAAAAAGCGCCAAATTTTACAGAGACGATGACTTCAGTTAGAATATAGCTGAACAGTTGAAATTTTCACAGATGTTGTATTTCTGACAACAAACAAATTTATAACAACAAATACTAAAAACTTAATAAAGTAACTATTTAAGAGAAGCTCCCGTGCAACAAACGTGATTTTTTATAGATAATGGTACGGAACTATTCGCACGCGAATCCGACACGCACTTGGCTGGTTATTCCGAAGGACGGAGAGGCAGAGGACGCCCTCCCACGACTTCACACCGAAATAAACAACCGATTTTCTATGGGACAACTTGACAAGTATGACTGGTCCAGGCGTCATCATCATCAGTCCTAGCCATGGTCCCATTCCATTTGGGGTCGGCACTCCTTATCCTCTCGCGCCAGTTTTCCCTATCATAAACCATGTCCGGGGTTACACCCATCGTCTTCATGTCTTTTTAACGGTACTGGAGCAAGTCGTATGTTTTTTTTTTTTAAGTCGTTTGAAAACATGCGTCTAATTCAATGTGACTTACAGTCCCGAATGATTCGCTAACGCCTTGCACAATGGAGTCATCTCCCAAAGCTTGGCGTCGCGGCGCCGGCCCGCGTTGCCAGGCGACGCGACGCTGATCGATACCCGCCCTAACCACTCATGCTGCACTTATATGATGAACCTGAAGGACACCCACTGCTGCTGCTAGTAGTTTATAAATATAGGAAGCCGGGCCTCTGGCTCGCTCCTTAAACCTTGTCTGGTGAAGTAAGAAATGATGTCTGAGGCAACCTATGATTGTCATTTCAAAATAAAACACGGGTACCCGCTACATATAGTCATAAACAAAATCATAAAAAAAAATCACTATAATATAATGAAATTAAAATAACAGCCAAAAAAAAAACAATAAAAAATGACATTTCCATATAAATTGCCCGAACAGACGGCTGTGCAGTTTTGTATGGAAAATGCAAAAATTTTTTTCGTTGTTTGTTTGTTATTTTAATTTTATTATACTATAGTGATCTAGTATAGCTCGTGGTACGATTTATTACGGGTTTGTCCCTTCCACATTGTAAACATATCACGTATTTATCTCTTACAGGACACACAGAGACTAAGGCCTTATTTTCTAAGGGTCACTTTCAGCAGGAAGGGGATCATGTGGGTTGATATCAACATAATTCTTCGAGGTTTTAGCCCATTCCCTCGTTCGGTTCTTATAATTTGCATAGTACAAGAAGCAGCTGAAACATTTTCTTTTCTCTATGACCAGCTTGGAAGAAACGAAGAATGACATTGAGTTGACCTCCAAAGTTTGATAGTCAAGACCACACGTAATAATTTTCCGTTTCTCTTAGAGCGGGTCCACACGATGCGTTGCAACGACGCAACGCATACATTTTACCGCAATGCCGGCCACACCGGAGGTATATACAGGCTGTTTTTAAAATCATTGGCATCCTTTCTACTGGTGAAAGTACTCATGAATATGAGCAACTTTTTGTATGGGACCGACTCAATCCAACCGAAAAAAAATCTACTGTCCCATACATTTTGGGATTCTAAGTATTGTAAAATAGTATGGAACAGCTGATTTTTTTTCGGTTAGATTGAGTTGGTCCCATACAAAATGTTGCTCATATTCATGAGTACTTTCACCAGTAGAAAGGATGCCAGTGATTTAAAAAAACACCCTGTAGATTCTGCGTTGACGTCTCAAAAATATTCCCTGTCCCGTATTTTTTTTATTAAATGCGCCAGGACGTGTATGATGACCCTACTAAATTAGAAAGTCATTTAAATTTTGTCTTCGTTTGAAGCAGCAAACGGGTTCCTTTTTTAATTTTGACGTTAAACGAAGTCTCATTTTTGCAACCATAATCCATAAAACGAAAAGAGACACAAAATTTTTGTCATATTATCTCTTTGAGAAGGTAATTTTTGTTTTTTGTTTTTCGGCTGCGTCAAAGCAGCATTGCTGCAATGTAGTCGCAATTAGCATAGTCCTCTCGCTTTGTCTCGGGGACTGCAGTCAGTTAAATGTACGTTACGTTAAGACGACGCAGCGACGTCCCTAAGTCTTCGCTTTAAAAAAGCTAAGATCTTAGGCTTAAAATCATTTATTAAAAAATGCATATTATCATGTAAATGACTATTTATCAATCATCTGATTAGCTTTGCACACTAGCTTTGATAATTCTAAGCTTTAGAAATAAAATAATGCTTCATAAAAATTACCTTGATTATGATATAAAATCCTACATCGAATAATTTCTTTTGAGTTTAAGTTTTCAGTCTAATCAAAGGAATACCGACATAAATATAACTCATCTCTTGGCGCCTCCCTAGAGGTTGTCTGCTGAAAGCAGCTTTCGGTCACGCACGGCCTACCTATACAACTTTTGCCGAACTATTTCGTTGCCTTATTACTTATTTATCGCACTCCTATTATTACTATATACTCTATATAGGCTTGATATCTACAAAAATGTTTTATTTCATTTATTATATAAAATTTTACGACAAATACATAATGAAACAGTTCAAAGGACGGATTACCTCCTGTCATGCCCCACCTGCCTAACCCCTTCCACAATAGACGACTTAAACTCAGCTAATGACATGGAATGTATATGTCTACGCCATAGAATTAAATTGTAAGAGCTCTACAATTTAATTCTATGAAAATAAATATGTAGGGACATATAATACTGATTGAGCTAGCCCCAAAGTAAGTTCGAGACATGTATTATGGGATACTAACTCAACTATACAATATACTTTAACAAATACATATATAGATGAACATCCAAGACCCAGGACAATTTGAAAAAGGCCATTTTCCAACTTGCCCTGACCGGGGATCGAACCCGGGACCTCTGGGTAGCGGACTAGCATGGTGACCACTACGTCACGGAGGTCGTCAAAAAGCCATTGTGACTCGCTAGGTCTGGTTTCTCTGAAAACCAGCGTCTTGGCTCCGAAAAGCCTAGACAAAAAACTGAGAGGAACCATTTTGATGGCAGATTTTGATTATTGTAAGAGCTTTATGTTCTGTATTTTTTATTGTTGTATACAACTTGGAAGGGTCTTACCCGTAATAAATCGAACCACGGGCTAAACAAGATCACTATTGTATAGTGAAATTAAAATTACAGCCAAAACATACATACATACATAAATACATATTTTCACGCCTGTTTCCCATGGGGGTAGGCAGAGACTATAAATTTCCACTTGCTACGATCCTTGCAAACCTCTTTTGCTTCGTCAACACTCATTACTCTTTTCATACATGCTCTCCGGTTATAAGTACTCCTTACTTCACCTTTTGTCAGAACGTCTGCAATTTGGTCGCAGAACGTTCTTCGAGGTCGACCCGGTCCAGTTTTCACATCCACATCCGCACGATAAATATTTTTAGTTAGTCTTCTTTCATCCATCCTCTCAACATGTCCAAAACATAAAAGTAAATTTCGGCATTTCCATTCAAAATTATGCAGCCGCCCGGGCAATTTGTATGGGAATGTCAACTTTTTTTTTTGTTGTTTGTTTGTTATTTTAATTTCAATATACTATAGCGATCTAGTATAGCTCGTGGTTCGATTTATAATGGGTATGTTCCGTCCCCGTTGTGTATGCTCCAAATAAAGATTGTTCTTTTTCTATTTCAAAGAAGAAAAATATCGAGTCGTTTCATTCACAATAAGCACGTTTTAAAGGTGCAGTTTATAAAATTGAGATATGAAGCATAAAATAATACTCGACATCGTAAAATCTCGAGGGAAGTGTGCGGCGAACTTATCCAATTTGTTTTTTGACTGAAATCTGCGAGTTGCTAAGGCTGTGGGCTTAGTGCTGGTAAATGATAAAAACATCTGGGAATCATTCTTCATCTTACAAGCTGTTTTATAAAAACCATCATGATCTTCTTTATGGTCTGGGAAAAAAAATAACTGGCTAAGTGCGAGTTGGACTCACGCACGAAGGGTTCCGTATCATTTTCTATAAAATCACGTTTATTTTATAGAAGCCCCACTTAAATATTTATTTTAATTTGTTTTTAGTATTTGCTGTTATAGCGGCAACAGAAATACATCATCTGTAAAAATTTCAACTTTCTAGCTAATAAATAATAATAATCATTTATTCAGTAAAAACACATTGACAATGCAAGTTGTTAAGGCGTTGTAGTATAGCAATACCCGTGACAGAAAACGTCGCTCTTTCATTACAATAATTACATTTGATGTATTTTACAGATATTGGGAGAAAAACAATAGAGAAAAGCAATAATGCAAGGAGACTAATAATGTACGTGTGTGTGTGTGTGTGTGTATGTGTGTGTGTGTGAGAGAGAGAGAGAGAGAGAGATAGTGTGTGTGTGTGAGGGTGTGTGCGTAAGTGTGCGCGCGTGTATTTGTGTGTGTATGGGTTTTGTTCTTAGTTACTTTAGACGATGAAAGAGGTCTTTAACCTCATCGTATGTAAGCTTCTTCAGCCAGTCCGTCACCAACATAAAAAAGAAAAAAATGATGTTTTTTTATTAAGCACTTTGTGAATTATATTGTCTAGCTATCACGGTTCATGAGTTCCGTCTGTCCGAGACGGCCAGACGGTCTGACGTGCAGCGGAGTCTTAGTACAAAATCAGGTCAGTCAGGCAAAGCAGCTGGCAACCCATCACTTTTTGGTTCTTTTTTCCACACTATCGACCACCATCATGCTAAAAGTGACTTTTGTGTCTCTACGACCATGGGCTCTATCTGCTTAAAGCCGCAAAACTGGTTAATTGTTCATTAGAAGAATGATAGTTATCACCAATACGACTAGCTGATGCCCGCGACTTCGTTCGCGTGGACTTTATGACTTCGGCTTATAAATGAAAATACGAACTAATGTATAAACATAAGAAAATACTTGTAGCAGTGTTGTATGTTGCCAATATTTTTAAATTACATATTAACTTGATTCTGGATGAGGTGTTCCAGATCTTCAATATTTACACAAATCATTACAAATTCATTCTTCATCTGAACAATACAATTACAAAGTCATTATTCATCGTACAATTAGTACACATTAAGAAAAAATGCTCATCAGGCTGAACAATTTTTGCTGAGGCGTCATTTTTATATTTAAACCATATGGTATACGTTAACCATATGGAACTACGTAAAGAGTACTTATCCACGTAAAATCCGCTACTAGGAGCAGAAAGTTCACATTCTCACTGTCTCCATGTTTGCTCCCTCACCCCTACCGTTACAAAACAAGGGTGTGAAACTTTGATTGCCGTCCTCGGGTTGTTTCTTGAAGCTTTCGGGGTGCTTTCACCGCATAAATTAAGCTTTGTTCGTGTATTTACTTTGGAACCTGCTTTGAAAGCTATGCCTGAGACTCTGGGACTCGCACAATGTATTTTACTCCACGAATCATTCGCTTTGAATGTTTAGGTATGCACCTGCGTAAAAGTTGGAACCAAGATATTCAATACATACAACTTTTAATGGACATACCCGTAATAAATCGAACCATGGCCTATACTAGATCACTATAGTATAATGAAATTAAAATAACAGTCAAAAATTTAAAAAAAATCGGCATTTCCATTCAAAAGTGTGCAACCGACCGGACAATTCTATGGGATTGTCGAATTTTTTTTTTTGGTTATTGACTGTTACTTTATTGTCTTTATACTATAGTGATCTAGTATAGCCCGTGGTTAGATTCATAACAGGTATATCCCTTTCATTGTACATTGAATATATTTCCAAAAAAATTGATTCGATGGATACATAGTAATATAAAAAATGTCTGTCTGTTTGTACAGGTTGATCTCCGGAAACACTGAACGGATTAAAATTAAACTGTTTTTGTTATATAAGCAGATGTTAAGCCTAGGCAACATACAGGGTATAATTGATTATGGAAAATGGCACACCCGATGCAGAACCATAATGGTTCAGCTAAACTATTATAAATAAAAAATGACGCCTAAGTAAAAGTTGTTTAGCCTGATGAGCATTTTTTGTTGAGATATAAAAATCGAAGATCTGGAACACCTGATGCAGATACGCCGGAATCATAAAGTCTACGCAAATGAAATCGCGGGAATCAGCTAGTTTAAAATAAAGTATTTATGAAACTCAGTATACAGTTAACAACTTTTATATAATTTAAGATATTCGCCCTGAGGAAGATCGAAATGAGGATTGAAATTCGGATGAGGTCGAAACATTTCGGCACTTGACTCGGTACTCGAGTTGACCCGTTTTTAGGGTTCAAAATTCAAAATTCAAATGTTTATTCAGTAATTAGACCTTTACAGGCACTTTTACACGTCAATAAGTTTAATTATATTACGTTTAGTTTATATTGAAATTTAATTTATTTTAAAGAAAAGCTACTGATACCAGCGCTTCGTAACGTACGGAACAGTTTCTTCTCAGCAGTGGTGCTGAGAAGAAACTATTCCGTAGTAAACAAGGAACCCTTATAGTTTCGCCATGTCTGTCTGTCTATCCGTCAGCGACTATAAGTAGTAGAAAGCTGTGATTTCGCATGGCATTAATTGTGCAAAAAAGTGGTAAAATAAAATATTGATATTTTATTTTATTTTTAGGGTAGCTCCCATTCAAGTAAAGTGAAAATTCTTTATTTTTTTCGACTAACTAATCATGTGAGGTGTCGTTGAATAGGTCGTTTAAAAATATTATGAGCATGTCAACATTGTTTTTCGATTTAAGGATCCGTTTGTGAAATATTTGGTTTTAAAGTAAAAGTTTTTGTTAGTGTCAAGTGTCCCCTCCTCTATCTGCTAAACGGTTACATATATGGACACGTGAAAAAAATTCACAGCCATAGTATATATAACGAATTTTAAAGGATAACTATCAAAACTAAGTAGGGTTCACAAATTAAAAAGTTATAACCGATCAACTTATAAATATACTCGGAAAAGGAAAAATTCATACAAATTCAAAAGAAAATTAGTTTTTAGACGTTTTTAATGGCATGAACTCAAAGGTGACATTCGTAACTACGAAACCCTACACTGCGCATGGCCCGACACGCACTTGGCCAATTATTCAACTATTAATTATGCTAACGATTGTTTTTTTTCTTTTTATCCGACTCCGACGAAGCCAAAAGGAGAGTTATGTGTTTCGTTGCTATTTTTGTATAAATGTATTTATCTATTCCCTCGTATCTTGGAAAATATCCTTATTATTTGACTTTTATGTATTTGTCACTTTACAAAGAATTTATAAAAGGCATGACGAATGGATAAATATTTTTAGGCCATAGGTCAGATTATAAAAAAAAATGTGCACTTTTTTCTTTTCTCTGAGAAACAATAAATGACAAAGATACAGCGTGCATTGAAATTTCGCATGACGTCACGGCTACGTACTACTTTTACGTAAAGGTGACGTCGCAAGCCCCCACTCCAGAACTTTGATGCTTTGTATCTTTGCGAATTTTTTTTTTTTGGGAAACTGTGAAATATGGATCCATTATTTTTGGATAATCTAATTCTAACCCTGTCGTCATCCCTAATATAGGTACCTTGTTTTAATCAAAATATTAACCATTTTAATTGAACTCCACAGCGCACTCACCAGACCAAAAGGTACTTAATTACCACTTTGGTGAGTTTACGCGGTTGCCGAATTCCCAACACTATAATTACTCTCAACAATGCTTAATCAAGGCTTCAAAACTGTTAGTGAATTGAGGGTAAACGCCAGACAAACTAGAATGAGTAACAACTCAAATTAGGTTATTAGAGGACCTCAGTGGTTTGGTGGGAGAATCCGCTATTTTCCAACAAGTCAAATCAGATACTTTTTTCTAAACGTCAAAACAAACTTTTTCTATGGGATTTGTATGAAATACAGGCAGATGACGTCATAGTTTCTTGGAGTCAAACAGCGCTCTTATTATCAGTTTTTCTGTTATGATAAATCTAAAATCACGTTAAAATGTATATTTTCAAAAACGAGTGACATTATTTTGCGACTTTTTATTTTCTTATTAGTACAAAATAATTTATTTTTGACCCAGTTAAATACCCAATTACTTTGGTGGGTGACCACAAGTGAAAAAAAAAAATCTCTAGCTCCTCCGTGTTTAGGAAGAACATCAACCTGTTTGTCCCGGCTGTCATCGTTGTATAGTCGTCAAGCTATATCTGGAGGGTTACTCCGTTAAATAATACGTTAGTCGTCCGATAGTGATAGTCCTATTTCTATGTCAAACCGAATTAGACTTTATCGTCATACGTTAGTGCTCAATGTTGCTGGGCACTAAAACGCGGATACGCAGTTACGTACGTCTTTTAGAGTAACCCCCCAGATGCATTTAGGATTTTTGAAAAATTTATACCTGTGTGTTGGCCGTGCGTCAAGTCGTGAACGGGTGCTCCCGGGAGAGACTGGTCAGCTCGGCTTCGCTTTTTGACTACGTTGTGTTATTTAACTTTTATTACGTAATTTATGTTTGTTTACTTGTTCGCAAGCATAACATGATATAATGAGTTAGAAAGACTACAGCCGAAGGGTGCAAAAAAAACCAAGAATACTTAATAGAAAATTTAATTTAAAGTTCAAGATTACACATATCACTTAATTATTAATTAAATTACGTTACGTGACGACAGTTCGATGTGAGAACATGAAGTGCCCCCAAAATGTATTGGGAACCGCGGGCGCGACTCTCACGAGGCGGGCGGTCGCGTGAATCATCTGCAGGTGGCCGCTTGTCGGAACTCGCGATACGGTGGTCTGTGACGCAAGGACTCGCGACGCGGCGCTTTCCGTGGTTTAGGACTGCGTAACTCCTCCCTCCATAGATCGGCAACTATTCGCAGAGGAAGTTGCCGTGATGCTGCAGGCATTGATCTTCACATCTTGTGGTCTAGTTCCTTTCATTTGATTTGGTTCCGCTACATATGAATAGTTTCCATCGAGCTGTCTAGATGCGGCAGTTTGAGTCTCTGTAGTTCTAGTGCAATTCCTTCGAAATTTGCGGTAAAGTGCAATGGTAAGTATAAATGCACAGGTACCAAGTAAAATGGAGTAGATCGGTATAGTTGTATGATAGAGACTGGCGATATTCATTTCTTCTAGGTGTACAGGATGCTGCAACGATATCTTGGTATTAGCTTCATGAAGGTGCTCGAGATTCATAGAGTTGAGTTTAAAAGTAGGCCTATAGTGTGATGAGGCCGCCTCGATAGGTGGAAGTTCAGTTATCTGCACAGCGTGACCCTTAATATGGTTTCGGGTGTTTGCAATTGTGAATTCAGGTGTCTTCAGGATACAGTTCAGCGGGATAGTCACTAGATAACTTCCTCGAAGAGTCTTGTAGTATTCATGTTCACAGGATATGTGCAGCTTGGTGGAAACAGGTAGGCTTATCACGTAGTGCTGGTCATCAAGTTTCTCTAAGGCGGGGCTAGTTAGGTTGACATGAGTAAATTGGCATGAAGACGTGACGCGTTGATCTAGTATAAGGCGATGCATGCAGTCTTCAGTATCCAGTATCCTATCTTGCTGCTTTTCCTCGCAAAGGTACCACTCGCTTAACTTCGGGCATTCTGCCTCTATATACCTAGAACCTGTTCTCTGAGTTGCTATGAAGGGTTGGAGAGGAATAAATATTTGATTATGTCGATTAGGGATGATGGATAATTTGTAAAGGATATAAGTTATAGGAGAGGCAATCGGTACCATGAAAACTATCACTAATCTATTTCCTGCATAATAAAATCCTGTCTTGATGACTTCATAATAATCTCTTAGATTTAAGTCTAGAATTTCATTTTTAGAGTATATTTTCTTAAGTCTAAGTAGAGTGCTGTTAAGTGCATTTACATCTATCATATAGTGTGCGGTGCTCTTAGTTTTTATAAACGCTAACATATTTTCTAGGTTATATAGTTCATCTGATAAGTCACTTGTATTATCTGTCAAAATCATTAGGTATTGAGATAGATGAGCATATTGTATAATTTCAGTATCTCTATCACCATTTGAATTTAAAATGAAGTTAATTATATTACTTATATTCTTTTGATTCTCTACGATGTTATCTAGAATTAAGGAATGCTGTGCTATCCAATCTTTGCCTAAGCTTATATGTTCATTTATTTCGGTCTCTAGTTTGTTCTGATTATTTTGAAGAGTTTTTATAGCACTGTCATACTTAATGGCATCTGTATAGTCGAGATTGCCGGATATACTTTTAACAATAGAACCAAGACCATCTATAAGTCCTCTTTTAGTTCGAGTTTGTTGAAAGGAGTGTAACTGTTTCCGAACATTTTCTAATTTATTATAAAGGTGTGAAAGATGGGGCTCATATAACGAGAGAGTTTTATTTTTAAGATTAGATCGAAATTGATCTATCTGGGATTGCGCTTCAATAACTTTAAGAGATATGTCATCTAAGTCAATATAGTATAAGAAGGAATGGTAATGAGAGATTAGTTTAGTCTGTCCAAGTTTGAATGGTAGAACTCCTGGTCCATTGTCTAGGCTGTCAAGTGTTACGTCTTGCGCTAGGGTCAGATGCAGAGCGATCGTCAGCAGTAGTATCCTGCAACAATGGGTTATCTTTAGGAGTACGCTTAAGACGCGCTTTAGCAATAGGACCTTTTTTCTTTTTAGTGTATATGTGGATTGGTAAGTCGGCTAAAACTACATCTTGAGTGAAGCGAGGGGCTAATTTTTGTCTACTGGCCATGGGATTGCGAACAAAGACCTGTTGATCTGGGGCATATTGCTTTTCAGGCTCGCGATCTTTGTTCCTAGCCTCTGTTAGCTCTGTGCGGTTATGCAAGGATATTTCATTTAACATGTCATAGACTTTAGACATACGTTGCTTATGATCAACTACATATTGCTGAAGAAGATACTCATTCACATTTATATTAATTGGGTCACGAGGGTCAAAGTGACCGGTGATAATGTCCAATGGTCTACATTTAGTAAAACTATGAATGGAGCTATTATAAGCGAGTACAGCATAGGGCATAAGGATCATGGCTGGATCATTGCGGTGTTCTAACTTTAAAATACGCAAGTGCTCTAGAATGGTAGAGTGAAATCGTTCCACTATTCCGTTACTATTAGGGTTATGAGCTATAGTCTTATGGTGTTGAATCTTGTGTAGTTTAGTGAATTCTGAGAATACCTGGTTGGTGAACTCAGGACCCTGATCAGAGACTATAGTGATGGGAACTCCGTGATGAGTAAAATATTTTAATAAAGCTTGTACTACACTGAGGGCTGTACCGTCACGGAGATGGTAGGCCTGTGCGTATTTAGAGAATGCGTCAACTAGGGTTAAATACTTTTCATATTCGGTAGTGAACAGATCTATATGTACTATTTCAAACGGTTTGGTAGGCGGTGGTACGATAGACAGTCTTTGGTTTATTGGATTACGGTCGTATTTAGCCATACCGCATATATTACACTCGCTTATGTACTTTGAGATATGCTCTCGCATTTTGGGCCAAAAGTACTTATGTGATAATGCTAGGTAGCATTCATTGGTACCTCGGTGGTTCGTTTTACCTTCGTGGTACTTCTGAATGATATCCTGCTGTCGCAGGTAATCTTTAACATTTTCAACTTCTGTCTTTGTTATAGTAAGGTCCATAGCTGAACTCTTAAAGTACTCTTGAATTACAGGGATAATCTTATACATAGCTAAGCTGGGGTGTATAATTAGACCAGTTTTAACTTTAGGGTTTACGTATTCTTTGATAGTGTTAACTATATCTTCCTGGAGGTTTGATTCTGATATCTGTATGTCGGTACGTATGTATGACTCAAATGGTTTCGTAACTATGGGGCGTCTTTTAATGTCTTCTACCACTGTTAAGCATAATTGTCTACTAAATTTATTCAAGGGTTGGTCAGATATGGGAATTTCTAATATGGGGTGTTCATCACTTGTATGAATAGTAGCTGTAGTGGATTTTATAAGAGATGGGGGTTTCTCGGTAGGTTGTACAACTATAGAACTTATGTCTAAGTCTAGGATGGACTGTCCTTCACTTGCAGTATCAGTAGAGGATCCGGTATGAGACGGGGGTTTTCCTGTAGGTTGAACTATTGGAGCGACATCCTCGTTATGTATTTCTACTCTAGAGAGGGCATCAGCATTGAGATTTGATTTTCCCTGCTTATAGATAACAGTGAAATTATACTCGCTCAATTTTAACCGCCATCTAGTTAGTCTAGAGCTTGGCTCCTTGAGGTTCATGACCCATTGTAGAGGCTTGTGGTCGGTGACTATTTTAAATTTCCTGCCGAACAAATAGGGGCGGAAATATTTAGTAGCCCACACGATCGCCAGCAGCTCCTTCTCGATGGTACTATAATTAATCTCGCTGGTGTTAAGCGTTCGAGAAGCGTAAGCTATGGGTTTATCTGAGCCAATAGTGCCCTGAGATAGTACGGCACCTATAGCAAGGTTAGATGCATCGGTTGTGAGTATAAATTCCTTATTGAAATCTGGGTACTGAAGAATGGGGTCATTAGTGAGGAGAGTTTTACAGTGCTCAAAACAGTTAATGTACTCTGGGTTATTTGTAGAGATTTTAGAGCCTTTTTTGAGACATTGAGTCATAGGTTTTGTGAGTCGGGCAAAATCTGGGATGAATTTTCTATAGTAGCCTAGCAAGCCCAGGAAACGCTTTATTTCCGTAGCTGTGCGAGGTAAGGGGAACTTTTGTATAGCCGTAATTTTGTCAGGATTGGGTTTGATTCCATCCTTGCTGATTATATGGCCCAGGTATGCGGTTTCTAGCTTTAAAAACTCAGACTTATCCATCTGGATTTTAAAGTTAGATTCTCGCAGGCGGGTGAACACTTTCTCCAGATTAACCATATGCTCTTGAAGTGACGTACTAAACACTATGATGTCATCAAGATAAACCAGACAGATAGTATTCTGGAGATCTCTGAGCACATTATCCATGACACGCTGGAATGTAGAGGGCGAGTTCTTCAAACCCATCGGCATTCGAAGGAATTCGAAGTGACCGTTCTCCACATTGAACGCAGTCTTCGAAATATCCTCAGGACTCATTTCCACCTGATAAAATCCTGATGCAAGGTCAAGAGTGGTAAAGTACTGACAATTACCAAGCTTGTCCAGGACATCCGTGATGTTCGGGATGGGGTATTTATCGTCTATTGTCTTCTCATTGACTTTTCTAAAATCTACTACAATACGCCATTTGGTTTTACCTGAAGCATCGGCCTTTTTGGGCACAACCCAAATAGGAGAGCTCCAAGCGGACTCTGAGGGTCGTATGATCCCTTGTTCTAGCATTTTCCTAATCTGATCACGTACCTCCTGTCTATGAACAAAAGGGTACCGATAACTTTTTGTATGTACAGGTACTTCATCGGTGGTACGGATATGATGCTTGATCTTATTAGTAAAAGTCAAGGGTTCTCCTTCAATATAAAATACATCCGCGTATCGAGCACATAGATGTTCTAAGTTAATACGCTCCTCATCGTTAAGGTGATCTGTGCGTAATTTAGAGAGAACATTGTCTATACGTGAAGAATTACCTAGGTTAGTACGGTGGCACTCAGCTGTGAAATGTTCCGCATTGATTGGCCTATCCATAGAAAAGATAACGTCATTGTGAGTACGGTTAGAAATTTCTATTATACCGCGATTTTTGTGAACTTTAGTAATACACTCTAGAATCAAACAGTTAGATAATACTTGCTCGGGTATAATTACATCACCGTCATTTGTATTAATTGGAACTTTAATTAATTTTGAAGAGTTAGCTGGGACTATGTCCTCATACCAATTTGAATTACGAGAGTCATACATGTATATAGGGTTGCAAGAATTTTTAGTTCTTAAGTTTTTTGTCTTTAAGTCGATATTAGCTTCCCATTTAGTAAGTAAGTCAAGACCTATAAGTCCATCGAAAAAGTCATGAAAATTGTATAGGAGTAACGTCATATCGTCATTGTCTTTGAATTCAGGGAAACAGGGTAACGTCACAGAGTAGTCATTACGTGTCGTTGCGTGTACACTAGTCACCTCAAAAGGGTCATAGTTCCAGGGTACGTCGGGATAATATTCTTTAAGAATTTTAGGATTAATGAAAGACTGGTTGGCGCCAGTATCTATTAATAATTTCATCGGGGGATTAGAGATCTTAATGTAAGGAAGTTGGCGTTGAGTCTGCAGGTTAACTTCTATTTTGGTTTGTCTGACGTCTCGCTGTCCTGAAAATCCTGCTGGGAATTATCCTGAACATTTTCAGTAACGTCAGTAACAATGGGGGAACAAGAGGGGTAAATATCACCTGAATTTTCTGTAAAGTAATTGTCTGAGTAGTCACAATAGTCAGACTCGTAATAATTGTCATAAGTTAAGTCATAAGAGTCATAGTATGGGTAGTCATAGCATTCAGTAACGTTTACGTCTCTAGTTTTAAAGTAATTATTAGGGGGTGGATTACCATGTTTTCTCCAGTCATGCCCAGATGGGGGTAAAACTTTGGGTACGAAGTGGCTTACACCACTCATTGGACGTGGGGTGTCATTCGAATTATGTGGTCGGGGGTGTAGAGCAAACATATTACTACGAGGGTTATAATTTGGAGGGGTAGCACCGAAAACTTGCTGGGTACGAGTGGGACCACGAAACTGATTATTCTGATTCCCAAAGTTACGGAATTGAGGATTCTGGTTTCCGAAGTTAGGCTTCCACATCATAGGAGGACGGGGAGCCATGAACATGGGCTGCGGACGAGAAGGTCCGGGCATAGGCATATTAAACGTAAATCCTCGTACCGGGGCAGGCTGCAAAGAATTGGACTTACCTGCGTTATGGGTGTTAGGCATTAAGGGGTTGATTTTCTTTTCAGACAACCCTTCATTGCGACGTTGTAGATACAGGGTGTTCATCTCCTCATGAACAAACTCGAGTGCTTTCTCTATAGTTTCAGGCCTCATGCAACGAATACGTGATCCTAAAGGATCTCTAAGACCGCGTAAGTATGCTTGCAGTGTCAGTTTCTGATATAAGGATCGTTTGGATTCGATAGTTGATTCTACTGTTTCATGTAAAGTTATATACGTAATTATAGTACTAAACAAGTTTTGACATTTTTCGTAGTACTCTTGAGGGGTGCATGAGCCCTGAGTTAATAAAGCGAGGTCATTATATAGAGAGGTCTCGTCTCTCTGATCTGAAAAGTTATTAACTAAGGCACGACGGATGCCTATCCAGTTGTCAGGGACACCATTCGCGTTAATAAGGCGCGATGCGGGTCCAGTCACTTTGTTAAGAATGCCATTTAGTAGGGCAGCATTCTGAAGGGGTCTATCTGGCTTTACATACTCTTCGACCAAGTGGTCACATAGTTTTATAAATCTTGTAAGCACATTCACATTGCCATCAAACTCAGGCACCAGTCGAAGGGCCTTCCATATGGTATCTAAACTAGATGAATTCTCGGCCATATTCCCTGGCTCGCTATCACTTTCACTATCACTACCTAACTGTATATTTCTATTTAAATCTATATCCCTATCTCTACCACTAAGACTAGGGGACCTCGATTGCCTTGGATGGAAAATCTTGGTAACCTACAAAAAACTTAGGAAGGAAAGAAGGGAAGCAACTAGATCGATTCTAGGCACTTACTTGAACATCTCCTGGCTTCTTTGCGGTATCGATTTCTGGATACGCCTTCAGCTGCAACTTTCGTAGATTCTTCCGGATTGCACGCACTGACTCTAGTTTTAACAATCCGCTCCGACTGCGCCAGTTAGAAAGACTACAGCCGAAGGGTGCAAAAAAAACCAAGAATACTTAATAGAAAATTTAATTTAAAGTTCAAGATTACACATATCACTTAATTATTAATTAAATTACGTTACGTGACGACAGTTCGATGTGAGAACATGAAGTGCCCCCAAAATGTATTGGGAACCGCGGGCGCGACTCTCACGAGGCGGGCGGTCGCGTGAATCATCTGCAGGTGGCCGCTTGTCGGAACTCGCGATACGGTGGTCTGTGACG
Organism: Acrobasis suavella; assembly: GCA_943193695.1. Classification (NCBI taxonomy): domain Eukaryota; kingdom Metazoa; phylum Arthropoda; class Insecta; order Lepidoptera; family Pyralidae; genus Acrobasis; species Acrobasis suavella. The sequence goes on along the minus strand of OW971933.1, from coordinate 4,811,937 downwards.
CAAGGACTCGCGACGCGGCGCTTTCCGTGGTTTAGGACTGCGTAACTAATGTGTCAACATTGTATTATAAGTATTTATTTATTAAAAGACAATAATAATAATATGACAAAGCCCTTCTGGCGAGTAGGCGACCAATACTGTGAAAATGAGTTTCTTTCGGCGTTTCTTCTTAGCAGTGGTCGTTACGAAGGGCTGGTATCGGTAGCTTTTCTTTAAAAATAAATTAAATTTTAATATACTTTACACGTAATGGTAAAGGTCTAATTACTGAATAAACATTTGAATCTTTCAATCTTTGGCCATTTACAAACAAACGTTAGGTTATGAAATGTTAACTTTGTAGACAAAACTAGCGGCTTGCCTGACTTCGCTGTGGTATGTACTGTAGATATGTAGCAGCCATCAGATTAAATCAGCAAAGTCGAAACTCAAAAATCATTTATTTATCTTTAGATGTTTGTCGGTATCACTTGATAATTGTAATTTTTCTTTCGATTTCTAAATAGCTAGTTGTCGACGTCAGATTATTTACTTACAACTAAGTTTACTGCCGCCTCCTAAGTGCAAGTACAGAAGAAGCGGTAACAAACTGTACTGCAGCATTTCCTCCAAAAATGTCAACGTTTCAATTATACGTGGGACGCACTATAAGTTTCCGGAATGAATATGAAAAAATACTATTAAAGGTACAAAATTAATTTATTGTTATTCAAAATAATCTCCCTTGGCGTCTATGCACTTTTTCATTCGATGAAACCAGTTTTGAAAACTTTTGTGCCACTCCTCTGTGGTGACCTCTGAAACGTGTTTTTCATACTCCTCAACAGCCTCTTCTGGTGATGAAAATCGTTGACCGCGTAATTGGTTCTTAATTTTTGGGAACAGAAAAAAGTCACAAGGTGCCAGGTCGGGACTGTATGCAGGATGACTCATGAGTTGTACATTTTTCGCCTTCAAAAAGTCGTTTGTCTGTCTGGCCGTGTGAGAACTAGCATTGTCGTGGTGCAGGATGATACGGCGTTTACGGTTATTTTTTACGGAGTTCGTCAATAACTTCCGGCAAACAAATGGTCGTGTACCAGTCACTATTCACTGTACGACGATTCTCTAAAGCAACAGTAGCCACGTGTCCAGTTTTATTAAAAAAAGAAGCAATCATCCGCTTAGATGCACTTTTCACGCGCGCCACTTTGATTGGTTTCGGCTCATCTTGAAAGACCCATACGCTCGATTGCTGCTTTGTTTTGGGATCGTAGCAATAAATCCATGTTTCGTCACCTGTTACTATGTCCCACACCAAATTTGACGCACCTTCGTTGAATCTGGTAGGCATGGCACTGCACCAAGTGACGCGGTCCGTTTTTTGAGCCTCGGTCAAGTTGTGTAGGATCCACCGCGAGCACAGCTTTCTCACACCCAAATGTTTGTGTAGGATTAATTGTATTTGACTCATGCCTATTTCTAAGGATGCGCGAATTTCATGGTAGGTCACATGCCTGTCTGTTTCAATCATACGGCGCACAGCATCGATGTTTTTGTTGGTCACAGCGGTGGACGGCGGACCATCGCGAGATTCGTCACTGAGATTGATACGACCACGCTTGAATTCTGCAAACCAGCTATAACCAGTTGTCTTACATGGTGCTTCATTGCCAAAAGCTGTTTCAAGCCGAGCGATGCTCTGTTGAGCTGTCAAATTACACTTAAAATCGTAGAAAATCATACTACGAAAATTTTCCCGAGTTAAATCCATGTTGATGCAGACACACAATTTTTTAAATGGCGCCACAAGGTAAAAACAAAAGACAGTCAGATGAAACAAACTGCATTCTACAGCCAAAGAGTTCTATTTTCAAATGTTGCAATAAATTTTTAAATATTGTTTATGTAAGTGGCCAGTTCCGGAAACTTATAGTGCGCCCTATGTACTGATATTTAAGATAGATATGTGGACTGAGAATACATTGTTGTCATAATTATTAATTAAGAATAATGTCAAATTTGAAATTAATGTCATTTTGTAAATAAAGTACATGTACAGATCGTACTTAAATTATGGAAATTGTGAATGTACAAATACAAACCTTTAAGAGGGGCCCGCGTCCCGCAGCTACTACCTAACTCAGAGGTTCCCAAACTTATTTTGTCAAACGCCCACTTAAAAAAATCTGTTATTTTGTAGCGCCCCCCATTTTTTTCACCATAAAAACCTGAATCACTGATTTGTCTTGCCTGTAGTTTAATTCAACCTATATTCTAAACTAGACTTTTTTACAAGAGAGAGCAATAATAATACATACACCAGTACATTAGAGTATCTTTTATAAAAAATAACAATAATCAACATTGTTAATTTTAAATAAAAAATAGCAATAATAATACAATTTTACAATAATAAAGAGTATCGGAAGTGGGGACCTCACCTGCGAAACTTTAAAACACGAAATTTTTTCAGTGTTTGATTCCTTTAACGATATAAATAGCGTTGTGAACGCATTAAATTACATTTTTAATAAATATTAATTACATTTTTAGTTTATATTTGTCGAATAAAAAAGGATATAAATATGAGCTAATAAATGGATGTTGTGTAGTAAGAGGATTTTAATTTCAGTGAATTTTAAAATATGAAATAGCTAAAGTTATAAATCACTCATTGCTTAAATCACATCAGCGCCCCCCAACTTTATTCTGGGCCCGTTACCGCCCCCCTTAAAGCCTCCAGCGCCCACAAGGGGGCGTTATCGCCCACTTTGGGAAAGACTGAGTCCTAACTGTACGTTCTGTTAAATTCGGCATTCAATTAAATGACTGGAGGATAACGCAAAGTTTACCAAAATGGCTGAACGTTGTAATCATAGCTATTTAGATAATTGAATATTTGATGAATTTATGATATGTGGTTAGGGTTTACAAATTACTGATGACTTCTGTTTACTTATACCTACCATAAGTAACTAGTAATCGAGAAAAATTAAAAACAATTGAGTTTTTGAAAGATGTGAATGAAAAATAACACACATTCTCAGTTATTTGCAAAGATTTAGAATTGGGTATTTTCCTGGGTCAAAAATAAATTATTTTGCACTGATAAGAAAATAAAAAGTTGCTAAATAATAACACTTGTCTTAGAACTTGCCTATTGAACGTGATTTTAGAGAATAAGAGCGATTTTTGATTCCAAGAAACTACGACGTCATCTGCCTGTATTTCATACAAAGCCCATAGAAAATGTACGTGACGTTTAGAAAAAAGTATCTTATTCGACTTGTTGGAAAATAGCGGATTGCGCTGCTGTTGACGCCATATTTGTTTTGGTGACTACAAGCGCCGCAGTGGCAAGAAAATGAACTAAATCCAACTGGATGCTGGTCTTCAAGAAAAGGCCTAGGCGTCCAGTTAGCTGGCTGATTTAACCAGATGGCTGCGATAGGTACAGGTTACAGTTATGTTGAGTTACATTATATAGGTGTGATATGTATTATTTATAAATATAAATATAAACATAAATACCTATATATATATATATATATACAAATCTTTAATCCATAGAGAGAGAGTAAAGAAATTCAAAAAATATCAACTTAATGTGGTTAGCGCTATGGTTTAACTCTGGACAGACGGTTCATGTAACTGAATTTTCCTTTTAAAGTGGTCGCCGCGCGCATAGTATTAATGTAGGTATATTTTCGATTCCTAAACGGGGAGTGACACAGGCCTGCTGTTAGCGACGCGTTCTAAATTTAATTTTATTTTTGTTTTTGTGATTTCACTTATGTTTCATTTTATGTTTAAATTTCAAAAATCGGATAAAACGAAACGCATAACTGTCGGTAGATCTTAAAATGTATGAAATATGAAGGTATTTTGGTAAAAAATGTCATGTCGTGTCCTTTTTTGAAATAAGTTAGTCTGCTACCATCCAAACGCGACATCACACAACTTTCGTATTTCAGGTTCAATAAAGATAGTCTATTTCATTTAGCGTTACGGAAGGTTATTGGCCCGCTGTACAAATATAAACTGATTTAAATTTGGACAAACGCAAAGTTGAAAGCTTTAACATCACTCTCGTGATTGGACGACCGGCGACAGATCACACACAAACAAAACAAAGAGTGTACAGAATTGACAACCCATCATCACAGCATCATAACAAAAAATTATATTTATAATATTAAATTATTGATTGTTTTGCCCAATATTGGAATTAAATAAATTTCTCGAGGAGCTCGCTAGCTCGGTGAGAGTGCGCATTACTAGCGCTTTCGCAAGTAAAGCGACACCGGGCATGGTCCGCACCTGGATGGGTGACTACAAGTGGCATAAAAAATTCTCGAGCTCCTCCGTGCTTCATAAGGCACGTATAAGCCGTTGGTCCCGGCTGTCATCATTGTGTGGCAGTCGTCAAGTATGTCAGATGCCTTAAGGCAGCCTGAAAAATCTGACACCAGTGTTGGCCACCTACACACACTACTACATTTTTGAAGCATATAAAAAAGTTAAAAATATTACAAACTTAGTTAGTTTGTTAAAATATTTATTCTCATAGAGAAATTAACATTTCACTTATACATGAGAACACACATTGGTACTATTAGTATAATAAAAAACAGTTACGCGTACAATGTTTGGAAGCAAAGCAAAGTATCACACACAAACACAATACACGAGCTAGGAACACGGGTAGTAGGAGGTACCCTCACAATTTGAATAAAATCGTCACTAGCGCCGAGCGTAAATGTAGTACTTATTTCAAACGTAAAAAAATTCTTAAATGGGGGAAGTTTTCTTAAAAGTGTTGCGGAACAAAGAAATGTTCCGTGGTTGCAACTGACTTATCGCAGCTGAAAGTTGTTTTGTAACCCTATAATTAACCATATTATAATATTCTAAATGCGACAGTTTTTAGTTTATCATGTCTGGATTGGATATATGACTGTTTGTTCCGCTTTCACGCTAAAACGGCTGAACGGATAGGAATGAAATTTAGTCTGTAGATAACTTATTACCTGGATTAACACGTGGAATGCTTTTTATTCCGCGAAAAGTAAGGGTTCCCGTGTGATTGACAAAAATTTTACCATGCGGACAACGCCACGGGCATCAGCTAGAAAACGTATAATATAATGTGCGATACATGTTAAGATTAAGACTTATTGGGGTTCTTCTGGCTGGATGGAACAAACTCCTTTTTGTCGCTCAAAACCGTCATTTACTAGAGCGCAGTGACGTTGGGTGAGAATTTGGGATAGTACAACTATGAACACTATGAAACCAATTAAATACTACCTAATTAAGTTCTTTGAAGGTTAATAGCCGTTTCATGTCCGGCTTATAATTCGCATATTCTTATTTTTACTGACTTAGTGTGAGTACCTAATATGATGGTGAGACGTATACAAAATTTATCCTTGTATAACATGACTCGATTGTATTTTGATAATACCATCGAGTCATGCTGCTAGTTCACAGCTTATGAAAACAGTAAATGTAAATTTTAAAGCGCCGATATACGTAGGTTAAATAATTGTTGTTTTTAATAAATGCGTGTATATTAGAATTCCCTCAGGGAACTCGGAAATGGGAATCGGCTTCTAAGGAGGCCCCGCGACTGCTAGAGCGCGAGAAAGAGACGGAACGCATCAGCATTTTTAATTCCGTCCATCGCTCTTTCTTGCTCTAGCAAATGACGGTTCTGAACTTCAGAGCGACAGAAAATTATACGAAAGTTCCGTTTCATGCAGCTGACAAAGTGTCCCAATCCCAACCAACCCTAATTATTTATTTATTTAACCTTTATTGTTTTAAATACATTTTGTAAAGCATTATCTAACAGCCAACCTTTGGGTTGTAAGAGAAACTTAGGTGTGTGTAAAATAATATATATAATAATAAAAATAAAAAGTAAAAAGGAAAGTAATTGGTTATAATAAAATTAAAATAATAAGATAGGTAAAAGGGAAAGTGATTGGGTATAATAAATTAGATAAATATTTAAAATTACTAAACTTTACATAACATAAACTACTGTGTGTGCAGACCTGTACATTACTTACTAAAATAAATACATATATTTACCTATCCATTTATGCACCACTAACACAGCTACCTACTCTTCTGTACGCTTATAATTTATTCGCTGAAATCCGATTAGAGAAATCCATTTCTGCGATTGATATTAAAATCTGTTTTTGGAGCTTTGTTTTTTGTTCATGTTTTATTAACAGACAGCAAGGTTTAGGATATTAACCTATATTTTTCAATATTTCCTACTACTCCGTAAACAAGAAATTTTGTTTCCTATTTAATAACTTAATCATTTATTTAATAATCTTATTGCCAAATTACACATAAGCAGTTTTTATAAAATAAAGAAGAAAATTAAATCGGTGGGTACCTACTTAGTAGGGCCAATACAAAAATTACGTCACTCGAATTTGATGTTACAGGTAATCACAATATCGAAACCCCTACCACCTAGTATGACGTGACATATTTTGATGTTAATTTCATCTAAATATGTTTATGAAGCTAATAAAATTTAACCATTTGTTCTATTGTTTTTTTTTTATATAACCCCTTTGTTGGGCAAAGGCTTACCGTCTAGTTTTCCACAAACTCCTATCAATGGCTATAGTTTATCACCTCTTTTCGTATGCCCTAAGATCGTCAGACCACGTTCTATTTAAGGGGATACCTGAATTTTTCGGGATCCAGTGCTGCCCCCATTTGAAATAAATCATTTGATAGGAAATGGAGGCATCATTTAAAATTGTGTCTTGACCAGGCACTAGATAACCCTTCAAACTTTTTAATGAACTACTGTTTGCAGTTTAAAGTGAGAACGTGAAACTTTTCTACGCACATACGCCAAAAGTGGCCGTTTTTCGCAATTGTGCGTAGAAAAGCTTTACATTTTCACTTTAAACGGTAAACAGTAGTTCATAAAATAGTTTGAAGTCTTCAATCTAGTGCCTAGTCAAGACAAACTTTTAAATGATGTCTCCATTTCTTATTAAATGTTTTATATCAAATGGGGGCAGCGCTAGACCCCGGAAAATACACGTAGCCCCTTAATAAAATAAAAATACAAACGAGTGAAGTTTTTTTATTATAAAACTGGAAGGAAATTTAAGGGCAATCATGATTATTATTATTTTTTATATAAAATGACATGTTCAAATCCAATAATTTGGTCCTTATAGTCTCAACTTCTCGTAATATACTATATGTAACAAAAACCCTGTCCGATCCTTGTAGGAGTTACTCAGACCGTCAATATGAACAACTTTTCCTATGGGACCAATGCTTGAAACTCGAAAAAAAAATCGTCATTTTCATACAAATTGCCGTGCCGGCCGAACACTTTTGTATGAAAATGTCGATTTTTTTTTCAAGTTTCAAGCTTTGGTCCCATAGGAAAAGTTGTTCATATTGACAGTCTGAGTTGTTCCTACAAGGATCGAACAGGGTTTTTGTTACATATTGTATAATGCATATTACACAGTCCTTTCTAGGACATATACACACAAGTAGCTTAGAACATAACTTAAAAACCAATCAAAAGCAGTCCAAGAGTTAGATGAATGCAAAATAGCATAGTACAAATGCTGGCTGTATTAAATGCCGTTTGATTCGTATAAGGCGTTCCATTTGCATTAAAATTGTTTGGAGACGAGTAAAATATGCGCAAGCGATGACTAGTTATCCTAGGGGTCGGTGCAAGGGATGAACTAAACAAAGTTAGACGAGGTTTGTTCCCGATTAGTAACACCCTGACACAGTTACTTAAGGGCAAAAATTTCCAATGTCTGCCAGACTTTTTGCAACTAATATTGTTCTCAATGAGTAACACTGTCTGACAGCGGCACTGCATATTCCCGTTAAGGGGCTACCCGAATTTTTCGGGGTCCAGTGCTGCCCCCATTTGAATTAAATCATTTAAAAGGCCGTGTGGTTGTGTGTGCCATGTGGTTTCCGGCAGAGTAGAATAGGGCCACTCCAAGTCCTCCCAGGGATGTCATAGAAGGCGACTTAGGGAATACAAGCTAAACAAAGCTTATAAATATCAATGAGACCTCTCCAACCCGTCTGGCCAGCGAGGAGAGTGTAGACCAAGGCCTCTGGCTGCTTTGCCCAAGTATGGCTCTGGTAGTACAGAGAGGGTTGTGGGTTGTGGTGTGGTGCAGTGGAGACAAAATCACCTGATGATGATGATGATGATTTAAAAGGAAACGGAGATATAATTTAAAATGTTGTCTTGACCAGGACCTAGATAACCCTTCAAACTATTTTATGAACTATTGTTTACAGTTTAAAAAGTGAGAACGTAAAGCTTTTCTACGCACATACGCCAAAAGTGGCCGTTTTTCGCAATTGTGCGTAGAAAAGCTTTACATTCTCACTTTAAACTGTAAAAAGTAGTTCATAAAATAGTTTGAAGGGTTATCTATAGCCTGGTCAAGACAAAATTTTAAACGATGTCTCCGTTTCCTATCTAATGATTTATTTCAAATGGGGGCAGCACTGGACCCCGGAAAATTCAGGTATCCCCTTAAGTAATACTGTGTCTTAACGATAAATCCTTATTCCCGCTGAGCAATAGTAACATAATAATTAAAGGTTTTATGAAACCGCAAAGATCAGAAAACAATCTGATTTTGTATTTATAAATTTTGAACTTTATTCATGTACGAGTATTGAATTGATTATTTCATGATCGTAGCGAGATCATAGAATTGATCATTTCATGATATTAGCGACCATTTCATGATATGGTTGTTTTTCATGACATTGCCAGCTCAAACTGACTACCCGCCCAGCGTGGTGTGTGGGCAAACTCTCCCTTTATGGAAGAGCCCTTTATTCAGCAGTGCAGCAGTGTTCTGATATAGGTTGTTAAGGAGGCTATCAACAATAGGTCAGGCCACATTATTCCTGACCTTAAAAGCAGCCATGACATATATCTGTAGATGCAGTGTCATATATCTGTACTCGGCCGATATTGATGCAGTTTTCACTAACATGTAAAGTATTTTCGTCGCAAGTTTTACATTAATTAATAAAATTGTACATACCAGTGCGGAGCGCTTGTTTATTTATAATCGCAAATAATTAATTTTCGTAAAATAAAACGATATATCTCGGAAGGTACTTTTTGTAAATTAAAACGCTATCTCTTGTAACTTGGCGGCGAACCAAGCCGATTAGTTTCATTCGGGTCGTCCCGCGGGCATCCCGCAATTGATGCGCTATCGAGCGACAGACCAACACACAACCGGGGCTGCCTTCGCAGGCAATTTATATCGAGACAGCGACGATTAGTTTATGAAGACTAATATGGAGAATCGAATCATCGAGAACATAATAATATTCACGCGTATTGTTAACAGTTATGTTGCAAGTTCTACCGCAACCCTGGTCTAACACTTTAATCGCCGTTAAGAAAAGAAAAATTAAAAATCAAATACAAAATTTCCAAAAATGTTTGCATGTTAGCACCACCTTTAGATTGACTGGTAGAAAAGGCCTACGGCCTTAAGTCCGTCGATAACAATTACATGTAATGAAGTTAAATAAATAAACAAAATTAAGTCATTGAAAACCAGAAAAAAGTCACAAGGTTGTTTTTTATATTAATCTATATAAACAAATATAAAACCATAAAGTTAGAGTTAATAGAAGTCAGCATCGTGAACTCAATGATATGGTAAAAGCCAGCAGCCCTTTTTTAATAGTTAAAAAATAAAAATCGGCAAGAAAATAAAGAGAGTAAAATCTTATTTTTTAGACAATTTTTTTTTACTTTTTTAATTTTTCTTGTAACATAATTTATGTTTGCTCGTTCACAATTATTACATGTTATAATGTATGTCAACATTGTGTTTTCTTCCCGTTTATATTTGTCCGTACCTAAATATTCTTTTGACGTTTCTTCTCAGCAGTGATCGTTACGAAGCACTGATAACGGTACTTTTCTTTTAAAGTAAATTAAATTAAAATATGCACTACAAGTAATGCAAATTATACTTATTGACGTGTAAAAGTGCATGTAAAGGTCTAATTACTAAATAAACATCTGAATTTTGAATTTTGTCAATAAAAATAAGAATAAACGACTTTGACGACTTTGCTTGACGATAACTTACTGTTATAAATACTAATAATAATAATAGCAATACAATGTATTAACCTGTGATGAAAATAATGCAAACATTTTAACCCTTAATACTTACGTGCGTAGTCCGATGAAAAATTAAAACAAATAACCAATATCATCTCAATCCTAAACAAAAATGGCCGACGTCGGAAGGGTTGCGTTTATGAATCAAACCAAACGCACATGAGATGCACTTTGTAGTAATAATTATTCATGCTAAACGAGAGCAATGACCCTTGGTTAAGAGGGGTTAAACCACAATGATACGGAAGGGTGACAAAAACAAAGGAAAACTTATGAAAATCTCGGCGAATCCCGAAATGAACATTCATTCGTCATGGATGTCATGGTAAATTCATTCTAGAAACCCCTTTCGACGGTACTACATGCTACTGAAAAACTGTAAAATGTAATTTGGAAAGAGAAATGCTTAAAACAACATTTCACCCACCAACCAAATTTTTGAAGCAAGATCAGTACACATGATACTGTGTGTGTGTGTGCGTGTACACATGAAATAGTTTCTATAAAAAAAAGTTTTTAAAAATCGATGAATATTTTTTTAGTTTTTCGTTAATTGTTTTTATGGAAAGTAGTATTTATGATACTACTTTCCATAAAAACAATTAACGAAAAACTAAATTTTTGAAGGAAGTTCAGTACACATGATACTGTGTGTGTGTGTGTACTCATGAAATAGTATCTATAAAAAAAAGTTTTTAAAGATCGATGAATATTTTTTTAGTAAATTTAGAAACACGCCCCTGTTGGGCGTGTTTCAAAAATGTGGCTGGAGGTTAAACGTCACCCTGTATTACCTCTGAGGTTGCATCCTAAGCATATTGCTGTTGTATCTGTTCATTTTATTTCAAAAGAATTTAAAGAATTTATTTGCAGATTTGAAGCATTAGTGCATTTAACATATTATGATCGTAAACAAACCGCTATAGTATAAAACTGTGTTGCAGTTGATTACGCCCAATTCCGGAATATGGTTAGCAGCAAAAATTTCATGCAGTCAGGTTTTTTTTTTTAAATATTCTAACGCCATCATGTTCACCTGGTATTCGACAAACAACAAGAAATCTTTTGTGTCTGCAATGCTGGCAGTGAAAGTGTTAAGAATTACTTGTTTTATTAGTAAGTGTGGGTGTGGGCTATGATAACCCTTTTGTACTTAGGTACGTCATTAAAAGTGCCTACTTCGGCATTGCTATTATAAATAACCCCGACTTACTAAAAGCAAAGTCATGCCGAGTTTTTCGTCATAACAAGGGTTTCGCATTATAATACTCGTATCAACACGTTTCTAACACTAACGTTATAAAGTCTGTAAAACATGCTGTACCTACCTATTCTTTAAAAAAATATATTTTGAATATGCGTCGCAAAACTCGCAAATAAGCAGGTAATAAAAAAGGTGACAATTAATAAGAATAAGTTCAAGACTAAAACTTAACTACGTTTTTTTTTACTGAAAATATTATGTTTTCTTTTTACTGAAATTGAAAAATGACGACAATTTTTTCCAGATATCAGATTACAACGAAATGCAAACCGCATCAATATCCATCCATTAGTTTTGAAGATTAGCGTGAACACACATACAGACAGACAAAAACAAAGCTTTTTTATGTACAGTTACTCTCTTCTTGTCGCCCACACAAATTTTTTTGATAAATTTATTAAATGTACAGACATACAATGTTTACTGTTTTATTATATGTATGATGTGCTGACGCTAATTTGACACCTATCACTAATGATTCGATTTA